>JAWNLY010000078.1:1312500-2030000 GCA_035042045.1 Drosophila melanosoma | reverse complement strand
TATTTTCTTGAAATTTGCATTTATTCCACTAATAATCCGCTCAATCCTCTTATGTTTTTTTTTTGATTCCATAATTCTATTTGCAAACAGATTTATTGAATTGCATAAGTTGTTGCTTTAAATATCTAGTGTAATTGGTATTTAAGTGCCACATTTTGACTCCGAGCTGGAGGTTGAATTGAATTTTTGCAGCGGAATTGTGTATGTTATGTTGCGTTGTCCTAACGACGTTGCAACATGCAAAGCTCTTCTGGCTGCTCCATCGTTTTGTTTTGTTTTTTTTTTTTTGTTGCTTTCGGTCTACATGCTGCAACATTCTTTCAAAAGTTTTGAATTTGAGTACCAAAATCAACAACTTGCAGCATTGTCGGCGCATACTTCTCCAGTTTTCAGTCCTGTAAGCAGCGCAGAGGGCTTAGCTGGCGGCCAGGGTTGCTGGCAAAGTTGTGTTTGTTTGTTTGTTGCCGCTGCAAAGCCAACGAAACTTTTGTTCTCAGTTGCACAAATACGACCAAACACACACACACAAACAATCACAAGTGTATAAGCACTCGTAGCAAAAGATTGCCTGGGGAAATAAAGACGTCATCTCATGCAGTTGAATGCCCCAAAGAGAGCTTACTAAACTATTATGCTCTCGCAACAGCAACAGCAACAGCAGCGCCTAACCGAGACAACTACAATAATACTTAAAAAATATATGACTAATAACACAAAAAACAACAATCCGCCCAATGCAACTGCAGTTTTGTGTACCAAACAGCAGCAGCAGAGCCGCGCTCAACTGGCATATTTTATCATACGGATACCCGGACTAGCTGCAACTTCAAAAGCCAAAACGCTGCCGCACACAGCTGCGAGCCCTGCCACACAAAACCCAAACAGACAAGACACATTCACACCCACGCACCCCCCCTTCACCAACCCTCACCCACACTTCTTCCCTAGATGAGATTGTTGTCCACTTAAGCGCAGCTTGTCGGTCGCCAAAGAGAGAGAGACAAAAGGCAGCGGGACTACAAAAATGAAGCCCTAAGTATACCCTTAAGATATTTGTGCAGCATGTACACTTTTTATTCCCTCTATTAGATGGCTAACACAGGGTATAACATTGTTGTGTTCACTACGAAAACGAATACGTTAGCAAAACGAGTTGACTTTATTGGCAAATAACCGTCTAAACCAAGATAAGGCAAGGTTTACCTGTTTGTCGTAGGATAAGACAAAGCCACAGATTCTATACATAAATCTTATTTTGGTTATGCAGAGTAGAGGCCATGTTTTAACAGGTTAACAGGGTACACTTAGCCAAGGCATTCATGTTTTGTTGTGTTTTTAATTTGGTTGCATGCTCGTTACTGCTGTTGCTGCTGCTGTTGCTGCTGTTGCTGTCGTTTCAATAGTTTCTGGTTATGTTGTTGCTGTTGCAGTGCCGTTGACAATACATTCAAATGAATGTGACTAGCATAGATTTGCTGAAATGGACACGAAAATGAGAAATGCGTTGAACGAACCAGCAAAGCGGCTAAAGATGCCCCTCAGCGCTGAACAAAGACGATGGCTAAACCAAAATGTATGTCTTTGTGTGTGCGTGTGTGTGTGTGTGTGTGTGTGTGTGTGTGCGTGTGTATAATGTGGGTTATGTGTGTGTCTGCTTCACTAACAAGAAACAAGAAAGTATAGCTCATATGGCAAATGTTTTAGCTGTAGTTGCTGTTACGCATTCAAAACTCATCACCGTCAGCAGCAGCAGCAACAGCAGCAACAGCAGCAGCAACAGCAGCAGCAGCAGCAGCAACAACAGCAGCAACATAATGTGCTCTGGCTATGGTATTATCATCGGTACACAACTGCAATTCTGGCAGTGACAGTCGGTGGCACATTGCATTGTTTTTCATAGCAGCAGTTGCATGAAGAGTGGCAGCAACGCTCGCTCAGACACAATCATACAGCTGACAAATGCACGACTAATGCTGAATGTTTCGTAAAAATATGCTACTAACAAAATACGTAGAACAACACACACACTCACACACACACACACACACACACACACACACACACACACACACACACACACACACACACACACACACACACACACACACACGTATATAGCAAACTTTGATACTTAGATTGAGAAACTACTTCAGTCTCTGTATCCGCATACCCTCTTTGATAAATTGATTCGATTATTAGAGGGCTACGAAAATTCAGTGTCCATTTACTAATGAAAAATCCCAACTGATGAATTTTGGAATTTTTGATGAACAATGTTGCTTAATTATTGCCTAAAGATATGATTATCAGGCAGGTTGAATTAAATTATAACTTTAAAGTGATTAAAATTTAAACAAGTTTTGCGAACAAATTGAAAATCTGATAAATATTGTAAGAAAATAACAGATTTTTCATTTTCTTCAATTGTCAATTTTTTGATGTTGATACAACAGCTGAAACTGGTAGATTTACAAATATAAAAGTATTTGATATGTTTTTTTAATGTAGATGAACTTTCTGGCACTTAATCCAGCTCAGAAATGTGCCATTGTTATACTCCCATTAGCCATTTTATGGTTACAGGGTATAAATCCAAATATAAGATCCTTAATAAAGAGCATTGCATTGCCATAAAGTAGAAAATGTGCATAGAATCTTCTGTAGGAGTGATGCGTGAGCGTGTTTTGGGTTTTTGTGTGAAAAATTGTATGACATTGAAGTTAAAGCCAAACATCAAGCTAGGAGTAGTAGAATATGGCATGAGGACGACAACCAGGAGAAACAACTGAAGTCTTACATCTAATGGGGATATGTGTGATATGTGTGATATGTGTGCAAGCATCACGTAATCATTGCACAACTACCTAAAAAGGCAGCCATTATTATTTGAATGGGAATGTGAATGTGAATGTGAATGTGAATGTGAATGTGAATGTAAGAGTGTTGCGAACGTAACAGAAAATTACAAGCAAGAGATGTTGGCATTTACGATAAAAGCCTTGGTAATGTTCTACTTACGACGCAACAAGGCTGCTGGCTTCTGGCTTCTGGCTGCTTGCGAACGGGGTCATGGACAGGGCAGAGGCAATGCCAGTGGCAGTGGCAGGGACAGGGACAGGAACAGGAACAGCGACAGGAACAGGGACAGAGAGGTTCAGCTTGTTGCTTTGCTTTTAGGTTTCAGGTTACAATTTGTCGAATTCACAATAATGCCACGATTGCCACAATTGCCACACGCATGCGAATTGCTGCACATTGTTTGCAATTAATTTCTTTAATGAATGCATAATTGCAATTTTGTGCGCGCCTTGAAGCCATTTTGTAAAAGAATTCAAATGAAAATAAATTAACGTAAAGCAAAAGCTCATTAAAATGTGGCAGACGCAAAGAAAAACGTGCACACACACACGCACACACACGTACACACACACACATGTGCACACACACACACACACACAAGCACATCTACATGTGCATTATTTTATTCCATTTGTTTGTCGAATGTTTGGCTTTTTTTTTGTATTCTTTTTTGCGAGATCTTTCTTCTTTTTTTTTTACAGTCGTCCGAATAATGAATTTAATGAACCATTAAGATGCTTGCCGAGTGATAAATTTCAATACACTGCATAAATTAAATGAATCCTGAAACGTGGTCCATGGCTTTAATAGTTTTGATTGTATCGCAGTTATCCAATGATGTTATTTTGTTAATTCACGTTTCTCTTTATGGTATTTTGCAGTATATGTTTCGATTTAATTCCAGTTTTAATTTGTATAATTGCACTGCAAATAAGCACAATTACTTTCCTCACCACCCCCCCACCCCTTACGCATGACTTTCACGAACTTTCAAATGCGACTTAATACGGCTGCTGCAGCAGCAGCAGGGGCAAAGAAAAACGAAAAAAAAAAATAAAGCAGTGAACAAAATGAGAAAAAATATACTGAACAAACTGTCTGACAAATTGCTGCAACAAATTTTTGTTGTTGTTGTTGTTTTTTTTTCATCTCCCTACTGGCTTTGGGCGTAACAAAAGTGTTTTACATGCCAACAGATTCATGGTATTTGCACGCACGAAGCTTAATGTCGCACCCAGAAACCAACAGCAGGAACCCACCCAGCATCCAGCTTCCAGCTCTACAGGCTCACAGGCTCCCATTCAACATCACTCCGTCCACACATCAGCATTTGTTAGCAGCACGTTGTCTGTTTGTCTGTTTGTCTGTTTGTCTGGCTCTGCGGTAAAACTTTTCTTATATGTAGGCAAGTACAAGAAAGCAGCACAGGCATCGCACCAGTACCAGCACCAGCACCAGCACCAGCACCAGCACCAGCACCAGCTCCAGCATTCAGAATCCAGAATCCCTATTTCCATTGCATACTTTTCAGGTTTCGCGTGTGAAAAAAAATAAAGTTCTTAAGCTGCTTTAATGGGTTTGTGCGTAAGCCTGTTCCTGTGCCAAGTTCAAGCCGTTGAAAGTGCTTTTAAAGTCGACTACCCACACACACATACACACACACACACCCACACACACACACACACTCACACGCACTCACACGCACTGAGGAGTCAAAAAATAAATAAATAAGTAAAGTTAATAAAAATAAAAGCAAAAGTTTGCAACTCAACTTTAATTACATTCTGTTTCAGGAGTGTTAACGTGTGTGTGCGTGCGTATGTGTGTGTGATGCCTTTGCATGTGTATGCATATATATGTGTGTGGTTGTGTGTGTTTGTGTGTGTGCTTGTGTGTGTGCGTCAATGCTTATTTACTGGCGCTTGCTTCGACGCAAGCAATAATGAGCACAAAAACCAGCAAAATACCTGAGAGCAAGCATTGAAAAAAAAATAGAAGTGAATTTAGTTGTTGCCAGTGTTGACTGCAGGCAGAGGCAGTGGCAGTGGCAGAGGCAGGTTGCTTGCCACCGCCTTCATAATGACTTCATTCAAATGCCAACAAACTTGAAATACCAAATGAAATAACTTGCGCCTGGGCACGGCTATGTGAAATGGCAGAAACAACAACAAGTTGAGTTATGAGTTGGCATATGACTTTCATTTTGAAAACAAACGCACACACACACACACACACACACACACACACACACACAGACACACACACACATGCACACAGAGGCAAAGAGAAATGCTGTTGCCATTTGCAAGAAACACTCACACACACACATCCTGCAACAGTGAGTCTACCTCGTGCCTCGTCTGTTGCCACGGCCATTCCCATCCAATGCCCGCAAATGTTTGCATTTTTGCACATTTCTCCTGTCTCATTATGCTAAATACATTTGCATTGTTTGTCGTTGTTTTTTCTAGCTCTTTTGATGCATATGTGCTGCCTGCCACCAATGGTCTTGTTTCGTTCTCACTCTCAATTTATCTCTGGCTCTGTCTCTGGCTCCGGCTCCAGCTCTGTCTCTGGCTCTGTCTCTGGCTCCGGCTCTGGCTCCGGCTCTGTCTCTGTCTCTGCTTTTGACTCTGCCTCCGACTCTGGCCCTGATTCTCGACTCCTCACTATCCCAGTGAGTGCGTGGCGGCTGCCTTGGCTTTATGGTTGTTTGCTTCCGCTTTTGGTTATTACGCATTCATGTCTTGCCAAGTGCGCTTCAAAACTTTGCAAACGCTTGCCAGCGCAGCTAAAAAGTCAAAAAGCAAACAAATACCAGATTTTCAACAGCACACAGTTGTTGCAACAGTACCCATAACCCAGCCAGACTATATATATATATGCAGTTTTGCATATGAAGTGCCGACTCAACAATCGAAAAATTTGCTAAACAGATGCGTTAGGTGGGTTCGCTCAACATTGTAGCATACTTTAGAGCGATGCTTATGGAACTCCTTAATGAGGCGACTGTTGCCCTTAAAGCGTACATACACTCACAGCAATAAACAGCCAAAGAGAGTGAGAGAGAGAGAGAGAGAGAGAGAGGGGGAGACAAACCGAAATGATTTCAATACAAAATGCTGAAAACGCACAACGCCCACGCATCACCATAGAAATATGAAAATTCAAATTCAAAGAACTTAATCTAGGCTCGTTATCGCCTTTGACTTCGTCTGTTCTAATTTATGCATTACAGTTATAAATAGGGACGATCAAAAGCGCTTCACACACACACACACACACACACACACACACACACACACACACACACATAGACAAACCCATTCAGATAGCTATTATGCGCAGTGCCAATGGCAGCCAACAGCTGCAGTTGGGTCACAACGGGACAGGCAACGGTATTAGTTGAACAATATACATAACAATAAGCGACGATTAAAAGCTTTACGAGTGCAGCGTAGGCCAATTTACATGCCTGCCGCATATTATCTATTAAAAATTTATAGCCAGACAAACCGACATGCCACCGAAAAGGCCGCCGCCTGCAGACAAACAAAAGCCAACAAGTATGCACCAATTTACAATGCTGCCAAAAAAAACAACAAAAAAACAAAAACAAAAAAAATAAAATACATATAAAATAGAAAAAAAAAAAAACTCTATGACTACGGCAATGGCAACGGCAACGGCAACGGCAACGGCAACGGCAACGATAGCGACAACAGCCCAAAAACCAAACGCAAGAAAATTTTCAAATAAAATTCACAAGCATGAAAGCGCCATTATACATATACTGACAGAAGGACATACAGACACAGTTTTGAGAGCTCCTTCTCTATCTCTCTCTCTCTCTCTGTCTCGCTCACTCTGACTGTGTTTGGGTACATGAAAGAAAGTTGGCCCACAAAAACCCACCAAAAAACAAAACAGCTTCTAATCATTTTTAATGAAATTCCAAATAAACACGTAAAAGCCAATGAATGTCATTTCAAAAAGGTAAAAGCTTGTGGCATGCGGTAGGTGTGTGTGTGTGTGTGTGTGTGTGTGTGTGTCTGTGCAGGTGTGGGTGGCTCAGCAGAGGTGGAGGAGGAAGGATAAACGTGCTGCTCGAGCAACAAGGTGTAGCAGTGCACAGACAGGATGTGCGATGCTTGCCGTATGAATACCAGCAACAAAAGCAATAATAACAACAACAACAACAACAACAGCAACGCCAACAACAAGCAATTGCCGCTGGGCAGCAGCAGGAGCAGCAGCAGCAGCAGCCGCCGCAGCGCAAATTGAGTGGCTGGCGGAGACTGGAAGCGGGCGAGAAGTGAGCGAAACAAGTGCCACAACAACAGCCAACAAAATTTATTAGTCCGCACAATTTGACTACTTTTAGGCGCAACAACCGCAGGACAGGACACAACAGAACGGAACAGTGCAGGACGCAGGACGCAGGACGCAGGACGTCGGTCGAATGGTGAATGGTGAATGGCGATTGGGGCGCAGCATAGAAGCGTTCCAGCTCTCTTTGGGTTTCATGCCCGTGTGACATGCCCCTCACAAAAATATGTTTAGCCTGAGAAAAACAGAGTACAAAAAAAAAAAAAAAAAAACAAATTCAAAAAGGGCGCAAGAAGAAACAACAAATAAACAAATTTATAGCACAAGCTGAAGTATTATTGTGTACGCAGGCGGGATAGACAAAGGGCGAAGGGCGAAGGGCGAAGGGCGAAGGACTCGCCGGCCAAGACAAACAAGCCAACTTGAATGCGCGTTAAAGTAACTTGAAATTTATGAATTTTGCGATAAGGTAAACAAGTTACTGCTGACCTCACAAAATGTTGCTGCCACACAGACGTGCGTCCGACATTCAAATACGGGAAACAAATATAAAATGTCTAATTTAAGTTACGCCACAGTTGCACAAATTTTCATTATATGCCACTCAACGTTTCGTTCGTGCTACGTGCGCCCGACAATTCATCAAAATCAACACCGCTCTTCGAATGTCCCTGAAAAAAAAAAAAAATAAAAAGTACTTGCAACTTCTGAAAAGTTTGCCCTTAATTCTCGCAAATATGACCATTTTATGAACTACTAAAACTGCCACGAAAATAGTATTTTGTTTTCAAATAAATTTCTTAACTTAATCATATGATTCCAATAAATGACTTGCAAGCTGGCAAACCCTGTGTTACAGTTATTATACCCTCTACCAACAAAACATAACAAATTATAAGGATTTGCCTCCCCCCTCCTTCCCACCTGCTCTGATGGAAAGAGACTTAAAGCCACAGTTATCATCTGGCTGCATTTCGCTGTAATTTAAATAAGTTTGGTGGTTTTCGCATTTTTGTTGGTTTTTGCCTAGCGGAAAGTTTTTTTTTTTTTTTTTATAAGTATTTTATTTGCGGACGGCAACCCACTGTGTATACACACATTTTGAAAAGGTGTTTGACCGGCAATAAGTCAATTTTGTTTGCGTTTTATTCGAGCCACACTGTGGGCGGCGGTGAACTGCTGGTCCCTTCGAGCGGCAAGCACCTCGCATCGAGATCTCTGGGGAGTTGGCCACCAAAAATTCAATGATTAATGTGCTTTGGTGGAGTTGTTGAAGTGGGCGCACGTTGCGAATGGGTTGGAGACCAGAATTAGAATGGTTATGGCCATTATGAAAACGTGGATATCTCAGCTGAGCGTATTCCACGTAATGGCAACCGACGCAAACTGGTGGCACCAACCCGCTCAATGACCTCAGCGTATTTCAAAAGTTTATTAATTTATTGAATTTATGAAGTCATTGGGCATTATGCGTGGGGAATCACATTTCGCTTCAACATTTGGTCATGGTTTTCCGCCTGGAATATTCAATTAGCGAAAGTATTCAGTTTCGTCCATATTGTCCCAGCCAACAAAGCGTTGGCAAAAAGGTAATTTGATTTAACAGGGCCAACTAAAGCTTAAATAGGTTTTTTGCATTTGCATAGCGCACATCAATTTGATTGGCCCAAACATGCAATTTTAGTGCATGGTTTATATTTAAGCATATATATATGTGTGTGTGTGTGTGTGTGTGTATCTGCTTATATGAATGTCATTGCATTTGGCTGCAATTACAAATGGAATGGTTGGGCTCCATCTAAATTAGAATTCAAGCTCATGTTTGGAGTCAAGTCTAATTACATTATTTTTCGATTAAATTTCACTTTTTTTTTTTTTGTAGAATGTTAATGCAATAGTCACTGAATAATGTCATTGCTATTCTAGACCTATATCTGCCAGAGTGTTTATTTTAAATAAACATTTAAAGTAAAGTAAAATTTGTATGGATTTGGTTGTGACCGCACATTTTCTTTGTGTGTTCTGCTGTTTATACATTAATTAATCCACACACCAAAAATGGTGCACAAACATACAAATTGCATTAAAATAATTGAATTACACGGAACAAGGGCAAAATGTTCAATATGCACATGTATTTTATATTTGGTGTGTGCTGTGTGTGCTGTGTGTGTGCTGTGTGTGTGCTGTGTGTGTGCTGTGTGTGTGCTGTGTGTGTGCTGTGTGTGTGCTGTGTGTGTGCGTTTGACTAATCAATGGGAATATAAATAAATTTGCTTACTGTAATGGCTGTTTTGGTATCCATATCATATACAGATGGAGCTACTACGTGTTCTGCGGTCATAAATTGACTAAAATTCACTGTTTACAGAACAACGTAGCAAAAAAACCAAAAAAAAAAAAAAAAAAAAGTGAGAGCAATTAAAAATTACGTAGTATTTTAATAGCAAAACTTTTCCCTTAAATGGTTATTTGGCTTGTTTTTTGTTGTTGTTGTTGTTCTTGTTGATATGGATGTTTTTTTTTTTTTTGCCGCATTTCATTAAACGAAACTTCATCCACAAAAACAGCAACAGCAGCCAGCTCCAGCAAAACTGTCTGAAGGGGGAGTCGAGAATTTAATAGCTATACCTAAAGCTGTAATACGCTCCATGGTAGTTAGTTACAACCTGTGGCAAGAAGGACACCCGGACACCGTGGACAGTTGAGGACATCGCTTGCATTACGCATACCCACACACAAAGGCACAGACGCACACACACACTCACGAAAATTCCATCAAAAGTGCCAACCTTGAGCACTTGGTTATTAAAATGCATTCAACCAACATCTAAAAACTACCAAACTTACAGAAAAAAAAAACAGAAAATAAAATAAAATAACGACGACGACGAAGCTCCTAAAAACTAAACAACTTTTGCAGGCAGTTTAGTTTGGGGTGGATGTTGCACAAGGATGGGTGGGGGTTGGGTGGGGGCGTGCAGGTTCAGTTTGGCCATTGTTGGCAGACGCCGGAGGCGCATGGTGCGCACATTTTTGTCGTTACACTTTCTAGCTAGCTGGTGCTTTTTTTTTCGAGGTGGTTGGCTTGCGAAAAATAATTAATTTGCATAATCCTTTGTAGCACTTTGCTTCATTCATGCCCGGCACGTTGGTTGCAGTTGCCGACGACTACGACAACGACAACGACAGTGACTACGTCGTTGCCTTGGCCAAGCTCTGCAAATTCTGCAATGCAAATTACCTTAAGTGCGGGCCACACAACACATCACCCACAAAAAACATAGTGCACAAAAAACAAAAAAAAAACACACACACAAAAAAAAAATGAAGAAAAAACCCAGCTAACCTGAGCATCCGCACGGCTGCATTGTACATGGCACTAAACAACCTCAAATCCTCGTAGATCTTAAGTTATGTACACACTTACACACACACACACACACACAGACACACGCACATGTATGTGCGTATGTTTAGTTTGCTAGTTTTCTAGGTTTTCTGGTAGCACAGCGAAGGTCGGACCAGCAGCCAATGCAGCTGTCTTCTTTCACGTCGCGAGACAAGCTAAAAAATGTGTAAAAAAAAAAAAAAAAAAAAAAAAAAAAAAAAAAACACCTGCTGCCAGTTACTCAAGCAGCAGACCAGGAGGCAACCCAATGCGGCCAGCTTGTTATGACGCGGGTGGCACGACGCCGCCGCCGCCGTCGCCTGCCTGGCAGCTGGGCTGGCTGCACTTCATCATACAAGTTGCCAGCACGAAAGGAAAACAAGCCGGTGAACCGATTTTGTGCTGGACCCGGACAGCACAGCGACCTGAACCTGAACCCGTTGCCCCTAAGGGCCAATAGCAACACCCAAACACTTGGCTTCAACATTTTAACATTTGGTTAACACGAAATATCTTGCCGCCTCTGATTTGTGTCCGTGTTACTGCTTAGTTGTTTCTGCTTATATTTTTTATGTTTTTTTTTTGTTGTTGTTGTTGTTTGCATGCTACAGCTGCAGGCGCATCAATCTGGCTCACTTCAGCTCAGTCAACGAGAGAGAGAGAGAGAGAGAGAGAGAGAGAGAGAGAGAGTGATCACCGGGATGAGGATGAGCGAATGTCTTGGCAAATTAGTGCAGCGTCAAGCGGCATTCGAAATTTGTCTGCTGTCAGTTTGTAGCCTGAGCTGGCCGCTGATTTATGTGGCACGTAGCAGCCGTTGTGGAAGCCGTCGTCGCACAATGCCTGGCCAGCGTCTCAGCCTCCAATTGTTTTTTTTTTTTTTTTTTTTTTTGCTGTTTTGGCCAGTTTCCATGCCAAGTTACATAACTCACAACGCGGCCGACTCGCTCACGACTCGAGGGTATTGCCAGCTTCTCAGCGGCCAAGTTACTCAATTTGCCATATATAACCGCAGCCCGCAATGCAGCGGCATCATCGTCGACGCTGTTTTTTTTTTTTTTACCCTGTCTTGTTCTTCATTTTTCTTGCAGTTCAGTTCTTAACTATTCCAAAAGAAAAAAAATTGCGACGCCCCTCCCCCCCCCTTAAGTAATGAAGCAAACGCTTGCAGTTTTGTGGGTGCTGCTTCATTAAGTATGCCATAGCGCTGTACCTGCTACGTAAGTATTTACACTTGCACACTTACAAACATACACACACATACATATAGACGTATACATATATATGTGTATGCTCTCTCAGCTATTCCCCTCTCTCTTTTGCACTTTTCTCATTCTGTCGCTCAGCTGAGGTTCATAGACCTGGCGCTGCACTATAAAATTTATGCTGGAATAACCGTTTGTCCTTGCTGCGGCGTCTGCCTGGGCCAAAACCCTTGGCGACCGACCGGTAAAGTAAAGTAAAGTAAGTATTTTTGGGTATTTGCATAAATTTTCTTAAGTGCATCAGGCAGTAAATTGCAATCGATGTTGTTGTTGTTGCTATTGTTGTTGTTGTTGTTGTTCTTGTTTTCTTTTACACTCTCCAACACACACACTGCTTTCTATTACCTTTTTCTCTTTTCTTTTGTGTTTTTTTTTTTTGGTTTCTTTTGTTTTTGTTTTTGTATTTGCCTGCTAGCATGCTGCAAATTATATAGCACACTTTCCTCACCTGGACAGGCCGGCTTTGACGTCGACGTCGACATGGACGTCGCCGTTGCCGTTGCCATTGCCGTTGCCGTTGCCGTTGCCGTTCCAGGCCACGAGTACAACCTACAACTCAACACCCGTACGTTGGCTCGCTTCCGGCTCGCACACTTGGCCACCTTTCAACATGAGCCTTGGTGTCTGGCAAATTGTTTTCAAGGAACATGCAAAGCGCAAGTATTTAATTAATTTTTGCATATTTTATCTGTTTGAATTTGTTGAAGCATGTAAGAGTGCCTCTCCCTCTCCCTTTCCAATTCCATAGTCCATCGTCATCGTCATCGCCATCGCCATCGTCTTCGTCTTCGTCTGCGTCTTCGTCTTGGACTCGCTCTCTTTTTGCTAATATCTTTGGCTTCACCCTTGTGTTGAAATGCTTAAGCCATTGATTGCATCTAAAGTGGCGGTATTTATACGTTCAAGCTCATTTAAATAAATTCGAAATAAAGCACGACCAGCGGGTGGCACCGGCCGGCCGGCCGCCCATTGGATATTGCAAATGCTATGCTACGCTACACAACACTCGCCCAATTAAGTTTGTGCACGACAGCATGTAAATGACACTTTGACCTATCACACATGACCTTTTCTAATAAGAGGACATTGTGCACTTGAAGGGTTTTCTTCAACATTTTACCATACTAAGCATAGTTCGACAAAATCAATTTAAGGAGTAGAACAAATGCAGTAAAGCTAAATATATAATTACAAATTTAATTGCATATTTGAATTATAAATATAAATTATTTCATATTAATATTAAATACATTTAAAATCATAACAAGAAAAAACTAAAATCTAATTTAGAAACTTTGCAAAGTAGTCTGATAAATCGGATAAAAAAGTGGCATTTATATAAATCTTATAAATACATTTTTGTAAATCACAATAAAATATTATAATCGTAAGCTTATTAAATTGTTCACAAAGTTTACATTGTGCTATCCAAAATGTAAGTAGTTTTGCGTGTTGTTTTGTTGTCCGCAAACTTTGTTGCCCAACTGTTTGCCCACTTATACACAAAAATATGTTTGCAGAAGTGTGTGTGTGTGTGTGTGTGAGATATAAATGTATGTTTATGTGTGTGTGTGTGAGTGTGTGTATGTATATGCATTGCTTTGCTAGTCAGTTCATAAATTGCTTCTCTTGTTGTTGTTGTTGCTGCCGCTTATATTGCTGTGCCTTTTGTTCGAAAATCAATTATGCTGTCATTGTCATGCTTCTGACCTGCCCTTCTCCCTTCTCCCATCCCAACCAATCCCTCATCCATACATCCCCCCCTCCCCCCGCACAAGCTCTAAGTAGACCACAACTGTTATCACACCTAACGCTTTTTCAAAACACGTTGCTCAAACATTGACTGTTGGCACCCCTGACTGACGATAGCTGAAAGTGTCTGGCAGAGAGGGTGGGAGAGGGGGGCTATGGTGGTAAATGGAAAGAGGCGCTAGCGTGCGCCGCTCTCAAACCCCTGTTTACGTGCCTATAATGGACCCTCATCAGTCTCATTATTTATGCGACGTGCGGTTTCTTTGGATTTTGTTAGATTAAAAAGTGCCTGAGGGTTTTTGCCGAGCAGCTTGAACGTCACCGAACGGTCAACGTGGTCAATGTAGCTATGCGAGCATAAAGGTGAAGCGGGTCAGAACGGTCAGGTATTGTCGTTCTTCCTCGACGTGGCCCTGGCCCTGCCCCTGGTGCCAGCTTGTTTATGGCCCTTGCACGAGCCCCCTTTTACTCAGACGGCTCAGTCGACTATTTGTTAAATTTATAAAATAAAATACACTCGCAAAAGCGAAAATGCTAACCAGCTAACCGACCCAATCCCAGCCACGTCCTTGCCGGGCTAAGAGATTGGCATTAGCAATGTGATTTTTTTTTTTATTTTACGAGTGGCCCCGAAGCTAGTCGGGGCCGGCCTTTCGCACTCTTTAAAGATTAATGTGACAGGCATTGAATATTTATTAGTTGTTACTTTGCATATAATTTGTGGCCCCTTGCTAACTGCCATTGATTGGGCCAAGCTGCATATTTAAATATGCCAACAGTCCGACAGTCCGGCAGTCCGGCAGTCCGACTCTGCGGTTTTAATTTGTCAAAGTGCGCTAATACGAAATTAATTTGGTCGAGTCAGGCAGCTTGCTTGCTGCCCTTGCTGCCAGGAAACCTGCCAAGTTGCTTGTCCACTTGGCGGCCAAGACAAATGACGTCTGCTGCTGAAATATTAAAAAAAAATATAAAAAAAAAGAGCAAACGAAATTTGTTGTTGCCTGCTTCGCCAGCCGCCATGTGGTGCAGTGCTCTTGGCCTGGCTGACTCCGAGCCCGTGTCCGTGTCCGTGTCCATGTCCATGTTCTCGGCCACGAACAACTATAGAAACAATTACGTTAAATAAAACAATAATAAAAGCAAAGTGTAAAGCAGACAAATAAACAAAATGCGAGCAAAAAAAAAAAAAATGTATACACGCATATCCCGGGCAAGACAAATTGTTGCAGCAGCAGCTGCATGTTGAGCCAATAAACAAAACAAAAAAAAATATTTGTTATACAAAGGCTGTGACTTGGCCAGAATAAGAGTCAAGTTTAAGCCAGAGATGCAACAACATTAAGCCCAAATTAAATAAAACAAAGCAAAAATAATGCAAACAGTTTGCGCAAACAATACAAAACCAAATAATGAAAATATTGCATTAGTTTTGGGGCGAAATGGCAATGCTCGAGCAGTCCAGTTAAGAGAACTGTTCTGTCCGTTCGTTGAAGTTCATGTTGGCCCAAAAGCATTCGCCGCAGTGACATCACAACAAGCAACTAGCTGGTAACCAATACACACACACTCACACACACACACACACACACACACACACACACACACACACACAAGTAGCTCTCAAACACTTGACTGCAGAGTTGAGAGCAAAAGCTGACGACACGCTTCCACAATGCATTGCAATGGCGACAACATGTTGCCACAGTCAGCAGCTGCAGTTGCAGCTACAGCAGGGGAATTGCTTGCTTGCTTGCTTGCTTGCCCAAAAGTAAAATGTTTTTACACTTAAAGACAAAACCAGAGATTCAGCCAGAAAACAACTTGGTCCCTGTGCATGTTGTGGTTGTGGGGGGGTGGGTTTGGGGGAGGGCCCAAAATCTTTTAGCCCCAATACCAAAAATGCTATCCGGCACTGAAACGTTTGCGGCTGCGGTTTGCACTTTTTGGACTTTGAAGTTGTGCAACTGTATTTGGGTGACTATGTGCCACTGTGTGACTCCATGTGCCTCTTCTTTCTATAGCCGCGTGGGCGACTCGGCAACAGTAGTAACAACAATGGCAACAACAACAACAGTGGCAACAACAACAGTGGCAACAACAAGCAGTGGCAACAACAACAGTGGCAACAACAACAGTGGCAACAACAAGCAGTGGCAACAACAAGAGCGGCATGTATAGCAGCTCTTTGCAAGCTGTTGTCGCTTTCGTCCTAGTGTTGCATTGACAGAAGATTAGTGTGAAGCAACAATGTAAAAACAGCGCTGTAGGGGTGCACGACATGCAACCAAATAATGCTCATACACACACACACACACACACACAAACACACACACTCACACACACACACACAATTATACAGCAATTGGCATTGCAGCAACTACTGCAATATCGGAAACAGATGATGGGGCGCCACAGCAGACATTTTTATTGCGGCACGCTGACTTTTTAAGTTGTTCCGAATTGCATTTGGAAATGTTGCTGGGGCTGCTGCTGCTGCTGTTGCTGCTGTTGCTGCTGTGCGACTTTAGTTCAAGAATTGCGTAATTTAATGAAATTTAATAAACATCAACAGCAACTGTGAAGTCGGTTTTTATATGTTGCTCCACGTTTTTCTTAGGGAACGACTAAGGCAACTCAGCCAAGTTGAGCTTTATTAAATTTCACGCATGCTACGCGCCCCGCCAAACCTGAAAATGAATGCACATGCTGGCTGGCAGTGCCCCTTCAAACGTTCCACGGACACACCCCCTACCTCCCTCCCTCCCTCCCTGACTGACTGACTGACTAGCTGACTGAGTGACGATGACTGTTGCTGTTGCTGTTGCTGTTGCTGTTGCTGTGGCGATGTCGACGCGAATAGGGTGCAAAATGTTTGCACATCTGCATATAAATTTCTCTTATTTTTGCCAGCAGCCAGCGAGGCAACGGCTTACACACTTTTTTATTATTTTTTTTTTTTTTGGCGCTGTTGCCAATATTTGCATTTGCATTCTATTTTACGTTCATTTTTTTTCTATTGCCATTGTCGGTGGAACTACTTATTCTACTACTGCTGCTGCTACCACTACTACTACAACAACAACCACTGCTGCTAGTATTGTTGTTGTTGTTGTTGTTGTTGTTGTTGTTGTTGTTGTTGCTGTTCACTTACACTGTTTACATAAACATTTTTTCGACACAACACATTTCGTTGCACAAATTTACATTTAAATTAAATTTTAAGTGCTTTCTGAACTAAACTAAGCTCAAACCTGCAAAACATGTGCAAGTATGCATACCCAACTGTGTGTGTGTGTGTGTGTGTGTAAGGCAATCAGAATTCAATGCGTGCACTTTACGTTTATGGGCATGCAGGCAGGCAGGCTGGCAGGCAGGAGGTAGGAGGCCAAACTGACAATGACAGGTTAAGCGCTGACAACAAGTTGTGTGGTGCACATTGTTGCGGGCCCCCATGTTTGTGACAGTTCTGCTCTACAGCCGACAACGACAACGACAACTACAACGGCAACGGCAACGACAACTACAACACCTGCACATGTCCATTGCCATATTGATTGTTATCAATTTTGGTTATTACATTGCCAAAGCACTGCCAATTTACACACCGATTTTTTTTTACTGTTAAAAATTAGATATTTCACGCACCCATTTTAGTTTCGAGTATGTGTTTTTTTGTGTGGCTAACAGAAAAGTATTTATTGTTTTTTATAATAATTTTATTCAATTTATGCCCATAGGTGTTGTGGAGTTTATTTAAAAAGATCATGTAGTTTGAAAATAATATTAATAAAGAAAACAGTGGGCAAGAGGGAAAAAACTTAGTAAATAAAATATTTATGATTTTAATATTTTTATGAAAACATACATTGCAAATAAAAGAAATGCTTGCATACAAAAATGCGCGAATATTAAATCTGAGTTTTCACCATTTTCAATAATTCGTATGTCGATAAGAGCGCAACTGAACTTAGCAGCTGGAAAAATATATACAATAGTATTTTGAGCATCCTTTATGGGTTTTTTTTATTTTTTTTATTTTATTATTTATTTTTTTATTATTCATTTCCGATGTGTGGATTTGTGCTTTTGATTTTTATTGTGGCTGAGCACATATATTTTATGTATAGCAAATTGAACTAATAAATGGAATTTACAAATAGATGCACTCACACATATTATGACAGCAATATATGGGCAAAGTGACGCCCAGAAATACACAATTACAGAAATGGTCAAATCAACTGTATATATATATACATTTTCCATACACATTTAAATTTTTATCTACCTAACTCAATGTGTGTGGCAGCACTATATATTCATAAATATACAATAACCAAAATTCATTTTATATTTTTAAGATCCAACTTAAATGGCCAAATAGAATTTATAGCTGTAAATTTGACTTTTCTTTGGAAGTAAAATTTATTGAAAGTGATTTTATATTTAGAGTCAATTGCACAAAAATTCAAATTGTAAACATGCAGCAAATATGATACGTTTTTTATTTTTTTTTTTTGTATATAAATTGACGAAAATATATTTTCATTTAATGTGGAAAAATATACAAAAATGGTTTTGGTTGGTTTTGGCGATGATGCAGGCTGGTCGTGCTAAAATTGGAGACCAAATTAAATGGGACTGGAGTACGTATGCTTACTTCCATTTAAAATGCAGCACACACACACTTACACACACACACACACTTATACACACTTACTAGCGTGTAGTAGGCCTGTTTACTTTGCCACATGTTTGTTGCAAGCGACAACTTTACGAGCAGCATTTAGGGCAGCCCCAAATCGTAGTCGAGACAAAAGTTGTTCACAAATAAAATCAAGCTAAATTTAATATCTATTTCCTAATATTTCCTTAGTTATGTTTGCTAAAAGATTATGAGGTAAGTTAACCGTTTAATATTTTATTTCGAACTTAATTCCTCCAAATCATTGCAAGTTGCACAATTTTACAGAATTATTTAAATTTCTTCGTCTGTTACTTTTAGCTCGTAAATATTAATTGTTCATCGTTTAACTTGTAGTTTTTGCTTAAGTTTTCGACTTAAGTTTATTTTAAGAACGGAAATCTTATGGTCAAAATTGAAAAGATTTTACTGCATATTTTAAATATTTAAATTACACTTAAACCAGGTTTTGTCTCTAATCGATAAAGTGCATATTATCGCATTTTTTAGCTTGTACTTGCAATTTTAAATTTTGCATTTTTTTTTGGAATGCGTTGCTTGGGGCCTTGGAATTTCTAAGTCATTAACTTGAACATTTAAGATGCACTTAAGTTTGATCACAAGAGTGTCGACAAAATGCAAAGCAGCACCTTCAACTGCGCTCAGCTTAATCGGGTCGTTTCCATCGCAAGGCGTTGCACAATGCACACAATGCAACATGCAACATGCAGCACAGCATCACAGCAGATATTTTGTACTTACTTACGTCGAGCACTTATCAAAAAAACAAACCGCAACATTTTTAATTTACTACACAAACAGCATGCAAACAGTGGGGGAGGGGGAACGGGGGGACATTCCGTCCGTGAGAGAAATTATTATAATCATTATTTATATTTCTTTTGCGTAAAACAATGCATAACAAGAGTGCTGGGAAAACATGAAAATATAAATAAATAAACCGAGGTCGAGTGAACGGATTCATGTGCGCAGCCGTCATCTGAGTTGCTGCCTCTCTGTTGATGTTCTTTTCTTCTTCTTCTTCTTTTGTTGTTGTTGTTGTTGTTGTTGTGGTTGTTGTTGTTGTTGTACTCACGCACCGGCTCAGTCAGTCAAGTCACTTTGTCAATTCGAGTGGAGCAGCAGCAGCTCCAGTTGCAGCTCATGTTGAAGCTTTAGTCGGAGCATGCTTACACATATGCATGACGTCAGAAGTCGAAAGTGGTTGCTGTGTGTGCTGGTGTGTGTGTGTGTTGGTGTGTGTGTTGGTGTGTGCGGCCTGCAATATTTCCCAGCCGTAATTTTTTTGCAGGAAGCAGCAGAGCCAACATTCTTGTTGGTTTTGTGCTGGCAGCGTGTATATTTAATTAAAACAGGATTAATCTAGCAGAAACAATACTTCACTTAATGCAGCTCCAGAAACGGCACATGGTTGCCTGGCACCGTTGTTGTTGTTGCTGCTGATGTTGCTGCTGTTGCTGCTGCTGCTGCTGCTGTTGATGGTGAAACTGAAGTTGTGGCTACTGGTTATGCTCCTGCCTGTGGCTACTGCGGGCTGGCTAACAGACTCGTTGGGTTGCCTGTCAGGCGGGTCTGCGGGCCTCATGGAATGGTGTAGCAATGCCTGGATGCTGCCTGACCCAGACTGAACGCAAACAATGGCGTTAACTTTTCTTACACACACACACATACACACATGAATGTTATACATATATATATGCATATATATATATATGCCCAAAAAAGTATGCTACGCTTATAAATATCCTTCGAGTTCGGGAGCTTAGCGCGCGCCTTCAATCACTATAGGTGGCCAATCAAGGAAATTGCGTGCTCACATGTCAAACAGAGGCAACAGCAGCAGGAGCAGGAGCAGGAGCAGGAGCAGGAGCAGGAGCAGTAGCAGTAGCAGGACTACGACCAGAACTGCTGCCAAAGAAAAACAAACGAATAAATCGTTTTTGGCCATTTACTATCGACTTTAATTAATATTTACATTTGGATAGCTTTGCTGCTTTACAAACTATTAACCAAGGCAAACAGTTCTAACAGCTTTGGCTGTCTTAGCTTTTGGCCCGGACGCATCAAAAATCGTGGCTATCAGAAGTGGCAGTCAAATGGAGGGCAAATAAACAAAATATACGTTAGAGCAGCAGCAAGTTTCGTTTGCTTCTATTAAATAATTTCGCAAAAAAAAAAAACAAAAAAAAAAACAAAAAAACACCAAAAAAAAAACAAAAAATAAAAATAAACAATAACAGTAACAACAAAATAAAAAGCCAAGCAAGGAGCAGAACAAGCGGCAAACCCAGCAAAAATCTACACCAGGAAGTGCTATACACAGGCAATGCCAACAACAGCAACAACAACAGCAACAACAACAACAACAACAGCAACAACAACAGTAACAACAGCAACTGTTACATGAGTCGAAATTGTAGTTGTACAAACACGTCAGCTTTTAAATTACTTGGCCTAAAGGTAAATTGAGCGGAAGTTAAAATGTTGGAAAAGCAGCATGAAAAAAATAATCCCAACCAAAAAACACAGGCAGCGGAGCCAGGAGCTGCTGCCACAGCTGAGACTCGAGACTCGTGCCGTAACGAAATGCAGCGCCAGCGGACGGAGCGGAGCTGCTACACCTCCTGCTCCAACTTGTGGTGGTGTCTGTAACAACAACAACAACAACAACAACAACACAGAGGCAAGGCGGCACACGGCAAATTTGCCGGGAGTAAACTCAAGAATAATAACAACCGAAGCAAGTTTTTTGGCTCAAGTTGATGTTGTTGTTGTTGTTGTTGTTGATATTATTGCTGTTGTTGTTGCTGTTGTTGTTGCTGTTTGTTGCTGGTGTTGCCGCTCCTGCTGCTGCTGCTGCTGCTATGAAATTCAGTGGCACACAAAACGTAATTTCAACTAAACGAACCGACAAACAAAAATAAAAAATACAAAAGGAAAAATATATATATATATATATATATATATATATATATATGAAAACAAACAAAAACACAAACAAGGCAATACAACTGCAAATGCAACGAAATATTATTTTTAGCTTGCTGCATCCTTCCTGCTGCTTGCTGCCTTGCGGCGGTCAACAGGCGGATACCCAAACCCAAACCCAAACCCAAACTCAAACCCAAACCGGGGCCCCCAAACTAAGATTCACATGCGCACAGGATAAGTTGGCAGAATTTTGCAATAATAAAATATTTGCAATGTACTCGAAGCAACGCGCATCGCCATAACCATGGTAACTCTGACTTGGATGGTGACGATGGCGGCGTGGAACGTGGACTGGCAACTGCATTTTCATAAAGTGCAGCTCATAAGGGCGGTGGAGGCGGCGGCGGCGGAGATGGTAGATGGTAGTTGGTAGATGGTTGGGCCAGAGGTAGTAAAGCCGGCAACGGTGTGCACGCCACGGGGCCAAAATAAAAACTCAAAATAAATATGAAGCAGCAGTGAGCAGTGGCTGCAACAAAAAAAAAACAACAATAACAACCAAGAATCAAACAAACAACAATGGCAGCAAAAAAAAAAAAGAAAAGGAAAGTACAACAGCAAAAAAAAAATAACAAAAAAAAAATAATGGTAATAATAAAAACCCGCGAAAAATATTTGCAGCGGGCGTTGAGAAATGTTGAGCAATAAAAATTGCATTTTTATGCTGATGTTTGAATTTTGCATGCAAATGAAAAACGAACAGCGAGCGACGCGTCGGCAACAAAATGGCTTGGAAACAAAAGGGCAGCATTCCCAGCTTTGTGGGGATCACTCTTCGTCTCTCTTTTACACCTTGTAGCTCTCTCTCTCTCACACACACACACACACACATAGACTTTCTCTTTGGTCTTCATTCTCAACTAACTGGGCAGGAAGTGGCGTTGTGCTGTTGTTGTTGTTGTTGTTGCTATTGGAACTGTCAGTGGCAGCGCCTGCTTTGCAGCTTAGCTGCGACTTTGCGCCCACGCTGCACGTGTTTATGACTTTGAATTGCAACTTCATCCGCCGACGCGTTGGCCGTCGTTCCAAACACGTTGGCGGCATGTGCCGTTGCTTTTGCTTTTGCTTTTGCTTTTCCCGTTTGCTGTCGGGTGCAATGATGGCGGCGCACAGCGCGCATTGTGACGCGAAATGGCGTCGACTTGAATAATCCAACATGGCGTTTTTGCCACCGTAACGACCGCTACAGTTTATGGCTGTGTGTGTGTGTGTGTGTGTGTGTGTGTGTGTGTGTGTGTGTGTGTGTGTGTGTGTGTGGGTGTCTGTACAGCTGTCTGAATGTATGGGTTTATGGGTGGATGGGGTTTTTGTGGGCGTTTGGGTGTTGTGTTGTCTGCTTCCGGCAGCCGGATAAAAAACTTGGCGTTAAAGTGTTAATATTTTGAGTTTTGAGAGCACTGTCGCTCCATGGCAAAGGCAGCGCATGCAAATAGCATACTGGCACAACAGCAGCTCGAGCACTCCCCAATGGAAAAGGGCACAGTGAGATCCCCGACTCCGGCACCGATTTCCCCTGACGCTGACACTTGTTCAATTCAAATAGCATGCTATAGCGACGACATTGATGTGCCGGCACGGCATCCGCCGGACTGCAACAGCACCAGCAACAGCAACAGCAACAGCAACAGCAACAGCAAATAAAACTGCAACTGGGACTCAGACAGCAATTGGAGGTGGCAGCTGGCTTGGCGTGCCGTATTCCATGTCAGCACAGGCGCATTTATGTTATCTTTAATTTTCGAAACGTTACGAAATTGGTCGTGAGAGTGCATTTCAAATTGCCAATCTACAAGTATATTAATATTTATTTTTATTTATTTTTTTTTTTGTATTACAACATCATCCCTCGGGCCCAACAAGAACTGTCATTATGTGACTCTGGCAGCCCACTAAATGCCACAACTCGTTAAATTTTTCCATCATGCTCATGTTCCATAGAATTATTACAAATGTAATTTAATTTATGTACATTATGTTTGCCTTCGACTCGAATTAATAATTACAGACAAAAATTAAACGAACATACCTTTTTTTTATACATTTATATTTTCAATATACATTAATGCAATTAATTGCATAAGTTTTAAATTAAACAGAAAACATTTTTAAGCTTTAGGCTATTCCAAGATGACTTTTGATAAAATCCCACATTTACCGTAATTTAAGAGTTACAGTTACTATTTTACTTGGATGGTAAGCTTACTAGGAATTACTAGGAAATTTCCTTTACAGATCGAAATGTTTTCTTATGTTTTCTGTGCAACATTTAAGCTTTGAAACTATAGCTGCCCAACTGCAAGAGTCTCCATTTCCGGAATAATTGCACTGAAAAAGAAAAACTTAGTTGAGTTAAAGAAATTGGATTTTTTTTTGTACTAACCGACTCATCTGGACTCATTTACAAAAATGTTACACATCGCTTATTGATGTTCTCAGAAGTGTTCACTCAGATTTCCGCAAGTCAACAAAATTTCCAATCTGAATTTGAGTCATAAATGTTTATTTAATTTTGATCAGCAACTCCAGGAAAATATTTGAAATCACCGAATGAAAACTGAAACAAGCAGCATCAAAATATTTTCTTTTATTTATTTATGTCGTTGTCTTTTATTTAATCATTAGCTCTGGCTATTTTTATAAAATAAGTAACTCTTCAGGAATTGCTTAAATATATATTTGAGTGACAACAACAAACTAAGAATTTACTTTATTTGGAGGCAAAAAACAGTCTCTTCTGTGGCGATTTTCTTATTTAGTCTTTAATCAATTTAAATCAAAACATTTAACTGTGACAATTTTAAATAAATAAATAACTTTTCTGTCATTTCTCGTACATATATCTGATATGCTTGACAGCAAAAAACAGGTTAAAGAAATTACAAGTATTTTCTTTGGAGAGTAAAAAAAAAGAGTCTCTCATTACAATTTTGAGACGTTAATCAAATTTGGTTAAGACCAATTGAATGCATTGTACACACAAATTAATTATCAGCATGTTGCATCTTGTTGTTGACTTTGCCAGACAGACGGCTGACAAACGACCATGCAGCCACAAACAGTTTGGCTGGCAGCTTGGTCATGTCACATTAACCATACGCACTGTGTGCAGTGCGCATAACTGGAGGCCATGCCGCATTAAGAGCAACGCCAACCAGACGTGCAGACGTGACAGACAGAGACGAAGGCGGACGGGCGGACGGGGTGGACGGGCGGACAACCAGCAACACAGCTGGCCTTGCAACTTAAATTGTCAAGCAGATATTTAAAACCAGTTCTCATCAATTTCTGCGGGCATATGCTTAACTTAACTTACAGCGATTTTTTTTAACTTGGTCAGCAAAGTTTCAGGTAGTTTGTTCATAGTTGACTGTTTGCCGGTTTGCCGGCTCGTCGGATTGCCTGGTTGCCGGCTTGTCTGCCTGCCTGCTGGCTGAGTGGAGTGCTTTGCACATTGACAGCGTTAATTAACTTTTAATTTAATTTCTCGTAAATGAGTTTTTACTGTCAGCGAACTCTGTTGCATTCAAACTGATGCTGAATCTGGACTATTTTCGCATCATGCTTTCAAGCGTGGTTTCCAACTGTGGCTGCTGGCTACTGGCTACTGGCTACTGGCAATGGTGACGTGACCATGATGATGACGGCGACGGCGACGGCGACGGCGTGATGGTAACTGAGACTTTGTACGCAGTATACCAGTGTCAATTTATGCCACCAAAGTGAAAATCCAAACTGAAAGATTTATGTATGTGTTTGCGGTGGTTGCATATACGCTTTCATATGTACATGTATTATTTATTATATTTTTCGTTGGTAAATGTGATTTATATGAAAATCTCAGCATCAGCCCCGCCAACTGTGTACAAATATGCGTGCGAAATATTTTGAGATTTATAAATTCAATTTTCCAGCACCGAGCCAAAGCAAACAATGCAAGCGGGAGCGGTGCCACTGCCACTGCCACTGCCACTGCCGGAGGTAATGCCACGGGGCAGCCAACACATCACTGTCGCGTAAATAAGTGCTTTAGACCACTGTGCAGGTGATGTGGGGAGGGGGGTAAGGAGGCCAAAGAGATGCTCATGTGTGTATCACAGAAGGTGTGTGTTTTATTAATTGCCAGAGCCAGAGCCGTTGCCGTTGCTGGTTGCTGGTTGCCGTTGCTGGTTGCTGTTGCCACAACAGCCGCTGACGCCGCAGCAGCCATTGCGAGAAATATTCCAGCAATGCACGCATGTGGCTTCCATTTTTTTTTTTTATTTATTGTATTTTTTTCTTTTTTTTTTTTTTTACCTTGCCACGAGCGAGTCCAAGTAGGGGGGGAGGGGGGCACGAGCGCGAAATATCGTTAATGAAAACTGATTCTAGTGCCATTAACGTACGAGCTCTTCAGACCAATGGCAACACGTTCAAGTGCAACGCCAACGACCAAGGCCCTTAGCCTTCCCCCTCACCCTCCCCCCACCACGCCGCACACTCAACAGTCAGCAAACTGACTCATTTTTCCAGATGCGTCAGCGACTGAGTGAGCCACTGATTGCATCCTGGGGCAACGCGCAGCTTGTTGCCCTTGTTGCTGCCGCTGCCGCTGCTGCTGCTGCTGCTGCTGCTGCTGTATCTGGCTCTGGTTCTCGCTCTGATTCTGATTGTGTATCTGGTTGGGGTTCAGGTTCTCGCCATTCGTTTCTCATTTCTCACTCTTGTTGTGCACGCTGACGACTTAATGACAGGCACACAAAATACAAAAATCCAACAACGGCGTGAAAACTGCATGCCTGCGCCGTTTTTTTTTTTTTTTTTGTTGTCGATGATTACCTTTTAATGCCAAATATATACATACATGTACGCACACACACACACACGCACACACACACATACACACACTCATATATATATATATATAAAAGAGAAGGTAAAAACGAGAGCAGCAAAGCCAAAAGCAAGCCAAGCCAAGCGCCCGCAGAAACGATGTGGCGGACGGGGCATTTGGGGGTAACTGGGATCTGGACCAAGCTTTGTCATGGCATGGCATGTGTAAATGACGCTTAAAATTGAAAAATTAAATGAGAAATTATTATGTGTGGCGGCAGAGCCAAAAGCGAAATGGATTGAGTTGGAGGGTCTTCCCGGTAATGGGGGTCCCAGCGGGACGTGCGCGTTTATATATATATGTGTGTGTGTGTGTGTGTCTGTGTGTGTGTGTGTGTGTTTGTGTTTGTGTGAAGCGAGGCGTCGCGTCATTAAATTAATTTGTCAAATATGTATAAAATAATAAATTACCTTTTTGTCAGTTACTCGTTTATTAATTTGTACATGGCAACAACTTTTCGGTGTTGTCCTGGCGCTCGCTTCAAAATGAATGACTGCACAAAAAGGTTTAAAAAAAAAAAAAACAGAAAAAAAAAACAACAGAAAAAAAAGGTGCCAACAAGAGCGGCTAAAAGTCAACTAGCATAAAAAATTATGATGTGTAAAAAGCGAACACACACATCATACAATATATGTGTGTGTGTGTAGCGTGTGTGTGTAGCGTGTGTGTGTGTAGCGTGTGTGTGTGTAGCGTGTGTGTGTGTGTGCTCTGCTGCTGGTGGGCGTGTACGTGGGCGTAGACGTGAGCGCCAAGGCTGAGACTGAGAATGGGCAGCAAATTGGCGCAACCTGCGCATCATATGTGCAGCACTGTGGCAGTGGAACGTTTAATAGCGACGTGGCAACAGCAATAACAACAACAACAACAACCATCAACCGATGCCCGACGTCACATGTTTTCTGGGCATTTCAATTTTCGTTTTTTTTTTTTATATTATTTATGATGCCGCTCATCGCGATGTGTTTATTTTTATTGTATGCCAAAAACGCTGAATGATTTATGATTTATTCAATGCAATGACGATGCTGTTTGTGTGTGTGTGTGTGTGTGTGTGTGTGTATCGAGTTGGCTGTTTGTCCGTTAAATTATTTTTTAATGTGTCTATTAAAAAACACAACAGATGCAACAACAATAACAACAACAACAGCTAAAAGCCGCCAGCTGCAATTCGATAAACTACATGGCTCGAACGTGTAACAGGAGCAGGACCATGACCAGGACCATCACCAGGACCATCACCAGCAACAGAATCAACACTAGAGACCAGAGCCAGGCTCAGCATGCCGCCGTTTGCCGTGTTGGGGGATTTTGTGCCAGTATTAACATGAGCCAATACAAATGGCATGCCAAATTGTTGTGGATGAACAAATTTGAGGCTGCATATGCGAGTGGAGCAATAAAAACTAGTGGAGCCAAAGCCAAATGCGATTTGGTTGGGCATTTGTTTTAAATTACTTTGGCGTGTAAGTGATGAACAAGTAAATAGTCCACACATAAAAAAACAACAACAACAACAACAACAACAACAACAACAACAACAACAATAATAACAATAAAAACAACAAATTGAGCCTGCAAACATTCTGGGCAATTCTGGCTGTGGAGTTGTGTGTGCATTGGGTCAAGCCGACCCCCAAAAAACACAAAAAGTGGAGCATTGAACTGGCTCGAGATGATTGGATTTACTTTGGTTAAGTTCGGGTTTTTTGGGTGTGGGATTAGGACTGGACCTTCAGCGATGTGCCATAAAACTATTGTGGTTATAGTCTTTAAGGAAAGTACATTTGGGATTCGCAGTAGCCTTAGAAAATGGACAGCAATTGTGCGCCGAAGATTTAATACTTTTGGCATAAAAAAAGACAAATTAATCCCATGACAATTGAATGATAAAGCGAATTGATGCTTACCAAAAATCAATTAAACATTTTTAATACGCAAATTATTCAAATTTTATGGGCAGTCTAGCATTTTGTTTATTATTAATAAATGTGTTTTTTTTTTTTTGTAAACAAGCGAATTATTGACTTAATCAGATGCTTAAATTCATATGGTTTTCATTTATTTATTTGTGCATAAAGTAAATGTTCATTAATTGCATGTTTCCCCCCGCATCTCACACAGCTAATCGTGGCAATTGGAATTGAAAGTGCTTCGTTTCTTTCAAATGAAAAGTTAAATAAAAAGTAAACAATCCATCACATTCAAAGTACAATTCCCAGTCCAATCCAATCCAATCCACTCCAGTTCAGTCCAACTTTGAAGTTTGTCCGCGTGATAGTTTCCCCAACTGTCAACGAACAGGTGGGAAAGCAAACGAAAATGCTAAAATGTTTATCCAAGCCAAATTGTTGGCTTTAATGACCAATACGAAAAGTCGATTAACAAAGTGACTGCATTTGAAGGGGTTCACATTTCAACGGAATTACCCCAACTTCGATTGTTTTCCCCGCCACTCAGTTCCACACCAAAAAAAAAAAAAAAAAAAAAAACAGCAGTCCAAAAGTCGTGCAAACTGTTGATCCGGTGAAATGTTCACGATCCCTGAACTTACATTACCCAGCTCGTATCCATGTCGTATCGAATCGAAATGCACCCAACTATGATATAATTAAAATACTCTCATTAAGCACGACCCAAAACAATAGCTGCCAGCTATAATTAAGCATATTCTATATATATTCTAGCTTTACCTTCGATATTTTGGTGTAACTGGGATGTATTAATTTAGAGGTAGCTTGTAGCAACAATAGCCAAAAACTGGTGACAATGGCACATGGACACATCATGGACACCACAGCCGCAGGTGAGGGGAGGAGCTCAAACTATTTCACAGCTAAAAATGCTATTATGCGTTTGTATTAACATGGACACACACACACACACACAGGCACACACACACACACACAGGAGGGAGAGTGTAACACGTGCTGGTAACAAATAGGAGTAACCAACATTCTGGCATTAACAAGCACGTCGCATGCAAACTAACTGTACCATTGGAGCAGAAATGTCACTGATACGAATCATATGCGGCAGAGCCAAAAAAACGCAGAGCCATGCAGGCGACACACAGTGGCATAGTTGGTAATCCGTACACACACACACACACACACATATACACACGAGGGTTACCTAAAGCATATTAGTGAACGGCGTGACCAGTGTCTGATTGAACATGTGAACTTTCAACCTGTTTGTTGCAAGTGCAACTAACGTAATTAAAGAAGCGACCCGTGCGTGCAACTCTCCAACGTTCGCTAAATAGTTGGCGAATATGAGAGATACGAAAGAACCTTTGTTGCTTTTGAATATATCCATGTGTGTGTGTGTGTGTGTGTGTGTGTGTGTGTGTGCATATATATATCCAAACTAACACATAGATACCTGTTTGGGATGCTGGGCAAAAGTTAGTTACGAGCTCCAAACAATGATATTATGTAAAATATTTTGAAACTGCTGCCAGCGCTGCAGCCATGTGTGTGTGTGTGTGTGTGTGTGTGTGCCTGTCGGAGTGTGTTGTCTATGTCGGGGGGGGGGGGGGGGGGGGCGTGGCAGCGGTCTTGGGATTGCGGCCATGTGGCATGTGACAGCAAAGCGTTGCCGACTCCGCCCCTCCACCTTTTGTCGTAATTGTGTGGCACATAACACCGTGAATGTGTCCCAGCTACAGTTTCTTGTGTGTGTGGCACCCTTTTCAAGCAAGGGGCAAGCACAGCACAGCACAGCATCGAGTGGGAGGAGTACAATGCCAGCAATAACCACAATTTTATATGGAGCTTGGCGAAAGGTGCCCCGGCTACGCCCACCAATCGCAACTCTACCCCGCCATTACCCGCCATTACCAACCCACCCATACACCCACCCACACCTCCCCGGCCTAAACGTAAGCTCATTACATTTTGGCTTTGTTTTGGACTAATTAAATTTGAATGACTATTTTCACTTAAAAACTTTTCGCCAGCATTGTTGTTGCCGTCTCTGTTTTTGGGAAAGGTGGCCGGGTAGGAGGGGGGGGCGGCTAGTCAGGCAAAACTCTTGAGTGAGATATAAACACAGCACAGCACAGCACAGAATAGCATAGCACCCAAACCCCGGAGTATAAAATGCCAAAGTGTCGCACGGTTGTCACACAAAATATTAGAAATAATACTTAACCATAGAATTGCAGAGCTTTTTGGGTGTGCGAAAGGGATGGGAGGGGAGTGGATGGGGGGGGGGGGGTTAATTGTTTGGCTGGCGACTCAAAGTGCACAACACAGCCAAGAACATTTTTTTTTTTACCCGTGCTTGTGGGGCTTAAAATTTGAAAACTGTGAAAACAGCGGAGGTAAATGGCAACCGGAAACGAGCGGCAAACCGGATATAAGCAACGCTGCCTGCAACATCAGCAGCAGCATCGGCATCAGCATCGGCGGCAACAAAAACAATTAGTTGATATATATATATATTTGAAATCTGTCATCGAACTCATTTTCAGCTCTATATATTCGCATTTCTATTTGCATGCAGGATGTGCGCGATATATATATATATATATATATATATATATATAAATTTTAGTATACATATTTATGGTATTTAAATGAAATTCACTGCAGTTGCGTTCGATTTTTGACGTTTTCTGCGCATCGTACATTAAATCAATGTTTTCAGGCAAAATAGATATTAATTGATTTTGCATCATGCGGCAAACACCAATAAATAAACTCAAAAAAAACTCAAAACGATAATATTGGGAACTCCGAAAATTAAGTATAACTAACATAAATTGGAAATCATATATTTTGGTACATTTTTATTTATTTAAAAACTTAAATTTCTACTTGAAATATACCCAGTTTCAATTAAGTCGATTTTAAACTTCCCAAATAAGATTTTATCGACTCATCAGTTGATGCTAATCAAAACTAAATGGGATCGGAAAAAACCATTTTACAAGATAAGAAAAATAATAAAAATCAATAACAAATTGCTGCACAAATAAATAACAAAATATGAATGAGGATAGGAAAATAAAATGAGACTCCATTTGTGCAACAACTATAATTGCAGCGTACATTTCGTTGCAAGGCACAAACATTTATTTACATTGAATGGAAATAATTTGGTGTATTTTGCTTGAAGTTGTTGCTATGCTACCAAAAAGCTGTTTTTTTTTTATATATGCCAAATTGGAATTATCAAGTTTATTTCATAAGTACCATTTCAATAGCCAATTGCAATAAAACTAATATTTTTAATTTATAAATCGATCATCTGTAAACATTTTAATGAGTTCGATTTGAAAGTTCTTTTCTCAAAAATTTGAATAATGTGCTCATCTTTACACCATATCTAATAACATTAATTGGTATTCAATTTATGTTGAATATAATAATATATGTTGAATAAATATTTGGGTTAGGGTAAATCTTAGTTGAGTGCATCCGACCAATTCTGGCCAATTCGCATGCTTTGCTGACCGCAGAAAGCCGCTGAAATCAATAAAGCGCACAAAAACCATTAAAGTTCAAATGTATCTGGGGTAAATACGGGTTCGATCATACATTCATCATAGTCACACCCACGTAAAAATATATATATATATTAAATATTTATATTATTATTTTTTAACTGTACTGTCATTCAATGGCATAATGTATCCAAAGATAAATTCATTTATTGTTCGCCTTTAATGCATTGAAAGCAGACAATACAAATTTAAATTAAATTAAGTACATTTTCTCAATGGTAATTTAATGAAATAACAATGTTTCTGCTGAACAAGTGACACAGCAAAATATTAATCGAAATGTATATACTCTGATTCCATGTTGGGAAACAGTATAAATGAGGGATTACTGCCAAACAATAACCACAAGCAATGTTTGCATAGTTTGATAATCGGCGAATTGTTTCAACATATCTGCTCGTATTTTACACATTTAGTTTAATTAACTTTTTATACACTTGCTTTAAGTATTTTCATTTGCTAGTGTAGTTTGTAGCAACCTATATATAAATAGTATATACATGCGATATCAGCATCAGTAGCTGAATCGATGACTATATCGATTCCATCTGTCGGCAGTTTCTATGTGAACGAATCTCTCAAAAATTTAAAGATGGATTTATCAAACTTGGTACATTGTCTTTATAATATATGACACTTAACCGGATAGAAGATATATAAGAAAATAAAATATGAAAAACAATTTAAAAAAGTTAGTAAACAAATATTTGAAATTATTCGTCTTTATTTTTATGTTATTATTTCTTCTTCTTATATCATTCTTCCTTAATATAAAATAAATAATATTCTTTGAGGAAACAAAAAAAATAAACATAAATTAAATAGAGTTACTTAACAAATATTTCAGATAATTTTATACTTTTTCATCATAAACTAAATAATAAAACATAAAAAAAAAAGCATTGCAATGCTGAAGGAAACTTTTCTAATTAGATTTGCTTTTTGAAATGCTTCTCATATTTTAATACAAATCATGGACTAATCATGGAATCGAGTACTATATATAATATAGATCTATCGGTGCTTCTAGTGATGAAGTTCTCTGCAAAGGGTATATTTTGTTCGACGTGCCACAGATCACCGTTGTTCCTTTGTTGTTATTTTTTTTTTTTACAACATCCATTTTAGCAACGGCAACATTTGGTGGGTATAGCGGTTGGCCTGTAAACAATAAGCTAAACCGTGTAATATTAAATTAAGGGCCATGGTAATTGGTTGCCAGTTGTAAAATTTTACAATCATTTTATGCGGCGGTCGTTTCTATTTTGGCCAAGTTTGTTTTTGACAAACTGAAGCAAAAGCAAATAAATGGTTGTGCGTGTGTCTCTCTCTGCGTTTGTGTGTGTGTGCCTCACTATTTGCGCATATATATAAATATACATATATATATATTTATATATATATTATCGAAAATGTGCAAATTGGCGCACTAAATGCTTATTAACTTGAACGGTGCTTGGCAATGTCCGCAGGCCAGATTTTAATGAAATATGAACATTAACCGCATTAGTTTAAATATACAAGGAAACAACAACAACAACAACAACTAACGGTAAACAAGCCCGCACACAAACACACACGCACATGCACAAAGGGAATATTTTTTTTTTTTTGTGGTGTGTATGTGTGTGTGTGTGACAACAGCGAAACGTCAGTGAGTCAGTCGCATTTATTTGAGAAGATAGACAAACTGGCGCTGCACACACACACACACACACACACATATACTCACGCTAGAAAATTTAATAATGAAATTGAATTTACAATTATTTTTGTTTTGTTTGTGCACACACACGCACACACACGCAGGCACACACACACATTTGTGTGTATGTACTTTATGTACATAATTATACATTGGCCCTTTGCATGGACAAGTCTCACTCTTCCCCCCACCCGTCCGGCCTATCTCTTTATGCGTGTACATGCGTGTGCGTGTGTATGTGCGTGTGTGTGTGCATTGTTTTCTATGTGTATTGGTGTAAGGGGGAGGGGCTGTAGGTAAATATTTGATTTGCGTTAAGCGCAAAATTGAGGGCCACATCAAAGCAGTTTGTCAAACACTTCCAATGATTCATATGCCAAGCAACGTGTCTGCGGGGGGGAGGGTGGTGTGCTGCGGGGGGTGGTGTACAGCCTAAAATGTAATTAAATGTTCTTTTGTTTGCATATAGTCATCGGCCAATTACATATCAATTAATGTTGAATCAAAGCTGCAACTCACATAAACAATGCAATTAGCAAACCGGCTCAAGGCAAATCGGCGACTCACACACACACACACAGAGAAATGGAGAAATGGAGAGATTCAATGGCCAATTAACAGCAAAACAGTTAAACCTTAAGTAATTGCAATAAAATAGACTACCTGAAGTACATATTTTATAAAGTTACTCGCCGTCAGCTCGCTGCCAAGTAAATATGCCATAAAAATCAGCGCCATTGCCAGCGCCAGCCCAGCGCCAGCGCCAGCCGAAGGCACTCACTGTCTCCAGGATAAAGATGAGAGCGTTGACGACGAGGTAAGTCAGCCAGCAGCAGGCTGGTTGCTGGATGTGCTGGTGTCAGGAGTACGGCGTTTGTGGCACCGTACCAGCCTTATCGTGGCGGCCCCAAAATGAAGAGCTTTCACATGTCTGGCACATAAAAATGGAACGCTGTTAAACGCACCATGGGGAATGAGATGTGCGTTACTCTGTGTCCTTGTTGGGGATGTGGGTGTGAGAATGAGATTGAGTGGGGGGGGGGGGGGGGGCGGGGGGTTTGTAGGTGTGGCTTAAAAGTGGAATGATGTGAACCCGAATTGAGCTGAAGACGGCAAGGCAAGGCCAAAGTTGTTTGGTGTCGATGTCGGTGTCTAAAAGCGGAAGCAACAACAGCAGCAACAACAACGTCAAAAATTGCTTATGTTTTCATAAAATGAAGCGCAAACATTTTTTGACTGAAAACCATAATAAAACCATAAACAACAACTCAGCAGCAACAGCAACAGCAGCAGCAGCAGCAAAAAATAGCAACAACGATAAGAAGAAACTCAACTTTTTTTACACACACACCCCCCCCCCCCCCTTGAACTCTCAAAAAAAAAGGCTGTAATCTGATTTTATTATAATTTTGATTTTGCTTTTTCTTTTCATAAATTTTATAACAAACTCGCAGATAGCAGCGAAGCTTCAAAACAATGCAATGCAAAAACCACCGTCAATAATAATAATAATAATAATAAAAATAATCATAATAACAACAACAACAACAAACATGTGGAGCCCAACTGAGCTTAACTTCTTGCTTAAAGTGTGTGTGTTGGAGAGTGGATGGAGGGAGGGGGGGTGTGGTGTGGTGTCTTAGTCTTAGTCTTATATTTTGTAAGTCGCCAAGCAGGCGTAAAATAATAAACGCGAAATAAAGTGGAAGCCCACAAAACAGGAAACCGCACACACACACACACACAAACACACACAAGCATAACAGTGCCACACACATGTGTGTTTGTGTGTGTTGTGTGTGTGTGTGCCACGTGTTTGGCAAAATGGCGCTGCTTGAGCCGTTTTTGGCCACGTCCTTTGGATGCTCGCCGAAGCGTTTACACTGATTTTCGCTTTCAGTCAAATTTACAGACAACTTTAAGCCACATAGCTAACCAGAGCAGAAACAACAACAACAGCAACAACAACAACAACAACAGCAACAACAACAACAACAACAGCAAAGCTCATTTCTTTGCTGTTACATTTTTAATGAGATTAAAATAGGCTCACACAACACGACAGCAACAACAGCAACAACAACAACAACAACTTTCACACACATGCTTAATGTAGGTGTGTACTTAATGGCAATTTGGGGACTTTTGCTTGTTTTTTTTGTTTTTTAATATTACTGTTGTTGTTGTTTAAAGAATTCTTCGCTCGTCGCTTAGGCCAAACAAAACAAAACCAAAAAAAAAAAGGTTAAAGAGATTTTATGTTTTTTGGCCATGTTTGGGGCCTGATGAGCCCTAAGCAGCAACAGCAGCAGCAGCAGCAGCAGCAGCAGCAACCTTCTTGGCCACTCATTAATCTGGAACGCATTAATTTCTCACCGCAAAATCCAATCTAAATTGCATAAATCAACAAGCCGTAACGAAGGATAAGTCCCCATCGTGGTGGCGCCACCACCCATCCAACCGGTAATTGGGTCACTTGTATGGGAAAAAGCAGCGAACTGTTGCATGTAAACTACATGGAATTGTGCGTGGTGGGGGGATGTAAGTGATGGTGGGTTCGGAATTGGGGGGGGGGGGGGGTGTTGTAGGCGGAGAGCAACTAGCAAAATGCGATGCAATCTCACAGCTACTTTGTCAAGCGGCAGCTGCTACAATAACTGCCACCACCCCAACGCAATTGGCAATTGCAATTGGCAATTGCAATTTCAGTTGCAGTTGCATGTTGCATGTTGCAAACGCAGCGAGAACAATCAGGACTCCAGATGCAATTCGATGTGCAGCGTCGATTGTGTGTGTGTGTCCTCTGCCTGTTCCACACACACACACTCAGATTTCTGTGCCCTAATTAATTAATTGAAATTCATGAATTGCACATGCGACTCCCGCTTGAAGTATGATGCAGCATGCAGCATGCAGCATTCAGTTGATGCGCCAGCGATGCCACATATTAATTACAGCACAAAGTAAAAAATCAATAGGCAGATCTCTGCCAACTTTCCTTCTTTGTGTCTGTAAACGTTTAAGCCAAAAAAAAACTGAACATGTAAAAGACAAGCTAAGCGAAAGCCGCTTTGGCACTGAGGCGCATTTTAATTTATTAATGTCAGTTCGACAGAGCGATAATCCCACAGATTGTTGCAAGTGCCGTCGCATCAAAGAGAAATAATACAACAACAACAACAACAACAACTCGAAGAAAAAAAACATACATTTAGTTATCCAATCGTAGGGGAATTGACCTACTCTGGGATTTTATGACTGCCTCAACTTCATCTGCGGCTTATCTATGCGTCGCGTAATTTTGATTATTAAGTGCCACTTAATTTAGTGGGCGTGCGCATTGACTTTTCCCAAATCGACACAGCCGATTCAACTCGACAGCGTGCAACATTTGAAATTGAAATTGGAAAATAAAAAAAAAAAAAAACAGGTTTAGTTTGTTGTTTTCTGATTTTTCCCCCTTTGCCGGTGGCCATTAGGGAAATGTCGGTAGCCTAATGCCAAACGATTAGGAAATATTCATAATACATATTTCTTTCTCTCAAGCAAAAGCGAAAATTGTATCTTTTTTTTATTTATTGTTAATTAATTGAAATGCTTTTTACATGAATAAATCGATTATTTGAAAAAAAAAAAAAAAATACTAACAGCTTATAGAAAAACAATAATAATAAAAAAAAACATAATAAATTTTGTGATAGAAATAAATGTAAATTTTGGAAAATATTATTCTATTCCAGTTTGAGCAGTATGAGAAAATTATGTAAGCCAAATGGGCAGGTCAACGCAGTTAACTTGGCTAACGCTGGCCTAATCAATGGCAAATGTTTTCAAAACATTGCGGAGCGCCTCATCTGTCGTGGTGGTGGACTGGGTGACATCGCAGCCGAAACTGCCACCAACAACAACAACAACAACAACAACAATGTGGCAAACAACAAGCGCACCGCAACAAAAAACCACAAGTAAATTGCCAGCCGCCCACTGTTAGCCGTTTCGAAGTCGACTCTCTGCACGCGCTCTTTGCGAGTGTTAGCAGAGCGAATATCGTACGTTTCGAACTGTTAACGGATGTTGCAGGCTTAAGAGCATGCCAAGTTTAAGAGAGCGCGCGTCAAGAGAGCGAGTTCGAAAATGCTGTGAAGACGGCGTGGGAGTTGTTGTTGTTGTTGTCGTTGCTGCTGCTGCTGCTGCTCTGTTATCGTCAACATCGTACTTTTTGGTCATTATGTTCGAAAGTCACGAACGAAAAATGTATGTTTATGTGTCGGTATGCGCCTACATGTGTGTGTGTGTGTGTGTGTATGGGGGGCTCGTGTGTCGGCATGTGCGAAAATCGCGGATGTAGATGTAGGCCAATGGGTAGTCGACGACTACAGCTACACGAGCTAAGCAAAGGACTACAACGGCAACAACAACAGTGGAATAGCGTGAGCGGGAGAGAGAGAAAGCGAGTGAATGAGAGAGAGAGCGAAAGAGAGAGGGCGATAAGCAGCGCGGCATAGTATGCCACACAAATGTTGAATAGTTGCGGAAGGTTATGAATTTCCGTGAGAAATTACTACAAGTAATATGTGAGTGCAATACGTGTGTGTATGTGTGTGTGTGTGTGTGTCTGTTGGCGAATGTGTTCATGCATGCCTATAAATATACATACACACACACACACACACACACACATACATATGCAGAAATACATTGTGAATGCTGCTCCTGTTGTAGCTTAAACTGAAGCTTAAACTGCAGCTGCAATTTGAATTGGTATAGGAATTGGGCATGCCCCATACATGAACAACGGGGCATGGACATGGTGGGGGGGGGGGGGTGCTTGGACATAGTGGCTGGTCTGCTCGCTCGTGTGTGACCACGTGAAAGTCGTTGGAGGCGTTGGAGGCGTTGTTGCCATCTCTCTACAATCACAATGGCTGTGCCACTGCCACTGCCACTGCCACTGCAACTGTCATTGCCACCAGCAGGCAGCATCAAGCAGCACGGTGTATGCCCTGTGTGTGTGTGTGTGTGGCAGGCACACACTGTGTGCTCATGTGTACATGCTGATAACAATGTTGCACTTGCTAATGCATTAATTTTAATGCATTCTGGCATAGCCGCTTGCCACACGCTGCACGTTAAGATTCCAGCTACCTCCCACTGGACACAAGTTCCCATTACAGTTCACTTAATTATATGAATGCTGTTGAGTTGCTGCTTCTAAGCAGCTCAGCAAAGGATCAGGAGCAGAAGCAGGGGCAGGGGCAGGGGGCAGGGGCAGAAGCAGTGGCAAACCGGAACAAGGGAGCAAAAGTCACCGGCAGGAGTCGAGTTATCCATCTTAGTTTTAGAGGTGCCTTGTCCTTAGACTTCTTCCAAGACTTTTACTTATTTCACCAGCACCATCTCTATTATCCCTTCTATCCCTTCTATCCCTGGCATCCCTGGCATCCCTTTTATCTCCATCGTTTGCCTTCTGATCAAAACTCTGGCAAAGTGTCGTCCACATCATTATCGCTTTTGTTTTAAGCTGGCAGAGGAGCTGGCAGAGGAGCTGGCGCTGGCATTGGTACTGGCGCTGGCGCTGGCGTTGTCGCTTCTGCCCGCAGCTAAACAGATATGGAAGAGAATCCTTTGGTCCTTTGGCGTCAGCCTGACACTTTTCTGACATTGTGCAAATGAATAATTGTGCTTTCTTTGCCGACAGTGCAGCCAAGCCAGCCCCTCGCCCCTAGCCCCAGTCTCAGTCTCCATCCGAGTCTCAGTTCCAGTTACATCCCCAATGCCAACAAGGCTGCTATTCCGACCACAACAACTGCTCATCCGTTCCACATCGCTCGCTCAATGTCTCATCATCATCATCAACATTATCATCATCGTCATCGTCGTTGTCGTCATCGTCGTAGTTGTCGTCAGCCTCGTTGCTCATTCGCTACGCCATTGTCAAGCTCATCATTAAGCTCATCCTCATCCTCATCATCATCCTCATCATCATCATCATCGTCGTCAACATTTTCAGTATCATCATCAGTGCCATTGCCATCATCATCATTCGCATTCGCATCCGCATGAGACTCGCCTGCCCCAGCCTGTCCAGTCGCCTCCTGTCCTGTACTGTTCTGGCCTGTCCTGGACTTGGCTTGTTCTGCTCAATTCTCGTTCTGTCGTCCTGTTCCAAACTAGCCGTTCCGACCACAGTCAAACGAACAGCTAAACAGTCGCTTAGCCAGCCGCCTGACTGGTGACCCCTTTTCAATGGGCATCCGCTGGATATGGCGACGACAGGGTTTGCGCTGGACATTGCCATGCCTCATGCTCATCCTCTTGCACATCCTCATCCTCATCCTCATGCCCATGCCCATGCCCATCCCCATGCTCATCCTTATCCTTGATGCTATACTGTTTGCCCATTCATTTTGTTTCTGTTTGCGCTTTGATTGACGGAGCTGCGCTGAGCTGATGCTTTGCTGTTGCTGTTGCTGTTGTTGTTGCTGTTGCTGTTGTTGTTGTTGTTGTTGTTGTTGTTGTTGCAGTTGTTGCTACTGCTGTTGCGGCCGTTGCATGTCCTTGCGTTTGTCCTTTCCCATTGCCGCTGCGCTTTCGCAGCGTTATTAATGATTTCTCCAAAGTTTTCACTACATTTTATGCTACAACTTCTCTGCCCGGCTTGGCCCGGATACGCTCCTTGTTTATTCTTTTTATTGTTGCTGTTGTTGCTGTTGTTGTATTTGTTGTTGTTGTTATTGTTGTTGGCATATTGTTGATTGTTCTTTTATCTCGTCTCTGTCAATTCGCTGCGTTATGTTGCTGCGTTCCATTTGACTTTGGGTTTTGAATTTCCGACCACCTCCACTGGGCAGCCACCTCCACTGGGTAGCCACCTCCACTGGGCAAGCATTTTGGCTTCAACCTCATTCATTTTTTTTGTTGCTTCTATTACGGCTCCTTCAACCGGATCCATTTATGATGAACGCTTCACGCTCAACCGACGGTTTTGGGTTTCCAAGTTTCAGGTTACGAACACAGCTCAGCAGCAAATTTTGCAGTTTTGTTTTTTCAGTTTTTCTGTTTTTCTGTTTTTCTGCTGAATTCCTTTCTGCCATTTTACCCCAGATAAATACTTGTCAATCAGTTATTAATTGCTTTTCAAATTATATTGAATTTGTGGTTTCAGTCTGGCCATAACCAAACGGTTATTACTCTTCCTCTTCCTCTTCCACATTCAGGCTTTTCAACTGGTATTAAAAATCATTGAGTTCTAATAGAAAACGAAACTCCAATTCAATTCCAACAATTGTGATTTTTTATTCGAAATCATTTAGAGAAACAATTTCCAATTGACTGAATATTTTGGCACAAACTAAAAGGCAACTCCGAAAGCAGCAAATTTGAATCGTAAAAAAAACATTCTAATTTTGCAATTTTGTTCTCTGAGATATTTTTGACAAATACTGTTTCTATATTCTCCGAGTTTTAACTATGCTTCGGTTATATAAGGTCTGCAAAATCTCCTTAAATTTTCCCCCAAATTCTATTAAAATCTGAAAAGAGCAGGTATAAAAATCTGTAGAAAAGTAACAAAAAAACTTGATTCTTATCACAGAATATTTGGAGAATTTTATGGTAAGAGGGTGGAAAAAATACGATCAAATTTTTTGGCATGACAGTCTTTCATTTTACATTTAAATTTTCTTTGCCATGGCAGTTTTGATAGCACACGTTAATTGCATTTCAGAGCCAAGTCAGAGACGATGACATTCAGAGCAGAGCAGAGCAGTGCAGAGCAGAGGAGAGCAGAGGAGAGCAGAGCAGACAAAAGAACAGGGCAACATTAGCATCTAGACACGAGATGAGATGGTTGCAGGTGATTGTTGCAAGCATAGCATAGCATACCTATATATGTAAGTATTTGTGTACATACTTGAACAACTGGAAGAGGGGTGAGGGGGGGAGGGGGGGATACCACTAAGCCAAAGTACAATGGGTGCACAAAAGGTGCGCGTGTGTGGCCACCAACTAAAAACAAGCACATTTCGAGAGGGGACATGTAGCATGCCGCATCGTGTCAGCCTTGCAACAGCGAAATGCAATTAGAAAATGGATGTGGCCAGTAGAAGCTGATGTGATCTTAGTGGGACCACAGTGTGTGTGTGTAAACCACACACTGAAATGTGCTCCTCACTTTCTAACTTTCATTAAATTTTGCGCTGCAATGTTTATTAAAATGAAATGAAATAATTTTTATAAAAACTAAAAAAAAAAAAAAAAACAACAATGCAGAGGTCGTTTCAGCACTTTGTTGCTGTCATGTTTATGGCACAGTTGCTGCACACACAAACACACACACACACACATACATATGGGAAGTAATTGACTCTGCGCCTCATTGGCCGACCAATTACTATAGATATTGCCATGCAGCTGGCCACAACCACCCATTGAGATAGATACACTTAGATAGCGACTCCGACTGGAGTCTCCTCCGGTTTTGGTTTACTTTAGTTATGCACTGTTAGCCTGCAACATATGCAGATATGGAGCTAATGCAGTAATTGTTGTTGCTGTTCGCGCATCTGGCAACATCTTGTTGAGCTGTCAAAATATGCTTGTTAACAACATTTGTTGCACCGCACCAACAGAGCTCGCACAAAACAACAAACATTAGACAACAGACAACAGAGACAACAGACAACAGAGACAACAGAGACAACAGCAATATGCTGGGAGATCCAGCCATGCATTAGACTAAACATGTTTACAAGACATCAGCAACTTTTTTAGAGTGCAGGCTTTTAGAAGCTGCTTTCCATTTAATTTCTGACAGCAACATTTTTCTATTTGTGCTTTTATTCTTGTTTTTTTTTTGTTTTTATTTTTTATATATATTTCTTCTTTTTTTTCTATTTTTTTTTTTGCTTGACTTAGTTATAAGGCGACAAAAATAATCATAAAAATTGCCGTTGCTTTTGTATTTAGCTGGCATGTTGTTCAACTTTATCTCATGGTAAACTCTCCATAAATAGCAAAAAAAAAACCCAGTTCAGGCTATGCAACAGATATGTGTGTGAGCAGCCGCCGCCTTGGGCGTGAGTTTGTCCAATAGATCAGCAGCAACAGCAGCAGCAACAGCAGCAGCAGCAACAGCAGCAGCAACAGCAGCAGCAACAGCAGCAGCAACAGCAGCAGCAGCAACAGCAGCAGCAGCAACAGCGACTCAAATGTGCTCCTATCCCATTTATCATCTGGCGGCTGTCTGCAAATTCAGCGACTGGGCGGCGTTCGTGTTGCTGCTGCAACAACAACAACAACAACAGCAACAGCAGCGCAGTGTTCTGCCTCTGCCACTGCAGCGTCCGCCACAGCGTGTCTTGTGCGCCTCTGCCACATCGTAAGCATATGAAATTCGAGCGACGTGCGCGCACAAGGTGTCTACATTTCAACGCCCCAGACTCCAGTCTCTGGTGGAGACATTGAGACCACTCCCCCCCCTCCCCCCTCCCTCCATGGTCTAAAATGAAACCTGAACAAGCGGCTAATGTTGCAGGCAGCAGGCAGCAGGCAGTTAGCAGACGGCTGGCCAGCTTGGCTTTTCTTTACTTCATTTACACTGAAATTATTCAGCATAAATCATTTTAATGTTGCGTGATTTTTACTCGGTCATTTAGAGGCCGCTGAATGTCACTTAAAATCTGACACATTAAAAGCACAGCAGACGACAGGCCGCACAACCAGAATCAGAACCGCATACAGAAAAAATTTCAAAAAAAAAAAATTCCAAATATTAACAAAATTAAACAAAGCAAATGCGAAATGTTAACAATTGAATAAACATTTGTATAACTTTGATAAATATTCAATTAAAATGCATGCAAATGTGGCAAATGTTGCAATGCAACGAGCATATATATATATATATATATATATATATCTATGTGAAATATGACAAATTCAAAAAGTTCGTCAAATTTAAATGAATGCCAAACAACTAGTAAAGAGCAGTTTCAACTTTATTTACGATTATTATTATTATTATTTTTTGGTTTTGCATTTGGTTTTTGCCTTTTGGTTTTTTGTGTTTTGAGTTTTGTATTTTGTGTTTTGAAGCATAACATTTTATTTACATCTTTCGGTTGCCCCTGACAGCTGTTGTTGGCTGACTAGGCAGCAAACTTGCAACACATAGTAGCATAATACATTATAATTACTGGCGATGTGGGTGCCACATAAACTTTTTGGGGGCATGCTTTTAAAATGCCAGACAGCTAAAAATTATGCAGATCAAAGTGTGCGCATACAAAAGAACACACACACACACAAGCACACAATCACATGTGGTATATATGGTATATAGTATATGATATGTGGCAAGTACATAGGTAGATACATGTTAAAGTCAAATAATATTTTACACAAATGTACTTTGAAGTTGTTCTGCTCCTCGAAACACAATCATTTTAGCTTTGAGTTGGCATTCGCAGGAATCACATCTTTCAGCAGGCAGCACAAGTGAAACTTTGTTGTCATTTGTGGTCGAGTGTTGTTGTTGTTGTTGTTGTCGATTGTTGTTGTTGTTGTTGATGAGGTTGAAAGTAGATAAGTATAGCCATAAGTATATAAACATTTCATTAGTATGTGTATCATAGGTTCGTTATTGTTGCCAGACAGTTTTATATCACCACGAATGATGTCAGGCTCTGTCTGGCAAATATAGCTTCTTTGCAACTTACACCATCAACTTTGGGCCTGCAGCGCGATCTTTGCAGAAAACGCATTATGGCATGCGGCATGTGTTCCTTATACATCGCATATTGCCGCAGTACAAAACGGCAGTCGCTAAAGTGCACACATTGGCCAACGTTTTTGTCGGGTGTCTGGCAGCTAGGTTCTGCCACCAGATGCCGCATAAATGTAGATTATACATATATTAGTGTATCACTATGTGTGTGTGTGTATCAGTGTGTGTGTGTGTCTGTGTGTGTGTGTGTGTCTGTGTGTGTTTGTGTGTCGATGTGTCTGCATCTAAGCCATAATCAATGGTTAGCTTACGTGTGTGGCACAATGTTGGCAACAAGATGACGAGCAGGCAGCACCAGTTGTAGCCCAAAAAAACGAAAATCAATCGAAAAGTGAGCCGCATTTTGAATTTCAAAAAATTTCGCAAAAAGACCGAACCGCCGACAGCGCTGCTGATGATATATTAAAGTCGCGTTAAAGTCTTATACACTTTAAGCTGGCTTGCCCCAGCAGCCGAGGCTGGGCAACAGATTGTTGCTCAAGTCAACAGCTTGGGCGCTGGGGCAACTTTTGATAAGCCGCCGGAGTCTGCCACTGTGTGCGAAAGAGAGGGAGGGAGCAGCCGCTTATCAGCGATGTGCAAAACAAGAGGCCAAAAAATAAGTATGTATATAATATGTAAACAACTGAAACACACACACACACACACACACATATAGCTAAAAATTAACTATACATATAAGTGGCTGTATAGGTTCATAGATGCGGCATTCATAAACACATGTTTAGGGCGCCTCAAACCAGATTGAGCCAAAGTTCTGCTCCGGGTTGGAACATTCTGGTTCCTTCCCTTTTTTGGATTGGTGCGACGGTCGACGGGCGACGCAAATGGAAATTTATTATACATCTATGTAGATTTATTGCAAAGTTGAAAATGAATTCAAAGCGTGTGGAAAGTAGCAGCTGTGCTGAGAATTGCCTTCTATGCCGCCGCCTCTTTGCCAATCTCTCTTGACGCGGCGTATTTGCTCAGCAAGTGTACCAAGCTATTACATAGAACAACAACAACAACAACAACAACAACAACAGGCATCAACTCTGAGCATTTTAACTAAGTGTTGTGCTCCACAATTGTAGGCATCTAAAATTGGCAAAAGTGTGGCAGAAGTTTGTGTGCAACATGTTTGCTTGCCTCATTAAAGAACAGCTTGCGCTTTTTTCAACCGACCTAGCCATAAATGTTGCAGCTGCAGCTGAAAAAAAAAAAAACATTAAATATTGCAACTGAAAAACTGAATGTTTCATTATATTTAATATATTCCAATTATGAATATTGCTTTTCTGCTTGCCAAAATGAAGACAATGCCCAAAATCAGTATCAAATTCAATTCCAACAAACGCATACATTTAAATGCATGTGTGTGTGTGTGTAGTGTGCGTGTATAGGTAGTTTAACTGGTAAAATTTTAATAAAAATGCAAATTTCTTTTTTTTGTTGAAGTAGCCTAAGGGTTTTCTGGCACATGCAAAGCTAATAAAATGATATTGCTCGTTATGAAGTTGACAACAGATATGGAAAACTGTGCAATTTTCAAGCACTCAAAAAAAAAAAGGTGCACAAGAAGTTTTGGCTGTATTGCTTTCGTTATTATTGGTTAGCTTCAAGTTTTGCTCCCTTAAGTTAACAAAATTTTTCGACTTCAACAACTGTGTCACTGGGAAGCTTCAAATATAAAAATGATCTACATTTGCACTGTTACAAAAAGTTTGCAACATTTCTCATATAATTTTTCAACATTTTGTTTTGTGTTTTTTCTATCGATTTTGACATACAGAAAATTTAAATTAAATTTAAAGACTAACAAAACTGACTTTGAATTTGACATAACACATAAAAAAATAATAATGTTTTTTTCTAAAACGGTTTTTGTTTTGTTTTTTTTTTTAACTAGATTTTAGCACCCATTTTTGAGAGTCCATAGCTCAATATAAACATTTTGTGTACTTGTTGAGGAAATGATGACTGATTTAATGGACATCGAACCATTATCGTGTCCATTGCCAAATATAGCAAAGTGTTGAAAGTCGCATTGTTTGCTCATAAAACCCGCACATCATTAAAAAAAAAAAACAACCCCCAGTCCCCGCCTGCACCACCAAAGACCCCCCCCCCTAACTAAAGTGTCAGTCTACCATGGCTAACTGGGCAATGTGGCAGACGAGCTGCTCAGATCATCCGAGCCATGCCCAATGCCTTTCCCTTTCCCTTTCCCTTACCCATACCCTTACCAATACACATATGTAAACGTTTAAGTACGATATTTAGATATGTGTACAAAACATGCCGGAACCGAAGCATAAAAACCGAAATGCGCATAATAAAAAGTCATCATCATCATCATAGACATAGACCCATGTGACTGACTGCCTGTCCCCCCCCTTGTTGCAGAGATCCATTGCTATGGACACAGCCCTTTTACAGATGGGCGATAAAACGACGAGGGGCACAAAGGGCTTAGCAAAATATGAGAAACAAAGCATAAAATAAAACACTTCGAAACTTCAAGTTGACAATTTGAAGACGTCAATAAAGTTTCAAAAGCAGCTTCGACGTCAACTTTGCTGCTGCTGTTGTTGTTGTTGTTGCTGTTGTTGCTGATGGTATTCTTGTTGTTGTTGTTGTTGTGGCGTGCGTTTTCGCTTTCTTCGTTTTTCCCAATAAAAATTCTTTAGAAATCATTTAGAAAACGCATGCATGCACATCATGTGCACAACACCCACGGGGCCTCCCCTCCCCCCCTCACCCTTTCGATGCGCCCGCACAATGCCATCACAGATAGATAAAACGCGTGTCAGACACGACAGTGCCATGGATCATGTGTCAAATTGTGACTTGCACTTGCTCTAGCAGCAACAACAGCAACATCCACAGCAGCAACATCCACAGCAAAAGTAAAAACAACATCAGCAACAGCAGGGACAGCAGCAGTATCAGTGTCAGTAGTAAGTGCAACAGCAACTAGTAACCAGATGGCAGTTACCTGCAACAGCTACAGCTACAGCTACAGCTACATCCAGCAGCATCCGATACCAAGAGCCAACCAACACTCAAAGACCGGCGACACAAGGCAGATGAAGACACTCAACTGACTGCTGCTGCTCAGCTGGGGGGGCACCAAGCAAACGGCACTAGCAAATGCACTTTTTGATTGCCTTGGGCTGCTCTTATCTGTCTTTGGATGTTTTTCTTATGAATACCAAAGTGTAGCAGCGACTGTGTCAGACAATCAGACTTGGTTTGGCTGTGTTGCATTGTCGTTTTATTTGATGTTCGGGGTAAAAGCTTTTATCAAAAATCGTATTGCATGCAAATTAGATTCCTCTCTTGAATCTCTCTCTCTCTCTCTCTCGTACTTACAACCCATGACCTGAGACTCGCTTTGTGCTGCAATTTAAAAAAATATACACGTTGCCTTTTATATGATGATGGCATTGTCGTTGCAGCTGCAACGTTCTACTTCTCTACTAGAAATGCTGCCACTGCTGCTGCTGCTGCTGATGCTGCTGCTGATGTTGCTGCTGCTGCTGCTGCTGCTGCTGCTGCTGATGCTGCTGCTGCTGATGCTGCTCATGCTGCTGCTGTTGGAGTTGCTGCGGGCCAGCTGATAAAGACACCGACGACAAAGCAACGAAACGCTGATGATTCAGACATTGCATCCAAAGCTCATTCTGCTGCTTAAGACCAAATTGTTGTTGTTGTTGCTGTTGTTGCTGCTGCTGCTGCTGCTGCTGCTGCTGCGCTTTGGTCTTTTGTCGCAGCTCTCAATTGACTTGATAAACTTCTTCCTACAATTTTTTTTCAATTCTATCTATCGTACGCTTTGCTTGTTAACGTCAACCGGCAGCACACACACACACACACACACCAATACACACACACACATGTGTACACAAAGGGGAAATGCAGGCGTAAAATGAATTCGCTTTTTCTTTGGACTCTATCGAGCACGTCTTATCTGTAGTCGCATACGTATTTGGCCCATGACAGCGGAGGCTGAGAATACTCCGGCTGAGGCCGTCGCAGCGTAACGCCGACTTAAACACACTCGAATGCATTTCCATTTCATGGCTATGGCTTCATTGCCGCCAAACATCGATGTCGTCTGCCGCTTTGTCTGGTGGCTATGCGCCAACTTGCCATATATATAAAAAAAAAAACAAAAAAAAAATACAAGAAAAAACCAAAAAGCGTCGCCGTCGTCGCTGCGAACTGTTGGTGTAATAGCGTTCATCGAAGCTTAAGGTGTATAAATCACACACAATGCGGTCTTTTGTAGTTTCAGGCGACACACAACCACACACACACACACACACACACACACTCGTTTACCATGCCTGATGTTGCAGTAGAAAAAGTGCGCAGCGTTAGATTTTTAGGTTCAGAAAATATATTTTTGCCGTTGCTCTTTAAATGTGCAGAGCAGACGGTGTTTGGGGCAGCTGTTCACACACACAGCATCCGCTTAACATTTAAATAATAAAAGAATTATAATTTATTTTTAACAATTTGTTGCACTGTTTGTAATCATTTGTTAGCTGTCAAAGCATTATTCGGTGCACTGAGTAGGCGTGTAAGCCGCTTATCAATATATATATATATACATATATATAAACAGCTTCAGCTCATAATACATTATGGCCAACATCCACTTGAGTTACGGCCCACACCATACGGCACAAATAAATGCTGGTCTTTATAAAGCAGCCCAAAATATTTAAGAGCTATATTTAAAATCAAATAAACACATCTGCCAACAATCAAATGCTTTCCGTACTGTAAATTGAGCTTAGTTTTTGGTTTATTTAAGACTCGACTGACGTTGGCATCCAAATGGAGAAGTGCAAGCAACTGCAAAGCGATCTCCACTCATGTGCAAGTTCAGCGCCAGCCTGAGGCAAGCAGCTTAGCCTGGATTGAATTTAAATTTGTTTATGGCCAACTGCAACTTCATAGTTGCATAGTTGCATAGTTGCACAGTTGCATAGTTGATCTACGGTGTAGATGGGTTATGGGAGGACTCTTTGGCGCTTTGGCGCCATAGAAACAAAATTTGTACACATGTTTCTGTCATTTTCTGGAATTATGTGCATCGCAAAACGACATACGAAATAAAATGATTTTCTTGCTTCATAAGCCGAACGTACTTTTTCCACAACATTTGCTGCTGCAAATGCACTGTGGGAAAAAATCAAGAAATCACACACAATAAAATTCACACTAATATATTTTATTTAAGTTAATTCAATTCTAATATTTATTATAGGTATATATAATTTTAATCAGCTAATTATCAAAATTAAAATAAAAATAAATAAAATAAATTAATTTTTGAGCTGTAAAAGGCTTCATAATATTTCTAACAGTTTCTTATTTTTATTATATAATCACATAAACGGATTAGTGCTTGTGATTGACAATTTTAGACAGCACATTAATAATTCAATGAATTTTCATTTATTGTAAATTATTATAAATTGAAATTAAAGTGTGCAATGGAAATAAATTTTAGCTGTCGATAGACATTAGCAATGTTTGAATACGTGCTCCATTTAATGGTACAATAAATCAGGTCATTAAAGTATTATTTCACAATCAGAGGCAAACAGTTCAAAAGGTTATAGAAGATTCTGTCTGCCAAACAGCCAATTCTCATCCATTGTGCTGGTGCGGCTCCATTGCCGCGGGTCCAACTCTGTTTATCGTTTATTTCAGCAATGACAGGTGCAGCTGCCTGTGGCACACAATCGAAATGAATCTATATATTTATAAGTTGGGACTGGCAATGCGTGCGATGCCGTTTCGTATATGGAATTTGAACTTTTAGCTGGCCCCAAATAATCGACTCACTGACTGGCTGACTGACAGAGTGGCTGACTGACTGACTGGCTGTCTAAGTAGGCACCTCTCACCCTCTCAGTTCGAGGAGCAGCTGGCTCTGAAGTTGTTGTGATTGGGATGCTGACTGAAGCACGTTGTTTACTAGCATGTTGTTAAATGCAAAAATGATTTCCTATCAAAATAAAACAAACAAACAAACAATTCGAGAGGCGCACGTAGCAAAGGCGCCGTCGATTTTTTTGGTTTAAAAATGCAACAAACAATCAAATAAATTGCCAAACAAAATGATTCAAGCATTAAGCCGACGCGTTCTCGCTATTTGTATTATTATTCGTCTTTTTTTTAAATATTTTTGTTGCTCGTGTTGAGTTTCTGATTTTGTCGCAAATGTGTCTCATTATTGCGTGATATTTATTTAGGTTATGACTTAAGTTGTGTCACGTTCGCTTAAATTTATATCCAATATGTTTGCCCATCCGTCGCCACCAACGCCAAAAAAAAAATTCACGGCCAGTTCCAGATCCCAAAAATAGCAAAAACACACAAAGTAATGCCCACAGATCTAGCAGCTGATATTTGTTATATATATATATATATATGTGTGTGTGTTTGCTGTCCCGCTGGACCTCAATTTATGTGCACAGAAAATGTATATGCAAATATTCAATGCACGTCGTGCCCATTGCATTCCAAATGCAGAGCTACGGCATGCCACTAATTGGACCCACTGGTTCACCATCGTGATCGCATTTAAATGTGCTGATCAATTTGGTTAAATGTTAATAGCGCCCTGGGCGAGGCAACACTTCAGTTGCCACACGAGATTCGATGCTGCGTTGGTGAGGGTCATGCGGGTTTACCTTTTCCGTTTTTTTGGGGCACACACATCTCATTCCACTTGTGCCCATAAAAAGATATATGACACACATAAATTGAAATTAGCTGCCAATTTGAAATGCTTTCTTTGTCTCTGTTCTGTTCTTAGCGAAAGTTGTATGTGAATTGTTTTATATTTATTTGGCCGCATTAAGCCATTAAAATACTGCCAACATAAAAAGACAAAAAGCCAAAAAAGAAGAAGAAGAAGAAGAGAGACGACTTCAACTCCATCTCTGACAACAAGTAATCAAATCAAATTTGTTTATTTTTATTTGACTTTTTTTTGTTGCGTGCAGCCTAAAAGTATGCCACAGACATTTTTCACAACTGCTTAAGATTTGCACCCAAATCCGCTGCACTTTTTCACTTGGCTTCAACTTTTTCGTCTATGCGTAAACTTATTATCATTCTAGCTATTTATTTTATTGCACACACACACACACACATACAACACAGTGAGCTGCTACAATTGTATTCACATGCAAATTCTAAGGCGCCCCACAACCCCATACCCCACGCCTTTCCCCTCATACTTTCAAACATTTATATGCAAATGGATCGCAGGAGTCCCGCCGTCGCCACAGCAATTGCTGCTCCTGCTGCTTCTGCTTCTGCTGCTGCTTCCGCTACTATTGCGAGACACACTCAAAAAGAGATTTCCACTAAAGACAAATGTTACAATATTACAGGGCACTCGCTGCTGAGCGAGAGCGTACCTTGAGTGGCTGCTGAAAATGTTTGGAGGGTTCTGTCTTTGCCGGCGCTCTTCCTTCTGACTTTCTGTCTGCCCTGCTACGCGCTCAAGTGGCAAAAAAATCGCTGAAGTCGCAAAAATTATTGCAGTTGGGAACTTGAAGCTGACATTTCACACAAACACACACACACACACACACAGAGAGAGAAAGACGTACACACAAATAAAGTGCGCGTGCGATAAAAGTAAAGTGACAGGAAAAACAATTGCAAAGTTGCGCAATTAATTAAGTGAAAAATGTGCGTTGCTCTGATGCAGCATTAGAAATTGAGTTGCCACTTTCCATGATGAGTTGAAGTCGCAAATTCAAATTCTAAAATCCAACAGCAAACACAATCAAAATGTTCTCACACGTGCTGCCATTTAAATATTTAAATATGCTGCCTGGCAGCAGCGGCTCCAACAACGACAGCAGTTGCTGTCACCGCTGCTCTGCTCTGCACTGCTTGGCTCTCCTCGGATCTGCTTGGATCTGCTTGGCTCTGCTCTGCTTAAAGTTTTACATGTTTTGGTGTCTGTGTTAAACCAAAAACCAAACTGCTGCCCTGACAACTTCAGCATCAGCATCAGCATCAGCTACTGCCAACGCCTCTCCCACTGCCACTGACACTGCCACCACCACTGCCACTGCCACCGCCACTGCCACCACCACTGCCACATCCATTGAGGTACGAGCACGGAACAGCAAAATCATAGCACATACTCACACGAACACGCAGCGAGACCGATTTTTTTTTCTTTCTTGGATCTTTTTTGCTGTTGAGAAATGCTTTGCTTTGCTTTGCTTTGCGAGCATCGTCTTCTTTTATCAGACAAACTAAGCGCAAAATTAGTTTTTGAACTTTTTAAATTGGTTTATTTCATGGAGTTTTGATTTTTAGCACATTGCGTAACGAGCCCGAGAACTGCGGCCCTCCTAATTGGCTCTAGTCGTGCTTTCAACAAAAAAAAAAAAAAAAAAACTAGCCGCGATTGCAGTTTGCTTAGCGCCTTCATTAGCCATAAGTGTGTGTGTGTATGTGTGTGTGTGTGTGTGTGTGAGTAACTACTCAATTTACCAGGCGACTTAAGGCGAAATCATTTTCTCAACACAAATTTGCAATTATTATAATATGCAGTAGCGACACCCATTTGGGCACGCGCTCCTTATTCCTTATATATATCCTGGCATACATCTAGTATGCATGGACACTTTTTAAAATGTTTTTTTTTTTTATTTTTTATTTTGTTGTGAGAAAGTGTACACTTTTTTTGTATGAGAGTATGTATCAGCTGGGTGTTGGGCTGCGAGGTGCCCACGCCGTGAGCACTTAATACCTTATAATTTGCTGTGAGTCGTTGCTTTCATAAAATTTACTTTATGAACAATAATTCATATGCGCGTGTGTGTGTGTGTGTGTGTGTGTGTGTGCGGAAAGTGCATAAAAATCAATTTTTGCACATGAAACAGAAACGAAAAAAAAAAAAAAAAACTGGCAAGGCGGCGAAATAAAGCAACAGCAACAAAGTGGCATATACGACGGTGGCAACAGCAACTGCAACGACGACAGTGGCAACGACAACGTCGCGACGTTGCATACTTCTCAGATGACATGCAGCTGGCGAGGGGGGTGGGAGGGTGGAGGGCACGAAATAGCTCTCTTGCATAACACCCTGCAGCACATAATACTTGTAACTGATTATATGTACAATGTTGCCTCGTTTTTTGTTCTAGCAGTGCCAGTACCAGGACCAGTACCAGGACCACGACCAGGAGCAGTACAAGTACCATTTGCAGTGCCAGGACATGGCTGCGGCACTTGTCCCACAATGCCCGCATCTGCATGTGTATTGATATTTGTGTATGAGAATACGCTGATATATCAATGTGTGTGCACCATATATTGTTATATGTTCCTGTGGTCGACTCTGCCACTCCCGTTACTCCCGTTTTTTTTTCCCCCCCCCCCTTCCCCGTTTCTCCCGGCAACGCGCAGGCTGACTGCGATTGCTATTTCCTTCTGTCCACATGTCCTCCCCATACATGCAATTATTTCAACAAATTTAAACCTCAGCGAAATAATAAACAATTCGTTTTCAGATTAAAATGCAATTTTCATAACTTTTTTGTGCAAGGCACTATCCCCCACTCCCCCACACACACACACACACACACACATCCCTCTTTCATTCCGCCAGCCGCAATTACTACTTATTTTATTTATTACGTAAGCCGGTGCATTAATTTTTCACAATGCATTCGTACGGTTGCAAAATTGCATCTTTGTTATTGTTACTGTTATTGTTATTGTTATTGTTTTCCTTAGTGCTGCATGGCTCAACATTTATCATACAATCCACAATTTACTTATATGTGTAAATATTTTATGGGTGGGGGGAAGGGGGGTTGAGAAGACCATTTGCCTGATTTAAGCAAGAACAGTGTCACATTTTAAAAAACCCCCATGAATAAAGAAAAAAAATCATATCAGCCAAACCATTGCATTACACTATGCCACAAAACTCAAACTCTTTGACAAAAAGGCTCAATTAAACTGTGCAAAAATTAAACGTTAATTGTTACTTCTTTATTAATTAATACATTAATTATTGTGCTTGCAACACGTTGCCACATGTTAGAGGTCTATTCAAGGGAGTGAATTTCAAAAACGTTAAGGACCAGTGTAATTGGCATAAAAAATTATTTCATTAAGCTGCAATTAAATGAACTCATTAAGAAGTGGAGAGCAGGCAAAGTGGAAACACCTTTCACAGCTTATATATTAAAATTAAATAACTCATCGACGAGCCCAGTCATTCGCATGACAGCTCAGTGCCAATACCTACATGATTTCCAATCAATTCCGGCAGTGTGGCAAGTCGGCAAGTGGCAACTTGGCAACTTGGCAAGTTGGCAAGTGTTGGCAAGTGATGGGAAAATTACCCAGGTGACGATGACATATAATGCCTTGCATATTTTAAGACCATTCGAATGCCATTTTAATGGCTGTTGGTTAGCTAATTGGGCTTAGGACGATTAGCACCAAGTGAATGTCAAATGAGCACTGGGCGACAAAAGATTAGTCCACCGACGGCAACGGTGCCCCATGGAGCGACAGCTGTGCACGACATCCATTTAAATATGCAGCTAAGCAGAATCTTGTCGATTTGCATTAGCTGCTGGGGAATGCTCTGATGATGGGAATGCTCTGATGATGGGAATGCTGTGATGCTGTGATGCTTGGATGTTACTCTGATGCTTGGATGTAATGTCACATTTTCATCGAGTGCTTTTTGTGTATGTACATGTGTAAGTGAGTTGCCTCAAAATAGATATAGATAAGTATTGCGCATCGAGCATTTGGTTTAAAGTCCTTCGAAAGGGCAAACACTCAACATTTATTGTTATGATAATGTGATATACGTCAACGTCAATTGGATTGGATGCTTTGAAAGCCAATAAGCTGCTACTCGTTTGGGGACACTCCCACACAACAGCATCCAGCATGATTTATTGCCGGAAAAAACAAAGACACCCATTGAATTGAGCTTGTAAATGTACTTGGGTTATCATATACGATATATATATATATATATATATATATATATATACGATAACTGCAAAGCTGGATGAAGTGAATCATTGTCAATGTGGAGCACTTGAAAATACAAATTGACAGATATGTTAAGGAACTGGGACTATTTTTAATTGGCGTTAATCGCATTCCGAACTAAATTATTATATAATAATGTTCTGCTGGTCATTATCAAATTAAAGCTGTATTCATCTAATATTCGAGTAATTTGGGAAACATTTATAATTGCTGATAATCGCTTTCCGATTTCAATTAATAATTAATAATGTTCTAAAGTGTATTTAATTTGAAGAAAAAAAAAATCAATAACAAAAGTGAGAAATTTTTAAATTTTGTTTTCATCTTTAATGTTTTTTGGTATGAATATGAAATTTCAAGGTGGTTTAAACGTCATTTAATTGCATCATACTGCTAACCAAACAATTTGCACGTGGTCTATGCATAAATTGGCAAAATTGCCACACTGATCAAAGCGATTCATAATGAATGTATTTCGCCTGAATGCAGTGTCATAAAAATAAACGTTAAATGTAAGTATGTGCAAATGACCATGTAGGTAAATAAACACTCCAATGCATATATATATATATATATATATACGAGATATATATATATATTTTTCGGGATACAAGTGCGTAAATAACCCCATTGAAATGCGAAAAACGAGTTAAGGTGTGCACTTTAATGTTAATGCGATGCATCTGCGATATCATCGCATTTTATCTGATTTATATTTAAGTGCATTTATGCCAACGCCATTTTATAATTTTAAGCATTTTTATTTATTTTTTTTTTTTTGTTTTTTAAATCATTTTGCAGGCTTTTATGCATTAATGCACTTTATTTCATAATTATAATTTTCCACACTGATGGCAAAATTTATATTTTTTTAAATGCATTTGCCAATTTCATAATGAAATAGAATCAACTAATTACAGCTCGATTGGCCATTAATGTGGTCTAAACAGCTTTGGCTTATATGCATTTATATATATATTCATTAATTATATTCAGTACGTGCACCAATAATTACCAACTGAGCGCAATTATTGACTAGAAATCGAAATACGTAAAAATTATAATTATTTCGTTTCGGCCACTTAAACAGTTTTCCAGGCAAAGAGAGGGCCATAAATCTTATCATATGCAAAAATCCCCACGCATATCTGAATGAATGTAAGCAAATTGACTCAATTGATAATTTCATTGAAACACTCAATCAACACAACTGGCAAATGGTTATACATAAATTTGAATACCAGTCACTTGCTCCTTCCTCCAACCCTTCCCCTCCCCTACCCGTACCTCTTTAGCTATCTTTGTCTCACTTGCGAAATTGCTCTCTATCAAATGTCTGTATTTACGTTTAAATGACACTTTTCTTAAAAGGCTTAGGCTACAAACAACAACTTATACACACACACAAACACACACACACACACACAGAGCTGTTTGAGTGACATTCAAATAGACAAGCTGCCAATACGTGCAACCGTTGTGCATAAAACTAAAGGAGTCAGCACTATGGCATCGACTGGCACACACAAAAAAAAAACAAAAAAAAGAAGAAGCATTCAAACCCAAAAAACGAGCAAAAATTTTGTTATTGCATTTGAAAATGGGAGGCGTGGCTGGGGCGTGCACATTTAGGGCGTATTGCCGAGCCCATACATACGATTGGAAAACATTCTTTTTTTATCTCCGCTTTTTTTTTTGTTTTGTTTTTTTCTGTTTGTGTTAGTTTTTGTCTTGTGTATTTCCCTCTTCTGATTTTGGGTTCTTCACTTTTTTTTTTTTTTTTGTTTATTGCTGTGGAGTTGGCAATTGAATGGCCAAATTTCGCAAAATGCAGCTTGAGCTCACGTTTGAGACTAGACATGAGACAGCAGAACAACTTGCTTTGAATTTGCTGCCAACAGCAGGCGAATAGAGATGACAGCTCCAAAACCGACAAAATCGACTTATTCCACAAATACACAAAGTAACTATATATATATATATATATATAAACCCATCAACTAGTAAAACATTTGATTAGCTACAGCTTATCGAAAAGAAAAAAAAAACACACATTTCACTTATACTGATTGAACTTTGGATTGGCATCAAAATATAAACAAAATTGATGATAAATTTAATCGTTTGGGAAAATAATAATTTGCAATACATGGGAAAATATTAAACTTGTACTTAAATCAAGTTTAAATCGATAAGAGAAAATAACACGAATATTCATGAATTAAAAAAGTCAATTTCGGATTTGGATCTGAAATATTATAAATACTTTGCCATCTCTGTTGGGTCTCCCAAAGTCTGTGTTAAAGTGTGTGTGTTTTTCGTGTGTTTAGTTTTGTAGTTTTGGCTTTGTGTTGTGTGATTTTTTGGTTGCCTACAGAAAGGGCGTTAGAGGAGGGAGCGCGGGGCGTGTCGGTCGATTGCAGTGAAGCTCGTGCCAAACAACTCGTTGGGCCTTCGGGCAACGAGCGTGCAACAAAATGAACAACAGAAGTTGCAGCAACACACAAACACACACACACACACAAATGCAGGGCAGGCAAAGGCACAGAGGTGAACTGTGGCACATTGCTCATACGCAGCGTTGAACAAGTTGCTGCTGGACAGCGCACAGGTACTAGACAACCGCTCAGTTGCTGCTCAGTTGGCAGCTATTGGAAGTTGCATGAACGACTGAATACTGAGCATGGGACGTGCAACAAGCCAGACAAGCAAATCACATGCCACAACTGGTTCACCTGCATTTGAAGTTTGGCGAATGTTGTTTGCAATTTGCAGCATATCAAAGTTCCAATGTCATCTGTGGTAGCCATTTTGATTGTCCTGTAGCTCCTTGGTCCTTAAGTGACATTAAACTGGCGCACCTAAAGGATGCAGCCCAACTGCTAATTAATAAGGGCTACGCTTAATTTTCTGTTTTCAGACGCACATTTATGCCATATATATGTGGCAAGTTCTCCAAAAGATCTGCTGCTCAGGTGTGGGTCTTTTGAGTCACTATTGTCATGGCCAGAATGTAGCCGCAAGTTGCTTGTGTCAGTCAATAAGTCTGACGGTACATCAGTCCAAGCCTCATTCCGTCCATCTCTACGTCGGTCCATCTCTACGTCTGTCCATCTCTACGTCTGTCCATCTGTCCATCTGTCCATCTGTTCGTCTGTCCCAGTCGATGTGCTGGGCAGTTAGTTAAATGCTCGTCATTTGGTTTGTTTATTGTGTGCAATGATTGCTGGGTGCCCTAAAAATTGCTGTGATTGCAGCCAGAATTTGACTTGACCTAACTTTGGCCCCCATACATACGTATCTACAAACGTGTGGCCACAGGCATACTGCCCAAAAAGCTAGCTAGCAACAAAAATCACATATTGTGCACACGTACGCTGGCTTAAAGGCCCAGTTAACTCCCAGTCACCAGTTGGCAGTCACCAGTCGGCAGTCGCCAGTCGCCAGTTGGCAGTTGGCAGTTGGCAGTTGGCAGTCGCCAAGCGACAGTCGCCTAGCCGCATGGTTTGGCAACGAATTCCATGCTATTTTTCCCAGGTAACAAAATGAATTGCGTCTGGTGATGCTGCTGCTGCTGCTCCTCCTGCTGCTGCCACTGCTGCTGCTCCTCCTGCTGCTGCTGCTGCTGCTGCTGCTGCTCCTGCTGCTGCTGCTGCTCCTCCTGCTGCTGCTGCAATTGCTCTAACTGTGGCTGACAGTGCCGCATGCTCAATGCGCACTATTTGCTATTATTCCAGTGATATTTCGAGAGTGCCATTGGCCATGTGCTGCGTGGAGTTCTGTGTAGTGCAGTCCAATCATACATGCTCGACCTCGCACCATCTACCATACACACATACATACATACATACAAACATACATACATACACACATACATACCTAGGTGAATAGGTATGGATGAGTGCAATTTACCGCTAACAATGCCATGCCCCGATAGTTACAACAAATGTTAGACGCAGCCAACAACCAACAGCAGCAGCAGCACCAACAGCCGCCGCCGCAGCAATGTACAGTTGCAGCGTGCTACATCTACAACAACAACAACAACAAGAAGTATAGCTAAAACTGCAGCTATAGCTAACTACTTGGTTGGTATAACTACCTAACGGCTAGCGCACACAGCTACATATGTTGACCATGGAAATGCATAAATAATGCGGCACAGTATGGGGCCACCAACATGGCCTACGACCAGGACAAGGATACCACTGGTGACTGCTGTTCCTGGCGTTGCAGTTGTTGTTGTTGTTGTTAGTGTTTGTGTTGCTGCTGCCAGTAGGCATGTTGCAGGCAGAGTCTGCTCGCTGGCAGGTTGACTGACTGGCTGGGTGGCTGTGGGTTGTGGGGGGAGGGGGGCTGGCTGCTGTTACCTCTCTCTCTCTCTCTCTGTTGGATCGTCCCGGTTGTTGTTTGCCATATTCGAACATTCACATCAGGATTTCCCGCTATTGTACTTTTTGGCCTTTGTTTATTTACAGTCAGCGCAAAAATGTTTGTTGTGGCCCGGACTCTGTCTGTGTGTGTGTATGACTGTGTTTGTGTTTGTTGTCATGTGTGTGCATAGCTGGATTTAGGCTAAGTAAGCCGCATACACCTGTCCACGCACACACAAACGACAAACAACAAATAACAAATAACAAATAACAAATAACACCAACAGCACCGCACGAGCGACCAATTTAATACATGATGGCATTGTTGGCCATTCAATATTTGACTGCCATTATTGTTGTTGTTGTTGTTCTAGTTGTTGTTGTTGTTGCTGGTGTACATCTGCTTAAACAAATGTCACGCGCGGACTTGCCTCCAATTATTCATGTGGCGAACGTTATTAATTTGAAAGCATATTTATCACAAGCGAAATCTACGCCACATGCCATAATAAATCAAGAAACGTTTTTGGCCTGACGCACACCAATAACACCACAGCACACACACACACAGCACACACACACACACACAGCATACACACACATATATATTTAAATCTCAAACACACACACACACCCACTCTGCACGTACCTTTATACAAGTATGTTTGAAGATTGGGTGCGTCTAGCAAATGCTACTCCATGTGGCCACAAGTCGGTTGATGCCTCCTAGACGACTTAGTGGTAGTGGTTGGAGTGGGGTTGGCTAGGAGTGGGTGAGAGCTCGCTATGTCATATCCACATTTAAGCGCGCCAAGCAACCAGCCAGCCAGCCAGTCAGTCAACCAGCCAGTCAGTCAGTCAGTCAACCGGCTCATAGCGTCTAACCATGTGACAGTCAGTCAAGTCTCAAAATACAAAACACTCAAGGTGATATGAACCTTTTAGCCATGTTAAGCGTCCTTTTGCCGTCTGCTGCTGCTGGCCTACTCTTTGAGCTGAACAACATCAACAGCAAGCCTAACCAGTCATGGGTTGACAATACGTCATTGTATGTCAGACATTTTGGCTTAAACTTCAAAAAAAAAAAATACAAAAAAAAATACCGATCCCAGCGAGGTGACGAGAGCGAATTTCCAAGTTATATGTATAAAATGCCAATTGTTTGCTGGCTCCGTTTTGCCAATATGCCCCTTTATTCCCAGCCAAATCCAATTGCAATATTAAAATCATGCCAGCCACACACACACACACACACACACACACTCAGACACACATCCGCAGCCAACTGTGCGGCTGTCGCTTTGCGGCATTACTGTGGGCGCTAAGCTGACTGCCAGGACTCGCACGAGGACTCGACTCGTCAATGGCAGCAGCGCCAGCTTCAGGGTTTATAGAAAATCCAAAAAAGGCTACCGACACGTTCAAGGACACCATCCGCAGACGCGCCACACAACATATATAATAATGTATGCCTTCAGCTACTTACGCAACAACAAAATATATAGATAAATTTATATATACTTAAATATTTATTTACAATGTACATAATCGATATATATATATATATATATATATATATATGTAGTCGTCTGGTTTACACAAATTGCCTAAAAATACCACACACACAATTTTAATAAAGTGGACGACAATGCAAAACCAAATTCCGCACTTTGCCTCATACATAATTAGTTGGCTGATTTAGACTCTCAACTCGACGATTTGTATCTATATAATGGTAATCGGTTTCTACCAAAAAACATATTATTTGCCACATATAAATTTAGTTTTCACAATAATCGCGTTGATTCGCGAAAAATAAATGCCAATCAATTAGTTTATTATTATTGAAAATGTGCCTCCAACTGCTGATTATGCTCCAATGGGATAGAGGGTATATTGGTTTTGTCCATCATAATGCCAGCTCATCCATCTGTTGAAACTAGAGGCTTGAAATCGATAGGATCAATCATTGCTTACACTTTGCTCCATAAACGCCAAAAGCGATATATATTTTATTTGTTTAACACAATTTTAAAGTCAGCGTCTCCAGAGGAATGTGGCTTGCTTGGTAACCTTCCACAAAGATCAGCAAAAATAATTAAAAAAAAAAAAAAAAAAAAAAAGCACACATCCGCCATTCACAGAATTAAGTCCTAGAAATTTCCAGGAACTTGCTATTCCCTGAAAAATAAATAAGATGACTTATTATTATCAGATTATTTCGCAGATGTTCTTACTTATTTTTTTTTCTGCCACAATTTTCAATATAATCAATATTTTATGAGTACATTGCGTAAATGCAAAATCTTGTAAAAAAAAAAAATATATATATATATAGCTACGATGATGGTGCATATATTTAATATTCACGCTTTTGTTTCAACGTAATTGCCTCAATTTAGGCCTTGTCTCTGCTGTGCATTAAATTTTTGATGTGGCAATGTTAAAAAATTTTTTTCGAGCAAGCCTCAACGCTGACTGATTGAGTGACTAACTGAATATTTGAGTGTTTCTCTGACTGTCACACTGTCTAACTGTCTGTCTGTCTGGGTGTCTGTCTGTCTGGGTGTCTGTCTGTCTGTCTGTCTGGGTGTCTGTCTGTCTGTCTGATATTACACCAATTGCCTTGACGACACTTGGCGACGACACTTCCGTGCAATTGTATGCCGCTCATTGGGTTCCGGCATTGTGGGTATACGACGTATATGGGGTAACGTGCACCACAATTTTTTATTGGTCATATGCGTGTTGTTGTGGCATGTATGAATATTTGTGGCTGGCTGGCAATTCTTATGAATTGTCAGGCACGTTTGAATGTACTCGGCCCGGGTGCGCGGGACACACCGGAACAGGACGGCAAGGACGACTCCATTCCGTTCCGTTGAATGTGCCGTTATTATGGCAATTTTTGCCGCATGATGATGCGCTTGGTTATTTGCTTATTTGGGCAAATCAAGCAATTTATTCGCAATTGTCGTTGACGCCGACATTCGTTGCAATTGTGTGTGGAAATCGATATGCGTTGTTATTTTAACCGTTCATTTCCCTCATTGCCATTATATGCTCACCCACACACGCACACACACACACACGCACACACACACGCATACACACAATGCAGCGGGCACAACAAAAGTTGAGCTGCTTTCGCCTTTGCCTGGCAAAATTTGATTTATGCATATTTCCATATGATTTATTTCATTAGCATCATTGCGTAACATTTTCTTCGATTCGAATACCGACTTTTGCTTGTGGGGACGGGGACGGGGACGGGGATGGGGACGTTTTACCTTTTTTCGTTGCCAAGCTGCTTTTTTTTTTTAATATTTATTTAAACATTTGTTGCAACTTCCGTTTTCATTTCTCGTCCGTTACGTTTGAGTGATTCAAACTTGACGGTTGCCTTTGTATACATTTTTTTTCCGCCTCATTTGATGCAGAGAATGGAAAAGTTTTCTTGCATCGCCATCCCCGACACACACACACACACACACACCCCTACCGAAAAAAGGCAAAAGTCTCGCACAAAATGCAAAAAACTTTTGTTAAGAAAATATGAATTTGGAATGAAAATATGCTAGAAATGAATTGAAACCGTAACGGTTTGAGTGGGCCAAAACGAGCGCGTGCACAAAAGCAAGCATCGAAAAAAATTCCAATTCACATGCCGCACAGAGTCGTCTCTCAGCGACGACGACGGCATCCGCACACAATGTTGCAAATAAAACAGCGCATAAGAAACAATATACAATAAAAAGAAAGGAAAAGGAAAAACGCTGAACGTTGAACGCTGAACGCTGAAACTGGAACTGGAACTGAAACTGAATTAGAGATGGAGCCGGAGCCGGAGCAACAGAGCAGTGGAGGAGCATTCTGGCTGGTTGGCAGATGGAAATGAAAGGCAAACACGATTCTGTTAACGAGTGACGAACGCTATTGCTAACTGGGGACTGCTTTTGTATGTGTGTGTGTGTGTGTGTGTGTGTGTGTGTGTGTGTGTATATGCAACCTAGCAACGGCTATTGAAAATGCTGACTGCTCTGGCTCGGACTGGACGCTTCAAGATGTAGCATGTAGCATGTAGCATGTAGCAGGGGACGCGGATGCTGACGCCGGACAAGGACGTGAACGTGGACAGGACGAACTGCCTGGCACTGGCTGAATGATTGCCTTTCTCGCCATACTGACTGACTAACCAATGAACGGCTCCAAATGAATGACTGAATGAATGAATAAATGAACGGATGAGCGCTCCTCTACAGTTGGTTGCATTCGCAAACACACACACACACACAAACACACATACAGAGGCACACACTAACATACATATATACACAGCATAAAGCGAGGTTCGACGAGTCTCTCTCAATTGAACTTGGCCGTAACCATCGACGCTCGGTCAATACAATAAAGTTAGTTTTCCAAATCGGCTACTTTATTGAGCGTAAGTCTCGGCCAAACCATATTATTTGATGTGGCTTGGCTGGTTCATAACCATCAAGTCAAACTCCGTAACTAGAGAGAGAGAGAGAGAGAGAGTGGACCGGGCCAGTTCGAGTACGAGTACAAGTGGGAGCAGGAGTTGGGCGAAGAGTACATTTATATTTCTACTTCAACGGCCAATAAAATTAACTATTTTGCGAGCAGGCACGTAATGGGCGCATCATTTGCTATTGGGCTTACTGTCTGTCGCCGCGCTCCTCAGACTCTCCCTCTCTCTCCCCCCTCTCTCTCTCTCTCTCTCTCTCTTTGGGTTCATTTCCTATTTGAAGTGCTTTAAATTGCCATAAAAAAATTGCTATCTGTTGCCATCATTTCTGTCTATTAAAATTATTGCTGATTGTTGTTGTTGTTGCTGTTTTTGTTGTTGCTGTTGTTGTTGCTGTTGCTGTTGTTGTTGTTGTTGTTGTTGTTGCTGTTGCTGTTGTTGCTGTTGTTGTTCTGCCTTCCACATTTCTACACTCAATTTGTACAAATTTAATTGTCTGCTGCCAGCAGCGTTTTGGCCAACAGCGTCACATTTTCTTACATTATTTTTATATCTATTTATTTATTTTGCTTATTTTTATTTATTTATTTTTTTTTCATTTTTCTTTGTGTATTTATTATTTGTTGCTTCCGAGCCAACGCCATCTTTTATGGCATTTTATATATCAATAAAGCATTCCATTTCAAGTTGTCTCTTAAATTTACGCACTTTAGCCAAGTTAAGTTCAATAGATGTGTGTGTGTTTTTTTTTTCCACATTCACTGGCTATATTTTTTTGTGTTTCGCTGTTTCGCTAACAACAATCAGCTAGTAAATCGAATTTCTTGCCTAAAATAACAAACAACACAACGGCGCAAGTGGCAGGCAGGCAGACAAAAATGCGTAGCAGCAATGGCAACATCAACATCAACATCAACAAAAAACAAAAATAAATACAAATACAAAAAACAAAAAAAAAAAACAAAAAAAAAAACAGGAGCGCTGCAGGACGCTGGTCAAACTAAACACTACGTTTGTTTTAGCAGCTTCCGTTTCCTGTTGGCAGCATCATCGATGGGAGCAACAGCAGCACGGACAACGCATTCAATCCATCTATACACACACACATAAGGAGCAAACTAACCAAAGCAACAACTAAACATACGCACGGCCATCCATCTACAATCACCCATCACTAACCATCATCCTATCCATTCTATCCATCCTATCCATCCTATTGTAGAGAACGTTCAGTCACCACTCTTTGACGAAGCGCTAAGGCGTCCTGTTCCCCGTTCCCTGTTCCCTGTTTCCCTCAGCTGTTGCTCTCCCATATACTGTCCGTAGTCCTGTGTCCGCTGTCCGGTGTCCGCCATCGTCTCTGGCTGTGCCTGCTGCTCTGACCGGCCAAAGCTAAACGCATTTGTTCGAAGCTTGTTTAGTTTAACTTTAATTGAATTTTGTGAATTTTCCCTGCTTTTTCTCTTGCCATCTCTATGCCATGCCTTTCCTCCAGATACAATGTGTTGTTTCTGTATTTGTTGCTGCTGCTGCTGCTGCTGCTGCTAGAACAGTTTCCTTGCAGTTTTTTTTTTTTTATTTGTTGGCCTTTTGGCCATTCGTTCGGCAGGCAGCTGGTGCCACTTTTATATGGCTGAATTTATTATGGACAATAACAAAAACTGTACAAAACTGTTGGCCACGGCTGTTGAAGCCGAATGCCGAGTGCCCAGGCTAGGCCCGCCAGTTGCCAGCTCATCCTCAAATCCAGCAGGAATTGCGCTCACCTTCACCATATGGTCAATGGCACGAGTTTGGCTCGTAAAAAGGCTTACATAAGATGGCCGCTGCTAGACTTACCTTTTTGCCAAGCAACTGTGAAATTGTCTTGTTTTTTGCTAGCAACCCTTTATTGTTGATTTTTAACTAAGGCAAATGGGCTTGAGCATGAAAATTGGTAGTGGAAATGGGGCCGGAATGGGCGGATGCGTAGGCGTTACTATTGGCATTGGCATTGGCATTGGCTTTGGTTCGAGCCCATTCGAAATGCGAATTCAATTTTTATGTTGCGCATTTTAAATAATTTGTGCGATTTAATTTTTGGCTTTAGTCGTACTGAGCCAATAAAATGCTAAAGAACAAAAAAAAAAAAAAAAAAACTGGCATATAGATGTGCTTATGCGGCTGATTGCCCCTGAGATGAATCGATAAATCTTTGGTGCGTTGTGGCGTGATGGCGTATACGTAATGTTAGGCCACCCAAAGCCGACGGCGACGCTGAACGATGACAACATAAGCCGACTAAAAGCCAAAGTCGGTGATTGTCAAAGTCAAATAATCAGAATTATCCATATTCAAAAAAACACACACTGAAGAAAGTTTTTGCAATAAAGCAAAAATCAAATTATAACAAATTTCCCATTTTAATAAATTTCATATAATTGTCACTACCAATTTTGCACATTACTTAATAATATTTCCATTTTTAATTGCAATTGATTATGTTTTTGATTTCAAATTAATTACATTTTATACATAATTCGGGGAATATATTTTTGGTAATCATTGCGAATCGTATTTTGATGTTATCTTTAATAGCTCAATGTTGGTTTCTGGTGTTGATTTGTTGCTGTTTATGTGATTGTTGTTGTTGTTGCTGTTTATGTGATTGTTGTTGTTGTTGTTGTTGTTGTTGTATTCATGGTCTTTGTGTTGATGCATAAATTATGCGTTAAGCTGCCGCCTATCGATGCGGTTTACCGTCTGAATGAGCATAGAAATTTATCTAAACCCAAATAAATTTAATCAACCGCAATCGGAAGTGTTCGAATAATGACACAATAAACAACAGCAATTAAAATATCAAACATAAATCATTGTGCAAATTTACAACAATTGTCATGAAAACCAAACAACAAAACTGCATGCAATGCAAGACACAATCCAAACAACCATGTGAAGCGTTGTGTCTGTATATGTGTGTGTGTGTGTGTTGGTGTGTGTGTGTTGGTGTGCATTTGTGTGGGTGTGTATGTTCATGTGGCTTAAAAAGTCATAAAAAGCGTGCAAACAATCAGGCAGACCTTTTATATATGTGTGTGTGTGTGTGTGTGTGTGTGCTACAAAGCAAACATCGCATACTATATGCCAGGCCACGCCCACAATCTCACCACACAATGTACAAAATGGGCGTAAGCGCCTGCATAAATTTGTACTACGCATAAAATCAAATCAAAATTCAACGACATGTGACAATTTTATGTCCACAAAATTATGTATTTGTTGAAAACACACAACACAAGCAACAACAACAACAACAATCGAACATGGCAAAACAACAATAATGCAAAGCAATGAAAATAACCACAACGGCAATAGCAAAAACAACAACAACAGCAACAACAACAACAATAGCAAAAACAACAACAACAACAACAATTGTGAGGGCAGCCAACGAGGACATAAGCAATAACAGCAACAGCTAAAATAGCAACATGAGCAGATTATAATGAACAACATATTCGCACGGCCGCACCCAGGCACACACACACACACAAACACACACACGAACATACACAGCTCATGCCGCCACATTTCTGTCATACAAAACAACCACACACAAACACACACACACACACATACATATATATATATCGAGGAACCACAGTAAAGCGACACGCAACAATTTACGTGTTTTGACACTAATACAAAAGCCATTACAATACACGCAGGTACAAAATACACACACACACACCCCTACACACACACACACACACACTGACGGACTACCCTCCACTTAACTATGTCTTGCGAAAAAAAAAAATAACAACAACAACTACAACAAATATTTCACATGTTCCATATGCGATGAGTTGCTTTTCTCACTTTAAAGGTGGCCAAAATCAGCAGTTCATATAAACTCCACTGAGTACCCTTAAAGTTGCAAGGAGCCCCAAGAAGTGGAGGACACGTTGTGAAGTGAAAGTTTTTTTTTTCGGCACATATTTAACTAGCTACACAAGCGATTTCTTTGCAAAGGGCGGTGAAAAGGCCAAACATGGTTCAGACAGCTTTCAGAGTCAGGACTCGATTGGGAGAATGGGAGAATGGAGCCGCACCTTAATTTTAAGACAATTTTGAGGCTTTGCTTGCTTTTGCCTTTGACCAATGGCCGAGCAAGATAATGTCAAAGGTTGCTTTGGGAACTGCTGCCCTCTGTGTGTGTGTGTGTGTGTGTGTGTGTGTGTGTGGAGTTGGGGAGGGGGGGGGGGGGTTTAATGATGAATTGTGGGCCAAAGTCGGTATACTCTAGTTTTGACATTGACATATTTTGTGCCGCATAAATGTATGCAACATATTTTATACATAATTTATTTTCATGTCCTGGGAAATTACGTGCCTTCGGTTGTATCTATGGCAAAACGATAGACAATTTCAGACTGTCATAAAAAAAAATAAAGAAGGAATTTAAATAGGACTACCTGTCTCAATGAATAATATGCAAAAAAAAACAAAAAATCCAATTAGAATGCAGTCAGTCTGCACGGTAGACACATTATATACATATATATATATATATATTTAAACGTAAGACTCCTTCAAGTGCAACTGGCAACTCCACTCAAAAAAGTTATAAAACAAAATCGCTGCACATAAAGTGCACCACTCGAATTTAATTAGCTATGCTCAAAAACTGCTCAAATTTCAATACGAAGCTGCACTCAAAAACCCGACAGGGCTGCTCACAGCACAAGTGTTTAACTTGAATACGAGCAACGAGTGGATGCTACAAATGAAGTCAAATGAAAATGCCCACAATTTACAATATTCGACAAGTTTGTCACATTACCCAAGCAATTTGCCAAGTTCCTTCCAACTGCAAACTTGCAACAACAACAATGATTTCTGTTCTAAAGTCGAAAACACGCTTTTGGCTGCATGAAAGCGTTTTGCTATTTTATATATATATATATTAAATGTGATGCAAAATGATAATAATATTGCATGTTTACATAAACTCGTTAACATATATATATATATATATATATAGAGTGCACATACGTACCCATAATAATAATTATGACTTGTATCTAAGAACAAATACAAATACTATATGATAAATGCCATAATGCTTTATGCCATAATGCGGGTATGGGCCACGTCAAGGATGAGAGGTCAAACATAGGGGAAAATTGTCGATTTTGCAGTCCTTGCACTTTGCAAAAGTCGCATATCTGTCAGGCCGACTGCTTCGTTGTTTGTATACTCATATGTGTGTGTGTGGGTGTGTGTGTGTGTGTGTGTGTTTGTGTGTGTGTGTGTGTGTGTGTGGGTGTGTGCATGGGTGTAAATAAGTGTAATCATGTGTGCAACCAGTACGTATATTGACAGATTGAAGGATTATCCAATGCCTTGTATAACATGCTCTGCCTGCGTCCAACTTTAAGCTCATCTCATGTTTGGCTGCAATGAAAGTCAGTTTTACACATACACACACACACACACACACACGAACACACACACACTCGAACACATTGTGCGTGTTTGCGAAAATATTTTGGATGAATTAGTAGATTTAAGCAGAATGCAGAAGCCATTCAATGCAAATATGCTTGCAGTGTGTTTTGTGGATTTCCGTTTGCAGACAAATCAAAATTTTAAACCGAATATACAAAATTCAAATGAAAGGAAATGACAGCAACATACAACATACAATATACAACTTTTCGACCGCAATTCTCTGTGCCAAAAAGGCTGTATGACAATGTAAGAATAAGCGATAAACCGAAGCCACAAAGGGCAACACATCATGATCTGATGCCGACTTCTCTAATAACCATTCAAATGCACACACTCACACACACACACACACACACACACACAAACACACACATACAATTCTGTCACACATTGATTATCAATACTTGAGCGTACTATCAACTATTATTTTATAGAAAATTTCCTCCTTTCCCCCATGTCTGTTCTGTGCACTCAGAAGTTCTATTTTTCCATTTCTAATACAATATCAATTAAAACGACTAACATAAACCGAATGCCAAAACCAAACAGTATTCATCACTCAATAAAATTTAAAAATCAACCTAAAATGCCTTAGCCAAAATATCTATATGCAAAGAAAAGTTTTATTAGTACAAGCCGAATATTATATACCCTTGCAGATCGGAGTTACCATGTTAAATCGTAATTCGAAATATATATATATATACTCTATGATGTCGGAGACGTCTCATTCAACCTGCTGCAAATTTCTAATAAAACATACAAAAACTAATAAAAACAAATAAAATTTAAATTGATTTCAAAGAAAATGTAATTTTAAATTGCTTACCTGGCCTAGAAAGAGCCAATATAATATTTATTTTTTATACTAAAATATAAAAAATAAAATATATATATATAATAAATATATATAATATAAGATATATATATAATATAAAATAAAAATATAAACATGAGTAAACAATTTAAATATTAGTGTTTTCAAATCTTCATTTTCATCTGTCAAATATAATATGTATTTTCAATGCGATACGCCTTCAGTTTATCTATTTTTATGCAGAATATAATTGAATAATGTAAAAAGCTTTTGCCACAAATTGCTTTCTGAGATTCGCCAGACCAATTTCATTTTATTGTGTTTTGACTTCAACATAAAATAAATATATGTAAAATAAGTATTAAATATTTAACAAAAAATCATTCAATGCCGATTATAAATGATATCGAGCAGTATTAATAGTCAATATAATCATATATCCGATCCCTGAGAGACAGTCAGAAGAATTATTCTAGCAACGCTTTTTCAAAAAGTACTTCCATATGGTGCTGGATATTTGCTAGTCGGTCTCTTCCAGCTGAAGCACTCATTTTTGTTTGAGTTGATTTCTGTGTTCTATGCATTTTCATTTGTCATGGATTTGTGGTACTTTAACCTAGACGGGGCTTCTACATGAACACGACAAAGTGCTGCTTAGAACATTCAAAAAAGAAAGAAAAAGTGAAGGTAGATGGCTAAAATGCTGTCTCTTGATCTATTACTGTTCCAGTTACTGTTCGCTTGTTAGAGCTTGAAATATTAATGTGAGATTCGCAATGGTCAGCACTGACCAAAACAACATTTTCGCAATGTGCATTAAGCTGAATGTAGCCTGAATGGATGGACAGCTGAACAGTTGAGAGACTGATGAACTGATGAAGTGAACAGCAATATTGCTTTACACTCACTTCAGCACATTAGAGTAGACGCAGCCCACCACCCACCCAGCCACCACCTCCCACCACGCCCACTGCCGAACCGACAGCTTCTCCGACTGCTGTTTATTAGCCATGCCCGATACAACATTGATGATTGGCTGCTTTGCTGCTTTGATAAGCGTTGGGCATTAAGCTGACAAAAAACTGAAGCAAACGAAAATGAGAAAATGTTGGGTAAGCGATAGGGAAAGCGATGAGGAAAGCAGTGAAGAGAGCAGTGGGGTAGCAGCTGAGCAAATGCGCAAATCCTTTAACACGAAATTAAGACACATAATCCTTGACAAGCAGTAATGGCAATCAAATATGCTAACGCTTGCATTTTCAAGCAACTAAGCTCGCCGTCAATTGACAAGCACAGTTAAAGGCTGTGGGCGTGGGCGTGGGCGTGGGCGTGGCAGCCGCTGTTTTGCCAATGTTTGCCAGCAATAGATAACGTTTAGCCAGAGCCTTTTTGCATTTAAGCCTTCAGGCATTTGCTTATCTATCGACCAAGAAGCGATGCCTACTTTCGTTTCAGCGCCTGAAAAATGACCTTCAACTGGCATTAACAAATTAAATCGAATCGCAGCAAACACCCCCCCTCGCGTCGCTTTTGGTAAATCTATCACTTTAATTAGAAAATGGCGCACAATGGGCAAACAGCAGTCGGCAGTAGTTAAATAATTATAATACGGCTATTATGCATCGCCGCAAAAGGTTGAACGAATGGAAATGGAAAATTGTAATTACATTTTTAGCACATTGCAGATTGCTGTTTTCTATAAATTAAATTTCATTTCCCGTTCACTCGCTCGCTGGGCTGCCCGGCTGCCTGGCTGCCCGGCTGCCTGGCTGCTGGATGACGACTGAGCCCTGTTCGCATTGCATGCGCCGCAGTGCCATTAAACACCAGTTTCCGGTTTACGCGCTTTGAGTTTCCGCTTCAAACACCGACAACAACACGAGCAACAACAATAGCAACAACAACAGCAACAACAACAACAACAACAACAACAACAATAACAATAACAACAATACCTACACAACGCAGTTGCTGATTGTTGCTGGTCGAGTGGGCCTTGCGCTGCAGCTGTTGCCGTGGTTATTGTGTGCGCCTTTGTTAGAATTGCTGTTATTATTTTGGTGCACAACAATGCTTCTACTACTTCCACTGTGGTCGCTGGCGACGACGCCTTGCAACATCTTAATATAAGATTCAATTCAGCATAAAAGCTGTGCTCCATTTCTAGGACTTGGCTATGAATTTCGTCTGTGTGCCCACCGCCGCCGCCGCCGCCGTCGCATAGACTTTGAGAAATCAGTGGCACACATACATACAAATACGCGCACACTCCACAGCCACAACAACCCAATCTAACACGACACAACAAGAGCCGCAACAACAAAACAACAGCAAAAGCAATAACCAACCAGCATTTCTATTGCATGCCAGCCACAGCACACACACACACACACACACACACACATACACACACATTTATATATTTTTTTAATTAAACGCAAATCCCTTTGGCAACAGCAGCACGCAACGCGCCCCATCAGCAACTGTGGCAAGCCACACTGCGCGCGCTAACTGCAAATTGCCGCAACTGCCTCAAGGTTAAGGGCGTTGACTTTGTCGCACGCTGCGAGTCTTGAACTGTATTTTTTGTAAAATTATGAAGACCACAACAATTTGAATGTACATGCATTGTATTTACGGTCTAATAAAGACCATTTAGCATCAAGATTCCCATTGCATAAATTATAAATATTTATTTTTAGAATATGAAATTGTTTGATAGTCAATCTTTACTTCTGAAGCAAAACACAAAACCATTAATAAAAACAATTTCTACCATTTTACCTGACACGCTAAATGAATAAAAACAATTTTGAATAAGAGTTTTTTATAATTTCGTTTCCAAGCTAAATTTAACTTGGGAATATTAATAATTTCATTTATTTATTTTAAGTCAACTAATATCACATACAAAATTGACAAGGAAAAAAATAAATTGAATTACATCAAAAATAAATTTATTTGTTGTTTTTTTTTAAATCTCTTTTATAATTTGAATATATTTTTCGCTAGCTGCAGTTCAAGTATTCTTTTTATGTCCGTAAATAAATTAAAACACTTAACAACAAAAAACATAATTATTTTAAAAATAATTTCTATAATATTTAACTTTAAATTAACATTGACTGGGAATACTTAATTACAAGATTGAACAATTGCTTGCATAGATTAGTTAAAACCCAGAAAAATCTATCTAAAATAATCTAAATAAAATAAAACACTTTACAACAAAAAACATAATTAAATTAAAAATAATTTCTATAATATTTAACTTTAAAATAACATTGACTGGAAATACTTAATCACAAGATTGGACAATTGCTTGCATAGATTAGTTAAAACCCAGAAAAATCTATTTTTACACGAGACCAGACATTTAAATTTGAGTTTTAGCGATAAAGGTAAGGGCTCCAAATTGATTACGTAATAAAGTCCGTCGTAATCATTGCAGAGTAATCAACACGGTTCATGCGAAGAATAATTAGTTGTACTTAAGAGAAAGTGAACAGAAGTAACGGGGAACAGTAAAATTAATTTGGCTCATCAACGCAGCGAAATCGATATAATCATTCAACAATTTAGACACAAATATAACATAGAGTAAAGTACATAAGTAAAGTAAAGAAAGTCCACAAATATTTATCAATAAATTCAGATTGATCGTTAGAAGTGAATTTAAATTGTATTCTTCTCTGACAATAGTCTGTTTAATTGTTAGTTGGCTTAAATTTCCCTGGCTTTAATGATTGTGGCGAAGTTAGTTGGTTTTTTCTTCCGCTGACATTGTGCAGATTATGAAGCACGTCTGCCAATGCCGGCATTTCACATAGCCATATGAAAGCCCAATTAATATTTCATAAAGGAGCACGTTTCCGTCTCTCCCCCATACACCAACCATACGCAGAGCACAAAAATCCCTCAATCACTGCCAATTAATGTCAGACACAGGCACTCATATCTGCCAGACACCCAGCCCAGCCCGCTCACCCAACCATCCAACCAGCCAACCATCCAACCAGCCATCCAGCTAGCCATCGAAGCAGCTCGAAACGTCATACATAAAAACAATAAATGATTTATACATAAAAACAAAAAGCGAACGCGTAAAAGCCACAAAAATAAAAATCACACACACAGTTGCACAAGTATAAGCAGACGAACAGACTGGGAGAAAATAGCTGTGTAGACCAACCACAGCAGGATATGCCGAAACGTGAATTTTATGAATTTTTACTGACATATTTCTAGTACAATTGTATATTTTATTATTTGCCCAAAATCAAAGTAAGTGAAAAAAAAGACACGAACAAACATAAAAAATATCTGTGCTTAGCGAAAGATTAGATACGCTTTTTGGTGATAGACAAACGGCAAAAAACTTTAAGAAAAAAGAAAATTATTAAAAATGACAGAACAGACAACCAAAAATACAAAAAAAAAAAACAAATTATATTAAATAGATTTAAGGACAATTATTTCTGTGGAAACTACAGCTCATATAGAATTCGAGTAAAATTGGTATTTTAACATACTTTGACATTCTTTGCAGGACTTAATACGGCCAATTAAATTGAAGTTGGAGCACTCAGTGCGTTACACATAACGTGAATAAATACTAATACCCTCAACAAGAAACAATGGAATCACAGAACCGTCTGCTTCACTGTGTATCTGTGTAGCTGTGTATCTGTATGTCCATGCAATAAAAAGTGGCAGGGAAGGGAGAAGCCAATAAAGAGACACGCAAGTGCAGGGAAACGCACATGTGAGCAACCAGGCAATCGAGCGTACATGCCCTCCGGACCTGAGCTATTGATAAAGACATAGAAAATCGACAAATGAAGACTTTTCCACAATGTCTGTCTGTATGTGTGTGTGTGTGTGTGTGTGTGTGTAGCATATCATTTGGGACAGCTAATTGGCAGTTTAAATTATGGTGTACGGAGTCGGTCATGCGTCTGTCTGTCTGTCTGTCTGAAGGCAATCTCTAAATTTATATTTAAATGGGCAAGCGTATTTATGGTGCACACTAATTGCTGGTTTTATCAATGGCCAACATTTTTTTTTTTTTATCGAAAAAACAACGGAACAGAACAAAAGCCAACAAATTAATTTGCATTTCTATTATTTTCATAAATAACAGAGCAAAGCTACGCTGCGGTCATGTTCATGGCACTTCCGTCTGCCAAAATCAGTGCAGCTGCAAAAACAATGACGTTCGGGCGCGTTTTACAAAAAAAAAAATAAACAATTTAAGTCAATTTAAATTTCTGATGATTTGCAACTGTCAGTTGGTTGAGGGGCTGCGGCTTCAACACAAACACCAATGCCGGCAGCGACGGCGACGGCGACGGCGATTGCAACTGCAACTGTGACTGCGGCCAGGAAAAAAGAATCAACTAACTCACCACACTATCAGTCACACTTACTGCATGTTGCACAGTTTCCATTTTGATGAGCACAGCTTGCTGGCAGACGGAAATAACCAACCCAACAAAAATACACCAAAAAAAAAATACCGACTGGCAGACAAGAAATTTTGACAGCGCGAAAAAATAAATAAAAATACAAATATATATATTTTTATATATATATATATATATATATATATATATATATATATATGTACATGCACCTTATGTATCACTCATGGAGCAATTGTGGGTATGCCACATTGGGTGGCTAGAAAACAAAAAAAAAAATACAAAAAAAAAATACCACAGCCCAGAAAAACAAATGCTCTGAGTGCAAACATTTGCACGCACGCACAAATCAAAACATCAACAGAACAAAAAGAGCAACAACAACAACAACAAAAAATACAGTTAAAATTTTTATTTTGGCAAAAAATAAAAAGCCAACAGCACGTAGCTGACTTAAACCAATCACCGCACTCTCTCTCTCTCCGGCAACGCTGGCTGCTGTTTGTATGAAAAGTCTCTGCAACATTGTACGAATTTGACATTTTAAACGGGGCAGTCGCCACTTGTCAATCTTTATAAAAGTTCGCATTTCACATATTTCCTCCTCTCCTCGCTGTAGCCTTTGTTTTGATTTGCGTTTGTTAAGCGGCCTGCAATGTGTGTGTGTGTCTGTGTGTGTGTGTGTATTTTTTTAAAAGATTTTCTTTTTTTTTTTGTATTTTGTTTGATTTTTTTTTTTTGTTCACATCCTCATGACAACTGTGCTGGCAAATGGCTTTCCAAACGTTGCGCGCTCCAGAGTCAGCCTAAAAGTATGCAAATAAAATATGCGCTCTTATCTGTTTGGCATTGGCCTCTGTTGGTTTGGGCCCATTGGACAAACGCGTAGCGTAGTGCCAGCTGCCAGTTAACATTCAGACTTCGGCTTGGCTCGCTGGCAATGCGTTGATACAAAAACAAAAGAGAGAAAAAAAAACCGGTCACCAAAACAATGTTTTAAAAGGGGTTATTTGGGCATACTTTGGAATCCCAGCCCAGCACATACTATAAGCCGGATCGAGCCATGGTAACCATTTACACGTCTAGCGCCCAAACGCAGCAGCAGCAGCGTTGCAATCAGCCAAATTGAAATCATTTGTTGTTGTTTCTCCAACACTTTGCTGACATGCTGTTAGCTGTGGCTCATATGTTCTTGCCATGTGCCTGTGGCCAAACTTGAACACCCAATAAATAGTAGGGTATATAAATAGTTCCTGATTTTAATGCGCACTTAACCAAATTAACTGAAAAAAAAACTATTCCAATTGGGCAAATTCAAACCAACTTAACATATTAATTATAAAGATAAGCTGAAAATTTTCAATCATTATTATTTAATATTTAGAAAACTAAAGGGTATTTCTACAGTCGCAAAATATGCGTATTGATAATATATTTTGCGGTTATTTTTGTTTTATTTTCTGGCTGTCATGTGCACTTATTTCTAAATAATTGAAGACTTATTTCAAAACAAAAAAAAAAAACCACACGAACTCAGCCAGTGTCAAGAAAGTCTAGGAAACTTGTATAAAATTTTAGCACAAAAATGAAAGAAAAAACAAAAATTAAAGAAGCTGAAAGTGCTAGGAAAATCAAGTACTCGCTCATATGTTTGCTTTATGGTGCCATTTTGTTAATTTATTTCACTTGCTTGACAGTTTGTTTGCAGTTTGTATATTTTTTTGGACTTTTTTTTTTTATTTTTTAGATTGTTGATGATAGTTGTTGCTGGTTTGGGTTTAGCCTTTGTCTTTTGTAGTGAGTTCACGCGTTGGGCGAGCGAAATTTTCCGCATTCCTTTTTGAGTGCAGGGCAGTTTTTCTCGTGTGTGTGTGTGTGTGTCTGTGTTATTGCCCCAGTGGTTTTGACATAAAGTGCGCTTATAAAAAACCACCAAGTTAGAAGGGCGCTAGAAAACAATTTTTTGATGAATGTAACGTTACCAAGTTAACCAAAAAAATAAAAAAACAAAAAACAAAGTAACAGAAAAATATCGTTCAAATAGCTGATAAATTTGTGCGCCAAAAACAAATGGTTAAAGTTTGAAATTGAAATTTGGGACAAAAGGCAACGGCACTGCAAAAGTATAGCGTCGTCAGCGTTTTTCAGTTGATAAAAAAAAAACAAAAGAAAAAACAAAAAAAAAACAAAAGAAAAAACAAATGTACGTAATAAATACATATCTCAATCAAAAACGACAATAGAGAAAAACGAAATCCTGGCGAGCTTCATGCAAATATGACAGCGACAAATAGACAAATAAAAACCAAAACGAATATGAAAACGCTGTTGGGTATTTTCTATTTGCTATGATTATTGTTTTTGTTGATAAAACAAAGACAAGAAAAAGAGCTGCACAGATTAAAAATCTGAACAAAAAAAAAAAAGAGCACAAAAATAAATACGTAAATGAAAATAGTTGGAGTAGGTATGCCATACCACTATACATATACATGTACATACTTGGATGTACATACAATACATTCCTAGGTATAAGCTGTTTTCATTTTGCAGCATCAAAGATTTTTTAGATGCTGAGATAAAGCAAGCGACTAAATAAAAACCGCACACAGACACATTGAGAATTGGACAGAGTGAGAGAGAGAGAGAGAGAGAGAGAGAGAGAGGGAGAGCCACACGTACTGTTGCAGGTCCATTTATCTTCTGTCACTGTACGAGTGCTTCCGTTTTTGTAATGAATGTCCAGCTGTGTGCCTTGGCATTGCCCCGCGGGGATGAAAGAGGCCGCAGCTCAAAACAAACCAAACTAAACCAAAACCCACTCAGAACGATTGTCGCTGGCTGGACGCTCGTAACTGGTAGTTGGAAGCTGGTAGCTGGTAGCTGGTAGCTGGTAACTGTTAGCTGGTAGCTAGTAACTGGTAACTGGTAGCTGGATGCTCGCTGAAAGGCGTCTTTTATGTCGCTTGATAAGATAAGCCATGCTTAAAATATACGTCTATATGTTGCCAAATGTGTACTGTGTAAAAGATACACTGCACAAAGTGCCAGATACCAAGAAGACCAGAGACAAAGGCGAATGTGCAACTTGTATATGGAGCATTCTTAATCCAGAGTTTTGTCATTACGCTTTATTCTCTTTATTTCCGTTTTCTTTCGGATTTGCCTTACAGCCCCCTCCTCCCCTCATCCCCTCCTCACATTATCCTTCTTTTTCAGACACATACACACACAAAACGCAGTTAGCCTAATTCTTTTGCCACGTCCGCTTGAATTAGGCAGATTTTGTTGCTTTTCTTTTAACATTTACGAGCACATTTTATTATGGTTTAATACACAAAAATACAGAAATCAACAATTCATATGAAAATTTTTTACAATACAGAATTAACTCTTTATTATAGCGTTGGTTGCATTATTTTGAACTTAATTCGATATGACAATAATAAGTATAATAAATATCCTTTTTGTTTATGCACAAACATATATTCTGGTGCGCTTATAAGTGGCCTACCCACTAAGAGATGTCCAGCGGTGAGTACGTCATCGGTCTCATTCTCATTTTCCATAGGAATTAATGGATGTAAGTTCAACACAGCCTCTATGCGACATAGCAGTGTAGAAAAGTCCTCATATGTGCAGCTGTTGTTAAGGAGAGGAATTGGAGCATCTAAAATGGAAAGCCGAGATTTTGTTGGAAAATATCAATGATGCTTTACCGTATCTACAACCTTCATCGGGTCAAGATATTCTCTCGATTAGGAAAGAAGTTCCAAAGGTGGATATACTTCGATTCTACGGTATTGCCAAGGATTGGCCAAGCTTTTATGTCCTATTTATCAGCGGCACCATAAAACTGAACCACTTAAGATCGTGCCTGAAAGGCGATGCAGCTACAATGGTGAGTCACTTACTGATTGGCTCAGCTGCAGACTACAAAGAGGCATGGAATCTAATTTGTAAGCGGTACGAAAATAATCGGAAAATTTTTGCAGACCAACTGAACAGTTTATTGGAATTGGAACCATTAAGATGTGACTCCGAGGAAAAATCCGCAGATTTTTAGATCAAGCAACCGAAAGTATATACATCATAAAGGAAAAATCAAAGATTGACGATGCTGCAGATGTTATCTTTGCGCAAATCCTTCTTCGACAATTTTCTACGGAGGCTCTGCAGCAATACGAACAACACGTAAAGACACGTAAAAAACAGAGAAATCCAATCACTGGAAGACGTATTGGAATTCATCAACCAGCTTTACAATGCAGTGGATTCTGTACAAAGAAACGTTCTTAAGGAGGCATCACAACGCCAACAGAAGTCGTGCCCTTTTTAGTGAGATGAGCGGGCAGAAGATAAACCGGAGTCCGAAATTTAAAGCAGCATGTTATGGCAGAGTGCAGAAAGGAATGGAAATGTCAGAAGTGTAGCAAGCCCCACAATACCTTGATATATGGAGATGAAAAAAGGGAGAGTGTAAACTGTATCAAATTAAAAAATGAGCAGGAAACACTGTTGGCCACTGCTGTGGTCAACGTAAGAAATGCTAGTGGAAACTACGAGCAGCTTCGCGCACTGATGGATGGAGGATCGCAATGTACTCTGATATCAGAAGAAGCAGCGCAGCTTCTAAGGTTGAAGAGAAACAAGGAGTCCGTGGAAATACAGGGAATATTTTCACAAGGCATGAAACTGGCCAAAAATAGTGTATTTCTTGAAGTCAAACCTCGATTTTCAAGTAAATTCAATGCGCGGACTACAACTACAAAGAGCACTTCCCGGCAGAAATATTGATATGAATGTTAATACAGACTGGAAAAATTGCACTTTGGCAGATTCAAAATTTAATATGCCAAGAAGAATTGACATGGTCGTTGGTGTGGACCTTTTTCCCTTAATAATGATGGGTCAGGTCAAAAGGATCAATGGAACGTTGGGGCAAAAGACACGACTCGGATGGATAGTTTCCGGAAATATTGCTCGAGCACCGCTAAAGAAAATTCTGACGGCGGCTATGGATGTGAATATAAATGATCTGGAACGCAGACTTAATTCCATGGAGGTTCGTGATCGTGTGGCCAGTGATGCCGAAAACGCACTGAGCCAAAAGCTGCGTCGCGATTTGGAAGAAAGCAAGGCACATCTGAAGGATGCACAAACGCAGCTGGAGCGACACAAGGCGGATACACCCGGCAAGGCACAAATTAGGCAGTTACGTAATCAGCTCAAAAATGCTGAGACTGCACGCACTCTAGCCCAAAAAGCTCGCCAGACCACAGAGGCAGAGCGTGCCGATGTGCAGACCATGCTTGAGAAGTCGCATGTGGCTCACAACGATGCTGAGAAACGTGCTTTTGCGGCGCAAAGCGATTGCGCCGCACTGCTGGCTCAGATCGAGGAGAACAAAGAAAAAACGGGGAATCAATAAAATATGTCCGTTACCAACAAAAGAGGAAGAGCAAAAGGAACATGCGACGCTGCAAGGCTCAGCTATCTTTTAATGGCGTCGTCTACTGAGCCTTACAGCACATGAACTCGCCTTACACCACATGGCGTCGCCTACTGCGACTGCATATGTATTTAGATTTGCAGATGAAGACTCATCTGTAGCTCTAGATGATGCTGGAACAGACAACCAGGTGGCTGAGGGACAGATCGAATGGATTGAAGACAGATCCAGCTACAGTTCTAGATAATGTGGAGATTGCCTCAGCTGCAGATGAAGACTCATTTGTAGCTCTAGATGATGTTGGAACAGACAACCAGGTGGCTACTGGACAGAGATCGAGTGGATTGAAGACAGATCCAGCTACAGTTCTAGATAATGTGGAGATTGCCTCAGCTGCAGATGAAGACTCATCTGTAGCTCTAGATGATGCTGGAACAGACAACCAGGTGACTGAGGGACAGATCGAGTGGATTGAAGACAGATCCAGCTACAGTTCTAGATAATGTGGAGATTGCTTCAGCTGCAGATGAAGACTCATTTGTAGCTCTAGATGATGTTGGAACAGACAACCAGGTGGCTACTGGACAGAGATCGAGTGGATTGAAGACAGATCCAGCTACAGTTCTAGATAATGTGGAGATTGCCTCAGCTGCAGATGAAGACTCATCTGTAGCTCTAGATGATGCTGGAACAGACAACCAGGTGACTGGGGGACAGATCGAGTGGATTGAAAACAGATCCAGCTACAGTTCTAGATAATGTGGAGATTGCCTCAGCTGCAGATGAAGACTCATCTGTAGCTTTAGATGATGCTGGAACAGACAACTAGGTGATTGAGGGACAGAGATCGAGTGGATTGTTGACATATCCGATTTTGAAGCATCCATTAAAAAATAAATGGACACTATGGAGTTTAAATTTCCAACCTAAAGAGCCCTGGTCGGTTATGCAACACTGGAGATTGCTTCAGCTGCAGATGAAGACTCATCATGCAGGAACTGCATCACAAACTGGATAACGAACCAAATATGAATGATCCCTCCATTTCTGTTATGCCAACACGTTTGGAGTTGCGCACCAAGGAGAAGCAGTTAGGACTCGAGGAAGGTACACGTGAACGTCTTGAGATGCAAGTAAGCCGCTACAAGGAGTCGTTGGAGGAGCTACAGAATGCAGTGACAATGAAAGCGAACAGCTTGACGTCAGCCGGTCATATGGGGATCCATCCCACGATTTACAGAAAGAAAACAGAGCCTGGCACTTTATTCCCCCGCGCAGTCACCACATGGGAAGATTACGGGAGCCTAGAGTTGAACACTTAAAGCGTATCCTTCGAAAAGGAGAACGACATGAACGTACTCAACGTGGGACATTTCCTGCGAAGATTGAATCCTATAAATATGAAAAAGATATTTGTAAAAAAGGGAATTAAAGCGGATTCTTTGTAACAACAGCTGCAAATATGAGGAGTTTTCTACATGTTTTCTATGTCGCATAGAGGCTCACGTCCATTAATTCCTATGGAAAATGGGACGGGCGACGTACTCACCGCTGGACATCTCTTAGTGGGTAGACCACTTTTTACCGCACCAGAAAATATGTTTGTGCATAAACAAATAGGATCGCTCGATAGATGGAGATACATCAGTTCAGTGTTGCATAACCGACCAGGGCTCTTTAGGTTGGAAATTTAAAATCCATAGTGTCCATATATTTTTCAATGGATGCTTCAAAATCGGATCTGTCATCAATCCACTCGATCTCTGTCCCTCAGTCACCTGGTTGTCCGTTCCAGCATCATCTAGAGCTACAGATGAGTCTTCATCTGCAGCTGAGGCAATCTCCACATTATCTAGAACTATAGCTGGATCTGTCTTCAATCCACTCGATCTGTCCCGCAGTCACCTGGTTGTCTGTTCCAGCATCATCTAGAGCTACAGATGAGTCTTCATCTACAGCTGAGGCAATCTCCACATTATCTAGAACTATAGCTGGATCTGTCTTCAATCCACTCGATCTGTCCCTCAGTCACCTGGTTGTCCGTTCCAGTATCATCTAGAGCTACAGATGAGTCTTCATCTGCAGCTGAAGCAACCTCCACATTATCTACAACTGTAGCTGGATCTGTCATTAATCCACCAGATCTCTGTCCAGTAGCCACCTGGTTGTCTGTTCCAGCATCATCTAGAGCTACAGATGAGTCTTAATCTGCAAATCTAAATACATTTGCAGTCGCAGGCGAGTTCATGTGCTGTAAGGCACAGTAGACGACGCCATTAAAAGATAGCTGAGCCTTGCAGCGTCGCATGTTCATACTTGAACATTCTCCGTGGGCATGTAATATTAATTAATTCCATTTTTTGTAAATATCTTATTCTTATTCTTAATTGTTGCTGCCGTCATGTTGCTCCGTGTATTTCTTCGCGCAGTTTTTTGCACTTCCTCTTTTGTTGGTAACGGACATATTTTATGGATGGCCCGTTTTAGCTGGTAACTGGCTTGCCGGGTGTATCCGCCTTGTGTCGCTCCAGCTGCGTTTGTGCATCCTTCGGAAGTGCCTTGCTTTCTTCCAAATCGCGACGCAGCGACGATCACGTACCTCCATGGAGTTAAGTCAGCGTTCCAGATCATTTATGTTCACATTCATTGCCGCCGTCAGAATTTTCTTTGGCGGTGCTCGAGCAATATTTCCGGAAACTATCCATCCGAGTCGTGTCTTTTGCCCTAACGTTTCATAGATCGTTTTGACGTGACCCATCATTATTAAGGGAAAAAGGTCCACACCAATGACCATGTCAATTCTTCTTGGCATATTACATTTTGGATCTGCCAAAGTTCAATTTTTCCAGTCTGTATTAACATTCATATCAATATTTCTGCCGGGAAGTGCTCTTTGTAGTTGTAGTCCGCGCATTGAATTTACTTGAAAATCGAGGTTTGACTTCAAGAAATACACTATTTTTTGCCAGTTTCATGCCTTGTGAAAATATTCCCTGTATTTCCACGGACTCCTTGTTTCTCTTCAACCTTAGAAGCTGCGCTGCCTCTTCTGATATCAGAGTACATTGCGATCCTCCATCCATCAGTGCGCGAAGCTGCTCGTAGTTTCCACTGGCATTTCTTACGTTGACCACAGCAGTGGCTTACAGTTGGGTTTCGTATTTTTAATTCTGGACTAAAGGAAGTCCGATGGCCTCATTCAATGGTCCCTTTTGACCAGCCTCCTCTGACTGTTCAACAATCGTTTTCTCCGGTGATGACGGTCCCATCGTAGGAAGACCCATCTTTTTTCTCTTGTACGACGTAAACTCAGCCATAATCGTATCGAATTGTTTCTCACTATTGTTCAGCGTCAACTCGGCTATAACATCTTCAAACATGTGGAAGCTTGCATCTTGATTGATTAATCTCCTTAACTCCTCCATGAGTTTCGGTTGAACTTCCAGCTGCTCACTCTGCTTCGATGATATTGGTTTAATCATAGTTTTTTTTTTTTAAATGTTTTCCGTTGTTCAAATTATTCTCAGACTCGATGTTTAAATTTGAACTCTGAAACCGACGTGATTTTTATAATATTTTCACAATGTTTTATAGCCCGGACTATATTTTCCGACTCACAAAGTTTATTTTATAGTCTGCACTACATTTTCCGATTCACAATGTTTATTTTATAGTCTGCACTATGTTTTCCGATTCGACGTTTAATTTCAAACTCAGAAACCGACGCGAAGTTTAAATTAAATAGACTACGATTAGAGTAGAACTATTCACACAGATTTGACGATTAGTTTCAAAATCTGTATCCGGCTCGAAGTACCAATAAATGTATGAAACAAGTAGTCAACACGATGAGACGACGTTTAGAATCGAACTGATTTGCTCTGACGAGCATTCCTTTATTTATACAAAATTCTTAAATCTAAATACATGGCGTCGCCTACTACGACTCCATTTGGTGTAAGATGAATTTATGTGTTGTAAGGTGAAGCTTTGTGTTTTCTGTCATTAGACAATAGCTGAGTCTGCTGAGTCGCATGTTCATATTTGAACACGTATTAAATTAAAAATTAACTCATTTGACACATTTAATACATTTAAATATATACGTTTTCACACTTAACACATTTGATTTTGTTTATAAATTCAAAAAGCAGTAATTGATATGATATGTAAATGACATATTTCATAATAATAATTTGACCACAACTTTTAGTTGCATTAAAGCGTAGAAGCATTTGCACATTTGAATATTTTCAAATTATTTAGCTGTTTTCGTTTTATTTATGTTTATTCCCACAGGCATACATTAATTCCATTTCAGACGTGATTTTCCACTAGCATTCTAAGTAAGTGCGAGCTCATCCATTAAATGTGCCACCAAACAATTTGCCCAAATACGCAATATGATCAATTTCAATTTACTGTAAATTATTTTAATGAGATGAAAATCGTGACTGGGACACGCAATGTTGCTAATATTCATATTTCTTATATTCTATAATGCAAATTGGGCCGTTCAATAACATCGAAATTCTGTTTAGAAAATAGTTGCTGGTGTAAAACAATTAATTACAATTATGTCTGTGCTTTTTCTTTCTTTTATAGAAAGCTGGTTTTGACCTTGGCATGCTGATAGTAAAGGGATCATTAGGAATGCTTTACACCTTTTTAAACACTATTAAATTGAGTCTCCAATGCATCAAACTCACCACTGAGGCCACTGAAAGCTATACGAAGATCTTAAAAGCTCTTTTTAGCTTTCCTTTGTTTTCACACAACCAACAGCAGATGAAATCTGCCGGTTTCTCAGCCTGGCAATTGTAGCTATTTAAATAGACGCAGACATTTTTAATTAAAAAACCAATAAGCACGAAATGTAGCGAATTAAACAAAGATTCAGCACTGCACAAGAAAAAAAAAGAAAGTGAAAACGCACAACAATCAGCAATTAAAATCAACATAACGCGTTAGTGCTACATGGATTAACTACGAAACTAGACAAAAATTAGAACACCTAAAACAACAGTTACATACAATTACAGTTACGAAAGCACACGCAAATTGAGAGAGCGAGAGTAAAAAGCGCCCACACGCGAACAATAACAAAACAAACCGATCGAGCGTGCAATGTTTGTGTGTAAATAGCACCGTTTATTACAACACTCACCACAACAGTGAGAAATAGAGCAAAACGCACACACAACAACATACAAATTTAAAAAAGCTGTTAGCCACGCACTGTTTACATTTATGTAAAACGGTTTTTATGCATTGTTAATCAAAAAAAATAACTGACAAAAAAGCCCAAATATTAACAGAACAATTAACGAGAACACAAGCACAGGCAAACAAACGAGTTAATAAATTATAATAATCAATTTAAATACACGAGATAAAATCAGTTAACATCAACAAAGTGGACAAAGCTCAGCAGAAATACAGCCGAACACAGCAAAGGATTTGGAATATTCCAAATCAACAGTTTTAATGAAGGAAAGTTGCTTGCTTCTGCGCAGTAAGACTATTTTTGACTTTAAACTCTTGCACAAAACCATTATATCCATTTTAACCATTTTTAATATGTTCAGGATATAAAAACCAAACGGTTAGTTACGATTTCAATAGCAACTTCTGGTCAATTTGTCTCAATTCGGTCTACTTTCTTCCTTTAAGTGAAATTTTGCAAATTGTGGACCCCATCCTAGCACTGATAGCTCTGCTGATGAGGTGCATTGGAAAGCAAATTCGTCGGGTAATTTACTGCATTTGCTCAACAAACATGTGAAAGTGGCAGTGTAGCTTTCTAAGCTCAACGGCCTACAATCCAAAAGAGCTACATTACCTGAGCTGCTATACACACAAGTGGTCAAATCCACGGACATCCACAACCAAACTGCAACTGCGCTAGAGCTACAAATAACCCAGTGAGTGCAATAAAGGCTAGCGAACCGCAAAACGCATGAAATTTCATGCTCTTCTCGAATAGTTTTGGTTTCGGGATGCGGCCAGCTGCTGGCAATGGCAGTGGCAGTGGCAGTGGCAGAGCGAGTTGGATTTCGCAATTCGCATTTGCTTTTAGCGTGCGCAATTACACTTGAAGAAATCCATGGGATTTCAGGCGAAAATCCATTTGTCACAATGCTGAGTACGTGAGCAGTGCAGACTGCCGCAGTCGAATCGGCCAGCAGTGCGTAATAATGTGTCGCTTGGGTCCTGTGCGACGTCCTGTGAGTCCTCTGCTGTTGCTGCTTCTACTGCTGCTGCTGCTGATGTTGCTGCTGCTGCTGCAGTGCATTGCTGCACAGCTGCATTGCCCGCGACTCTATCACAATGACACTTCATTTCAGTTGGCCTCTGCGGCAAGGACACAACTTGGCATATATATATATATGTGCATCTATACACCACATACATAGCTATGGCCTTTGCATGGTCTTTTTATATGAGAAACTAGTCTGCAGTTTCAGTTGCCAAAACTTGTTTGGCTTACTTGAGGCAAATGCATTTATGCATTGGCACAGCAGGATGACTCCTAAAGTAAATGGCTATTTCCGAACTTCAACTTCAAATGTAAAAACAATTTTAGAAATATATATTTAAATAATTTATTTTACTTTTAACAAACCAATTTTGATCAATTGCAAAGCGCTTAGCTTAAAATATCAACTCTCAATTTATGTGGAAATCTGCAACAGTAATATTCCTATTGGGCACAAAAGTATAAATTTGATATATATAAATTACACCTTAAGCATCATCGCTTATAGGATTTTTGTGCTTTATAGTATTATGAGAAAGCTTTGCAGCATTATGCAAATGGTTGCAGAGCAATGTGAGTGCGATTGCAACTGGTGGGTGAATGCCGCAAAATCTGGTTGCCAGCTCTATTTGTAGCACTTAAATGGCTGATACATAATAGAATTACACGCATGTTGAGCGCATTAATTTTAATTGAAAATAATTTTTAATTAATAAAATGTCAACACACTTGCATAATTGCAAGTAGATATCAATTTGTTTTTTCAACATCAACAATTATAAAAAAAAATAAAAAAAAACAACAACAAAACATATTAACAACTGTAATATGTAAGTACAATAACAGTTTAAAATGCTTAACATACAAATAAAGCGCATTTCTACAAATAGCCATCAATGGAACAACAACAACAACAACAACAACAAGAAAAAAGGGAACTCATACAATGAAATATCAGACCACAAAAAGGTTAATTGACCAACAAATAACTTAATTAAATCAAATGAAAATGAAAAAGAACAAAAACAATTTTTAATAGGCTTTGCCGCTGTTGACCTCGTTTAAATTATGAACAACAGTAGTGACACAGTCCACACACATTCTGAGAGGCATAAGGTCGCAACAGTCAGCTGGACACCGGCCCAACGACAGGCTCTGTTGAACTTGCCACACCCCCGTGTCCGAAAATGTGTGGAGCACAGTTTGAAAACCTAATTAACCCACTTAATATGTTATTTTAAAGTTAGGTACTCAAATCTACACCAATAATTGAAGCTTAAAAAGTTTTTGAATAGGGGCTAAATTTAAAATAAAAAAAATATATATATATATATTTATTTGTAAGTTGGTAAAAATAATGACGAAGGCAATTGTCAGTTACAAATTAAACATAAATTAATCATTTTATTTCGAATTAAACGAAATGAACAAGTACAAAAAGATATTTATATTAAAATAAATAGTAATAAATATAATAATTATTATTTTGAGTACTTGACAATTTTTGGACAGCATTTATTGATTTACAAACTATACTTAAGATCAGGGTATATACAAATTGCCAACATTAAGCAAAAAAAACTGCTTAAAACAACAACTTGCAAATGAAAACCATTAACAGCTTAAAAAAATATTTAATTACCAGATCTGACCTCCACGGCGTAATGATTGGAGTGGGATGAAGTGGCTGTGGATGAGGATGTGGATGTGGATGTGGATGAGGATGAGGCCGGGTGAGTCTGCCACCAAATTGCAATTAATCTTCTTTTAACAGCAAACTTTTGATCCGCTTTATTTGCATTTCACTGCGGCACAAACACAAACAGAAAACAGCCATGGCCAAGAACAACAGAAGAAGGCAACAGAAACGGCCGGGAAAAATAACGAAAATGCTTGTCATAAAAATTTATCAAGGGTTAAAAATTATGTTACGCGTTTCATTTTGGTGGCTGCGAAATGATTTATGCAAAATCTGTGCCCTAACCGAAGCAAAAAGCCAACAACAACAACAACAAGAAAAATGAATATAAATTGTGCAATTTCATTTTTTCCCCACTCATTTTCATATTTTTTTTTTTTTTTTTTTTGTTGCTCCGCTCAACTTTTCATGTCCGGCAAATTAATTTAAAACTGTCTTACAATCCGAACAATAACAATAACAGCCAAGGGTCCACAAATTGCACATTTACCATAATCCCACATAGAACTGCAGGATGGACGGGTAACTAGAGCCGCATTGAGCAGTGCATTAGCCGAAAATAAATTTCTTAAAACCAAAGGGGCTCGGATAGAAGCCACCGAAGCCACCATAAATGCTGAAGCCACCATAGCCAAGATATGCACCATAGCCGTTGTATGGTGAACTGGCGGCCGTATTGGGATAACCCCAGCCATAGCTGCCTCCATAGCTGGTTGGGCCAGCGGCAAATATGAAAGAACGCGCATGACGAACTCCTTGCTGCGACACCGGATTGCCGACAATTTCCTGCTCCAATGACAGCAAATCCGTTTTTACAACACCAACTGGAGCCACTTCCTTGTCAGCAGCTGTGTCGCCGACGACAGCCGCCGCTTTATTCAAGTGTGTCCCCATCGACAACAGCAGAGGCAGCAACAGCAGCAGCGTCAGCAACAGCGGCAGCGGCAGCGGCAGCGGCAACGGCAGCGTGTACGTTGCACGCATATTTAAATATTAATTCACGTTGAAAATATGGTATTTTAATTTATTTCAATTGCTGGTCCCAGCGATACCTCGACCTCAATGTTTTGTGCACAACTGTCACTCAAAGAGCCAAAATAATTTGCTATTTATATGAAAAGCGCGCAACGCATTTAAAGCCATCTCTTTTAAAGTCTGCTAATTTTATTCAGCTTAAATTATATGAATTTTTCGTTTTTTTTTTAAATTTAAATCGAGTATAAAATTTAAATCCAGTATCTAGTAAAAAACCCCAAATTGCTGAAGTAATCAACGCAGCTAACTAAATTATTTATTTTATGTTTAGGTTGAGCGAACTTTTTAATGCTCTTGTCAAAGTTATTTTTTTTGGCCTATCAACTTTCAACATTTATAAAATTCGATGTGATTTAACAGATCATGGTGTCTATATTATTAAAATTACATACACAAGCTGATAAGGTTAAAAATATCTGTTTAAATCAAATTATTAAAGCATGACCGAATGATACAAGCCACCATATTGCACATTGCGCATACGCCATGGAGTTTGGGTGAAGGAAGAGGGGGGGGTAAGCTGATGTTGGTTCGTTGGCTGCCAACTGACACATTTCATGTTCAAATATGCGTAAATAACAATTATTGTAATTTTACTGAGCGACGGCAGCGACACAAAGCAGCAAAGACTTGGTAACAATATAGCAACAAATGGTTAGAAAAAAAAAACCAAAAAAAAAAACCCATGGCAATAACAATGGTTGAACCTTGAACTTGAGTGACAGTGTCAAGTGGCAGCCTCGACAGTGTCGCCCAATGTGTGCCGATGTGTCAACGGTTTAGATTGCGTTGCATGATTTGCAAGAAAAATGAAAAGAATAGTTGAATTTTACACTTACCACACTCGAAGACTTCATGTCATTGTTGCGACAACAGCAGCAACAACAGCAACAACAGCAACAACAACAACAATAACAAAAATCAGCACAGTCTGCTTGTCACGCGATTGGTTGCTTTGAGCAAACATTAAATGAATATATTTGTCATCCAAGCAAAGCTATGACAATGAAAACAACGACATCGGCGTCAAGTTCCCCCCCATTTACCCCCCCCCCTATTAGCGGGCCCATAGCGGGCACAAAAAAGCCCCTTTCATTCGAAAACTGGGTTACTCAAATTGCGTTTTAATTCTATTTGCACATTCAAGTTAAAAGCACAAATGCGATTTTGTATATACTCTCCAAATGCGATAACCAATAGCACTAAGAATTTGCGCTGTGTTTTCAACTATCGCTAAAACTTTTCGCGACTTGCGAATTTTCTTTAAGTGTGTGTGTGTGTGTGTGTTTAAGTGTGTCTCTGTGTGTGTCAACAAATGGCTCGAATGAAATTTATAAGCAAAGTTACGAAAGTGCAGTGGCGCCATTTGATAAGGGTTCGCACACAGTGCTCTGATATGGAAGTCTCTGTGATATTAAAGAGTTCCTCGCTCAGATGGTCAAACAAAGATATATAGCCTATATGGCAGCATAGTTTGTGGTCTACCAAGTTTAACAAGTGGCCAATAAGCCAAAGTAAACAAGATAAATATATATATATTAATTTTGAGAAGGGAAGAAGTTCTGTGATAAGTTAAGTTCAGTTAATTAAATCTTAGACCACAGGGCAGCTCAACTCAAATAGAAACATTCTATTAATAAGGGGGGGGGGGGGGTAGCAAAAAATACTGGAATGCGGTGAAAAATGGGTGGAATTTTGAGTGAGTATTAGGAAAGTCAACCTTTCTGTTAAACAGCCAGCTGCGCTATATATATTTCAAATTTATATGCATTATAAAGAAATTTAACTATTTCCAATTTGACAATATTTAAATAAATTTTACGCTGTGCAAGCGTTTTTTAAGGGCTAACAAGTATTTAAATATATCGTTATAACGATAAATAAATATAACAAAGATATGCATCAATTGTTCGTTTTAATACTATGTAAAAAAAAATCAAGAAATTATACACAAATATGTCAACTCAATTCAAATGTCACAAAGTTTCAAGTCCCATTGCTGACTAAGTTTATATTTTATGGGGAAAATGTTGTATTTGATTGTATGAATTAAAGGCAGTTTTATGAGGACTGTCTATGGGTACTCATAGCGTGATTATTATAATATACACACACAATGACAGTTCGCAGCACGAACTACGCCCATGTCGTGATAATAATTATTATTAATTTGCTTTGCTTGACGCTTAGCCAACTTTTTAAATGGAGCTAAGTGCGAAACCATTTATTTACGTACATGAACATATATTCATACTTATCTACAATCTACTATATATCGCACACGGCATTTCGCTAAATCATCGTTAGAGTAAACCACCCCCCCTCTCAACACCTATCCCCTCGAACTGTTGTTGCCTCTTCTTGACTGCGTTAACAAAAGTTACTTTTTTTCAATTTGATATCGCTTAATTATTATTGCAGTTGTTGTTGTTGTTGTTGACTTGATATTATTTTTTTTGTTATTGTTGTTGTGGTTGTACTTCTGACAAGGCACTTTTCGTTGTCATTGTCACTGTCTCAGTGTCATTGCCAAGGACTCTTGTCTAATGTGTTCATAATGTCTACGGTTGATGCTGTGTTGTGTTGCGTTTGCTACTTTTATTAATACGGGGGGGATTTACCCCCCCCACCCCCCCATAATAATGATACGTTTTATGATTTTTATGACATCGCAGTCAGGCAATAAATAAAGCAAAGCAGCTATATTGGCAAAACACGCTTGGCAAATTGTCTTAAATGGCTTTTCCAGGCTTAGTCTCGACCCACCACACGACACCGTCGGACGGATCTTGCCCGCCAAAACAAATGCTAAAGTAATCGGCTTGTTTGGGGTGCTCCGTGCAAAAAGTCGGAGACCAGCTTGGCACCAGCTTGGCAGCTTTAAATTCCTAGAGTCAGCACATTTCCTACATAGAGAATACAGGATTGCAACCATCACCAGCAATCCCAGCAACACACTTAAAGCAACTTAACTCTTGAACACATACCGCCAGCAGGCACATAAAGGAGAAACTTTTCTGAGCCGACGACGTCGGACAGCCACAACGAAGACGACGACAGAAACTTGCACTTCACACACAGTCACACACTCTCACACACACACACAGTCACACACACACACAATTACAATCACACACATGTCCAGTCACAGAATCCCAGTTAGCGGCCAAAAGTCCAAACAGCATTTTACACAATGGGCAGCACAGCGAGAATCATCAGCTGCACTCAGATATAATATTAAGAGTTTTAAAAACAATGCCAAAAAAAATGTAATTAATTCATGCTTTTGAGTCACCAAATAAATTAAATTAATTCTTGCTTTTGAGTCACCAAATAAATTAAATTAATTCATAATTTTGAGTCATTGGTTTAATTCTACTCAATTTTAAATTGATATATTTAGTTTCCCCATTTATAAAGTTAAATTAATGAAAATAATAAGTGAGACAATTATTATTTAAATTAATTTGAAGTAAATTATTCATTTAGTTCGTTGTTCTTTGGCATAAAACAGAATTTCTAAACTCTTTCCAGCACCTATCTCTTTAATAGTTAAGGGAACTTTTTCTTTAGCATTGGAACATTCAAAAGCTATAAAATCATTCGTTTTTTAAAAAATTTACATAAATTATTTGCAGTGCAAAAGAATTCTTTGTTTCACCAAAAAAAATTCAGATCAATCACCAAAAATGTATGTACATTTTTAAAGATGAATCCATCAATTAAAAATTTAGACATTTAATGCAACAAAAGAAAAACATTCTAAAATATTGTAGTGAACAATGTTTGTTGGCATTTTATTAAACATTTATCCATAGTACATAGAAATGTTTTCTATGCTGTGTAATTAGCCGTATTACATTTTTGGCATAGAAAGACACAAGAAATACCCAAAAAAAAAACAAAAAAAAAAAAAAAAAACTTTGTTTTGTACGCTCTGTGGCTGTCAGACTATTTCCCAAGTTGTCAAATTTTGCGTTGCACCCATTGCTACATGGCATGCCACACACCATCTCACATTTACCACAAGCTGCCACAGTATGTAGCGCTGTTTGTCGGTCCGTCGGTCTAATGTGGATATGGGGATGTTGTTGGTTGGACGTCAGTCGGATGGTCAGTAGTTTACTGCCCATTTACAACCCACTCAATACATTTGTGCTACGTGACTGGTCACACTGTGTATTTTGGATATAAGGTAAATATCACTCTGGGGGCTTTTGCGTGACATCGTCCACTATCGAACCAAATCGCACTAAAAATGTACAATTTGTTAGCCCAAAATTGATTTGCCTTAATTTGTGCACATATATATTTTAAAACGACCAAAATTATATCCTTTTTTGTATAATTCAATATTAACACAAATAGTTTTAGTCCCAAAGGCGCATTTGGGGCTAAGTCTGCCCACAAAATATTTACAAAACACTCAAAAAAAAAATATATTGCTCATTATGAATGAAAAATACGATACTTCTGGGGGGAAGTTATTGGGGGCATGTTGTGTAACTCAAAAAGCACACACACAAGCACACTCAAACACACACGTGTTCATTTAAGGAAATATGGTAAATATGGTAAATATGCATAGGCTAAGTTTGATATTTGTATTAATGATGGTAAAATGAGCAAAAACTAATAGAAAACTTCTTTAATATGAAACGTCAAAACTACTTAAAAAGTTTGACATGCTCAAACGTGGCTGAGGTGAGCCGCAACCTAAACACGGCAAATACTAAATGAGAATGTGAATTGGAATGGAGAATCGGGAATGGGGGAATGGGGAATGGGATTGGAACTTGGCACTTGAGAATGCAAGGGAACGAGGGTAACAAGGGTAATGGAAGCTAAAGCAAATACCTAACAACAAGCAAATCCCTTGATGAGTTATTAAATCATTTTAAGCCACTTACAACTAAAAACAAATTGAAATATCACGCAATACCTTTGAGAGCCGGGCTGAGAACGTGGCCCACGCGAATATAGTTGCTGTTGTTGTTTTAGATGTTGTTGTACTTGTTGTTGTAGTTGTTGTTGTTGTAGCTGCTGCTTGTAACAAGCCAAACGTAACAACTTAATAACGTACTAAGCCTCTGCACACAAATATGAATAGCAAGCAAGTTGCCGGGAATTCGTCGCTTGGCAATTTTGGTTTCACCTCAGTCAGCAGCCAGACGGACCGCGAGTTTGATAGTGAGAGAGAGAGAGAGAGGGAGAGAGAGAGAGAGAACTAGTAGCAGATAGTGAGAACTAGGGAAGAAGAATTACAGTGTGTGAGTGTGTGAGGCATACAGCATGTGAGTGTGAATGAAAGCGATGCTTAGCTGTTAGCCCCCCAAAACGCTAATAACTTTTAAGCTGCGCCCCAAAGTTTTTTGCTGCCTGCTGCCTGCCTGCTGCTGCCTGCTGCTTGCTGCCTCTCGAGGTGTACACCAACACCAATACCAAGACCAACTCCAACTGGCTTTTTCCCTTTTTCTATGCTCTCTCTCTGTTCAGTGCCTGACGACGCAACTTCCGCTTTTACCCCATTCAGCTTAATTTTGTTGCGCTGTGGGAGTCTTGGTTGGCCAACGATGCCGGTTTTTGGAAACATGCTCAATAGTTGGCATACATTCCTCTATTGCCAACATGTGTCTACACGCATACGCCTCGAGTGCGTTGCCGATTCTGTTTGTCTGAGTGTGTGTGTGGGTGTGTGTCTGCGTGTGTGTGTGTGTGTGTGGTTGGGTGTGTGTCTGCGTGTGTGTGTGTGTGTGTGTGGTTGTGTGTGTGCGTGTGATTGTGTGTGTGTGCACAGCAACTTGACTCGAAGCCTAAAAGTCAGTCAGCAAAATCAACGACGCATAGCAAAAAGCGGCAGACGACAGGAAGCGACGTGTTTGCAGCGCAAGCAAAACTTTTCATTTAACTTCTATTTGGGTTGGGTGGCCGGCCTTTGGCAAGTCAATGCCGTGGGTAGCCCAATGCCACCTCATACATTTCTACGTTTCCGCACACCCTACACACACACACCCCACAAAACTACCAGCATTAATATTGTTTTGTGTGCGAAAAAGCAGCCAAAATTACGACACTTGAGTGTGTTAAAAGTTGAGCGCGCTGCTCGCTCCTCGCTGCTCGCTCCTCGCTCGTCGTTCGCTCCACAAATCGAAAAGTAAAAGAAAAGAAAAGAAAAAGTGAAAAGTGGCAGAAACTTGTAGATGGAGCACGCAAAACAGCAAAAGACAGCAGAAAACTTGGCAAGACTGGTGACGGTGTCGAAAGACGTCTTGCGTTGCCAGTGTCTTTCCAGAGATACCACCAGTGGCGCCGCCGCCGAATGCCACGAGCAGTCTTTTTGATAGCAATGCTGAGCTTTTTGGTCCCCGCCGGCACTGCGCACCCCCCCCCCCCCCAACCCCTGTGGTCCGCATTTTGTTGCTTTTGCTACTTTTGCCAGTTTACACGCACCGCTGGGATTGCATAGTGGAAAAGGCGAAAAAGTTACCATGATCCATTAACGTTAATTGTTTGGCGGCGTTAGCGGCAGGCGGGTGAAACAGCTTGCCAGGGATTTGCCCGACACGCAGCCTGCAGAATATAGCGCCAGTTCCACAGCACCAACACCAACACAAACACAAAATAAAACAATGAACCACCGAATTGGAGGCGGGCAACCGGTCTGATAAGGTGTGTATTACAATGACAGCGTAAAAGTTTCCAGCAGCGCATCCAAAATCCCGCAGTCGACAATCGGCAGTCGGCAGTCGACAGTCGAGCGCAGACAGCAGTCAGGCCAGAGAAAGAAACAAACACACACACACACACACACAGAGAGACACACCCACACACACACACACACATACATATATAGTTTACTAAATTCAATTAGAACTGCTCAAATTGGCATGCGCACACCTGTCATTGGGCTTGATAATGATGCATGTGGCGCACAGGCCATGCCACCAAAAAAAAAAACTTTGTGGCAGCAACTTTGTCCTGCATTTTCGTCGCGTTTAAAGCGCGCCAAAACTTGCGCTAATTTTTAAGTCAAACTCTCCGACACTTGGGCATGCCATTTTTAAGTAATTGAATGCTCGCACACTCGCTCCCCAAGTAACACACACACACACACACACACACACACACACACACGCACACACACGCACACACACAAATACAATCACTAACTAAATCAATTAAAGTTATTCAAGCAAAATGAAACTTCCGCACAAAATCGAAAACTTGTCTAAAGAAGACACCATATAATAAAATTAAATGAAATAAAAATAAAAATAAAAGTGGATTGCAAGCCGGAGCCAAAACGGCTTTTCACACTTGTTAATCACATTTTCGCGTCTTAAGTAAATACCAGGCAGCACCCGCAGGCCGCCCCAAACTTATTGTAATTAAGCGGCTTAGACGTCAGTGGTGTGGGGAAGGCGGGGGGGTGGTCTGGTCTCCTGAGCACAAAAGCGTTGCCTGCTTTTGGGCGCAGACCCAGCCCCCAAGGTCGACATCATTGGCGGCGTTGTCGACTTATGGACGCCCCATGTCTTTAGAGGGCAGTTTATCGCATTGAAAAAAAAAAAAGAAAAAAAAAGAATTACCCAAGTGAAAAAGACGCAAGTTTGGCAGCCACGAGAGGGGACAAAAACTCACAATAAAACTGAAGTGCCCATAAGAAGGCTGTACGCCCCCCTCCCCCCAAACTAGACTTGGTATGTGAATGTATATGTATTTACATTTATATATATATATATATGCGATGGTGGGGTGCAAATGGACGGTCATGTGCACCGCCAGAGCCACAGCCTCAGCAAAAGTTTGGCATAATTATTTCATTAACACTTAACAAGTGGCCCAGTCGAGTGCCGGCCGACCAAGTCCAAACACAGCGCAAAAAAAAACTTTCACATTACGCATTTGTGTGCAATTTTCAAATTAACAATTGTTAATTTTGTTCTTCTTACTTTCTCTTCTCTCTTTACTGTTATACAAAACGTACCAAAAGAAAAAAACACAAAAAAAAAAGAAGTAGAAGAAGAAGAAATTACTTGACCGTTTGCCTTTTATAAATACATTTTTCTCTTCATTATTTTATTTTGGTTGCGTTTCGTATTTTTTTCTGTTTGTCTCACATTGTGGGTTCGGTTGGACTTGGACTTGGACTTGGACTTTTTCGCGTTAATTTTTTTTTCTTACCAACTTTTTATTGCGTGTTTAGCATAATTTTTTAATAATTACATTTTTGTGTGTTCAGTCCAAAAAAAAAAAAAAAAAAAAAAAACCAGAAAGTGAAAATAATAAGCAACCAGCAGCAAGTTGAAGACTGCAGCGGAAGACGTTCTTCTTTGTGTCCCGTTATTGTCGTTAGCGGTACGCAAAAGTTAAACAAACTTTATTTGCATTACTGACAAACTGTTTAATTAGGGATTTTTTCTTTAGATTTTTCAATAGGCAAAACTTTTAGTCCTCTTCACAATTCAATTGCTGGCTTTCTTTCTCCCCCTCCATCCCCCCCCCCCCCCCTCTCTTTGTTACTTTATGTGTTTATTATACTTTAATTCTGTAGGTATCAGAGTATATTGGTTTTGTGCATTGCTTTTCTTTTTTTGACACCCTTGGAGAGATAATAAAAAAATGTGAGTGCTACTTTTATTAGGGACTAACAAATCTTTATACATAAATAATAAAAGCAAATCGATATAGCCACATATCTTTCACAATTTTTAAGCTACAGTCACGCAAATCTGTTAGTCAAATTTAAGAGCTGCATTTACTAAACTTGGAGGGAAGATTACACTTACTTCAGCACCCAAAATTCACGAAGGCCTAAATATGCCGCAATTGGAAAGCCAAATTTGGGTTGATTTCTTGGCCAGTATTTCTTAACATGTTCTTTTCTACTTATTATAAATTGTTATTAATTATGGTATTCAAATATTTCGCAGTCTATTAAGTTCAACTGCAAAGTTCTCTATAGTTTTATTCATTGTTTAATGTAAATACAATTAAACATAATAATGCACAATACAATAATGAAACATAATCTTCATTGAAAGTACACATTTTACTCACTAATACAATAAAACACTTATTTAATTAATCACAAACAAATATAATGCAAATGACGTATGTTTATCAAATTCAACAATTCGATTGAGAAATTGAGAAAGTAAATCGAACATGGAAAATAGTAAATTAACTTATAAACCCCTTTTAGCCTTATTATACAAAAATATGAAATTGGCAAAGCCAAATGAAAGTATTTATTCAGGCATTAACAGGAAAATAAACTGACTGACAGACAGACAGACAGGCAGACAGGCAGGCAGGCAGATATGGCCAAAACGGCATCAAATTAAGCCATAAGCAGTCAAGCAGACGCAGCTGACCAGGCCAAATGAACTGGCAGCCAAAACATCTTTGGTACACATCACTGTAGTTGCTAATTAATACGAATACATTGTGTGTGGCAAGGTAGACAAGACAAGAGGCACACGCACATTTTGGATGCTTTGTGCTTTGATTGCAGCTGTGGCAGTTGCGTTTTGGCCAACTGCTGCGATTGCCTTCTGCATATTTATGCTGTTGGCCAAATCTTGTGTGCTTTATTTTCGACTCATGACCATTGCTGTTGCTGTTTGCTGTTTGTGGCACGCTGATTTTGTTGTTGCTACACGCAGCTAAGCAGCGTTGCCACAGTCGACGCCCGTCAACGCCAAACAACATCGTCATCGCCGTTTTCAATTGTTGTGTGTGTGTGCGGCTGTGTGTGTGTGTGTGTGTCAGTCATTGTGGTAGACGGTGTGTTTCAAGCCAGATGTGTGCTTGTGATGTGCGGAAGCTGGAGGAGCAGACAGCTCAACCAGAATGAGCCACGTCAAGTGAGTTCACAATTTTGCGTGCTACCATTTTTCTTGTATTCGTGTTGGCAGGCTTCTCCTGCTCTCTTCTGCCACAGATAATCCTTGGCATGCAACGCCTTTATCCTGTTAGACTTGTTCCTTCTTCCTTGCTTCGTATTTTGCTGTACTTTTTTTTGTTTTGACCTCTGCCACAATTTATACCCTGGAGCATCCATCTACAGTTACAATATAAACTTTCATTGGGTACAGGGTATTAGCCAGTCGAATACTCGCTCGAATGTATCTTCATGCAACGTTTTTTTTTTCTGCTTTTCATTTTTATATAGCCCGCTGATTTCGCTACTTAATTTTTTCGCCCTTTTTTGCCTGCCCTGCCCACTGTAACTGTAACTGTAACTGTATCTGTATCTGTATCTGTATCTGTTTCTGTATCTCTGCTTGGATTTGTAGCTGTATCTGTAACTGTATCTGTGTCTGTGTCTGCGTGTGTGTTGCTTCCGCTCTTGTTGCGCTGATTGGGCGTATTTTTCTTGTTGTTTCCATGTTGGTGCAACGCAGCCTGTCTGCTTGCCTCGCTGTCAGTCAAGCCAAGTCAGAAGATGTCCAGAGATAGCCATTTTCCTTCCTGTTGTTGGTTTGCTTTATTCTTTTGTTCCTTTTATTTTTATTCCCATTTCTTTTTTTTTTCCACCACGTAATTAAAACTTGAAACGCATATGAATTAGAAAAAAAAACACAAAAAAAAATAATAAAAAAAAATAAGGCAACAGGATTCGGAACGTACACGTTTTATGGCACAGGCTGCCAGCCAGCTAGCGATTCCATCTGACATCGTTAACATTGCTGATTAAGTTTCTTGTCCTGTGCCACTCAACGTGATTTGAAATAACAATTTTACCGGCGCCCGCAGCTCCACTCACATCTTGGCCCCCAACATTAACCCGTTGATGCATCACTTGCCTTTATTTGCTTGGCTTTATTTGATTTTTTTTTAACTAAACACCATTTTCAACTCTTAGAATTTTCTCTTTCTATTTTAGCCGCTGTATGGATCAAAATTTCCTGGAAAGGTCTCTCGCATTCAGGGAATCGACCACATTGAATATTGAAAGCTGCTTCAAATCCGCATCCGCATCCGATTATGCTTCCCAAGCCACCTAGAAGTTTACGTCCAGCAAAGTCCAATTTAATCGCGCTTCTTATGGAAAATCCTAGTAATAATACATTTCAAAACCCGAATTTACAAACACTTATATAAATTTGTATTTGGATGTCACTAAAAATTGCTACAAACTGAATTTGTTAACTCCTTTTGATCTTATCAAGTACATACAAAAATTTATTATCATTTAGCCAACAGTTTCAAAAATTGCTGCGGAAAAAATGTAGGTCCGGTAAAAAAACGATGTCGGCAACCTTTTAAAGGCAACACGCCACCAAGGAGAAGAGTTTACCTGCCGCCAAGCAAAGGCTAACCGTTATCGAACCCCCCTCCCCCCCCCCCCCCCCCCAAATCCACCGCGCCGAGCAATTGCCAACTGGCTGGCGAAGCGTAAAGCCGGCATCTACTGGTGATCCGTTGTCTGATTTACATCCGCCAACAGCTGCTTCAGTTGCTTCATTTCCGCTCGTGGGGTGCGAGTGTTGCTGCTGGTTGGCCAAAACAAAGCACTTGGCACTATTAGATATAAATGAAAAACGCTTATTGCGCCAAGCTATGTGCAACCGAATCAACAATACGAAAACGAGAGCAAAAACCCAACCAAACTCTTTATATATAGAAAGGGGCAAAGGGGCATGTCTGTTAATTCCTAATGAGCTGAGCTGAGCTGACCCTTTCGAGCAATTAAATTTCCTGAGCGTAATCAAATGCCCAAGAAAAATCCCCTTCAAGTGCCTGAAGCTAAAATGCGTTCCTTGACTGCTGCTGCTGCTGCCAAAATCAACAAAAAGCTTGCCGCATGACACATATATATATATATATATATATATATATGTGTGTATATAACCTGTTCTGGGGACTCACTTACTGCTAATTATGTCGTAGAAATGTAGGGGAACAACAAGCGTACCTCGAGCAATACAACAACAGGCAAGTCAGTACATAGACCACTAATCCAATTATACGTATACGCAATTTCATTGTCAGCATTATGCCAATTGTAATGCTCATTAAGAGATTTCGTGTACACAAAGGCCGCATGTAAGTTGTTTACAATTTCCAAAAGCCGATCCCCGCGTGCCCCTCGAACGCAAATGATACATGTACATATACCAGAACAGACGCACTCGTATTTATAAGCCATAAATAACGTGTAAACAAAATGCTGCCACAACAAGCATACGCCCTGTGGGGGGGCTGCTGCTGCTTGCTGCCAACAACAAAAGCCAGCAATAGCTTCAACAGGCAACAACAACAGGCAACAGTATCGCGGCCAAATTATAAGCCTATAAAAGGCAATAAAAAACTTTGCGATATCAAATTACAACGCCCTCATAAAGTTATAAAAGTTTCAAGCATATCGAAAAGCACGTTTTTTCCACCGCCGCCTCTGCCTCTGCCTCTGCCACCGAAATCGACCCCAGTTGTCTGGGGCAGGCCTAATATTTTCAATAACAAATCAATCAACTGCTGCTGTTGCTGTTGCTGCTGCTGCTTAAGAGAGACCTTCTCTCGGCCAACAAGGATAATCAGTTAGAACGACTTTTGGCTGACTGATGCTGCCGGCTGCTTGGGCCCCTGTCACGGCAACATTTCAACGTATCAAGGCAAAGAGGTGCCGCAGATTTATTGGGACACGCTCTCGATAAAGTATTACATGGCCAAAAAAAAAAAAAAAAACGTCGTTCCACTTTCACACTTTAACGCCCAAGGACATCAATTTACATATAGAGTCTTGTTTGTTATCAACTTTTAATGTCGCTCAAGCATAGATAAACAATTCTTGTAGCTGCATATCAAACATTTTTTTTTTATGAAAACTTTCACAAAATATTGCTTGGTAATCCTTGCTTTAAGAATACATTTTTTTTTCGCCTTAAAAAGTAGCAGTGAAAAACTTTTATGGATGTGGCTGAGGGGTTGGAGGGTGGAGGTGAAGGCAATCGGACAGCTTGTGCTTATGTGCACCGTCCTTGGTTAACAATAGGCGTTTAAAGTTTAAAGCCAAGTTAATTTTTTAACAACAAAGTACGACTTGTCCAAAAAAAAAAAACAAAAAAACGAAATTTAATAGCCGACATTTAATCTTTATCGACAAAAGGCTGCTAGAAAAGTCAAGAGGCCATTTACGATTGAAACTGAGATAAGGTGCAATTTATTTTATTGTTATAAATAGCAGCATTTATTTAATTTTAGGCTACTCGAAAGTGTTTCCAAGCCAAACGATATGAACAAAAGCGCAATTGTCTCAAATATGCTTCAAATCTGCTCTGCTCCCACACAGCTGAATGTCATACTTTAGCCAAGTCACAAGTATTTGAAGTCAAAAACAAATTCAATTCACTGAATGTTTTTTTCATGTTTTTTTGCCACACACACACACACACACACATGCGATTGTTGTTAGTTAACAGCAGCATCATAGGTTCTTTGGCCAAGTTGTAATGGCCAAAAAGTTTGTGATCACATAACGGGGGGGGGAATCTAAACGTCATGGTTAGGCAATTTATATGAATTCAAGAAACACTCTGGCTAAACGTTAGGAGACCATAAAACTAGAAGTGGTTAGGCTAAGACAGCGTTAACGTTTCAGCCAGGCATAAACACAGCAGCAACACTAACACCCCAAATTAAATAAATACACAGCGTACCCAATTTTTGTATTAACTGTCTAGCTAAGCGTGAGCAACAACAACAACAACAACAACTAGCAACAACAACTACAAAAGTATCGTCTATAATAATAACGGTAACTTATTAGACAGCCAGAGAAGCCCGTGAAGTTATACCCCAGTTCATTGGCAGCTGTGGCAGCTGGTCAAATGGTTGCAAGCAACTTAAGCAACTGCCACATGACTCCTGTCAAAACGGATACCTTTGGGAATAAAATCAAAATAATTATGATTTCAAGCTTAATCTAAAGCATCGGTTTTAAAAGCCATCGGCAACTTGCTTAAAATAATGTTTAACTAAACTCAATTTTAAACGAATTTTACTAGATATTTTAAGTATTCCAGTTGTATTTTTATAGTTTCATTTCTATTGTTTGTCGTTAGACTTTTAAAATGCTGAATACTGCATTTAAATTCAGAAACTTAATAGAATTCGAAACCCATAAAATTGCATTTAAGATTATCTCAATATTTTTCACAATTTTATGACGCACTTTTAAACAATTTTTATTGAGAACATTTGCTAATTCGATTTTGTATTTTGTGTGTAAAATTGAAATAAGGGAAAAAGTCAAAGACAATGAACTCACTGTCTACTAATTACGAAGAATTAATCGTTTTCTTAGAGTTTTCAATTCTTAGAAAATATTGTTTCATTTCACAATATTTTCAATTTAACATAAAAACACAGAAAATCCTTTCTTTACATTTGATTTCTTTGCAAATTAATTTTCTTTCAATTGACACATCGAATTTCAGAAAATAAGCCAAAAAATAAATCAATTAAAAGCATTTTGTATTTTTTAATGATTATTCAAACAGCCCACGCATTTGGTGTTGCAACTCGCCTGAGGCAACACCAAAAAAAAAAAAAAAGAAAAAGTGTACCACAAAAAGAGACAACAAATTTGGCGTCCACCTTGCAGCTGTCGCTTGGGCTTTAAAATCCATTAAATGCTGATTTTAAAATATTGCAATATGCGAAGTGTAAATTTAACACATTTTAGTGGTATTACTCAGCGAAGAGATCAATTTTGAACACAAGTCAAATTTATTTAATTTTATCGATAACTATTTCCGTTTTACAAATATCCAATATCGAAATCCGATTACATTAAGTGCCGCAATTTTAATTTTAATCTAGTAGATAAATGTATTATTATCGGTTAGAAATTCTTATTCCTTTGCATTACTTTTCTGCTTAAGAATCCAGGGTATCTCCCCGTTGAGCTCTCTCATCTAGACCAATCTTATCTGCCTGCACTTTACATATTTTTTTATTTGCTCTTACTGACCATTTTTTTTTTGGCCACAACTTTTATGCACTTTTAATTTAAGCTGATTTTTTGCCATGCGTTAATTTATGCGGCGGATAAATGTGGCACTCTAGGGTCGACCCGACTACAATTGGCTGCGACTCTGGACTAGGCCGAAACGTCAAAATGTGCAGCAGCTATGCTGACGTCATTAATTAAACCACATTTTCAAGTGGCGTCAAGCGTTTAAATTTGAATAAGCAGTGACATGCTGTGTTTTAAAAAATTTCTCGTTCTTGCATAAATGAATGAAAATAATGAAAACTTGGATTTGTCTCAGACCTCAAGAATTGTGCCCCAAAAAAAAAAAAAAACAAAAGAAAAGAAAAGAAAGCGTAGAACGTGGCACACGCGATGCGCGGCAAGTGGCAAAGAGGCAAGGTGGGCAAGGTGGGCAAGGTGGGCAAGGTGGCAAGGTGGCAAGGTGGCAAGGTGGGCAAGGTGGCAAGGTGGCAAGGAGGCATAGAGCCATCGAGCATTGTTAATGGCTGAGCCGCGCATAAAACAAACAGCTAGCCAAACAATAGCAAACATGCGAACAAACAAACTGGGAAATAAGCAAACAAGAGTAACAATAACAGCAACGCCGACACCAACACTAACACGACCGAACACCAACAAACAACAACCACAACAACAACAACAACAACAACAACAACAACAACAACCACAACAATAAACAACAAACAGCAATTTACACTTACGCACCAAAAGTTGAAGCTTATGACGTGTGCATGTGTGTGTGTGCCTGTGTGTGTGTGCCTGTGTGTGCGTGTGTGTGTGTTGGTGTTGTTGTCGGTCCAGGGGTCTTGGCCTGGTCAATAGCATAACCAACCTTCAAATGAAATTAGCACATTCGCACAGCTTACCTGACCGCAGGCAGGTGGTAAGAGAATCCCCAACTGAAGGTGCAAGTTGAAGTCGAAGTTACTTGCCACCCCAACCCTCCCCCCACTCCACTGCCACCTGTCCACAAAGTGAAATGCTTTGCTCTTTAAACATCCACTGAGCCATTCGATTTCATGAACGCCACTTAGCGTGTGGCCTAATGGCGTTGGCAATAGCCCTCTGCTACAAGTAGCCTGTGTTGCTGGCTGCTGGCCCATATGAATTGGCTTTTTGTTCCATTTTTGGCCGCAATCGCATATTTAAATAGTTTGTTTTATGACGTTTACATTAGCGTCTCATTTTGCTAACAAGCACCAACAAAAAAAAAAAAAAATGAAATAAGAAACAAAAGTTTCTATTTTATGCGCAAAGTTCTTAGGCTATAAATGGCAAAACGTTCGCCGGCCAGGTCACAGTTGGCCGCACGACAACCAGCAACCCAACCGGCGGTTATCCACATACCTATACCTTCCCCCCCACTCAAAAACAACACAGCTGTACACAGATATATATATATAGATATATATATAAGTTGAGGTTTAAGCAGCTCGCTAGGTAAACAGCTTAAGGAGCAACGGGCAATATGCGGAACTGCTGCTTATTTGGATTATATGCGCTGCTAATCGTCGCCGGCTACTTAGACGCAACAGTTGGCCAGCCCCACAATCAGGATGAGCATCTGCCGCAGACAAACAAGGAAAGCGGAACGCGTTTGGCGAGACAAATCGGTGGCTATGGCGGAGGCTATGGAGGCTATCCGTATTATGGCAGTGGATATGGCGGCTATGGCAGTGCATTAGGTGGCTTGGGCGGCGGCGGAGTCATTGGTGGTTTTGGCGGCATTGGCGGTATTGGTGGCATTGGTGGCATTGGTGGCATTGGAGGTATGGGTTATGGAGGATATGGTGGCTACGGAGGCTATGGAGGCTATGGAGGAAACGGTGGATATGGTGGATACGGAGGCTATGGAGGATACAGTGGATATGGTGGATACGGTGGACTAGGCGGATATGGTGGATATGGCGCACGTTATCCTTACACATCTTATGGCATTACTTATGGCGGATACTACAATCGTCCTTATGGTGGTTATGGTGCTATGAATCCCTACCTTGGCGGCATTGGCATCTCTCCATTCATGTAAAAAAAAAATCAACTTGTCAATCGAAATATATATATATATGTAAATAATGTTTTTTTGTGTAGTCTTACGTTGAAATGTTTGACTTTGTGGGTATTTACCCAATGTCCAGTCGAGTGTATCCAGTAACTTGTTCCTTTGACTGGCTTTATTGCGCTGCGACTCAGAACGATAATCGCTTTCATTCATTAAAAGCTCGTGTGGCTCACCTCATTATTTGCCAACCTGAACAAGTTAACAAGTGCACTCGGTTGTGCCACAGAGAACACGATAGCTGCTGCTTAAGCAAATAGCACTGTTTGCCAGCATGTTGCATGCGACTGGTGGTTGCATTGCCAGATAGCAGGACATTAAAAGCTGCATCCTTTTTAGATTTTAATTACCGATACGGCAACAGGGCACAGTGCACACTGTCAGCAAAGACACCAATCCAAGCTGTGCGTCATTATCTTGTCGTTGTAGTGCCATTTAATTATATAGACTTTAAACAAGTCGCATTTGCTCATAGACACGACCTTATCTCGCTCAGTGTAAGTAAATACGGTTGGTCAAAGCCAAATGAACCAATTGCAAAATAAGTTAAATACCAACTGCTGACAATATCTCTGGCTATTCACAGATTTCACATACACTCACAGCTTCTAAAACGTTATGATAAGATTCCAACAAATCTTGCAATTAAAATAAAAAAAAATAGTCGACTCAATAAGTGCGCTAAATATTTTTCAAAATTCAACTAACTGGATTAAATTCTAAGCAAAATTGTATTTTTCTGTTGAAAATATATGTTAAGAAAAAAAATGAGTAGTAGTTGCAATTAGTTGCCTCGTCATGCCAGTTAATACAAGTAAATACTTTGTAAGCAATTTTTTAACGCCATGTCCAGTGAATGGTCCCATTGATGTGAGTTAACGTTTTTCTATATGTGAATGTATTTGTTTATCAACGGCTTTCAAATGCCCACTGCCACCGACTGCTGTGTTTAAACTGGCAATCAGATAACACCTTTTTTTTTTTTGCCCCTATTCAAAGAGTGGACCCTTTTTAGATGGCTTTGAGTTGGTGCTGCATTGAAAACATTCTACATTTGCTTTTTTTGCGCGTTGCCAACCAGAAAGATGAAAGCCGAACAAAACTAAGCTGGAATTGCGTGGCTCACTGACTCACTGGCTGACTGACTGCCAAACTGAATGGCTGATGTACACCTGATAGACAGTATAAGCTTTTTACATTTTAACGCTATATGGCCAACGGTTGGCTTTCGACTGTTTGCCATTTGCCAACATCGAAACTTCTTCCAAAGTAGCATTAAATAAAATGAATTTGTACTCAAAACTTAAGCATTTCAATGTTTACTTTTTGTAGACTAGGCAAATGTCTACATTAGGATTTCTAAGAAACCCCAATAACTAGGATACGTTTTGGAAATAAAATGATGATGTTACCTGAATTCTTAGTGCATCAGCAGACCTTGTGCAACATGTATATTGTAGGGTATGCAAACAGATTGGCCATTTACTGATGGCACAACAGACAGGTTAAGATGAGAAGAAAGCGTTTGAGGTCGGATTGGGTTGGGTCTCAACCAAAAACCTGGCACCCTTTGAGCGTGCAAGTGCGCAAAGCAACAGTTGTGTTTAGTTTTCTAAAGGACTGACCAAGGAGCTGCTGCAGCAGAAGCACATACAAAGACAGCAAAGCCGCAAGCATGCCGTAGCCAAACAGTTTAAAGCGCATTAAATTTATCTGATGGCTGTTGGCCGTAATACAGTGGCCGCCGCTTGGCTTATCAATGCATTTTAAACGAGCTTCTTGTAAGCTGAATGTCGTTGAAATTAATGGAAAATTAATATTAACAAAGCAATCGGTCGACACGATACGAAAACCAAACAAACCACAATTTACGCATTTAACGGTACATCCGGCCAGTCAGCGATTTGGCTGGAATGTTACTTAATTGGAGCTTAATGTGCATGGAATTGTTTACAAGGGAACGCGTCGCTGCCAGCGCTGAAGGGGAACAATCAAGCCATGGCCCTTAGATAAGCACAGTGGCGACAGCTTTGAGCAACACTTCAAACGCTGTGGAAGGGGAGGTGGGTGAAGGGGGCTTAGAGAAAGAAAAATGCGTTTTAAGGTGACACTTGATGTAGGTAATGCGACAGCCAAACAAGCCAAACAGCGAAACACAATAAAACGAAATGACATCAAATACTCCGCTTCACGGACTTTACAATGCCCTTCCGCGGAAACAAAAAGTATGCAAACAGAAAAACAATTTAAGCATTCCTCTTGTTGCCATTACAAAAAACTTACACAATACACAAGTGCAAAATCAATAGACGGCTAAATTGGATTGCTGTACAGCAGATATGCACTTACTAATATGCCATGCAGCGTAGGTCATTAATACCGTTGGACACATGTCTCATGCCAAGCACCTGCAGCAATTAGTATAACGGTTTTATTTTAGTTATGCATGATAACAGATTAAGAAAGTCGTATTAGTTTTTATTAACAGCATTGTTAGTGCAAATTGTACAGGATATCTTCAAGTCGATCTCGTGAACAGCCGTCAAGTTGTCCTCTTGCTCTTCTCTTCTTTTTTTTTACTGTACAGCCCATATCTGAAATTGCAGAGCAGGGCTTTAATTTGTGCGAGATGCTCCCACTCATCAGATGGATAGTGAATCTGAAAAAGGGGGGGAGGGAGTACATTATCTTAAGAGCTGCTTCTCGTTTGCTGTTACAATAAGTCCATGCGCTGCTGCGCAGTCGGCGTCACAGTCAGAGGAGCCACCATCAACGCTGTCCAGCGTTGACAGCTGTTACAGCTGCAGAAATATGCAAATTGGAAGGCGTTTTAATAGATAAAGAGCAGCGTGCCGCAGCCGCCCCACGCAAAGCATAAGACGAAAAAAGGACACCAATGCACAATGGTGGAAAATGTAAAAAAAATTCTTTAAAAAAAAAAAAAGCGCAAAAAAAAAATGGAAAAAAAAAATGATAAATTCTTGAAGAGCAGCAAAGTAGCCATAATAACGCTTTTGTTGCACATTGTGAAATGAAGTGATTAAAGCTCATAATCCTATTTGGCTTAAATGGCTGAGCGAACATCACAGTCAGCCATTTGAAGAGTTATGGCCTGGCCTTAAAGATCAATAAAGATTTTAAGCCATAACCATGATCAAGCTCTTTAAACTAGTGCTATAATATTATATTATATTTAATATTTTGGGTCTACATTAAACTAAGTACAAGGCATATTTTGCCCATCGTGCTCCCATTTCCCAATTTTTTGTTAGCCTTGCAATATGTGAACGTGTGGGTGTGTTTAGCTGTTTTTTTCGTTTTTTTTTTTTTTTTTTTGGAGGGAGTCTGCTGTGCTTGGGTCTGCTGACTGGAGATGCCGTTGACACTACGCTCAGCACGCAGGCGGCAAATCAACTTAAAATGCAAAATAAAAATGCTAACTTTCGGTCGTTTGTTATTTACGCCGAGCACAAACTTTAGTTAGTTGCGTTGTCATGGCCCGGCGGCCGATTCAAGGCGACTCGACTCGAGTCGAGTCCTGAAGAGCCGCTCCGCACTTCCGTGTCCGTCTGTCCGCATCCGTGCCCAATCCTGTTGCGCTCTTTACGCTCTACAGCTCCTTTTTGCGCCAATGCGATGCGTTGTTGTTTTTGTTTTTGGGTTGCCCTTTTTTTTTTGTGTGCTGTTTGCATACTTTTTGTTTTTTTTCTGTTTTTGTTGTTGTTGTGCCTTAACACTAAATTGACTTTTAATGCAAAATAAACCAAAATAATGTATTGCGTAATTTTCTTTAAAGAATTTTTACATTAGCATTTCAAAAGAGATTTCTCTACGCTGTTTTCACCCTCAACGTTGAGCGCTGTCTTCGTTACCTACCATTACTCCGCCGTTACCCTTACCCATACCATTTGCACTCCCTTGATTTGAGTTGTCCATTTTGTAGGAAACGCTCAAAAAAAAGAGCAAGGGCAAAAGGAATAGCACCTTTCCTGTTGCCTGGCTAAACGCGACATTTAATGTTGCGTGAGGATAATCCAATCTGCTTGACATGAATTTTAATTTGCATTGAGTAATTAGCCGGAGTTCATTTGCCTGGCCAGTAACCGGTCGCCACGAACAAGAGCTACGTACAAAATAGACAGAGAGAGAAAAAAAAGAAAAAAAAATACCTACAACAATTCCAGTTAGCCATCGTCAAAGTCGTTGTCGTCCAGAAAAATGCTAAATAGAATTAGTCTGAAGTCGCCTCTTTTGCTCTTTTGCTCTATTCTCTTTTCTTTTTCTTTTTTTATTTTATTCTTTTCTTTTTTTTTGTCTGTCACTTTGTCTGGTTCAAGGGGACACACTCACAAACACAAACACACACACACACACATACACACACAAACAAACAAACGTCTGGTTGATTTCGTACAAATTGAACTAATTTTGCTTTCGAGGCCAAAACCTGAAATTTTCTTTCGTTTGCCACATTTGCTGATTACGCTCGTCCTGCTCGATTCGTCCCCCCCCCGTCCGTCCTTCCGTCCATCCGTCCGTTCGTCCTGCTCGTCAGTCAGGCAATTGAAACAAACAATAAAACGTGCGCTTTTCTTAATTCAAAACATTCGAAGAACGAAAAACCACTTTTAAGTTGGCTAAAAGCAAAAAATAAAAAACAAAAAAAAAAGATTCAAATATATAGAAAATGGAAGAAAAATACAACAACAAAAAAAAAACCAATCACAATTGAATTTCAGCTTCTCTGCACTTTAATTTGCGTGCTGCAACACAGAAAGGAAAAAAAACACACACACACACGTTCCTCGCAAATGTATTCAAAAATCACGCATACGCCGCGTTATTTTGTCAGAAATATATTTATGCGCGTGCGCTTAAACATAAACAAACGCAATCAATGCACAAATATTCCGCAGGGCAAACAGCAAAAATAATAAATAACTGCATAATGGTTTGGAAATGACAAAATATTGCAGCGAAAATCGACAAAATATTAACACACACACAAGCAAACACACACACACATAAGTGACACAAGCGCGTCAATACTCACAGTTCCTCAGATGCCGCTGGCAAATGTTACTCTCAATCCCAACTAAGCCACCCACCCAACCTCGTCACTTTTCCAACGCCCCGTGTTGGCAGGGACCAAAAACTGAATGTGGCTGCAACATCCAGCGGCACATAAGCCGCGACAAATTATTGCGTTTCATGCCACAAAATTTCATTAAACGGAAACGCAATCAAGCCTTGCTTATGCGCCTGACCACATTGTTTGCCACCACCCACACTCTTGCAACACACCAATCCCCCCCCAACCCTCTTCCCTTACAGAGCGTGTTATGTCTGTGACAAAAATGCATTTGTATATATGTAAGTCTGTGTGTGTTAGTTAAAATGCAAAAACCGCATTACCAAAACGCTTATGCGTTGGCGCTGCGAAATGAACTGTTTTGGAGCGGGTTTGTGGGTAAAATTAACTCAACTTTGGTATGATTTGATGATAATTTGATTAGACAACTGCCCATTACGCAACGTGGCGACGTAACGCTTCTCTCATTTGCCTTGCTTGCTTCTACTGGCAATAAGGATGCGCTCATTGTCACATTGGAGCAGCAAAAATATTGTGCATAGGGACAGGACAGAACAGACCAGGACAGAACAGTACAGGACAGGACAGAACAGGACAGGACTGGCCCCGCCAAATACAATGGCAAGGCATCCTGCAATTTGAATGCAGAATCCGCAAACTCCAACATTGAGCGGTATGCGCAAAAATTACGCTGCATGTATGAATGCTAATGGGAAATGATAATGAACATTTACAAGTTCTACAAGTGCTGTACATAAATGAATTAACAGTAAAACGATGAGTGTGCAAATTGCCCACATGTCACTAACAACAACAACTGCAACAACAACAACAATAACAACAACAATAACAATAACAACAACAATAACAGTAGCAGCAAAAATTCCAACAACAGAATCCTTTAATGTGCTCAACTCAAAGCAAATTATGCAAATTATTATAGCACATTTGAATTTTTATGCTTATATTTATCAAATAACTGCAATTAATGTTAACTTAAATTAAATGTGATTATTGTGCTGAACTTAGAAAATTTTAATAATTTTAATCACGTTTCTATTTAATTACCAATCAAAGAGTTTTTTGATCCGCTTAAATTTTGCTCTTGGATAACATCAGGGATAATAACATTTTTGCTTAACTACACTTTACGGTTATCAGATTTCTAATTATATACTAAAATTCAATTAAATTCAATTATAGTGCGAACCAGAACGAAGGCTGTAGTCGAGCCGGACTTCCGCTTAAAAATTGGTATCGACTTGGCTGTTGATCCTTATCGAAGAAATATATATATTCTGCATACATAGTTTTGCATAAAATAACAAATTTTTACACATTTTTAATTTATAGTATAATAGTTATTTTCGGGTATCTTAAATTTAAGTCTATTTGTGCCATGCCTTAAATTTGTATACCAGTGTTTCCAGTGTTGCTTCGTGCAACAAATTTCATTTCATTTCATTTCTACAACACCAAATTATTTTATATTTTTTTGATTGATATACAACATTTATAATATTTAGAATAAAATTAAATAATTTTAGATAAATTAAATCATAGAAGTGCCTTTTATGCCAGCATTATGCATTGTAAATAGGAATTTAATTTGTATTATTTGCATTATTTTATTTAAAAATTGTTGAATATTTTTAATTTAAATCCTTAACTAATTTTAATTTAAAATACCAAAAACATATAGTATAAAAAGAGCCTTAAGGTCGGAATTGCCTGTTTTGATATATATATTTTTCATGGGTGTATGTTGTGGTCTTTGCCTTTGGCAATATTATAAAACAACTGTTTTTGTTGGCTTTTGACTATTGTTGTTCACCTTGTTTGCTGATGTCATTGCGTAAATAATTTAATTAAAAAATATCTGCGTATACGCAATTTAAAAGCCATTTAAAGCAAATGCAAAAGCAAAAGCAAAAGCAAACGCAAATCAATTTAATTAAAGCATCGGTTTAATTGTATCAACAAACCGGTGCAACAACAAATAGTTATAATCTAGTTTAACGGACTTCAAGTTGTGGCAACTTGCAAAAGGCTTATATGAATTCAAGTGCTTTGCTTATGTTGCATGCAATTTGTTAATTAAATTGTAGGTCTTTATCAAATGACATTTTCTCTACGCAAAACTCTATGCGGGTTGCTTCAAGTTGAGCAGCAGCAACAGCAATAGCAACAACAGCAACAACAACAGCAACAACAACAACAACAACAACACTAAATTTGATGACACTAAATAAAAGATTTTACACTGTTGATTTTTGCGCTTTTTTTGGGGGAGCTTTGCACGTTGCATTGCACTTGATCTGTGTGCCAAACGTTACAACGACACTTCAACGACAAGGACGACAGACCCAGACCTAGACCCATTGCCAGAGCCAGAGCCAGAGCCAGAGCTCAGGTCTAGAACTGGAACTGCAATACAACTGGCTTGTATTGGGTGATAGAAGGAACAGTTTTCTGGCAGCAGCTGCACTTGTTTGTAACACACAATCAGCTCGTTTCATTTTATTGCCAACGTAGTCGTTGAGCGACGCCAACATAGTCAACAGAGTTGCCAGCCTGCCTGCCCCTCTGCCTGCCCCTCTGCCTCTCCGCCTGCCTGGTTCCTCATCGCTGGCTCTGTTGTCGTCGACGACGATGACTAGACACAAGACTTGACAGCAAAGCAAAATTGTATTTACATTCAATTAGTGCCAACAAAATTGTCTTTGGCTGCCTGTCGTCGACTGCGCCTAGTTTCAGACCAAGACACGGACTGGATCTGAGCGTAAATTACATTTTGCTATGGGTCTTCAATGTGTATGGGTATGTTTGTATATGTGACCCCCTTTAGTTGAAGCTAAGAGTAATGTAAAATTTATTTTAAATAAACTGAAAATATGTTTTTTGCCCTCCCCCAGTGCTCGACTTTACCCCCCCTCCATTGGCTGCTTATTTCTTGCCAAGCATTTTATTTATGCATAACAAAGCACCACTTAAATCTGCTCAGCTTTTTTGGACGCCTTTGCTTCCATAGCTGCAACTGCTGCTGCTGCTGCTGCTGCTGCAACTGCTGCTGCTGATGTTGGTGTTGCTGCTGCTGCTTATGCTGCTTTTTGAAACTTTGCAATCTGCATGCCAAGTTGTCGACATTTTCAAACAAACCATCGGGAAAGTGGCTTGCATTTAATGGGTGAGGGACGGTGCGGTGCGGTTGGTTGGCAAAAGATGCGTCAGTGCGGGGAGTGGAGGGGGCAATTCCATGGTAAAGAAATGGTGCGACAGGCAAACCGTGTGCAGAGTGCAAGTGCCTGCGCGTTTATAACTTTTCAACTGTTGTATGAAATTTTACAAATTAGATTCATTTCTATGCATTGAAATGCATTTGCAAACTTTGCTGCAGAAAGTTGCTCCAATATTTGCACACATGGCAAATAAACTCCTGAATGAATGCGTTTGTATAAAATACATTGCAGGTCTGCCATCCAGTCACATCTGACTGAACTAACGGGCTAACAGTCTATACAGACTATGGGATCGCTGCATACTAATATGGAACTGACATTGTCGGTGCTGAAAGTGAACCGGCCCGGGTAGACGAGCGGGGCACGGGGCACGGGGCTCGACATGCCAAAACTCAGTCCATTAGTTTGACAGTTTATAAAGAAACATGTACGAAAGTTTTACATAGTATGTGCAATTTCATTAATACAAAACTTGGTTGAAGAACCAAAACCAGCGTCTTTGGCACAATTTTTGTTAATTTTAACTTTGACAGGCAAAAAAGTTTTTTTCAAAAAAAAAAAAAAACAAAATTAAAAAATAAATATAAATAAATAGACCTGAACTCTGTCTGAAATGCCAGAAATTGAAATGTGAAAACTCAAACATTCCAGTGATAGGGAACGAAAAAAAAAAAAAAAAAACCCATCCCAACTCAAACATCATTTGCAGCATCAAAGCCAGAAACTCTGCATCAATTCCAGCAGCTATACCAAATGGGATTACAGGGACGGGGTGGCGGATAAGTGACTTTGATGCTTCCAATGACTTGCCCCGCACACCACGACATCATCATAATTAATTAAAAAAGTTTTTTAAATCAATTTTCAAATGTCCCAATGACTGCGTGTCTGATGAACCATGGGCAAAAAATCAGCTGAACACATTGACAAAGTCAAATGCCATTTTCAATGCACTGCAAATGAATTTTCACTAAGCATAATTTAGTTAAGACAAAAAAGAAACCCACAAAAAAAATGGTAATTATAGAGTGTGCAGAATTCGCATCATTTGGCATAGAAAAATGTGTATCTAAAAGTCCATAACCGCAAGTGTCAAATTTCCCACGCCTCACAATCCCAGAGCATGATGCCAAACTAAGAACCCCTTTTTTCAACTTTCAATAGCAAAAGGGCCAAAAGAGAATTTTTAATTAGTTCAGCTTGTTAGCACTTCCTAAATGAACAAAGAACAATAAATGTGAACAATTCGCATCTAGCAAATTCATGTCTAACAATGACAAATTACACTAGGCCAAAGCCATGTTCTTTTTCAATAATGCAAATAATACTCTTTTGCATATTTTAAGAATTGACCATGGCCAACATCTTGAATAGTGCTGACTGCAAAAATCAATGCAATTTACGAATTTAAAATGCCAATTTAATGGCCAAAAACAGCGCTGAATACGCGCATAAAATGTGAGAGACTGAAGCGCCTTTCGCATGCCATTAAAAAAATTGAAAATGCAGTGCTTATGCAGCTGCAAACAGCGCACTCTTGTTAAGGTGTTTGTTGTATTTTGTTGTATTTGTTGTATTTTGTTGTTGATGTTGTTGTTATTTTTAATGTTCTTGTTGTTGTTGTTTTTATGCATTAGTGCCAAAATGAGAGTGCTTGTGGTGCTTCTTGCGCTTCTGATAGAGAGTGTGTATGTGTGTGTGTGTGTGTATTTGTGTGTGTGTGTATGTATGTGTGTGTGTATATATGTGTGTATGTTTGTGTGTGTGAATGTGCTCCTCTTCGCATCAAATCAAAAAATGCCAGCCATAGGGGCAATGCATTTTCATTTAACCCGCGCGCGAAAACTAATTCAACAAAAATAACCAAGTATGTTGTTTGTCAAAACACAACAGTGAGATACCGTTTAATCACAAGAGTAAACACTGCACAGTCAGAAAAATAACCCCTTGAACTTTATAATACTTTAGGCATACCATATATATTACAGAAAATTAGAAAAGAAACCTTTGTATATTTAAAACTTTTGTGGTTTGTTTCGAAATTATTTCTAAGGCCAAAAAAAAGAATATAGTTTTTAGGAAAATTTTCATCTTAGAGCTATACATTTTTCTAAAGTAGATAGAATCAATTTCCAGAATATAATTATTTTATAAAACAAATAAAGAAGTTAAGTTAATACAAGCGCTTATTATATTAAACCTTATAAGATCCAAAACAGTTGAATAACCCTTTCTTCTTCTTTGAGAAACTGTTTTTCTTAGTTTAGTTTCAAATGTACAAATAATTCGACCAAAAATTCCGTATGCTTTAAAAATGTTACCATATAAAATCTAAAATAATTGGTGGAATAACACGAATATTTTTGAGAAAGTGTATTTCAATTAGGTTAAAATTACAAGTACCAATTGTAGAAATTATTTTAATCAAATCCGCACTCAAGGAAAGCAACTGTAAAGGCACAGTGGTCTCCAGGTGCAAAAAATAATGGGTTCATATTGACAAAGCCTCCTTGTGCCGCTCGCCAAAGTCATTTGCACAAGTACACAAATAATATACCCCTCACGTTCGGCGCTTGAGAATTCCATGAAATACACATTGAATAAAGGCGTCGGAAGTGTGGGAAGGAGTGATGGAGGGTGAGACAGTAAGAGTACATAAATAAATACTTGAGTAAACATTTACAACTCTCTTGTAGAATTATAAGCAGCGCCCGAATCTATGCACTACCAAAATGCAGCGCACCAAAGAAAGGCATTCTGCATGTGAGAGGAAAAGAGCAAGCAGTCGAAGCAGTCGAAGCAGTAGAAGCTCGCACCTGTTTGCATTTTACTGTTTGTCTTCGAGTGTGTACGCAAGAGCGTGTGTGTGTATATATATATATATATATATATGCTGAAGTGCGCATAAAACGCGCCGCAGCAGAACTGAGCAGCATTTTTATTTATTTTCTGCGGCGTAGTTTTGCCTTATTTATTTGTGTTTGTTTATTTTTATTTATTTCTTCTCCATTTTTATATAACTTCCTTTTTTTTTTTTGCCTATTTTTCTTCTGTTTGCTACCAAATATGTATTTCTCAAATTCCAAGCCAACGGGGACTAGGACAACGAGCACAACTGCAACTGCAACGAGGTGGGCGTGGCACGGGGCAGGCAAGATAAGGTGGCAGTGCCTCGTTTGTAGTTCTGCGACTGCGAGTTTGTTTGGCAAAGCGCCTATTTAACACTTAAGATATCGTATTTCTTATATACACACATACGTGCACACGCATGCACGCACACACACACACACTGCATACACACACACACACAGCGTATGCATGCCACAAAGGTGCTTTAGGTGCCGGAGTTTTGGTTCTGGTGATGGTTTTGGCTGTGGCGCTGACTAAAGATAAATATGCATGCGGTTGGTTTTGTAAGGCATGGCAAAGGTGCATTACGTATACGTATTGCATATACGTCAGCCATTTCAACAGACGCGCCTCCTTTCCGCCGCGCCTCTCGCACATTTGCATGCAATAAAGATGGCGGGCGATAACTAGGTTGCCTGCTATTGTTTGCCTTTTCCCATATATACACACACACACATATATATATATATATATATGTATATGTGTATAGTTTTATATACGTATATGTGTGTGTGTGTGTGTGCGTGTGAAACTTACCGCCCAAAAAACAGCTAGCTGGCAGACAACCGGTTTACCAGACAGCCAGGCACTAAAATAAAAGGCAATGTACGCCAAGTGGCGTCACCTGCCGCCGCCTGCTGCCATCTATTATGCAGATGTACAGCGGGTTCATGAATATATGCCAGCGTTTTGTCTACGATTCGCGTGTGTGTGTGTGTGTGTGTGTGTGAGTGTGAGTGTGCGTGTCTATGTGTGTGTAAGTGTGAAAAAAAAAAATAGGAATAAAACATTGAGCAAAGTCGTACGGACAAAGCGCCATATGTTTGAGCACGATAAGCGAAGGTGAACCATCATTTTTTTGTTTGTTTGTTTGTGTATAACCCAAGCAATTGAAGAACTCAAAACTATAATTTTAAATTAGCTGTGCATATACACAGAGCGACAAACAGTGGCGTCAAAGCCCATGCCAATCCCAGTCAGATCCAAAGCAAATAGACCACTGAGTAAATCAAAAATGCGCAATAAAAACTGTGCAATATAACATGCGCCAAAGGTGAGCAACGAGGGGGGGACAGGTGGGCCATCGGTTGGCCATGGAGTGGTTGGTTGGCTGCAAAGCTCATCTAAGAAACGATAATGATTGCAATTCATTTTTATGACCTAACTAAGCGGTTGGACATTACGATTTTGAAGTGCAATTCGGCACGCATCAATGAAGACCATCAAGGCTATGTGCATTTAAGCGAACGGGCAGATTGAGGTCGTGGCATATCACAACATTGACAACTTAAGGAATATCCATATATATATATATATATATATATATATATATTAAAACTGACATGATTGTTCAAAACTCATAGATAAATAGTTTTCACACTTTGCTTCACTGTACTCCATTTTCAATAAACAATGGTGGTGCAGCCTAGGTAAACATAGCATATCCAACTTGACTGCAGGTGACTGCAGCAGCTGTCGTTGCCAATCAGCTTTCATTGAAGCGGTGCGGTGCGGTGCGGTGCGGTGCGGTGCGATGCGGTGCGGTGCGATGGCGTAGTGGTGTGCTGAGGTGCCGTTAGACGGTTTGTCCAGTTGCTTGGCTCCCGCTGCTGAGCTGAACCGTTTCTTTGCTTAGTTGGCCAGTGATTTTCCAATAAAGTGAAATTGGATTTGATGATGCCAGGATACGTATTTTTTTTCTGACCAATGTTATTTTTTTTATTTTTATGTTTTTATATTTTACTTTTTATATTTTGTTCGCTTCCTGCGTCGTTTAAAGAAAATTGAATAAAAGTGCTGGTGGCATAGCGACAAACTGCTCGATGAATGAGAGCGTGATTGCATAACGTCGTCAACTATCTAGATGCTAACTGCACACCAATACGTGTGGAGAGGATGACTCCGAAGAGGAAGTGATTAGTGCTCGGGGACTGGCTGGTTGTTTAGTCTCAATCTCAGTCGCAGTCTCAGTCGCAGTCTCAGTCTCAATCTCGCTGTGTAACAAAAGCAAACACAATTCACACACACACACACACGCACACAGGACACACAGCACACACAGTACACACAGCACACACAGCACACACAGCACACACAGCACACACAGCATACACAGCACACACAGCACACAATGTCAATTTGTAAGTTAAACCGGTTAGGAGCATGCTTTGCTCTTATTGTGCTCACCTTTATGCAACACACGACATTTATTTTTATTAACAATTTGTAATAAATTTCACATAAGAACAAATAAAAAAATTGGAGTTTACAAATTGTCTAGCAGCATGCAGCATACGGCCAAGATAAAGGAGGGTGACGAGCGGGTAAGATAACGTGGCATATTGGCTTATCATTAAACATGGTCAACTAATAAATATTCCCATCCCATCACATCCCTTTCCATCCCCTCACTATTCAGGAAGAGATGGAGCTGAACCAAATCTGGCGCGCCTGTCGTAAAATTCAAGGGGCCATTTTTCGTTATAACTTTGACATCTGTGCCGATTTAAGGATACACGATCCCAATTGCAGTGGCTACGTATCGGGTGAGCCAAGTCTCTTGTGCAAATTTCAATGCAATCTTTAAGCATTTATGTCTATTTTATGACCCTGCTAGAGTCAATATTCACATCTGTGCTGGGCAAATATCGCAAGGTGGTCGGCCTCTCCGAGTTCGAGCTAAGGGATGTTACCGATTACTTTCAGATCAGAGATGGACGCGTCGCCTATCGGCAATTCTGCAAGGTGGTCTGCAATGAGAGTGAGTTGATATATATTAAATCTCTGACAACTTACAGCTGCATGTAATGTGTGATGTTACATAGATTTGCACAAGATCTCCAAGAAGGAGCTAGCCAGCGGACTGGAGTGGAATGACCCTTGGCATTTGAATGTGATACCACAGCCGGAAGAGCGGCGGAAGCTGTGTTTGATATTATTCAAAATAGCAAAGGAAACACACTTGCCTTTGATGCCATACTTTCAGGATTATGAACTGGTCAGTTGATACTCTTGCACAACTCCTTCATTTGACATTTGTCAAGCAAAATTGTTTAGTTTGCCTTAAATACACCTAGCAAAAAATCCAACTGAATTTAAGAATTTTACAATTAAGCAGACGATACAATGGATTCTTTAGTTTTTTTTGCCAACTCATTATTCGCAAACTATACTTGAAAAACTTGGCTCTTATTTATTATCTTCAGTGTATTTATATTTCTATACACCGATTATAACATTATTTGGTTTATTTATATATATTTAAATGCGCAAATATTCTCTCTTGATTTGAGTACTTCCCATTCAGCATATGTCCTCGAAAGTAGAAAGCAGCTGAACTTTAAAAAAAAATAGTCAAAAAAGCAGATTTCATAACGCTGAATTTCAGAATGGTTTTTTTCAAAAAATATATTTTGTATTCTTTTAAAAAATTTGTTATATTGTTATATTGTTAAATATATAGCTAAAAACAAGAACATTTTTATCTGTTTTCAATTCGACGTTCTAAAAATCGATGCGAGGCTTTTTTTCTGAGTGTAGCTCACGTAGTATATGGCACACGTACAGTGACGCTTCGGAAACTTCGAAGTAGAGCTTTAACGGGCAAGCAGAAAACACATTCGATTTCAGGGAAACGTGCACAACATTTACATGAATAGAAATGAATTTTGGCCTGCATTGCCAATCTGCACATATATATTGTGCACATTCTGGCCATTTTCACATAGTGCCTCCCATAATTTATTGTTATTCAATTGTTGTACAGATAGCGCAAAATGTTGGCGTTGTTACCGTCTCCCACTTTTCACGCGTGCTCCACTTTATGAAGATACCACTATCGGAAGCTGACTTTTTGCTATTGCTCAAGCGGTACATGAAGGATGGCTACTTGGTCAATTATGTGGCCTTTCTCAAGCACATCGAGAACATCATTGACTATTTGCGGCAACACACTCTGCTTGATAGCTCGGGAGTAAGCAATATTCTTCGTTATGAATACTGCATATCTACGTGTTTATCTTCCTTAGGATCTTATACCAAACTTTCCAGGACGTCTGGTGGATCTGGAGCTTTCTCAATTACCACCGATGGATGGCTGTCAAGTAGTGCAGCCCCTTTTTCCAGATGCCTGCAACCATCCGAAAAAGAATCGCGGCGATTGTGATATTGTCTTTTGCATACAAAGCTATATACATAAAAATCGGATACGCACCTGTGAGTTCCTCGAGAAGTTTGATACGCTGCAGGTGGGCAGCATAACGAAGAATCAGTTGGAGCGCGGTCTCTGCAACATGGGTGTGGGCAAATATTTATCGCAAAGGGAACTGGACTTGTTGGCAGCACGCTATATGGATCCCCTGGACACCAATCGCATACGTTGGCGCAAATTTGTGGATGAAATCGATACAGGTATATATTAAAAATGGGTTGGAGAGTATAATAGATTTGTGCAAAAGCATGTATATATATTTATATACATAGGCTTAATCAAAATCAGCAGTCAAGTCCGTCTGAATCTGAATTTAGGCCGAGCCTTCTACTTGATTCATTATATACATTTATCATCTTATTGATCAACTACAGAGATTTAATCAATATCGAATAATTCAATTCCGAATCATATTCTCATATTAATCTGATAGCTATCAAGCAAGCATTTTCTATATCTAAGAAATGAGATCACTTTTGAGAATATAAACCTTTTGAAGGAAACTTTGGTATATATTTATTAGCCGGGTTGTGGGTTTCTCGTAGTCGAGCTCATCCGACTACAACATTCTTATATGTTAATATTCAACTACTCAAAACTGCATCCAATATATTTAGTGTTTACCATTAAAAACCTGGAGAAAATGCCACAGTGTGTGGTTGAGTCACCGCTGACTCATATCAAGGAGCTGCCCAGACCGGGCACCCTGGACTGGCAGGCGGCTCCGATGGATATACGAGATCTGTGTGAGGCAGCCATGTCCAAAATAAGACTACGCATACGCAATCGACGCCTCTACCTGCATCCATTCTTCCGCAACTATGACAAGTGAGTTAAGTCCTGGAAACTGGAAATAATGTTGGTTTCTCTTACTGCTTCTATTCCCCAACAGACTATTTAGTGGCCATGTGAACTGCCACCAGGCCAATCAGATATTCCGCATCAATGGCATATTGCTCTCGAATCCCGAGCTTGATGCTGTCCTGCATCGTTATGGCAATGAGCTGGGCTTCTACTACACTAAATTTTTGGATGATGTCGATCCGGCAGAGTATGCCATGCCCAACATGGTGACCAAACAGCAGTTACAGGAATGTCCACCATTTGCACGCGACAAAGTGGAGAAGGACCAGGATAGCGAGGAGGTCATTGCCCGCATCTTGGCCAGCGCCAAGAGACAGGCAATCACCAAGGGTATTTCGGTCATTGACTTTCTAACTGACTACGATCGACATCGTGAGGGGCAAATCCTGGAGAGCGACTTTAAACGTGCCCTGGACAATGCCATGATCATACTCAGTGATGAGGATGCCACCATTTTATGCAATGTGTAAGATTGACTTGTTCTGAATATAGATTAATTAATTTATATCTTTTTAATTAGCTTTCGTTCGCCTCTTCGCGTCGCCTGTGTTCGCTATCGTGATTTTTGCAAAGCTCTGGACGAGATCTTCATCCAGGTCGAAACGAATATGGGTGATAATATTGTGACTGCTGTGCCGTTGCTGCATCTGCCGAATCTGGACTGTGTCGATTGTTTCCTCAACTTTGATGAGCGCACACTTTGCTCAAATGCTTTGATGAAGCTCGCCCGCCGACCGGATGAGATCTCCAACCTGCGGGAGGTGTTCAAGGACTTTGACCGACAGCTGTGCGGCTCGGTGACCCAGAACCAATTCCTCCGAGCCATCACCCTACGTGAAATGCACAATCTGCTAAGCAGTCGCGAACTGGAGGCCGTTGTCAAATGCTTTGGCGTGAAGCGTGGTCTTTGTCTGGAGGTTAACTATCGCGAATTCCTCAAAATACTGGATGTGCTCTTTGCCACCGGCCAGGTGAAACGTAACTATTAGAATCACTAGGATATGATATATAGATCCATTAAATTATCTGTGTGTGTGTTTGTGTGCAACTTACTTTTGGCTATCCCATTTTTCCCCATTTCGAAATAATAATTCTGAATTTAATATACATATGTCTTTTTGTTTTTAATTGAATCTTTTCGCCTGAATTTGTGTGGTTCATTTAAACGAAATAAACATTTTATTTTGTCAATTGAAGAATGTTTGTTTTATACATCTATTATTAAGTTTGAAAATAAACATTTGCTTTTGTTCGATTTATAACTTTAGGCTTACGGCTGACTTGAGCTGCTGTCGAGCAGCGAATGTAAAAATAATTTGAGTAGAATGGATATAGAAAATTCTACCGTTATATCGTTCTGATCCTTCACAGCTAAAGGGAACACTCTCCTACCATGAGGAGCGATACCCCTATTGCTGCCTTCAGTTGGTGTGTGTGTGGTTGTTTGTGTGTGTCTCTGTGTGTGTGTGTGTGTTTTTGTCACTCCACTCTCTTCTTCTTTCTGTAGTTCGGACGTTTTTAGCATAACAATTTTTCTCAATGCATTATGTTTTTTTCATTTAAATAGCTATAGTTATTTGTATATAGTTTTTTATGTATGTAATTTTTGTTTTTTTATATTTATATATATATTTATTTTAACAAATATCCTTGAAAATAGTCTTGTTAAAAACTATATGTAGTTCAGTTTGCTTGTTTGCTTGGATCTTCTCTTATTTTATTATTATTATTATTTTTGTTAAGAGCTTGTTGCAAGTGCCTATGCATTCTTTTTTTTTCTTTATTCTTCTTGTCATATGCTGCATTAGATTTTTATTAAAATATAAAATTCTCTTTTTTAAGTATGTATGTATATATATATATATATATATATGTGTGTATGTGTGTATGTATATAAATGTAAATGTATATAGACTATTAATGAGCGCAAATACATACACGAAAAACGTTTACCATTCATAATATTGGGAAAAAATCATTTGTTATTTGTAATTTGGTGGATTTGTTGTTTTGTTGTAGTTTCAAGCGGACTTGGACATGGCGGGGGCGGGCGGTCACCGCTTTGGTGCGTCCGCTTCAAAGACAACCCGCCCACACCGCAGGAGCGCCAGCTGCCTAGCGTTGCTCTATGATTATTATGCATTACATATTACAGTTATTAATTAATTAAATTTAAACAAATACTTAATGACTATTGTATTTTATATAATGTATTTACTGTTACTATTAAACATTGTTGCCGTTTTTTTTTTTGTGTTTCTGCCTTCCGTTATTTCTATTTGTATGCTTGGTTGTGTGTTTGTTGGCTATGTGTGTATGTGTGTGTGTGTGTGTGAATATATTCTGTTTGCCTGAACTTACAAGTTAAGCAATTACCTCGCATAATGTATTGGACTACATTAGAAAAAAAAAATAATCATATTAGTTTTTGCCACAAACACACACACATACACACTCACACGAGCTCGCAGAGTCTGTGGGTGTGGCACACCTTAATGTGTGTGGTGCATTGTGGGTATTCTTGGTGGGCAATGCTGGCTTAACGAGCGTGCGGCTATGAAAAATTAGCCACTTGCTGAAAAAAATACATTTCTCCAAGCCTAACTCTGTGTGTGTTTCTGTGTGTGTGGCTGGTTGTGTGTATCTGTGTGTGTGGCTGGTTGTGTGTGTCTGTTTGTGTGTGTGTGTGTGTAGAGTATAGTGAAGTGCGTGGTTTGGTGCTATATATAAATATGTATATAAATGATGCGTTGATTCTTGACCACGTTGTAGCTGCTGCTTCCGGATTCTGCTCTTTCTGCTGTTGGAATGGTGCCACACAACAAGTGTGTATATATTGTTGTTGTAGTTGTAGTTGTAGTTGTTGTTGTTGTTGTCTGCTCCGCTGGAGTGCGTTATGCCAGGAGAATTTGAGGTCTACCCAGCAGTCGCTTTATAGATGCTTCTGGGTGTGTGTGTTTTCTATATATGTTTATGTGTGTGGTTGTATATATATGTGTGTGTGTTGTTTTGTAGTATGCTGTCAAGTCAAATGGAAACAAATTAGTTTTGCGAAGTACTTGCAACAACCAACACGATGGCCAATCGTTAAAATTTGTGGCAATCGTGTTAGTTTTTGGCTATAAAATTGTGAAATGACATTCTTACCATAACAAACTAAACTAAGTAAAATTCAAATAGTTTGCAGTTATAAGTAGATGACGGACTCCGGAAGATGGGCCGTTTAGTAGGGCTGATGTCGTGGCTGGCGTCCAGTGCCGCGCTGCTTGCCCCCATTAAAACCACCACCACCGCCGCCGCCACCGCCGCCGCCGCCACCACCACCGCCGCCGCCGCCGCCTGTTTTGAGAGATGAGGAACACGTTAGAGATTAGTCTTTTCATTTACAAAATTGAATAACAATGTCAAAGTCATGCACAGCTGCTAGGATATTGTTGTTGTTCTTCCGTACTATTTTTTTTTTTGCGTTTTTTTTTTTTTTTTGTGGTTTCAGGATGTACTACAACGCCAAACGGTTCAAGCGACTGATGAAAATTTTGACCAAATCTAAGGATAAACAATGTCTAGTAACATAATTTGGACTCCAAATGGAGAATGCTCGAAATGAAAGACAAGGAAAGATTAGTCAAAGAAAATAAATTCTCAGTTACAAATAGTTACAGAGACTGGATAGTAATACGTAATAAGATGGGTAATAAAAGTGGTATTTTGGGCTGGTTTTTTTTGTTGTTTGGTTTTTTAGTTTTTTTGGCCTTTTTTTTTTTGTATACCTTTGGGACCGCCTCGCGGACCTCCGGCACCGCGCCCGCCACCGCCGCCGCTGCCGTAGCCATTACCGCCAAAGCCACCATCAAAGTCGTCGCCATAACCGTAGTCTAAGTTTTGAGTTTGGATAGTTTTGTTTTCGTTTTTTTCGTTTTTTTTTTGTTTTTTTTTTTTATAAAGGGGGTTTAAACACAAAAAGTTGTAGTTTTAAGATTATGAGCACAAACAAGACTTAGATTAAGAATTGAATTTAATAATATTTACTAAACTTTCTACTAATGGGTTTTTTTTTTGCTTGGTTTTGGTCAAAATTTTTGTCAATTTCAGATAGTGATGTAGGAGTAAAGGGCGGCGGCGACGCCGTGCCGAGGGAGACAATTCAAATGCACACCAGAGATATAGAGAGCTGGAAAAGGAATTCCACTGAAAACACACAAGTTGTATCGTTTTTGTTTTTTTTTTTTTCGTTTTTTCTTTTATTTGCTCATTTCTCGATTTGCGGATTTTGATTATAAGATTGATTGGCTGTTATGTGATTGCTACTATATAGATCGATATACAATATAATATTATTGTATTGTGGTTGGTTCTTGCTTCTTGTTGCTGTTGCTGCTGCTGCTGTTGTTGGTTGTTGTTGGTTGTTGTTGGTTGCTGTTGCTGTGTTGTTGTTGTTGTTGTAGTAGTAGTAGTAGTTGTCGTTGTTGTTGTTGTTGGTGCTGCTTTTCATTAATTTTGCACAGACATTACATAAAATGGTTGTTGTTGTATGGTTGTTGCGGTTACACAATAAAAATTAAAAACACATTTCTGTCTCTCTTTTTTGTTGTTAATCTTCTAGCTATCTGCATCTTCAACTGCATCTTCATCTTCTCACTAATTGAGAAAACAGGCGCAAAGCGGCGCTCACACATACATGCGCGTTTCGTTTCGTTTTTTTTTTTAGTTATGGTTGTTTTTTGCTGTTATTATTTTGTTATTGTTGTTGTCATTTCAGATGTTGTTTCTCTTAAATTGCTGCTGTCTCTTGGTATTTGTTTGTTTGTTAGTTAGTTGCTGTTCACTTTCGACTTATAAACATGTTTCACAATGTATTGCAATTAATTTCTCATTTGATATCTCATATTTGACGCACTCTTTATGCATTTTTTTTTTATTATTTTCTAATTTTTACCTCATTTTCCACACAACAAATTCAGCATTTAATATATTTATATAGTTTATTTTTCCGAAAATAGAATTCATTTCTTTTTCATCTTATTGGCCAAAAAAAAAAACTGAATAAATTTGCTGCTCTTGTGTGTGTTTTTGAATGTCTCACCTCAGCAAAAAGAAATCAAATTTTTATTAATTTTCTTTTTTCATTGTTCTTTGTAGTTTTCAAATGGGATAGGGAATTTCGGGGGGTTTGGGGGAAGTACGTGTTGGACTTGTCGCAAAATTTTAGTATTTAAAAAAACGTCTTGCGAAAAACAAAAACAAATGCAAATTGTCAGCAAATTTGACTTTATACGAGTTAATATTGGTATTATTTATAATTTACTCTTGTGTTGTTTGTATTTTGTTGTTAAAAACAAGAAAACTGTTTAGATCTTAAAAAAATTTGCTGCAGGAAACTTTTTTCAAGATTTACTTTTTAAAATTACTTTATGTGTAAATATAAATATATATATTTTCATTTTTTTTTTTTAGATTTTTCAATTCATTTGACTAAAAACAGATATTAATTACGCTAAAATTACTTGTAATATATATAACCATTAAGTTTAATTAAAAAAAGGGAGTAAAAAAGAAAATAAAAACGTTACATTTTAAGGAAAATGAAATAATTGTAGTTTTTTTCTGTGTAGTCGTTGGTACTTGGTTGCAAACAGGGTGTTCGTTTCTGTGATCGGTGTGTCGCTGTGTGGATGGGATTTCCGGTTGCACAGACAATACGACACCAGAGAGACGCTGCCGTCAGGTGGCGCGGCAAGGCAACCAACCGTTACGAAAACATTTATGTGATCAAAACAAATTGCGCGATCGTTTTGGATATTTGCTTGGGTGGTTGGTAGTAGTAGTAGTAGTAGTAGTAGTCGTTTTGAATTTTACTCTCATTTTGAAAAAGATTTCTTTTTTTTTTCTTGTTTTTGTCGTTTTTTGTGAGGCGAAACATCGGAAAATTCGGCATTACAATAGATATATATCCATAATAAATGTAATTATTTAACACGTATGTTTAAAAATCATAATAAAAAGTAACAATATTTAGTTAATAAAATAGTATACATATTTTCAACTGTGAAACGGTTAACCCACTAAAGTGTCTATGGGGCCCATAACATTGGCCACTTGGCTGTTAACTTGCTAAGGCTTAAACAATTAACCCCTTTTTACATTCGCAGGTGTTAACATAGAACGCACTCTGTTATAGCTCCCATTGACATGATTTTGGTTGGTGTTTGTTGTTGATGGGTTAGTTTGATTTTTATAAAATTTGATAAATTATAAAATTTGATAAAATTATGAATATATTGTAGTTATAGTTTTATATAAAATGGGCACAAACATTGCTATAAAATATACAAAAGTATTTTTTGTTATAAATGAATTATTTGCACAGTTAAACATCGTTGGCATTATGAACCATTGTGTGGTGTAAAATATATAGCATAAATATAAAATTTGTAATATGTATAAATGTTGTTTAATTACTAATATATTTTTTTGCAAATCTAAATTTTGTTATTTTTTTATTTATTTTTTTTTTGTTTGTTTGTATATAGACAACTAGCTAAAAACATTGAGAAACATGCAAATTTTAAAATATTTTACTCAAGTTTATGCATATTTTTTTTAGTTTTTTTTTTGTTTTTTTTGTTGATGTTTTCAAATATAGGTATAAATATGTTTTTATACTTATACATTTATTGATTGTGATACGTAAAAAATTGATGGTTCGTATTGACAGATTTCAAAAGTTTTGATAGAGCTGAATTCTACATACATAACATAAGAGTTAAATGTAATTATTTATGTAATATGTATTATAAATGTGGATATGCTTGTGAAAAGCAAAAAAAAAATATGCGCATATTTGTGTAGGTACTTAATACTTTAAAAAATATATGAACAATAAGAAAAATTATTATTTATATAAATGTATATTTATTAAAATTACTAAAATTGACGAAGTGTGTTTTTACTTTTTGTTTTGTTTTGTTTAGTTGTTTTGTCTACTTGATGTAGTTGTTGTTGTTGTTAGCGTTCAGTTTGTATTTCTTGTAATTGTTGTCACTGTTTTTGTTGTTGTTGTTGTTGTTCTTGGCGTTGTTTTTGTTGTTGTTTATCAACGTACGAACGTGCAAAATGCCGCATTGCGCGTTTTATTTCAAATCAAGTATTTTTTTTTTAGTTTTACAATGCTGTTTTTAGTTTGTTGTAAATATATTTTCGTCCTTTTCTTATGTTTCTTTCTCTTGAACTCAACTCTCGTGTTCTCATTGTCAGCAAAATGCATGTGTGGTCAAAGAAAGCAAAGCAGAAATGCAAATAAAGCAAATAAAAGAATGTATGGCCGCGCCACATCGAAAGGCTTGAAAATTGCCGTATGCAGGTTGGGTGGGCGGGGCTCAAGAAGAGTTGGCGGGGGTTGATTAATTTAATCAGCCACGTCCATCTATCTATGCCCTACTACTGATACTTTAAGATTCGAGCCCGGCCAAAAAAGTTGGTTTTTTCGTTGCTTTTGCGTTGGTGTTTTTGTTGTTATGGTTGTTGTTGTTGTTGTTGTTGTTGTTCTAACAAGGATTTGCCTTAAAATAATACTATCAAAAATAGTACCCATTTGTAAAATGTTATTTTATGCAACATTTGTATACATCTGCTATAAATATATATTTATATATATATATATATATATAGTATACGTGCATACGAAAACATATGCATTGCAAAAACGTTGATATTATTCCGCTGCCGAAATAATAATAATATACATCTAAAAATATATTTATATGCTATATATAGGTATATATATATATATTTAAATAGAAATTTAATCAAAGCTTTGATTACGCGTTTAATATATTTTTTGTTTTGTTTTGTTTTGTTTCGCTTTGTTGTTGGATTTATGTTTGCTTTCGCGTTTTGTTCAACAAAACAAAGGGAAAAACTATTTAAATATAACTATTATAAGGAGATAACGGGGAAGGGGGAGGGATGGAGGCGGTGAGAATGAAGGCTAAATAGTCAACAGGGTTATGTATGTTTTGAATGAGCGGAATTGGGTTGGCAGGTATGAATTGTGTGTGATTTCTATGAGTGTGGTGGTGTCAACAGCTTTTGGTTTCGATTTGTTCAAACAATAACAGTTAGTTAGTTAACAATAATAAAAGGCACAAGTTGCAATTATGCAAAAGGCCAAAACGCTGGCGATTCACACAGTTTCACATAATTGGCACATGATCTTGTTTGTGAGTTTCTATTCTTTCTTTATCTCCCTTGGTTGTGTGTGTTTGTGTGTAAAGTTTAAGGTTCTTTCGATTGTTTGTTGTTTGTTGGTGTGCTTTGTGTCTTGTTGTTTTTTCATCTAATTAATTGTTGCTGCTGCCTTCGCGTTTGAGGTATTTGTCATCTTTGGAAAGTCTGTTGAAAGCGACCTCTGGCGGCCGCACACATTGTTGTTCTTTTTTTATAATAGTTTTCGTTTTTGTTTTTGTTGTTACATTCCTGTTGGTCTGGTCTAGTATACATATATATAATTATAGTGTAGTGTATGAACTTGAACGTTTTGTCTACTCTTTTCGTCTCCGTCTCCGTATCCGTCTCGGTCTCACACTGTCTCACTCTCACGCTTTCTTTCTCTCGTTTTTTTGCTCCTTAAACAACACAATAATTAATACACACGCTTCGTCAGTTTTATATAATATTTAAATGCTAAAACACTAGTAAATTTATGGTCGATGTTAAATTTGTTGAAATTTTAAAGTTTTCCTTTTCAAATGAATTCTCAATTTAAAATTACGCTTTAAAATTTTTAAATTATGCATTTTAGATTTTTTTTAAAATTAATTGTAAAATTATTGATTTGATTGTTGTATGTTAAATTATGTATAATCAATATATATTTATAAATTTAATTGCAATTTTAAAATGATTTTAAAATTTTTATATAATCATTAAAAATATGTTGTTTTTTTATGTAATTAAAAAGTTTTCTTGTTTTTAGCGACGCTGTTTTGTTGTTGATGTTTTTGGGTTTCTAGTTGTTATATAGAAATGCAGCAAAACGTTTTTGTTTTTGTTTTTCTCTCCGTTTTGGATTTTTCTTTTCTTGTTTTTTTTTTTTTTTGTATGTCTCTTTTGCTAACGGCAAACAACAATATGTATATTATATGTATGGTAAAGGGAAAAGATATTTCAAAATGTTGTATAATGGCATTTTTGTTTATTGTTGTAGTTCTTGTTATATGTTTGTTTGTTTTGTTGCCAGTATTTAGCTACATTAGAACTGCTGATAGTTGTTGCTATTGTTCTTGCTTGGGTGGTAATTACTTGTCGCTGTGTTATTATAATAATTGTTATGAGCATTATTATTATTATGTTTGCTGTATTTACCATAACCATAGTCATATCCATTATAGTAGCCACCGGCATAGTAATCGGCAAATCCACCGGAACCATAACCGCCATAGCCGCCATAGCCCGAATACGAACCTTGGCCGTCCCATTGATGGGAATAACCTTGGAGCAGAAGAATACCAAAGATTAATAATATTAATAAATTTCCATTAGATCTTTTTTTAGGGGGATAACTAACCACCGCGTCCATATCCGCCTCGTCCACCGCGCATGCCACCTCGCGCTCCACCCCGCATGCCCATCATTTGGTTCTCAGGTTTTGGTGTTGCGCGCTTCACATCCACCTCTTTGCCAGCGATTTTCTGTTTGGGTGTCTTCAACAAATCAGTAACCACTTGTTCCGAGTCGAACGTAATGAAACAGAAGCCCTTGCGATGTGACTTTTGCTTGTCGAATGGCATCTCGACCTCAACAATCTGTAATTAGCAAAATTCAAATTTAATATTGTTTCTATTGACTTGTTGTCTATGTCGCTTACAGTGCCAAACTGACTGAAGTAGGTTTTGATTTCCTCGTCGCTTATCTCTGTGGTGAGGCCGCCCACGAATATCTTGCCATGGCGTGCCTTTGCTTTTTTGGGATCTACCTTCTTGCTGTTGATGATGTGTTCCTCGGCGGCACTGACTTGATCAATTGCCTCTGTGTTAGTGAACACGATGAAGGCAAAGCCACGTGACCTTCCCGTCTGAGGATCTGTCTTTACATTAATGCTCTCGATCTCGCCATATTTGCCAAAATGATCGCGCAGTTCCTCTGAAAAATTGTTAATAACAATTAATTTAAGTCATGTAATAAATTTTATGTGAGTAGTTACTTACTCTCAGTTGTTTCCCAGCTAAGGCCGCCAACAAACAGTTTTCTGTGAAAGGTTACGGAAATGTTGTTGATTAGATTTTTGCAAAATATACACAAACTTTTAAAAATTAAACTATTAATGCTACAAAGCAAATTCTGGTTTGGTAAAGTTAGAAAAAATGGCACGACAATAACGTTGTCTAATATGCGTGTAGAAAATTTTATATGCATATATATATATAAGTACACATATATATATCTGGTATGATACTTTTGGTTTTTTTGTTTTCTGCCCACACATTTGGCGCTTACAAAAACGTTACTTTACATTGTATTTTGTTACTGCTGCAAATAGATTTAAGACGGAGCAAGAATAATCAAACAAAAAAAAAGATTCGAAAAAAACTCACCAAATTCAAAGTGATAATTACTGTACTTTAATAATTAATGAACTTTCAAACAAGATTCAAAAACTGCATCGAAAAAACTGAGCGAAAGATACGGCGAGGGAAGAGTCACAAACGAGCGAAAAATACGTATTATATATGTATATATGCAAAGAGTGAATTTTTAATTTTAGTACAAAATCTTTTTTTTTTGTTTAAATACATTTTAAAAATTTATTTATTACTAAAAATGAGAAAATGCAAATATATTTTAATGCTGCTTTTGGATTTGGTACTTGCTTTATTTGGGCTAAATTTATAGAAAAAAAAAACTTGTAATTGATATATACTTAAAATATTTTTGGCATACGTTATTCATAAAGATTGGAAATATCTCTGCGGGGTAATGCAATTTTGGAACAATCTCATCACGGCGGCGGAATTTAGAGTGCGGAAAAGTTAGACGGTACCCGCGTGTTGGCATTTTACGACACGTTTTTAGACTCGTTTTCGGTTGCAATTCGTTTTTTATTTTTGTGGGGTCGTAATCGTTATCGTTATTATTTATCGTTACGTTACGTTCATCGGTTGCGCTTCTTTAAGTAGGCAAAAACAAACAAAAAATGCGAGTCTCATTCTCTCTGTCTCTCTTTCTTTCTCTTTAATTTTTGGTAAACAATAAAATGCGTTATACGTTTTATATAGGATCCAATTGAGAACTCGAGATAATTTGTTGATAATTTTGTGTGTACATAGTTTTTTTTGTTTTATTTTGGTTAGATAAATACCATCATCAACATTCCCGGCATCCGTTGCGCAGGCTGCATCCTTTGGGTTTTATCCTTTGGGCCACGGCTGCTTGAGAATAGCTTAACATGGCTTTTAACTTCTCTCAAGACCTGCCGGAGAGGAACAAGGTTAGTTCGCTCAAACACAACAGGATAAGCTATGAATTGTTTTGGTTGAATTTTTATTTTGTTTATCGTAGACCACCATCTGCTTTGGGCTGCTTCCATTTTGTTATTTCATTTCATATATATATATATATATATTGATTTTTTTTTTCGTTCATTTACAACTTTTTGGTTGGACTTAAAATTAACTTAATTAATTAATGACATACATATTAGACTCCCTGAATAAAGTTATTTAATCGAAAGAGCGAATGGGGTCAACAACCTGCTATTTTTAATAATATAACTATTAATTTGTTCAATATTAAATTAAATATATTAAAATACAATCGAAAAAATTACGTATTGCAAAAGCAGTTCTTTTTAATAGCTCGACAACACTGCCGGGTATGGCGACGGCCTCAGCAACAGAGAGCGAAGCCGGCAAGCAAAACGGAATAAACGTCGAGAAAACAAATAAAAGAGAAAAAAAAAATACTACATACATACGCACGCAGCGAGACGGCGGCACTGCAAAGCAAGCAGAGCACAGACCGCCATTTTGGGTACGAAACTGGAAGAGCATGAAAACGAACGAACGAAAAATATCAACGAATAGCTGCAGAAAATAATGCAAAAAAATTATACAAATACAAACAAAACCTTTTACAAGTGAAAGGCGGTCTGCAGTGTGCGGGCAACGAGGGGCTTGTTGGAGGTGGAGTAGAGCACACTTTGCGCATTTTTCTATTTTTTTTTTGTATACTCGTATATACATACACACATACACACGCCTGTACCCAAGTAAAAATTAAAGAATGTGAGTGCTACGAACATAACCTCACAAAATGAGGGAAATGTGCTTGAATTGCTTCTTCTGTGGCGACTTGAAGAACATCGTTGTGCTTTTTGTTTCAATTGCAAATGTGATAAATAATACATTTGTATAAGAATTGACATTCAGTACACACACATACAGGTACATAAACACAGAACAATCTGTAGCAAAATAAACGACTTAGGAAAAATACGCATTTTACATTCAAATGATGCATACACATTTAACACAATCTCTGGATAGAGGAGAGGAGGCAAAAGGCAACCAACAAAAATTTTCCAACAGCTTCTATAATAATAATTATGTATGTTTAGTAGTTCTTTCTGTTGTGCGAAGTACAGTCGCACACACAAAGACACGCGCGCAAATATGGAAGAAGGGGTCAGCAGCGTAAGCGGCGCGCTGACTCCCGCCGCAGCCGCTGCCACCGTCGCTACGTCGAACACCATTTTTTTTTTACACTCGACAACGACGTTAGCTTTGCATTTACGTAACAATAGGTGGTAATAAAAAAAAAAACGTTTTAGTTAGGCACATGATGATTTCTAAATAATTTTTATATGTCTGGCTGTCGATTGAATGGTTAGGCTTATGGTTATTTTACTTATAATACCTGTCGTCATCACGCTGATTACCCGCAACGGCGCCTGCATTTTCAGAGCTGCCATTTGCAGCTGCGCCGGCAGAGGGAGTAGAATCACCGTTTTCAGAGCTCGCCACATCATTGGTGGTGACATCCTTGGTGAAATCTTCACCGTTCATTTCGCTGTCGACTTGCTTGTCTGCCATTATGGTTAGTTGGTGGTATGTGTGTGTGCTTTTTTCTATTGTCAATTACAACTTAATTAAATAGCACTATTTAGCAATTTCAGCAAATTTTTTTGTTAGCACACTCGCCAAAACTCGCGCGTACGCTGACGACCGGAAAATGACAAGTCCAGCGACAGCGTGTGTATATGGTTATGGCGTTGCCACTGCGGTGTATATTTTGGCAGGCCAAAAATGTTATTAGCCTTGGCAATGTTTGTATTCTTATACACCTTGCGTTTTTCCACAACTATCAAAACAATATGCTACTCAAACAACATTATTTATTTATGTAATTGCAAATAAAGCCGGTGTGTCTTAGAATACGAGCTATCTGGCAACGTTTTGTGTCAACATTTTCAGTGAATGGCAAATGTTGCCGTCATTTCATTTTTGTCACTAAAGCAATTGAGCGTTAAATGTTTTTACGTAGTTAATTTTGCTATGATAATATATTAATACATCTAAACCTTCTAAACTATATAAATCAAACTACATTTTCGAAATTTCGATTGCTTTTTATTTCAGGTATTTAAGATAGTTTGGTATTTTTGCTTGCGACACGTACGGGCACACTAACACAGACGACATCGCCGCCATCATAAAAGCGCACATACACAAACGCAAATGCACCGAGAATAAAACAGGCAAAAGAGGAAGGAATAAACGTCGGTTCTCTTCTTAATTCACTTGTTAAATTTCATTGCGTTTGCGATCCTTTTTTACATAAATTAAACAAATACCACGCACTCAAACTTAATTAATTAACAACTGTGATCGCCAGCAACTATAATAATAAACGAGTAATGTGCGCAAAGAATTGCCAAATTTGTAATTTTTAAAAACCAAAAAGAAAATTGCAACAAAGCAGCAGACAACGACGACGGCCGAAGAAAGAAGCAGACAGACTAAAGCGGCCGCTCCAAACCAACAAGCTTCGCGTGTGAGTGGCTGTGTGTGCCTCTGTGTGTTTGTGTCTGCATATAAATATTAAGTTGCATTTTTGCACTGATTTTTTAAAAACCGATACCTATATATATATGTATATATTTCAGCATTTCTCAAATTACAAATCAGTCTGTAAACACCCTACACAAAAACCTGTGCGACGGAGTTCAACAGCTCATTGCAAATAAAAATAGTACACTACCTGATAAACACAAAAAGAAAAAAGAAACATATAAGCAATATTATTGTGCATTATAAAACTAAGATCAGACTGCAGACAGACAGGCAACTGTTAAGGTGAGTACCAATTGTCAACCGGCATTGACCACATGCTGCTACATGCAAAAAAAAACCTTTCGGTTTGGGTGGCAAAAATCATTCAACAACTGAGAAATACAATTATACGTTCTAGTCTTTTAACTGATGCCTGATACCGGTCTGTTTTCTGTCCATTTTCGCTTTAGCGGCTTTTTTAATCGCTTGTGTTAACGCATAACCTAAAAAGTATCTGCTAATTTTGTTTTTTTGTAAGTTTGTTTAAATATTGCTCTTTTTATTGCTTTCTTTGTGTTGCAGCCGTCCAAACACACGCGGTTGCTCTTCACGCACACTGCAAAACACGAGTATTTCGCGCTGTTTTTTTTCCTGTGCTCGAGTTTTTCTCCAATGTCAGTAAGAAATTTGGCGTTCAATTATTTTTAATGTATATTGCCTAAAATGTTTGATCAATTGGAAGGTTTTGTTTGCAGACCGCTTTATTTTATCTTTTTTTCGGTTGATATTTGTTGCCAAATTGCAGCAGCCAGTGTATGTTCTTATGCTTTTTTTTTAAGTTTGGCAAAACAACAGCTACCTGAAAGAAACAAAGCACGCATGTGTGTGTTTGCTTTAAATTCTCGTCCTATATGCTGATGCGTCGCAACATAACCTAAAACTATTTTACACAGTTTGTGTGTGTTTCCAATACTGCTACCCCGCTAATGCCCTGCTCCGTTGTCCATTATTGCTGTGACTACTGTTTCGGCGTATGAGGTCATTTACTGTGTGCAAATAAAATACGATTGGTCCTTTTAATCTTGATGTGCAAAGAGGAAGAGACAACAAAATACGTATGGCAATAATAAGAAAAACTCTGCAAGAAAGAAGGCAATGACAGCTGCACTTTGTCTTGTTTTGGGTTTGCACCAAATTTCCCCTTTATATGCATTTTCGTGGTGAGTGCTGCGAGTTTTGTGTGTCTGTATATATGTGTATGTATGTTTGTATATATATAAGTGTGCGTGTGCCTGTGCTTCGAATGAAAGTGGGTCAAATTGCAACTGCATTGAATCTTTTTGTCCGTGCTGCAGTAAACTTTGTTCCTTATGTATTTGTATACCCTTTTGCAGAGATGGTATTACTAATTTTCGTTGGAGTGTGTAAAAAGCATTTCTTACTCCTTTAGTTTGAATTGAATGGTAAACAATAAATATAAAATGATTGCTCAAAAATGATATGTTTATTAACAACATTTTAATCCAGTCGATTAAAAAATAGAACAAAATATAATAAATATAGTAGTACAAAAAAATATTTGTTCGTTAATAAAAATATCTAAGTTTTCTGGGGATATTTTAATGCCAATTAAAACTTTTCCACTAACTTAACTAACTAGGCTCAAATTTTATTTGTAATATTATTAATTTACTTAAAGACTAATTCAGATGTTTGAATACAAATGTTTTACAGAATAAATACAAACTAAACTCGACAAGGAAATAATCTCGGAAACTCCTCACTCTCACTGGGACTATATTTAGCCGCTTAGTCACACGCTTGTAACTCTAGCAATGGTCATGGATGCGACACAATCGCAACAGCCTTCGCCACAGTCTGTAGGACGTGAATTTGTGCGTCAGTATTACACGCTGCTCAATAAGGCGCCCAATCATTTGCATCGGTTCTACAACAACAACTCGTCGTTCATACACGGCGAATCGACATTGGTTGTGGGTCAGCGCGATATACACAATCGCATACAGCAGCTGAACTTCAACGATTGCCATGCCAAGATTAGCCAGGTTGATGCCCAAGCAACCCTAGGCAATGGTGTTGTCGTCCAGGTCACTGGCGAGCTGTCTAATGATGGCCAGCCGATGCGCCGCTTCACGCAGACCTTTGTGCTTGCAGCCCAATCGCCCAAGAAGTACTATGTACACAATGACATCTTCCGCTATCAGGATCTGTACATTGAGGACGAGCAGGATGGAGAGTCGCGTTCAGAGAACGATGAGGATGTGCACGATGTTCAGGTGCAGGGCGTCGATCAGGCTGTCCAGGTTGTCGGTGACGTTGCCCAGCCACCACAGCAGCTGCCTACTCAGGTGGTCCTGCCTCAGCCAGTTGTGCCTGTTGCAACCGCTGGCGCCGCTGCTGGAGCGCCGCAGCAGATTTACTATCCACTGCCCGCGGGCCCTGCATCAGGACGACCGGTAGCCGTATTGCCAGCTGCGCCGCAAGCAGCTGCTGTGCCGTTGCCCGCGCAGTTCTCAAACCCTCCGCCACCAATTCAGAACGGAGTTGTGCCACACGATGATTTACCACAACTACAGCAGCAACAACAGGGACCTCCGCAAGCTTTGGTGCAGGCCAATGTGTCGCCGATGGTGCAACAGCAGCCAAGTGCTGGTGGACCCGCGATGCCGTCCAATGTGGGCATAGTGAAGCCGGTGACAGTGCAGCCAGCTGGCTTCCAGCACTCTCCGCTCGTGGCTGCGCCACCACAACTCCTACCCCAACAGCAGCAGCAACAACAACAACAGCATCAGCAGCAGCAGGCGGCTATGCAGCAGCAGGCAATCGTGGAACCCGAGGAGCCGATCAGCAGCGAGGCAACAGCCAGCCATATGCAGAGGGCACAAACTCCAGTCGATGATTTCAAAACCATACATGAACAGCAGCAGCAGGAGAAATACGAGGCTGCCAAGCAGCAACAGCAGGAGCCCAAGACCTATGCGAATCTGTTCAAGTCAACCTCATCGTCGCCCAGTGGCTTTGTCAATGCTGCTCTGCAGCAACAGCAACAATTGCAGCAACAGCAGCACCAGCAACAACAACCGCAGAGCAATGTCTATACGACATCCTCAGCGGGCGGCGGTGGCGGTGTTCAGGCCAGCTACTCAACTACTGCATCCTCTTCCTACAACAATAACGGCAACAACAACAACAACAACAACAGCAGCAGCAACAACCACAACTCGCGCCTTGACAACGGCGCTCCTCTGCCACAACGCACCAATTCGATTAGAAACAAGGGTATGTCTCGTGTGGGCTTCATTTCCAAAATCAATTAGTAATTTGGTGATATTTGATATTTGCAGAGTTTGAGCAGCGTCGTCCTAGCAATGCTCAGCAATTTGGCGATAATCAGCAACTGTTTCTGGGCAATATACCACACCATGCTTCCGAAGATGACCTGCGTCAGCTATTCGGACGCTTTGGCATTGTGATCGATTTACGTATTCTTTCAAAGGTCGGCAGCAAGGTGCTGCCAGGCATGCGAAGCCCACTCAACTATGGCTTTATCACCTACGATGATCCCGAGGCAGTACAGAAGTGCCTGGCCAATTGTGTATGTAGAAGTGCCTTGCAGCAGTGTTCATATCTATAATTCATCTGTATTCGATTTATAATCTATACTTTGATTTTCAGCCGCTGTACTTCCCAGAGAACTCGCCCGATGCCCAGAAATTGAATGTGGAGGAGAAGAAGCCACGCATGCGCAACGATATGCCACCGCGTCAGCCCATTGGCGGCGGCAACAACAACAACATGAACAATATGGGTCGGAACAATATGCGCGCTGGTGGTGGCAACAGTGGTCCCCGTATGGGCGGCAATGGAGGCGCCAGTTTTGGTCAGCGCAACGATAATCGCAGCAGCGGTGGCGGAAATCAATCTAACGGACCGCTGCGCGGTGCAGGCAACGGACAGAGCGGTGGTGGTGGCGGCAGCGGCGGCAATTATGGTCGCCGTTAACCAGCGGGCGGCAGTGGGGCAAAAAAAAAAACCGCCAGGCCTGGCATTGGACGGGCCGTCAAAACAGAAATATAACAAGCAAATAGCAGCAACAGCCCAACGTCAGAGCATCGATTTCTTCCATAATGCAATCAATCAATTACCATCATCAACCATCAACGCACACACTGACACACACACACACACACATTCATACACACACGCACACAATCGGCAGTAGTAGCAGAAGCAGCAGCAGCCGCAGTAGCAGCAGAAACAACAACAGCATTCAATGAAAAGTGGAAAAAAAGGGAATATAAAAAAAAGAATGACTAATCTTCAATGTTCTTCAAACGTTCTTTAGAGCGAAAAACAGGCTACAACAACAATGAAAACAATTAAATTGCAGGTGTATCGTGGTGCAAGTAAAAACTACTTTTTGATCATCATTTAGTTAAGCTCGCTTTTGTTCAGTTTGTTCTCTTAAGCCGCCAGCTAGTGCCAAAAAGCAAAATTCTGTGCAAATTTTCGTTGTAAATCTAATTTTAAGAAGCTGCAGCATGCCCTCCAAACAAACAAAGAAAAACGAGTATGTTGAAATGCGCCAACATGAAAATTTTAATTCTAATGCATGCAGCCCACCACCTAACACATAAACACGCATGAACAACCAAACACACATACACACACACACACCCACACACAGTGTCAAAGAACTTAGAATAAATGTAAGCTATGCATAACTTCATCTGTCGTTTTAAAATTCTTATTTTCCAAATTGTACCTATAAGTTTACGACAGAAATGCTATAAAAAGAATGCAAATACTAATGATTTTTGTTTGTTTTCATTTTCAATACAACTTTTCTTAAGAACTTAATAATTTAAAGTAAATTAAATGCAAATCATTACAATTAAAAACAAAAATTAAAACTTAGCTAAAAAAAAAACCACAAACAAAACAAATCTAAACAATTAAAAATGCAAACAAAAAAAGAAAAAATACTTTTTTTTTTAATAAAATGTAAAAAAAAAGCAAAATAAAGACTTAAAAACGTAACCTTAAAAAAATCTAAAAAAAAAAAAAAATAAACGAAACAATATAAATTATGTAAAACCGGTCGAAAGGAACACTCAACTAAAACAAACAAAAGTAGCAGAGTACCTCAAATACACTTACTTAAATTCATGCAGCCGAATGCAGTGCGACAATTGCCGCATCACCCACAAGCTCCCCCCACTCCTCCAAACCCTTGCAACTTCAGTTTTATTCGGAACATTGAACATTTACCTAGCTAGTCTATATACACATGGAATGAATATATTGTTAACAAATGTAACGGCAAATTGAATGGCCGCAGCGTGCATAATCGGCGGTTAGCGCCGATATTGAAATGAATTGAAGTTCGTAAGCGAATCTTAGTCATGCAACTAATACGATTTGGTGTTTCCAACACAGTTGTAAACTAAAATTTAGTACATATTTTTTAAATAAAATCTATAAAAAAAAAAGGAAAATTGAAAAGAAGAAGAGAACTCAAGCTACTACAAATCTTTTCTCAGCGTCAAGCAAGCAAAACATGTAACAAAAGAGAGATATATATATATAAACTTCAAAAAAATTTAATGTTAATATTTTTAGATCTTCAGCAAAAATCATTAACATATTTAAAAAAAAAAAAAAAATGAAACTCCACATGTAATTAATAATTTCTAATATTAATTTGTGTATGCAAACTTTTAATATTGTTTTCAACTCGATTAGTAAATTTAAATTTTGTTCTTGGTTCACACATATCATTTGTTGAAGTGTGCGCAGTTGAGAATGCGCTCTAACTAAATCATTAGTTGATTTGCTTTATGTTTATTATTTTTAGAACACATTTGTTTATGCCAGAAAGTAAATTTAGCACTGTTATCGTGGCCTAACGCAATTTTAGAACATTTTAAGTTTAACAAAATGTTAGTGTTCAAATCTTAGCTCAAAAATCAGTGTTAACAGTGCTTGCGAAATGATGAAATAAAATATAATAAATTAATTATACAAAGCGATACACAAATGGTACCGTTCATGCTCATTTCTACGTAAGAAAAACCTATAACAAAATAACAACAGTTTGTATAAAAAACAACAACAAAAACCAGAATAATTTAATTTAATTTATAGGTACAAAATAACGAATAGTTGTAAAAACAAAACAAGAAAGAAAATGTAATTTGGGCGCGTTTTCCAGAAATCTTTGTTAACTTAATTTCAATTTACATCTTGTACTCTAATTGTATTTACAAATCGTTAAAGGTTTGACGTACTCGCCATCTAATCAAAAGAAAATTTAAATGACTTGCATAAAATTATTTTAGTTAAGCAGATTTTTCTGGTTAGCCTGCCCACTTGTTCCAAATATTTAATAAATCGTACTCAAGAATCAATATGAAACAACAACAAAAAACAAAAAAATAGGAAAAAAAACAATTACGTTATGTGCAGCAAATAAACAAATTTATTTTTAACAAAAGCAACAAACATTTTTGTGTTGAGTTACTAATTTAAATTGATTGATTTTTTTTCGTTGAAAATCGAGATAGAAGTTGGCATTTAAATAAAATTAATGCGCACAAAAGCAAACAACTCAGTTTGCATAATTTTATTAAGAACAAAAAAAAAAAAACGAATAGATTCTCAAATTCACAACAAGTCATTCAAAACTACAAATACAATTCAGTGGTGCGTTTTATATCGTATCGGGTATAAAACATTACACAAACAATTAAAATGCAATAATGCGTTTAATTTACATAAGAAAAAAATATGTTTTGAAATAAAGTGAGAAAAACAAAGTTTGCGATTTAAAGTCTACAAAATGAGTAAACGTTTTATTTATCAGTTATCCAATAAATGCGTGTGGGTATTCAAAATGATTTGTATCATAAGTCACAATAGTTATCTGTGATTTGTATGCTGTAAATATTTTTTTGTTTGGCAATTGGATAAAATATGAATGATTTCAGCAAATGGATTGCAAATTGGTTTGATGGTCACACTTTTTAAAAACCTGTAATAAAAATGTTTTATTAATCGAGTCTATTGCATTGAACATGAATATACCAAAGGCCGGTGCTGAGACGTCGATGTGATTGGCTGGGGCAGCACTTAACTGGTTTATGCCAGTCGGCTTAAAGTCTATGTAGTCCTTGGCCACATCACCAATGGCCTTCGATTCCACTTTAACGCCATAAATCGGTTGGATTGACATCTCCTGTTTCTTGGCTTCTTTGGTATGTGCTGGGTTAAGCTCGTTCTTGGACCGTTCAACGAAACTATTCTTGTTCCTAGTATATTTAGGGGCATCGTCAACGAACTCTCCCAGTGGATGGTAACCATTTAATGCTGGATGCTGGCTGACATCACTCTGTGCTGTTAAATAGGGTGCCACGTACGAGGCCCAGCCATTTAGGAAGGCCGATGGTGGCAACAAATGTTGCGCCAAATACGGATCATAGCTTTGATAGTAAATGGGATTATCCACAATGGTTGGCTGTGGTGGTCCATAGCCGGCACAAGCTGCTCCACCGATGGGCAGGCTTGTATGTTTGCCAAAACCCATCATCTTTTTCACTTCAACCAATTTACAATTAATCAAGTGCTTGACTTGACCTAAGATGCGATATAAATATATTGAATTTAAATAAATTGCAATGCCCCTTGCATACCCAAAGCGAGTGCAGCGCTTTCTATACGCTCGAATTCCAGGAAGCCAAAGCCACGGATACGTCCGGTCTCCTTGTTCAACATCACCTTGACACTGATTATATTGCCAAACTGTTCAAAATACTCTCGCAATTTGGTTTCATCGTGACATTCCCGAAGACCACCAAGGAAAATCTTATTTGTTCTAATATTGTTCACATGGTGAAAAGTCTTGTTGAATTGTTGGCTTCGAAAGGCACGTTTTGTATCAACGGCTCTGTAGTTGATGATGATTATGATGATTAGAAAATATTTTATACTAACAACTATATTATGTTGTTAATCTATATGGGAACATCTGAAACTTACTTGCCATCGACAATGTGGGGACGCGTACGCTGGACATTCTCAACAGACGCTTCATTTAAATAGGTCACAAAACCGAAGCAGCGAGAACGTTGTGAAATTGAATCACGCAAAACGATGGCTTCGGACACCACACCGAATTGGCTGAAAAACTTGTTTAGCGTTTCGGCCGTTGAGTTTACCGACAATCCACCAACGAAAATTTTACGCAAGTGCTCGTTATTCGCCGATTCAATTTCGGCACCACAAATGGATCCATTCATTTTATGCATCTGGGAATGATTGCATTTTTAGTCGGGGAAAATGGCAATTACTTATTAAAGTATACATACCTCTTGACAGAAGAACTTATTAACGTTTGAGTTATTCACAATTTTCAACAATTTTCTGTTGTAGACGAAAAAGTTCAGCACAAAAACTGAACTGCCTGCAATTTGAATGACAACGCAAGAAGTCTAAAACGTCAGATGAGAGTTGCCATATCTGACAATTAACCTAAAACCTTCTTGGTTGACATACTCAGTTTGTAATACTTGAAGCCCTATCAGTCTAACAGTTTTTTGTATAACAATTAACAAATCCAATTACGTTAATTTGCCATTTATTGATATCAAGTTATTATTTCAACCTGAATAAATCCAATTTTTAAAGCCCAGAATATTCAAGAAAATAAACTTGTTGAGTTTTATGGAATTCATTTTATTTGCTTTACTTTCCGTAAATAAGACATCATGTAGTTAGTTTATAAACCTACACTTACCTTGGTCCTTGAAGCAATGGCTCCAGTTTAGTGCAAGCATGCCAACCAAAATCCTAAGTGAGCTCGAGCTCCTTGGGAACCAGCGTTGCCACGTTATTCAGTATCCAGCACTTCAGCCAGTCTTGCAAAAGAAACACGTAGTGTATTAGTAAGCGGTTTCCAACATGTTTATAGTTGTTTAAACTTGACGCAAAGTGCGGTAATGTGATAATAATCTACAAAAGCGCTTCTCTTTTGATTTCTCATTACATTCACAGTTTTGCCTACCTTAATGCAGAACTCACTATATATTTGCTTTGATTGTTATGTATATTGAGATACACACATTCATAGACTCCTCTGGTTGCTGGTGGATTTTTTTGTGCTGCTCTCTGTAGTCGAAATTTCGGGTTGGTAACATTAGTTTTATTTTTCGTTTAGCTTTCGTTTTTACCTCGTAATTTACTAATTACAGACAATTTCATGATATCGTATTATTTTGTGTTTTGTTTGTAGTTGTAGTTGTGTACCAAAGTCAATCAATTATTGTAGCAGCTACATACGTCTTTCTTATACGCTAACAAAATTGGTATGTAACGCTAATGCATATTCATCTATTCGGAATTTGCTTTTTCATAGTTTTTTTTTTGTAATCATTCATCGATCACATTGTGGGTTAACAGGATTTGACTCTTGTAGGGGTAGTAGTATTTTCTCAAATAATTCAAATCATCATATATAAAATGCTTAAATATACAAAAAATGTATTACAAAATAATTTTCTTTCTATATATTTACTTAAAAATTGTTTTCGCTGCTTTGCTCTAAAATTAGATGTGTAGAAAGTGTGACAATGAGCGAGCATCGTTGATCTACGATCTAAATTGAATTTCAAGGTACAATACCTTTGTTTTTTTAAAGGCAGCCGCTTACTCGGCCACCTCGATTAACAATCAATCGATATGGAATCAGTTCTCAAAGAGAATCGTTCCATAAGATGCATTCATTATCCATAGTCAATAAATAAAATTGTATAGGTTTAGTATATTTCTCTGATTTAAGCAAATATGATTTTTGTTTGGTTTTTTTTTTGTATTTTGTTTTTTTTTTTAGCATGTGTTAATTTAGTTAAAACTAAGCGTTCAAGGTTCTTAAAATCCTAAACACGAATTGATCATAAAAATTAAATGTATGTGTGTATAATTGAGACAAGACATTAGCAATAAGTTGTTGATATTGTTGAAGTGAGTCAGTTGCTCTCATAGTTTTTTTTTTTATATATTGTTTTTGGGTTTTTTTTATAATATTATTTTTTGTTTGGGGATTAGTTAGTTGCTTAGGCTGGTCTTGAGGGCACATTGTCGATTGCCTGATAACTGCAAACTGCATTTTCTGTTTAGCTGCTGCTGCTGCTGCTGCTGATTTCTTGCTTGCTTTTTGTTATTGCTTGTTATCTTGTCTGCCTGACTTGCCCAGATTTTTTAACTGCCTCTCACTGTCATTGCCTGCCTGTCTCACTCTCTGCCTGTGCCTGTGCCTAGACTGCCTTTTTGTCTAGCTTGAACTGATTTTGTAAGTGTTTACCTATTTGCGAGAAAGGAGAAAATTTGCATTAGCACTTATTATTTTTAAATTCATCATACATATGTACAAATTGGTTCAATTTTCATTTGCGACAGCATTTTTTTTTTCGCTACAACTCGTGATTTGTCCAAACGATTTTGAAGTTATCAAACACATCAAGGACAATAACAATAACAACAGAAAATAAAAGCATTAGCAATAAAGCAAACAGAATATTTACCTCGGCTAGTAGCGCCTATTGCCGCCCATATTGCCACCTTGGCTTGTATTGTAGTTATTGCCACTGTTAAATCCTCCCTGGCCACCACCGCTGCCCTGGCCACCACCTTAGGAGCAGAGCAAGAGTAATCAATGATAAATATACATTTTCGAAATGATTATCTAAATATTGACTTACTCTTGTTGAAGCCACCGCCACCGCCTTGGTTGTATGGCGCTGGACGATTGTTGCCGAAGTTGCTACTGCGCTGCGGGCCGCCGCCGTAGCTCTGCTGGTAATCGTTGCTGAAGCTGCTACTGCTATTTCCGCCACCCCAGCTGCCGTTGCTGTTTCCGCCGCCGCCGTTGTAGCCGCTGTTATTGTTCCAGCCACCTCCGCCGCCGCCACCACCACTGCTGTTACCACCCTGATTGTTCCAGGGGCCGCTCGGTTGGTTCCAGCCGCCGGAGCCGCCTTGGCTGCCGCCGAAATTGCCATTGTTGCCAAAGCCGCCGCCACCGGAGCCCCAATTGCCGCCACCATTCTGACGATTGTTGCCCCAACCGCCGCCTTGGCCGCCACGATCTCCGCCACGACCACCAACACGTCCGCCAGGTCCGCCACGGCCACCACCGCCGCCACCACCACCACCTCCGCCGCCGCCACCACCTTGGCGATCCATGTCCTGCTTGGCAATTGCCTTCTTTACATCGAGCGTCTTGTTCTTGATGTTGTGCGTCTTCTGCAGAATAATTTTGTCCACGGGATCGTAATCATCGAACTCGATAAACGCAAAGCCGCGCTTCTTTCCAGTATCCTTATCGGACACAATGTTCACGCCCACAATTTGGCCAAACTCCTTAAAGTACTCGCGCAAGCACTCCTCGTCATGATCGTCGCGCAAACCGCCAACAAATAATTTCTTTACCGTGGCACCGGCATTGGGTGCATCGATCTCTTGTCTGGGCACGGCACGTTTCGGCTCCACGGTACGTCCATCAATTTTGTGGGGACGCGCATTCTGCGCATTATCGATCATATACGATTGCGAGTACGTGATGAAGCCAAATCCTCGCGAGCGTTTTGTTTTCGGATCCTTCATGACGACAACGTCGACAATGTTGCCCCACTTCTCGAAGTGCGCCTTAAGACCCTCATCGGTGGTTCGGTAGTCCAAACCGCCGATGAATAGTTTACGTAGTTGCTCGGGTTCCGAAATTTGCTAAATCAATGATAACAACAAACAAAAGCGGCAACAAGAAAAACAGGGTACAGTTAGTCACAAGTGAAATCAATATATATGTATTAAAAAAAAGACCGCCATTTTCTTTTCATTATTTGCTTTGCCGTGCATCAAATGTGATTTTTTTTCTTTTACTATTTTCATAACTCTTTTGCTTTGCTAATGTTGCCGGCATATGGTATATATTTTACTTTATTATATTATATCAAGTTTAACTAATAGCCCAATCAAATCGTAGTTCACGTTGAAAAATAATATATATCAATTTACTTGCAATATGTCGGCGTCGGCTTTTTAGTTTTGCGAAAAAATAAACAACAAATTATTAAGCTCACCTCGTCGTTGTCGTCGTAATTTCCATTTGAATCATTTAGATCAGTCATTGCACTTGTTTTTGTTAAATTCAACGAGCCAAATTATTTTCGGCAATTAAAATGTATGTTTTTCACAGCAGATGCCTGCTTACTTACAAATGTACAGCAAAAGCAAAAGTAGGTACCTGAATGTACTAAAAAAAAAAACCGAACTGGAAAAATGGCGACCACGTATTTGACTGTCAATGCCGACCCTGAGCAGCACTTTACTGGTTACAGTAACTGCGACTGGTATTTTTATAAGATATGTGACAAAAAATAGCGAATTTTGTGTTCTCAAAATCCATTTAATTTTTTCACATATTTAATATTTAGTTATACATAGAGAAGCGACACAAAAGGCAATTACTTTTCATAAAAATACGCAAGAAGCGTATTAATTCAACGAATATTTTTTTCTCAAGTAACTGTGACATAGATTACTCTCGTTTACCTACACTGTAAACCAGGGCTGAATAATCGTTTTAATACTGATGACGCCGCATTGAAGCGGCAAAGCAGTTTTCAGTTCAATGTCACTTCCGTAAAAATTGCGTTGAGGTTCAGTTTGAATTATTTTTCGTGAGACGTGCTGTGTTTAAAAAACAAGAAAAAGGGAAGGAAAGCATTTTTCAGCAGGAAGGAACAAATTTAATATAAACACTTATTAAACGGTATGTGGACAATTTATTTAAGGAGAAAAACATTAATGCGTCAATAAATTGTGCTTAATAAGTAGACACAAAAAAAGTTCTCTACCCGGTAGAAAACGTTGACAGCGGCAACGCCGCCATCTTGGCAAATACACACACGTACACATATGCGTTTACATAAAAATGCCCTTTAAAAAAATAGAATTAATTTTGTAGTTTACACATTCTTGTAGCATAAATCGACAACAAATATGGTTGGATCACGCGTTTATGTAGGCGGCCTGCCCTACGGTGTCCGCGAGCGCGACTTGGAGCGCTTCTTCAAAGGCTACGGTCGCACTCGTGATATACTTATCAAGAACGGATATGGCTTCGTGGTAAGTGCGCCAAAACAAATCATTCAACGTTGACAAATCGATAATAGTTGAACTTTTAGGAATTTGAAGACTATCGCGATGCGGACGATGCCGTATACGAATTAAACGGGAAAGAACTGCTAGGAGAACGGTAAAATTAAATTGAAAACTATATAAAAAAAATATCTTATGTATATATGTATCACTGCAGTGTGGTTGTTGAACCAGCTAGAGGAACAGCCCGCGGCAGTAATCGGGATCGTTACGAGGATCGCTATGGCGGACGACGTGGTGGTGGCGGTCGCTACAATGATAAGTAAGTACAGCTGCGGCTTATGGCTATCTTATATATTATGCCACAGAAGTCACTTGGAAACTAAAGGTGTTCTTCAAGTATTACTAATTTGTAATCGAGAAGAAGAATGTCTTGCAGAGTACTTTGCAATATTTCGAGTGACAACTGTATTTGCTTTAATAAATCGTTGAGTAATATAATCCAGTGGACCCATGATTGTTAGAATTTTATTTGCAAATAAACTTGAATATAGTTTTGCAAAAGGTAGTAAATTTAAAGCATTTTGAAATGATCCACTAAATAGCCTTATTGATGAGCACACCTGTTTTTGGTGGTAAGTTCTGTCCATTTTCCATGGTATGTAAAATGATTCAAGGGTCTACTGCGAGAGGTATTTAAGAAAATAGCTGCCCATTCATTTGCTAATGACACTGACATGCTGTTTATATATATAGTTATATATATATGTTAATATAACTTTCCGTTAATGCTAATTTTGAAACATTTATTAATTTACTTACATTCTGCACGCTCTAACCATTTGTAAGGCACATTTGTTAATTGTTATAGTTTTTGTTGTGGTCAGCCTTCTGCAACTGCCGCCAATCCCCGTTCTCTGCTTTCTGATACGCTCAACTCTTCAATTCTTAATTGTACTCTTGCCTTTTTCCTTCAAAAGGGGAATTTCATTTGCATATATATAACGTTATGTACATATATATAACTCTTTTGAGCAGCAGCAGCGCAGTGTCAATACTAATTTTAAATTCATTAAATTATTCACCAGAAACAAAAATTCCAGATCATCCTCCCGCTATGGACCACCGTTGCGCACTGAGTATCGTTTGATTGTCGAGAATTTGTCTAGCCGTGTCAGCTGGCAGGTAAGTCATTAAATTCTCTCCTTTCCTTTAAATCTATTTGATTGTAGTTTAAATCGTAGATTAGCATACATATACATATGATATATACTAGTAAAAAAAACTATTCTTAACGTCCTAACTGTGATGGCCCATCAGTTTGGGTGTGCAACTGGAAAAGCTAACCAAACTACTTACTTTACCTATAATCTACTGTTACATATCTCTAAACGAATCACTTCCTTTTGCTTAACCACTTTGTTTTTATTTCGAATACAATTCATTTTTAAGTTGGTGTTGCTCCCAGAACGGCTTAGCGTTTCCTTCCAAGTAGCTAATTTGTCCCTTTTTAATTTGTCGCTAGAGCTGGAAATCGATCGATTGCACATGAATTGCCATACTGAATGCATGTTTAATCTAAATGTTGATTTAATAAATAAAACATAAATCGATGGTTTCCAACTCTTTCTGTTTAATATCTATTATATATTTAAGCTGTACAGTTGATCTATAGACTTAAGCAGACGTACAAACAATGCAATGTACATTAAAATTCTGGTACTGATCGTTGCAATCCCAACATTATTTTTTTCACACCAACCTAAAAAAAACAAAAACAAAAGAGTTTGATGTGTATCTGTTACTGAGAACTGACCCCAGAGCTTAGAAGAGAGTGACAGAAATACAGGCCAGGCAGTATGTGTGTAAAATGGCCAGAGAAATGGTGCCACAAACCGATCGAGCCATGAAACTGAGCTAAGCCAAACCAAATACTTCCTCCGGGGGCCGCAACTCGTTAAAGTAAAAATGTTAAATGGAACAAATGCCAAAAACAAAAACAGAAACAGAAACTAAACAAAAAGTATACCAAAAGCCGAGAGACAGAAACACGCACGCACCATAAAAAGAGATTCGACGCCGGACAGCATCCCACGTTATCATTGTTGGTCGCTTTGTGATCTTCGCTTCTGTTAGAAAACGACATTTTTCCCTAAAACAATATAAGAAATACTCCCATACATTTGGTCTTCGCGCTGTCGTCATCACCGTCGCCGCCGTCGTCGTCTTATTCGTCGAAGCCTCCGTGTGTCATCTATCCATGCGAACAACCGATGAACTCTGATGGTAGAGCCCGATGGCCAAATTGACTGAGATTTGGGCAGCCAGCTCACAGCCCAGACCAGTCCAGCTCAGCCTACGCGGAATGGGCAAATATTAAATATTTGTTAGCCATTGCGTAGGCTTGCCTCTTGTGTGCGGCTGAGGCTTAGGTATTTAAATGTTTAAACATTCACAATTTAATTACAAAATTATATAAAGAATTGTAAAATTCCTTATAGCCGATTGTCTGAATTTGAGAGGTCGTGTGAGAGAGATGAGAGGGAACTAATGACAAACAGTTAGAAGCGAAGATGATGATGTTGAGATGGGATGAGATGTGATATGATGGGATGATGTGATGACCATGATGACAATGACGATGATGATACTGGCTTACTCTTTAACGCCGCGTTCATTTGATCTTCGGTTAGGCCTAATGCAACCCTCTGCATCCAATACCAATACTAGCGACAATTAGCCAATTGTGTGTGTGGTTCTTGTGTGGTTCTCCCCCTTGCGATGGCCTGGCTACTGGCTAACCTACCGACCAGAGACTCCATGGAGCAGCTAACGGGCCATTCGTCAAACAACACAAAGCCTCAGAGGCGCCGCAAACGTATTTCTTATTTTTACAGTTCGTTTATGGTGAGGCCGTGAGAGAGAGATGCCGCCGCCTTGTTGACTCTGCCTGGTTGCGTACTTTTGTTGTGCTCTGCGTGCGTACTGCTGCTCTACACTGGCAATTGCACTGGCTGGCCACCCATCCACTGCTATGTTGTGCGCTCCGCTGCCAATCACTCTCTCACCCACATATCCCGACTGCGGCCCTGGCTACTGGCTAATCTCTTTCTGACTGTATGCGATTATTGGGTCCCCCACAAGATAACTAAAAAAAAAAAGTTTTATGCAAGAGATTCAACTACAAGAACTAAAATATATATATATATATACATATAACAAACGTAGCACATAAATACATAATTTCAATATAATGTTCAACAAGTTGCAACACAAACACAAAAAAGTTCGACTGGCTTTACAAAAAAAAAAACAAATAACGCTAATTCGCCTACCTGCCAAACAAACTGCCTGATGAGTGTGTGTGGCACGGCGATGCCGGGTCGGATTTGCCTGGTGCGGTTTTCTGGTTGCCCGGCCTGGCTTGGCCAAACAAATGCTGTGATCGGATCGATCAAATGATTTGAGATGTAGATGTGGAGCTCTCGATCTCGCTAACTGCTCTTTCGATGAGGTCTCTGCGGTCCAGCATGAGGGTTGACCCCATTGGCCGACATTTACTACTACCACTACTACTACTAGGCAGACAAACAAAACTTTCGGTGTTGTGCGGTTAAACCGATGTGTGTGTCCTCTCTCTGAAAGCGCATTAAGTAAGAACTCAATTACAAATTTTGTTTTATCATTTTGTTAAAAAAAAAAAAAACAAAACAAAAAGTCAAAACATATTAATAAATAATATATATATGTTATGTATAATTATGCTTACGTTTTCTACCGCGTGCAGAGTAATACAAGCAATGAATATTTCGACCGATCTGGCTTTGCTAATGCGTATTGACTGAACTGAAATGGCAACGGCGCTGGCGCTGGCTCTTGCACTTCTACTACTCTACTACTACTACTACTACCCCAATCCCCAACACAGAAAACAAGGTTTCCATTAGGCAGGCGAGGCGAGCAGACTGATTCGATATTGAGAGGCCAAGAGGCAGAGAGGCTTTGGTTAGGAGGCCCATTCTAACACGCATACAGCGAATCCAGTTCGGGAATTTATATTCAATATGCTTGGTCTTCTGCACGCAGTATTTAATTAATTTGCCAAGAAATACACACTGCTGGCAAAGATTATATTTACTAATTCATGTACCATTTTCGTATTTATGCGCTATCTGCAGGATCTCAAGGACTACATGCGTCAGGCTGGCGAGGTCACCTATGCCGATGCCCACAAGCAGCGTCGCAATGAGGGGTAATTATGCGATTGCCATTTTAATTGCGAACATCAGCTAAACTTTGTATTCTATTCTTTTCTAAAGTGTTGTTGAATTTGCCTCCTTGTCGGACATGAAGACGGCAATTGAGAAGCTCGATGATACCGAGCTGAATGGCCGTCGCGTGCATTTGGTCGAGGATCGTCGTGGCGGACGCAGCGGTGGTGGTGGTGGCAGCGGTGGTGGAGGCGGCGGCGGCGGTGGTGGAGGTGGTGGTGGACGTGGTCGTTCCCGTTCATCCAGCTCTCGTTCACGTTCTCGTTCCCGCAGGCGTTCTCGCTCTCGCCGCTCTTCGCACTCGCATTCGAAGTCGCGTAGCCGCTCCAAGTCACGCGGCGGACGCTCGAAGTCTAAGTCACCAGTCAAGTCGCGTTCTCGCACACGCTCGCGCTCCAAGTAAGTAATCTTTTATTGAAGTGTAGTGTGTGCAGCCCCTAATTCTTACATTTACTATTCTCGTTCTTCTAGCAAATCTCGCGATGTTTCCAAGTCAAAGTCAAAGTCACGCTCGCGCACTCGCTCCCGTTCGCCCAAGCGCGATACGCACTCTCGTTCACGCTCAAACTCCAAGCGTGAATCTCGTTCCCGTTCCCGTTCGAAGTCGAATCGCCGCGATTCGCGTTCACGGTAAGTTTTTGCAATGATTATGTTTTCTGTTCACCTTACTCTTTGAGCTTTATGTGAAAATTGCTTTCTTTTTGTGCTTTCTTTGGTTTTGTTTGGATGCGCAGACCGTGTTTGGTGCCACCAAATAATTTAAAAAGCAATATTTAAATACATTTTTCACACATTTCTCTTGCAGCGATCGCTCTGCATCGGTGGATAACAAGTCGCGTTCCCGCTCCCGTTCACGCTCTGCATCGCCGAAGAATGGAAACGCCTCCCCGGATCGCAACAACGAAAGCATGGACGATTAGATTAGTTAGCTTCGCCCCATTAATTATAAAAATATTGATTTTAGATTTCGACTATTTACTCTAGAAAACCAATACACAGACACCTTATCCACCAAAATTAATACATACGAATCATAAACGCGTGCAAAACTAAAAATCCACTACCAAACATCGTAAACATTTTTTTAATATTTAAAAATTATGTTTAAGGCTTCAATTCGATTGACATATATGATAACCAATTGTATATCTCTTGAATACGCAAAATACACTGCAAACAAAAAATAATACAAACTGTATCATGTCGACAAATTGGTTCATTACTCATTTCGTGTGCAATGACACAAATTGTCTAGACTAACCAACTTTTTTACACCAGATTACCATACATATTGTGTACACAATTATTTCAATAAATACTGAATGGATAAATTACATATAATTGGAAAATTTGTTATTAATAAATGGAGGTATTAGCAAAAAATATTTATAATTTTCTAATTTCCCTTCGTAGATATTTTTCAAATTTTATGTTTAATAAAGATTGGGTAAATAAACCAGAATGTCCGAGTTTTAGATAAGTATATGTAAACAATATAGTTTTTATTTTTGATTTTGAATATACTCGAAGGTATATTACAAAGTCTTGTTAGAATTTGTTCTTTTTATTTGCATGAATTAAAATTACAATTTGATTTATTTTCATTTAGAATTGAGTAGCTAAATTTCATAATTGTGAAATTGCTTCAACACATACATACAATAACTACTAAAAAATTTCAAATAAATTGCATATTAAAAAGTTAAATGTTCTTTTTTGTTTTCTTTGATAATACAGAATTAAATGTACATAACTATGCCTCTGCCTTTTAACAATAATTACGAAAGTATATTTGCAATTATGATTATATACTAAAATATTTACAAAGCACATGGGGATTCTTCGGGCATTTGAAAGCGTTATCTACTCTATATATATAGTGAGCAATTTCGATTCTTAATATCGTAATACAAATAAATTGGTATTTATAAAATGGAAGAATCTCGTTTTCACAAAAGTTCCGTAATTTGTTGTGGATTTATCTAGTACTAAATTAAAACCAAATGCAATCGTTTGAGCTGATTCGCCTAAATGCGATTAAGGGTTTGGGGTCAGTGACTAATATTTAGGACTGCAAATGGCGGGCAATATGTATCTATGTTGTGTGTATGTGTGTATATGTCTATGCATGTGTATATGTATGTGTATGTAATGTATGTATGTGCGCAGTTACTGGGCATAGTAATGCTCACTGCCTTATATGTTATATTAATATATTTGGCACTCTTTGGAGTCAGTTGAGCACTTGGTAAGACAAGTATTTGGCTCTAAATATATTTTGACGTTTTAGAATTAGATATAATATAATAAAACTTATATCCCGCTCGTAATTGAATACGTCGTAATGCATAATCATAAGAATTATATGAATAAAATAGGCAATGTTTCAATCAAAATACTAATATATATTAAATATTTACATTATTAATTTTGAAACGGCTGCCTCGCTACTGGAATCTGTAATGTTTAATCTATTTCCGAATTCTGTTTAGTGGATCATGTACTATGTAAATATATTTATGCGTTTAAAGTGCTGTCTGGAAAATGTAGTCCTAGTTTAGTATATCTCGCTTTGATACTGATAAATTTCAGTGGTTCTTATAAGAGATAGAGAGTGAGAAAGAGAGATAGAGAGAGCGAAAATGAGAGGTAAAGTGAGAGAAATAGAAAATCTCTCTGATGACATTTTTCTGTCTCTCGGGAATGGCAGTGGTGTAGATCAATTTTTGTAGTGCCCTAGTCCAGTATTTTAGATGTACATACATACGTAATTAGATATTATCTCTAGAATGCTAGAATATGAATATATATATATTTTTGTATCTATTTCTGCACTAATTTACATTGTAAATGCACATAAACATAATTTCGCGAACGCACATTTGTTGCACATTTCAATCCAATTAATTATTCACTACCATTCTGTTTCCAATTCCATTAGGTTTAAGTATGTTTATGTACTATGTATCAGAGACAGTTTATCACTTTAATTTTTAAGTCGTTTTTGTGGAGGGCAGGTCAAGGGGCGTCTACTACCATTAGTGGGTGTGGTCGCATTCGTTGTTCCTGCTGCTGCTGCAGATGCTGCTCCTAAATGCGAAACGATAAAAGTGATACATTGCGCTTGAGCAATTTCTGTGGCCGCTGCATTGGCGACCGATTCTCCGTATCATCCACAACATCGAGGCCCATTCCCACGCCCATGTGACTACCGCTAATGAGGCCACTGCCATTGAGGGCGCCAAGCGTGTGCATGCTCTGCGTATCATAGTTGAGATCCTGCATGGGCACCACCTCCGGCAGCAGGTGACGTATGTGCGTTGGAGAGCGCCGCATTTTATATTGGTGTCTGTGGGAGCAGTCAAACAACAAAATTGTCATAATATGTCTCAAAATACACTTAACTAGCTAGATAAAAAGACAAAATGAATCTACTTTACAATAAGTTACAATAATGGATGCTTACTCTGCAACATTGTCACTGGTCGCGTTGTTATGTCTGTGGCCAGAGTATTAATTATATTATTGGACATTTAAACAACACACATCAAGCAAGATAAGCATAGACAACAAAGGCCATCAACACAAAATGCACACATAGAGAAGAAATTAAAATTTTAGTTACTTACGACATAAACACACAATTAATTAACAAAATATTTATATTCAAAGGCATAGACCAAAAAGTTGTAGCTGTTTATTATACTAGTTATTATTCTATTAAGAATATTTATCAGCAGTGTACATTTTTGTAATATATGAAAATCTTCAGCATGAAAATGTACGCTGATATAATTAACTCATCCTTTACCTGCTCACATTCTCACCTATGTAAAGGGAAACGGAAATTATGCAAAGCTACGCTTAACTTCCGTTTGCCAAGGGTTGAGCAAAAGGGCGTCACTAATTGGTCTATGCCTAAGTCTTTCACATGCTTAGTGGGGATTACATACTTTTTATGCCGGTTTCCTTTCAGACAAATGCAACGGCATGAGAAACTTGATGAGTTTGTGTTGTCGTAAGATTGTCCGTCCTGTCCTTCGTAGCCACTCAGTATGGAACCATTGGATGTTATCACATCGCCCTCCAGTTTGACAGCCACTTGAAGTGCCTGTAATATCATATCAATCTCAATTAGTATGCAAAATAGATAAATATTGATTATAGAAAAGCGCAGTTTGTGAATGGAAAGTGTGTTTTTTTTTTTTAGTGCTGTTTAATGTTTGATGTTGTTCATAGTAGTTAGTAGGGTATCAGAGTATTCAATGTATTTGTTCAGTGTTGTTCAAGTTGTTAGGTAGTTGTATTAGTTAGTCATAGTATGTATTTTTTTAAGCTCAAAAATCACCGCAATCACCTCATTGGTCCATAAACTGGACTTGGTCATAAACTAAGCGCGCGTTTGCATTTGTTTCATATCATTAAGTCAAAAGCAACCCAAAATATGCCAAAATAGAAAAATATATAAATATATATATATTTGGTTTTTCGATTAAAGATTTCTTTGTAATCTGACTGAATGAATTTAATAAAAAAAATTAATTAATTCAAATATGTTTTACAGTAGCAATTATTAGAATAAACGGAATGTGCACGTATAAGTTGATTAAATTGTGCAACAAGTTGGCAAGCAAATAGGTAAAAAAAATAAATGTAATGTGTTTAAAAATATTGAAAAACTGATTAAAGCCAAATATTAAAGAATGGTTAAATCAGTTAGATGTCAGGAATATGTAATCAGCTTAGAGTTTAAAGCGCAGTGAGACTAATAGATATAAGCTTAATGTTTTAGGAAAACTGTTTACTACCAATTGGTCAACTTGATTTATTTATTGTAAAATAAAACATTCGGAACAGTCCGCAAGTCTACAGAAGAAATAGGAATGGTATGGAAAATACTGATGCAGACAATTCTTTTAGATAGATTGGAGCTCACCTGCATGGCTTGGGCCTCGTCGCGTCTCTCATCCTCGGTATTCATTGTAACAAACCTTAGTACTAACAAGTTCAGTGAGGCGGCAACAATTGCCAATCCGAATAGTATAAATATCAGTGCAAACATAACATATTCGGGCTTTCGATTTAGCGCATTGTCCTTTTGTAATGCGACCATATCGCCAAAGCCTGTACAAGAAATAATCAATTGTCTCTCAAAAATGCAATTTATTCGTTTGATAAGTACGTGTGTATTTGCCTTACCTATTGTGGTTAAAGTAATAAAACAGTAATATACTGAATCAAAGTAGCTCCAGCCCTCAAATTTTGAAAAAGCCGCAGCACCACCCGCAATCGTCAGTGAACTGAGCGTCGTCACAACGCATATCAAATCCACCTCCGATGCAATGGTTCTTTTGCAGCGCAGCGATGTTCGCACCGCTTTGATAATATAGCTACAAATAGAAGATGCATAATGATTAGATAGAATCTAAGTACATCACATAACGTAAACTAACTCACCTGCTCAGTCTATTCACTCTTTCTCCGATGCTCTGGAACATGACGAGACCCAAGGGTATTCCAACAATTGCATAGCACATTGTAAACAGCTTTCCTCCGCGGGTCGTTGGCGTTGAGTGACCATAACCTGAAATTGTATTATTTTTATGAATTAGATCGGTTTAAGAAATCATAATCGTTTAAGATATTTCATAAGTTTAATTTGCTTTCTAAGCAAAATATTCTGCCCAAATTTGTCTGACAAAAGTGAGCTGACCTGCAAATTATATACATATTTAGGCAGGCTTTTTTAAATTTAAATTGATATTTTGCGAGTAAATCACACTTAAAGCTTTTTTCTAAAAGTTGATATTATAGTTCACATATCTGCTACAAAAATGATCAGATCTCTAATTTAAATATTTTTTAGTTGCCTTTTTTTTTCAAAACTTAAAAATAAATTGTTTTGATATTTGCGCTAAAATTAGGATTTAATAGTTAATTATATTTATTTATTATTTATTTATTATTTATTAATATTTATTTTGCATCAAACCGTAAAAATATATATTTTTTGATAAGCTGAAACGATATTCACAGGCAATGCATTCCGAATAATACTTAAGATTAATTTCTTAATTATGAAACATGAATTTCACTCGAAAATTATTTATAAGTCCTGCTCAACAGATATGCATATTTACCAATTGTAGTTAGCACTGTTGTTGCATAATAAAATGCACCAGTGAACTTCCATTGTTGGCCGGCCTTGTGCGGCTCCGATTTGAGGACAACCGTCTCCATGACTTTGAAATCCTCTTGTGATATATTATATTTGCGTATTATTCTATCCTCGACACCTGCAGCAAAAACATAATTAAATTAAACAAATTCGATAGATTTTCATTTTGTAATTGAGATGTGGATTTAATTACCTTGCAAGGCCTCCCAGCGTCGCTTCTCCGTCTCCGATTCGAGGGCATCAAAGACGGCGGCACCCACCAGCAAATATGTAAATGTACACACGATCAGGGATATCGTGCGCACATTTTGTTTCTTCATGCTTCATTTAGGCGAGGTTATTGGCTAGAAACATGCATTCCTTTCACAAAATATAACTGTCTGTATCCAGACTGATGCTGCTGGCGGCGTCTCCTCTTGCGGTTGTACGGTTTATTGCTTTTGTGGCGAATACGGCTGCCGTCTTCCATATGTGTGTGTGTTTGTCGTTTGGTTGTGCGTGTGTCGCCTTTGCCGTTTAAAGGACAAACTTTCGAAAATCAGGTTAAGCACTGTGACTTACACACATACACAGATACATCTATATATATACTTATATATATATACAGAGAATCACTCGTAACTCGACACCTAGAGCACCTTGTCCACTTGCAACACTCACTTGTGCTTCCCCCTACTCTCTCCCACTGTGACACACACACACACACGCGCGCGCTAATCAAAGTCGTGTCGGTGTGTGTGTGTATGTGTGCGTCGCCGTTGTCTTCGTCGTCGCTCAGTTTTTAGTTGTGTTGCCTTCTTTTTGGCGCACAGGACAATTATCTGAGAAATTCACTTAATTGTCACTTGTTCATGCACTCGAAAGTGCAATTGCATTAACTATGATATAACACAGACACATATAACACACACACTCATACACTCGCACACACAAGCATACGCACACAGACACAGACACACAAATAACACAGCTATGAGTATTCTAATTTTAGTTGCACTCGCGAATGTTGTTGCACATAGTTGCTGCTGCATTTATTTTTGTCACACATGCCGTTGCTGTTGCCTGTGCCTTTGTCCTCGTCGCGTTTGCGTTCGTTGCGCCCATCCATGTCCTTGTGTTATTTATAACAGAACTGCTGCATTGGTAACTGCATCATCAGCGTCTCCATCATCGTCACGCTGTGCATCATCAGTTGGTGGAACGGTAAGCGTAAACAGCCGCAATGGTATTACCGATTCTGGTAACTGTGCTTTCAAGGATGCTGTTGCTGTGCACTGCAAACGCAATAAACGCGTTGTTCTTGTTGTTGTTGTTGTTGTTGTAGTAGTTGTTTTTGTTATTGTGCACATATAGCGGCATCCTCGCTGACGTCGTCGTCACAATGTCCTTCGGCCTTAGTTACGCTGCAGTTGCGCTCAGGACGTTCATCCTGTCGAATGGATGGCATGGAATTTAAAATGACATTAATTAGATTTTGATGGCATAACTCCAGCTAAAAATAGGGTGCAAAACGTCTTTTATGTTTTTGACCACATTCTGTCGTTTTGTTGGCAGCTAATGATGCAAATTGCCCAATCTGTCATCGTCAAAAGATAAAAAATACAACAAAAAAAAGGAGAAAACCAGCGTCAACTGTACAACGACAACAGAACATGACACAACAGTATCACACTACAAACCTACATACATTCATCAACTTACACATACATAAGTCCAGGCATACGAATGCTTCGATGTATGTATGTATGGGTGGTAAGTGGGCTGCATCATGAAATATTCATTTTGTGTGCGAATTTCAGCAGATAAACGCCATGATTTTTTGGCAGCCAAAGTGGGCCAAAAATGTCGAAAGTGTAAGCAATTTTCAGATTACACGGCAAAGTGTAGTTCTTGAAATATTTAAAAATTACACATGTTAAAAAATTACATAGCAGCGCAAAGCTTAACCAAACAAGGAGATAAAAAGCTTGCTGCTGTTTCTGAATTTCTGTTTGTGTGTGTGCGTGTGTGTGTGTGTGTGTTGCCTGCATTTGAGCGCATTGTTAGCAAATTAAAAGGAATATTATTGTTAAGCAAAGCGAACAGCATGTTTCGCTTTTGGCCTGATTTTCAATTTGGCTAACAGGCAGACAGCATTGCAGTGCTATGAAATTAATTATGCTTCTGTATTTGTGTGCTTCTCAAGTTGTCTTTCAGTACGTCAAAGTTGCGCGTTGAAGCGTTCAACACACACACACACCAACACACACACTTCGATGGTTTTTTTTTTATAATTTATTGAACCAAGCCAAGCCGTAAGAAAAAAAAATATTCGGATTTTAGGAGGGTGGTTTCGGTTGGCCATTGTGGATGCCAAAACACACACAGAAGTTTTGTCAGGCTGCGACTGTGTGTTGAAATTTCTGCAGCCACAGCCACAGCCGAAGGTGGAACGCCAGCCCGCCCTTAGTTAACTTTTTCCCAGTTTCCCTATGCTACGTTTGCCATTATAATATATATATCATATATATATATATTCTTTTTCTTCATATTATTTGTTGCGCCACCCGCAAGCGTAATCGCGCAGCCTCCCCATCTCGTATTATTTGCGCTGTCGTTGACATTTGCTGTGCACTGGCAATGACAGTGACACTATCAAGAGTCCTGTGGCCGTCTATTTAGCTGTCTCATGTATGTGCCAGTTCTTCGTCCTTCGTCCTTTCCCCTCTTGCACACAGACATAGGCTCGCGAAAAAGCATCAAAAACTTGTTTTCATTCTTTACATAAAAAACAATGTACACGTACATTATTGTTCGCCAAATTTGATGCAGTAATTTGTTTTATTTATTTGTATAAAAATTACGGATGCGCATCCATTAATTTGTCATTTACTTTGCTCTTATCTTAATTACACAAATTTTCACTTTAATAATTTCATCTCATTTAAGCTCTCTTGTTCCGCTCGCAATGCACGCACATTCGATTGTATTTCTCAACTGGCACAGCAACGGCGCACAAAGTGACAGGCTGCTGGATCCTTGTGGATATTAGGGTTGAGCATCCTGCATCCATTTTAAGTAGGCACGCGCAAGTTTGGCCTGCCAACTTGCTAAAGCTTTGGCGAAATGGCGCGCAATTTTTGAATTGCAGTTCTCAAATATGTTCGGAAATAGGTCTCTGAAGGTGTGCGGTTCCACCCTCCTGAGCAATTCGCCTTGGATATATTGATGTCATTTTGCTTGGCATAGTTATTCAGTAGCCGTTGCAACCTGTCAATTCAATGCATTGCGGCCAGCATTGAAATGACAAATTGATTTAACTTTGTTTGAATATTTAGGCCACAAATTTCGTCTCAATAGTTTTAGCTGGCTAAATAAAAACAAAACTTGAATTTTTTGTTTGGCTTAGATTTATTTGCAATTCATTAAAAGTTTAACCATGTTAATTCTAATATTCCATAGGCTCCGGGGGGAGCACAATATTGCAACCCAGCAGCCCACGACCGCTCCACGTCTTGGGCACCAGGACCAAGTCAAGCAGTTGTTCGCCACGCTTAATCTTCAGCTGGACATTTTGATTCTGCATGTTGCGCACAAGTTCTCCAATTTGTGCTAGGTTGTCCTTAAAGTTATTGTCATTGATGGAGCCAAAACGCATAATCTTGTCGCCCACACGTAGACCCTGCAATTGAACATAATTAACTATATTTAACAGGTATATTAAAGGACTAGTTACGAACCGCTGCTTCTGCTGGTGAATTGGGGCTAACTAAATTAACTATTACTAAGACGCGAGTCTCCACCGGAGTAATAATTGCCCCTCCGTCCTCTCGTCCACCGCTCAGTTCCAAAGCTGAGGCCCGATTCACAAGCTCAGGATCAGTGGTAGATATTTCGGCATGATATTGATTGAGCAGGCCTTGTATTTGATTCATCAGCTCCTTGTGATCGTTCTGCAAGCAAATAATCGTTTGCCGTGCTTGGCGCACTTGATAGACGTCAATGTTGTTGCGAGGATATCCCTCGGCATCCACAAGTGGACCGTTCATACCGACACCGTCATTCTGCAAGAAATACACATAATTACCAATTGTACAAAGTGCTTTCTAAGAGGTACTAGCTAATCTTTGGATTTTCAAACAAAATCTTAATTTCGTTAAGTATAACACAAATTTGAACAGCAAATAAAATGCGCAATTTTTGAGACGTTTTTGTGTGATACCTTTATCTGTGTCACTTGGTCTGCACATTAATGTATATAAACGTAAATATTTACCGCAGCCAATATTTGTCCATTTTTACTGATTTGCGATTCCAGCTCCACCTTGGCGGCCATTAGCCTTTCCAGTCTTGCTTTTGTTGTGATTCCTGTTGCCATGACTTGCATTTACCTATTCTAGGATTTAACCAAAACAAAATTTGTTTGTTGTCCGTCTTTAACCAAACCAAACTTATCAAATTTATCGAGCTTATCTGCTGCAAAATTCAGATTCAGAAGGAATTTCGTATCTCAGATCGATTTAAAATTTAAGTCACAATTATTGAACTACAAAAAAAATTAATTAAGCGTAAGTTTCTAGATTGCTTTCGTTTGTAAACACAGGCAAATATATTATTTATTGTTGTCAATGAGTGGTAACTCTAATGTGATGGTATCAATCAGCTGATTTGTAATCGATAACTTGTAGCTAAATGAGAGAAATGTCAAAAGAGGGAATACGTCTAATTTAACAGTGAAAATATCGTGAGTATCGATATTATATCAACAATTGACATACACATACAACTAAAAAACATATTCCCCGACTTAAAGTAAACACCAAAAATTTACAGCATTAGAGCACGAGCTGAGCAGAAGTAACAACCTAATTAGCGTTGCTGCAATCTTTGTGTACAACGGACCGAAGATTCGATCAGCATTTCCCCCAAAGAAATGTGAACTGTGCGCTGTGGGCAGCTCTGAAAGTTTATGCAATGTTCTAGTTTGGCCCAAAAGCAACAAGGAGAGCGAAGAGACGGCAACCGCAGACATAGCGCGGTTTACGTTCATATAATAGGTGTACACAAACGCATCCAGATGACTGTTACTGTGACTAGCACACATGTAATGGAGGCACAAGTAATATCAACACATCTTCAGGCTGGCGGCGAACAGCAACATGGCTCCAACATATTGGTCGATGTGGCTGGCAAGGATGTCGGATTAACTGGAACTGCCGATGACGAAATGACGGTTTTGTTAACAAATCAAAATTATCATCTGGAGCCAACATCCGATATTGAAGAGGCCTTCCACGAGCAAAATGGCACCAATAATGCAGATCTTGATGCTGCTGCAGGCGGTCAGCTTCATGCAGAGCTATCGGGCGTTACCTGGCTCGATGACGATGCGATTGATGCATTGGATCGGGTCACACAGGATATTGGCAATATGTTTTTCAATCGCGTCGACAGTCAGGACATAATCTATCAACAGAAAAAGAAGAACATCAAACTGGTTGGCAAATACGTGATGGGCGATGTTCTAGGTGAGGGCTCATACGGCAAAGTGAAGGAGGCCATGAATTCGGAGAACCTCTCTCGCCTCGCCGTCAAGATACTCACCAAGCGCAAGCTTCGCCGTATACCCAATGGCGAACAGAATGTGACCCGAGAGATCCATTTATTAAAGCAGCTTAAACACCGAAATGTTGTTGATTTGGTCGATGTGCTGTACAACGAGGAGAAACAAAAAATGTACTTGGTCATGGAGTATTGCATTGGAGGCTTGCAAGAGATGCTAGACAATGCGCCCGAGAAGAAGATGCCACTCTATCAAGCGCATAGGTATTTCCATCAACTGGTAAATGGACTGGAGTACATGCATAGCCGTCGCGTCATACACAAGGACATCAAACCGGGCAATCTGCTTTTGACGCTCGACCAAACGCTCAAGATATCCGATTTGGGTGTCGCCGAGCAGCTGGATCTGTTTGCGGCGGACGACGCCTGTACAACGGGTCAGGGTACGCCAGCATTTCAACCGCCAGAAATTGCCAATGGCCATGAAACTTTCGCTGGCTTCAAAGTGGATATATGGAGCAGTGGCGTTACACTGTAAGCAATCATATCTAATTAATCTTAAGCACTAATGTGACTTTTATCTATTTTTGCAGCTATAATATGGCAACGGGCTTGTATCCATTTGAGGGCGACAACATCTATCGATTGCTGGAGAATATTGGACGTAGTCAGTGGGTTGCGCCCGACTGGCTATATGATATGGATGAATGCTTTGCTAGACTAATCTTAGGTATGCTGCAAGCAGATCCCAGTGAACGACTTTCTCTTCAGCAAATACGCAAAGATACGTAAGTACAATAATAATATTTTTCTGTATTATAATATATTGTAGAACCTTTTTTTTTTGTTGTACGCTTGCAGTTGGTTCCTGTCCGCACCAGCGGTGAATGACCCACCGATACCCATTCCTCCACTCAAGGAAAAATACGGACGTTCCACTGTACTGCCTTACCTTGAAGCTTATCATTATGGAAGCGAACAGGAACAGGAAGAAGTTTACTTCACTGAGCATGATGTCAATCGTATGTGAATCACGGTATTCTCGCAACACATTTACAAGTCTAATTAAAATGATTTGGTTTACTTAGAGGAGCTAGCGCGACGCGCTGCATCTGCTGCAGCCGAGATTCGCGCTAACAAATCTGCTGCTGCCAATGCTGCGTGCCATTTATACGAGCCATCAACAAGTGCTGAGGCTGCTGCTGCTGCTATGGCCAACGGTTCCAAGGAGGAGACGGCGATTAAGAAGAAGGGTTCCGGCTTTAAGAGGCGCGCCAAGAAGCTTGCATCCTGCATCTCAGTGCGCAAATTGAGCCATTGTCGCACATCGTAGGCGATCGCCCTTAACCCATCCCACTAGTTACTATAGTAATATGGAAAAGTAATAACCTTGTTAACAAATTGTGAGCAACTTTTTGGTTTTTGTTTTCGTTTTTTTGTTGTCTTACATTCGCCAAGTATTTATTAAGCAAAAACAAATAGAGAGATATTGTGTGGAAGAGAGAGAGAGAGTTTATCAAGGTTAACTCCCAGAGCTGAGACTTTGAATTAGCTTAGAAAGCGGGGAGGCAGCAGCAGAATGCTAGTAAAATCCAAGTGACAATACCGTGTATTATATGAGAGAGTTAATTTAGGTCGTTGATATGTATTAAATGTAAAGAACAAAAACACGTTGAATAATTGCAATTAGCAAAGATTCGTTAAAGTAAACTACGCGCCGACAAACGCAAACAAATAAGTAAAATGTTCAAAAACTATTGTTGGCTTTAATATCTTCTATACTAATGCAATTTACAGGCGACGACTATACAGAAACTGCTGGACAGTATTTGCAATGGAACATTTATAAGTTTAATAAAAATGAATATTTAAATATACAAACTGCATTTAGGTCGCAAATTTCTTCTTTTTTTTTTTACTTTACTATTCGCTCAGTCACAAAGCCAAAAATATTTGCAAAACTGGAAAGGAACGAATTAGTTTAACTTAGTTTGATGGCTCACTTTTATATACTAGAGTTTAGCTAATTTTTCTATACTCCCCAAGAGAGGGGTGTTTGTTAATATATTACAATGGAAGTGTCTTGATTAAACTTTGCAATTCGAAGTGAAGTTGTGCTGTGCTTTTAGCTTTTGTCCTTATTTTCAACATTGACACTTATGAGTTGAGAACTTGTTTTCAGTGTATATATATAATATGAACTTTTGTTTTCATTGAGGAAATGCACAAACAATTTATAATTACTCATGTGCCACAGACACACCTCTATTTAAGCTAGCTAACTAAACATCATTATTCCAATTCTACCACTTCCATGCTGGATTTGGGTATCGCCGCAGAATGCACTGCAATTGTCGCGTGAGTTGAATTCGAATGCAAATCGCTCATAATGAACATCTGATGATAGTGATGGCCCAGCTTGTTAAGCTTCTTTTGCATCAGCTGACGTAGTGTGTCCACATATTGCGGTGCCACTTTGGCCTGGCTCGTGTTGCGCCAGTGCAGACCATTATTGTCCACATGAAAGAGCGCGGGCGAGGGCACATGATCCTTTAAATAATTCCAAATGCACTCTCGCAGCAGCAGTGCAATCTGTTTATAGGGAGACAATGCATTTTAGAATCTAATATAAATAATCCATATGTTCTTTTAAACTTGCCTCTGGTGCTTCAAAGTGATCAATTATCGTGTGCAGGTTAGACAATGGTGGCGGTATAAGCTGACTCATCGCCAACAATTGCAACAGTTTTTTGGTGCACAACATAAGCTCGTCATTGGGTGATGTAGGCTGGAATTTGCTTACTGCACATATTGGGACAAAATATTAATTTCAATGACTTGAATTTTGCTGACGTAAATATCAAGGCTTACCGTTCTTGCCGCGCCAATGATGTAAACAAGTTGCGCACAGCGCACGTAGTAGCACCGAGGAGTAGCACAATGCGGGTCTGTGCGTGGCTATCAGGCCCAGCACTGCCCAAAGCACTGGTGAAGTTATAAAGGCACGACGTATTTGCATATCCCGTTCCATAGTGACGCGAGTGAACTCCTCGTCGGGGAAGGGCAGTCCATTGTACATAACATCTGTTGAAACCAGTTCCACAAGCGTTAGCGACACCAACGAGTAGCCTTCAACGTTGTTGGGCTTATCCTGACAGCATAAAACAGTTAGTATATTTATAAAGGGGTTAGTTTTATATTTTTTAATATGTATTACCAGATCCGTGCAGCATGCATTGAGTGCTTTCAGATATAGGGCTTGCTTTTCAGCATCGCAGTTTCTGTCACTTGAGGGCAGTACAGGACGCAGTCCCCGGCCAATGATGCCAGAATGCAATGCTGAGCGATTTGAGTTTGTTCCAGAGTTGGTGTGCAGGTTTTGCATTATTAACAGCTCATGTTCGGGTATCTGCAGATCATCTGATTTGTATTCTTCCAACTGACCGAGCAAATGGCCATGGTAGAAGAGCGCACTTTCCACCAACTCACGCAAGCAAACCGTGCGTGCAATTTTGCGAGCTGAACATTGACGTTGCAGCAGTGCAAAGGCGCGATGAGCGGCTGCTGCACGACTAATCACCGCTGTGAGGATACAATGTATTTATTAGTTGGTTACCCAAGTGTGAAATTCTTGCCACTTACTGTGTTCTGTGAGGCTAACGAAAAAGTATTTTACGCTAAGCACGGCCAGCTTAAGAACCAGCGGGGTTCGCAGTACATTGCAGCGGGAACCAGCCTCGATGTTGTTCAGCAATTCCACAATTAGATGTGCCAAACGCATTCGAGCTGCATCATGTGTTGCCTCGATGCTGACGTCTTCGTTTTCTTCCAATCTGGAGCGCTTATTGGGGCCATGGTCATCATCATACATGTCTTGCATTGTAACGCTATTGTTGTTGTTTGCCTGTTGCATCTTAAACTTCTCGGCACAGTGCTCAGCCGCAACCCTATCCATTCTAAGCACTAGTTTTTGAATTGTACAGTCGAGAATTTGTATAATCTTGGGCAGACATTCGTTCAATGATTCCGTTAGCAACAGGGGATTCATGTGAGGAAAGTGATTTTTCTTCTGCATTCTGTTGAGAGTGAAATAATTATTATCAAAATTGTATCAAGCATATTCTTGTTTGGATAACATACTTTGTGAGCAGGTTGAGGTTGTAAAATGTGTTATATGCTTCCGTAGGAGTCCCCGGCTCCACTGGCAAGCGGTTGTTCACCTGCTCCTGCAATGTTATGTCTTCCAGCACCATCTTGAAACCGTGTGTAATACTGGGAAAGTTGAGCACACCACTTTGGCCACCGAGCAGACGCATTAGAGCACCAATTGTGCTTGGATTTTGCGCGTACGATTTGCGCAGCAATTGTGAAATTGTTTGGTAATATATATGTGGATGCTGTGAGGCTATATAGTAAACATGGAATTTGTTAAAGCTGTCCCAATTTATTGTTAGCTGTCTATACTTACAAACGACGAGTAGTAATCGAACCGCCGTCTGTTGCTTTAATAGATTTGGGCTGAGGCAGCTTTTCCAGAGCATGTATTTTGTCTCCACGGAAGCCAAATCGGCAAGCAAGGGAAAATTGCGCATATTAAGCACCCACTGCTCCAACTCCTGCATGGAAGTGTCCAGAAAGTCCTGACACCACACATACTTTTCGGCCATTTCAGCGACCATCAGAAGCAGCTTCGCTCCGTGTTGATTAAGACGCAAAACGGCATTGTTCAGAGACGGCTGCATATCCGCAAACATTTTATTGCTCAGCCAGAGCGGGGCCTTTAGCACAACTGTTTCGCACATGTCGTCGGTGTCTGTGGAATACAAAAAATTTGGATTAGTGTTTTTTTTTCTTTTGTTTTAATGAATAGCACACACACACGCACATATTTCAACAAAAACATTGACCAAACTCTGCAGTATGGCATCGGAGTAATTCGTTGTTATTAGCAGAAAAGGCACTATAGACACATCGAGTTGTTTCTTTGGAGCCAGGCCATCTTTCAGCATTTCCCGAAACGCTGAGCGCAGTTGTTGCTCATGACAGGAAGTCATGTAGTCCAAGATGCCCGCCTCTGAGTCCAAATGACAGCGATAATCTTCCGCAAAACGCTTAATGCCGCACTGTAGTATGTGCATGATTATCTTGTAGGGAAAACAGCCACCAAGACGCGCTACAATCCAGTCGAATGTCATTGGATAGCGATGAAACGCGCTGAGCATTGTCTCCACACAAGCCTCTGACTCCGTATTGCTTAGTTTGCGAAAGCAACTGTTGATCAGCGTTAGCAGACCATGCATAGCACTGCACTCCAACCAGTAGTTGCACGATGCCGGTATGGTCATTCGACGCTGAGTGTACTTGTCCGATAGTTTTGCAACCAGTTCTAGGCTCCAATTAGCTATGAGCGGTGACCAGGCGGCAGGACCTTTGAATACCAAGTTCTGCAGCGACGTTTTAACCATGTTGAAACTTTCGTATTCCTCGGCACGCATCTGCTGCTGTCGATTGCCTCCCTGCTTTAATTGCGATACCGGCAAACCTGTTTTCTGGTCCACCATTTCGGGTGATACGTACAGCTGCACTCCAATCTCCGCCAGTATGCCAAAGTAGTCGAAAACGATATCCCGAGTGGCGGGCAGATCATCGAGAAATCCCAGACTGTGTGCATAGAATGCATTAGGTTAAAAGACATTTGCAAATTGCACGGGATATCGCTAACTTACGCAACTTTGATTAATGATGGTTTCGTCAAAAGCTGCGGATTACTGTGCCCCTTGCTAACTGTTTCTATAAATTCTTTTAGCTGATCTAGAATATTTTGCTGCAACATTTTTGCTTGTTTGGATCTATCTCTTAATGCAGTCTAAATCCGATTTCATTTGTTGATATTGTATCGATACTATCGATATCACTAATGTATGTATGTATGATACAAATAAGCAATATGCTGAGTGCCGATGATTTATTTATCGAAATAATATCTATACAAACTAACATTTAAACCGCATCTTAAAACAATAATTCTTTGATTGACACTTAAGATCCGCTGTTCAGAAATTTGTAGAATAATAGTTATTCCTTAAAATATATAAAAACTTATTTGTAGACAATTTTTCTGTTGTTGTGAAGTGTGTTAAATTATGAACTAAATTAAACTAATTAACTTGATACAAAATGATTAATACCTAAGCGCCATCTAACGTCGAGGAGGGGAAAGAAGGACACACTATCTATGGAAATTTTGTTACGACTATACGAATTAACGAGTGTGAACAATAGGTTCTTCTTCATTAATTTTGATTTGGGAAAAATGTGTATCGAGGTAACCAAGAGACATTCAAACATTGGCTGGTTTGACTATAACTATAAAGGAATTATATTTTGGGCAATCCTTTTGCCGTAATTCCACCTTACTTGGTTTACAGTGTAATGGGGATAGAAGAAACGCGTCGCCTATTAGGCCTAAACTCAACTTAATCAACTTAATACAAAATTTCGACATTTGGTTGCTTTAAATAAAATATAGTAATTTATATTATAAAAAGTATAATATAAAAAAATTTATAAAAAAAAAATACTTATATTCAGCACGAGTTTGTTGTGAAAGGAGTTTTATGGAATTTTTTGATTACTTACACTGACTGAACCGCGATGAACTTACGATAATTTTTCAAGCACATTTTATTACATTATAAATTATTTTAAAGTATTTTGATTTTATTTTATGCCAAATTTTACATAAATTTACAGTTGTCAGACTGGACTGAGTGTAAGTAAATAAATTAAATAGCGAGTACAATTTTAATTATAATTATAAAATTTATATGATTTCAGAAAATCAAGTGACATTTAGTTAGATTGCAGCCCAATACTATCAGGTCGAACTGGTCATAGTAATATAGTGGTCCTTCTGATAGCCGATTTGTAAGACAATATAAAACAAAGCAAAAATCAACGTCAACATCGATATTTCCTAAGACGTAAATTCAATTTGAGCTATGTGTTGTAACTTAATAAAATAATACTGCGAAACGTATTAATTAATAACCAAAAAAAATTTCCATTCCAATCAAATCAATCAATATGCATTGACTGAATATAAATTTTAATTTAATTGCATGCACATAAAATGCATTTTTTACTGTTTCTCACTTGTATATTGATAGGAAGATTAACATATTAAAAAAAATATTAAACATGCAATTTAAAATCGGAACTTAAGCTCAATAAATTCTGATGTAAATTTTCAAAATCACGTATTTCTGTGCTAATTAATACAAATTGTCCGACATGAGATCAAAACGATGACCAATTACTAATTGTTGGTGGATTTTGTGTTTTTGTGTCAACCCGCTGACCTTGATATCATTTTTCAACGTTGCTGATGTTAAAACCACTTGCGCAATTTCTAATACCATCGTCGATATGGTATGTGTACTAAACGAAGCGTTCGTCATCAACTCCCGTGATGCCGATGATCATTATCATTATCATGAGGCATCTTTACACTCACACTCACACTTTCAGCGGTGGCTGCTGCTGATCGATTTGCTTTGAACTTGTTTGGCCTGTTGACAATTGTGTGTGTGTGTGTGAGTGTGTTTTTTTTCTAAATGGGTGCGCAGCACGTTTTCGCCGTTTTGCTGTATGGAAAGTCCAGTTACCGTGTTAATTCAATGTTTTATTGTTTTTCAATACTTTTTTTTTTTTTGGGTAAACGGGTTTCCCTTGTGTATACTGTGATACTGAGTGTTTGTACAATATTATTCTTGTGTATGTTTTTTTTTAGCGACTTTCGATTACATTGCTCAACGCAAATGCCACATGCCACAAATGTGAGAATGATTTGCAGAATTAGAAAATAGCGCTTGGCTTAACCGTTATTTAATAATCATAATAATAGTGATGGCTGTGCGGCAAGTGCAACAACAACGACAACAACAACATTAACCATACGACGCGTGTGTTGCTGCAATTCGTCTGCAGTCGACGCAGGCGCAGACGCAGACGCAGACATCAACGTTGAAGTTTTGCTGCTTTTGTCTTTGAATTTGAAGCTTGGAGAGCTATTGAGGCTCTGGCAGCGCCAAATCAACGCATCAATCATCGAAAGTTGCACAATGCCGGTGCAAAGGGAGGTTACAAGTGCCAGTTACTGCAACTATGTATTGTGTAGTTGAGGTTACTAAGGTTTTTTTTATTTTTATATCTATGTGTGCTATTCATTAGCAGTTTGCGTTAGAATATCGTTATACCTTCGCATGCGTCACGGTCTATTTTGTAATTTTTACAAATGTGCAAAAGTCGAAAGGCCTTGAACTCCACATAGTTAAATTATGCGTTTTATTTTTATTTCTTTTTTAATGTTTTTAACCTAATATATTGTCTATGCGTTAATAAGGTTAATGGTCCTAACTTGTTCACAATAAACAAACAAAAAGCTGACCAAAACAGAGAAAAAAATGTCCGAAATATCTGAACGACACCCACAAAAACTGGCTAAACATGGACAGCGGCCTTAGCATCGAAAGCATCATCTGCCAAAATTCGATCCACACTTGATATTGTCCAGCCTTTGCCTCATCCATGTGTAGCTTCCGAAGGCTACACATAATTAGGCTTACAGTCATTGCTACCAATATGTTAACTTAAAAAAGCATCATTTTAAGAAACACGCATTTGACCAGACCAAGTAGTACAACAGTGGCAGTTTTTTTTTGCTAGCCTCAAAAAAGTGTCATTGTACCTCAATGATTGTTTGCCGCTTTGTGTGTGCGCCGGAAGATAGAAACTCACACACAATGGAACACTAAGCTGAGAGGAGGAGAGAGAAACGTAAACGGTGTGGGAGGCAGCATCAAACTTATGGAGTACCGAATGTAAATGACCGCTGGCGAGCTAAAGTGTCGGAGAAGTGTTATATTTCTATAACTATAAATCCTAACTCAACTTCTACTTTTAGCTATAAAAAAAAATATTGGGCGCTAAATTTGGAAACTTGTAACTTATATTCTTGACTAAGAAAAACTTGAAAAAATTAAATAAACATCGAGTTAAAATTCAAATTTCCACTGTTTATCGTTGTTACAACATATTTAAGATTTTTTATTGTTGTTATTTTTGATGCTTTAAATACTATAATATTGCAACGCATGGGCGTTTTGAAGTCTCTGAGATAATTTGATTTTAGTATATAATTGATGTACGTATTATTATAACAATGTTGATGCAATAGTTTTAATCTATGAGTTCTATAAGTTACATCGTGCAAATTTGTAGAAAACCCACTGAGTTTATTAAAATTTCATAATGAAAATTTTTCGTATTATTGTTGATGGGCGCGGATTGCTGGCAGAGGTAAAGTACTTATGACCACATATTCTGAAATTGACAAACTGTAATTTGCATATTGCATAGTTACAAGCGCTTTAATAATTGGCATTGCGCAATATTAACGATGAATTAACAACTTAAAGTTCGCAGATTTAACTTATAAGTTATAAGTATTTGGCGAAATATTACACAAATGTTGTAGATAAGTTTAATTGTGACCGTAATGGCACACCTCTTTTCGACGGCTTGTAAATTGCGATTTAACGGCTATATAAACTAATCATTAGCAGCCCAAAGGTACAAAAACTATTAAAACCAAAACAAAATAGCATTAACTAAATTTGATTAGAGATAGCAATACTAAGACTTATAATTAACTTGCTGGCACTCGCAACTCAACATCACAATGGGATTGGCCTGTTTAGGAGTTGACTTTGTTTATGGTTTAGGAAACCACAGATGGCCATCATTTGAAGTCGACAAGTTGCCGTTCTGATTCTGCCGTGAGCAGTAACCGATATTCGTTGGGTTTTTTTTTAATCTTTTTTGCTTGTGATCTGCTCGAAGACTGTTTCCATTCGCTTATGTCATATACAAAAACTCAAATACCCACTAAATTAACAACCGAAAAATGCGTCAAGCGACACATCTATAAATCTAAGACTGGGGTTTATCTGGCATATAAATTGAGTTAAAATATAATACCTTAAACTGGTTTGCTCTCATTATTATATCTCATGAATGCTGAAAGTCAATATCTGACATTCGTTTCATAATTTTTGCACATTCAGATTTTTGATTGCTGAAATATCAGAAATTAGCATTCAAATGCATTTTATTTTTTTATTGTTTTTTTCTTTTCATATTTTTTAAATTGTATAATATAAACGGTTGATGTATCGATTTCAATGGACTCGCACAGAACTTTGTACTCTGCGTTCATCTCAAAGTACCTGAAGCTTGGCAATAACTAAATAATAGTTACGAGCGCTGCCCTTTGCGATGTGGGTGCAAAGGCAAAGAGTAAAAGAGCGGAAGCGAGAGCGTGATACAAAATGAGAGGAACACTTCAATGGGCCACACAAAACGAAAAGCGCAAGCACAGCTCAAAGTTGAACGCGTCAGACTCGACAGCTGGGCTACAGCATCCTTTTCCAAAACTCAAACGCATCACACAAAGAGAGAGCGCATTGAAGATACGCTCACAAAAAAAATTTAACAATAAACACACACACACACACACACATAGCCGCTGAGATCTGGCAACCTGTTGGGTTGTGTCGTTGAATTAAAGTTGCGCTCAGAATTTATCAAAAGCTCGACTTCGCTCACCAAAACGTTGACGTAGCCGTTGGCGTCGCTGCCGCCTTGCGCTTCGTATAAAAGTAAAGCGGCAGCGAGAAATCAAAGTTATTTCTGTGTTTTTGATTTGTATGGTAAAACGCACGCTCACCCAGTCCCAGTAGCGTAAAGTTAACACTAGAGACTAGAGTCGAAAGCAGAGACAAAAGCAACAAAAGACGACAGCAGCCATCAGTAAACAGTTGGTCAGTTGGCCAGTCAGTTGACCATCAGTGAAAGCTCCGGAGTTGTCAAAACGATAGATGTGACTGTGATTTAGTTAACGATTATTATATCAACACACAATTGAGAAACACAAAAACTCAAAAATAATTGAATATTTGTGCGACTGGTGCGCGTGTTTAATAATAATAATTAAATAACTATTACAGTATTTCAAGTATTAAAGTTCAACGCAAGTCTAAGGATAAGAATAGTGTTTATATAAATACAAATTGAGCAAAGTGAATTATTTTGCGTGTCATCAAAAAAGTTCTAAAAATTATCAGTGAAAAACTTTTGTAGTTTCGGCGGAAAATATATTGACTGACAGCAATCGAAAACGAATTGATTTATAAAAATGGTGAGTGGTACCAAAACTAAACATATTACTTTAATTGACGAGACAAAAATTAAAAGGGTTATGAATCTAAAGTATTTTAATAGATAATCTTTTAAGCCAATATTAATGCACTCAAATATTACTTTTCAACTTTGTAACCCATTCAAAGAAAATGGTAAGCAAACGATCCATATAGCACTTAGCCGTGAATCTACTTATAAAATGCCATACCTACTGACATGCCTGACATGTCATGTCATTGTGAAATTCTCGAGCTTAGGACAAACCATTATTTTTCAACAGTCATTAATGTTTAATAGTTAAAAGTTATTAGTCGTCGTGTAAAAACTTCCTTATTTATTTGTTACACCAGTGCTACGGGTTTTTTCTCTTTGTCATCAATCTGATGTTCGCTTCTGCAGAAATGCAAACAAAAATGTGAAAAAACAACTGAGCATTTTGTAGTAGAGACAGCTCGACTATGAGATACCCTTAGTGTAAATCTTTGAGCTGAAATCTTTGACTTGCGAAATGTTGGATATATATTTAGTTATCATAAATATGGGGCTGATGCAGAGAGCCCCCACACACACACAAGCACATACAAAAATGTTCCCTGACTAGAATGATTCATATTCAACAGCAGTATTCGTTTTGAATCATAACTTGAGTGTTTCATATCAATTACATTTTTATTGTTGATCGATGTTTAGTCAATGTTTAAGCAAGTAAAATCAGACTGATCAAGAATATATACACATTACATACTTCACTTGTGTACACCTATTTCAATTGGATCTATTGTATAAGCAGTTCGTGTTTACCAAGCACAAATGCTTAACAGTTTTCAATGCCGTCTCTCTCAACTTTCTTCTTCAGCCTTCTTCGTGACTTTGACATTTTTCTTGGTTGGTTCTCTTGAAAAGTTGCGATTCTGTTTTGCTCTTCCCATTTGCACTTACACTTTTCCAGCAATTGTGTGCAAATTGTATAATAACAGTAAATGGCCTAAATGCATGCTCTGCAATTTGTTTTTAAACATTTGCTACTGCGGAATTCTGTTGCATATGTGTTGGTCAAGCGAGTGGCAACACGAGGCTAAATTGAAATGGGACTGATTCAAAGGGGTCTGCTGCTGCTCCTGCTGCTGCTTGCTTGACAACATTTCGTACGGAAATGCGTATGCAGCGGCAGCGTTAACCTTGAATTGCAACTGGATAGCTGGAGCTGGACATAAGTTTCTTCGCGCTTCCATTTTTTTTTTTTGCGGTCGCTCGTAAAATCTGTTGGCTTTTATTATTTTTGAGTATTTACAGGTGATTGGCGACTGCTGATGGCAAGTGAAATGGATATAATTTCATGGTCAGCCCTCGCATTCGGATTCGAGTTCGAAACTGAGCTGTCGATTGCAGCAGCACCAGCATCAGCAGCAGCAAGTGATTGCCTCAGCTGCTGATGCTGCTGTTGTTGTTGTTGTTGTTGGTTTTTCTTTTCGTCGGTTGCTGCTGCTGCATTGTTTTTGTTGTGCTTTGCTATAGTTATTCGCCAGATCTTTAAATTTTGTACTTATCATCGCCGCGACTGATGCTGTGTAGAAATTTGGTGATTTTCATATTCATTCAGCGGCTTCACTGCAAATTCGACAAAAAGTAAAAATAAAAATAAACAAATAAATAAAAAGGAAAGACAAAAAAAATGTGTTTTTGGTTAACCAATCCCAGCGGGCTAATGATCCGAGTGAGCCCATTGCACCATTTCACAAAATATGTATTCAAATCTTTAACTTGGTTTTTCGAGTTTTTTATACGTTGCTGGTATTTTTTTTTTTTTTTTTTGTGTAGGATTGCACAATGAGTATTACAGGTCCATTTTATTTCTTTCTTTTGTCTCATTTTTTGATGATTTTGCATTGCGCATTGACACTGAAAACTGTACGCTGTTAACCGAAAAGTATAAATATGCTGACTGCGCTATGTAGTTACACGGCACAGTTATTGGCCATATAGGCGGGCACATTTACTAGGCCAGTCGCCCCAAACTGCCAGTAATAATCATAATAAAAATTGATTTTAATCAAGCGATTTACTTGCAATTGCTGTTAGCGCCAGTCCGCTCCGACACATTAGAGAGATAGTTTGGCGGCATTTGCTCCGCGGACGCCGACTGCAGCGTCAACTTCGACGTTCGCTTCGCGGCCACTGCCAACGACGATACGACGCGACGCGCTCAGCTGTTGAGAGAGCACGATAAGTCGTTGTTGATGTTATGTCGCATGTGACTCGATCCGATCGCTTGCCGCTGTAATTCGCTCTGTTAGTAGTACAACGCGGTGTTGGCGAGTGCAAGGGACCAGACTGCACACATTCGAAAATGTACATACAAATCATATATATTGCGAGGAGCTGCATTCGGGGCATTTTGCAATGATAGTGCCATTTGTCCAAAGGTTTATTGGCTAACATTGAAAGTGTGCGTGCCTCCAACACATTTTTCCATTTTTTTTAGTTCTACTCACTAGCTCCCTCCTCTCTCTCTATCTCTATCTCTCTCTCTCTCTCTTTCTCTCATTCACTCACTCTCCGTGTGTGCGTAAAAAGTTAACTATTCTCTGGTGCGCCTTTACATTCGTATATCGCGCACAAGTGCTAAAATCTAAAAAAAAAAGGTTCAGCTTTTATTTAACAAAAAAAAAAAAGAAGAAAAGTAGAGTGAGTAGATATAAATGTGTGTACTATGGCTGTGACGCTGACATCGGCTTCTTATCGGACTGTCATTGAAGTAAGTGCCGTTGTGATAATTCCATTACCGTTGGTTTTAGATTAGGGAACAAGCATCGATATGCACATGTTCAATATTAATCGATATAATTGATCAAATGACACAATATTTTAGTATAGGCTTTGTAAGCTGTTTGCGAAAAATATATAAAATAAAAACGTTACAGTAATATTCAATAAATATATATAAAGATACAGATTATTAACTTTTTTTTGTGTGTACAACCAACAATTTTTATATTTGTATATATTACATTAAATTATCCTTTCACCTTGAAATGAATGCAACTGCAAATAAATATGTAAAATTAATATTTGCGTGTGCTGAGTTCAACTCACTTGACAGCCTTCTAAAACAAACATACAAATTATTATTTTTGTCAATTTATTGAACAATTATTTATATATACAAATGCTTGATGATTTTAAGATTCGAATAATGCAAAACAATATATTTGCATACCCAGTCATTCAAAAAATACCTTTTTATTTAGCATATGCCAAATGTCAAATGCCTTTCTGGAATGTGAAATTCAGGATTGGAGAGACTTAAAAATTTTGGGTTTTTTTTTTTTAATGAATCCCATAAACTCGTTTACGCGCCACAGATCGAGTATGTGCAGCTGTGCACTTGACTGTTAAGTACACTTTACTTTTTTTTGAATGCAACTACAAATTTCCGCAATAAGCAACTTGAAACGCGCCAAAAGCGCGGGCGCACTGTGAGCGGCGAATAGCCAAAAGCAACTTGCAACAAGAATATCAACAACAACAACGACAACAAAAAGCTAAACATGATGTCTTGCACCAATTACTGACGTTTTAGTTGAAACCACTGCTTGATGCCAAATTAACGCGATTTAGCTACTCTAAAAGGCAATCTCAAAGCCTTCTTTGTTTAGCAGACAAACAAGATATGACAAGGTACATATGTATATAAGTACACTCAGAGAAAAGATCACTAAGAATTTTAAAACATCCATCGGACAGTGGCACATAGAAGCTGTCGTGACGTAAAAGGAGTGTCACTAAATTATATATATATATATATACACAGAACTCTTAGTATTTGAAGAACTCTATTTCAGAAAGGATTTTTTCCAAAAATGATCATTTATTTTTTTGTGTAACTTAATTTTGGCGTGCGAATTGCATGCGTTTTGTTTTGAGCGAATGTGATTGTTGTATGGATCGTGTTGCATTTTCAACTTGACCCACAATGCGTGCATGCTGCAACATGCAACAAAAAAAAAAAAATGCACATTTGCCGTTTATTACTCCAAGTCGACGATTGGAAAGCTAATTGCAAGTGCTTAACGCTTTTTTCAACTTGTCCAGGCATGTGTGTGTGTGTGTGTGTGTGTTAGTGTGTCTGTGTGTTAGTGTGTCTGTGTGTTAGTGTGTTTGTGTATTGGTACATTCGTTGTTGCATAATTTGTATTATTAGACAAGATGCCGCATGAGTAAAAGTCTCAGGCTGAACCTGAATTTTTAACTTCAAAAGCGAGTTGCACATACACACACAGCCACACACACACACACACAGAGAGACTTGGCTGCTGCGCTCAACTTGACCTATAAATTGATTTTTATGTTGTGCAGGTTCCACAATTCGTATTTTTTTCTTTTCCTCCTCTTTGGCTTATGCTTTTTGCGTCTATTCAAAGCCATTTTTGTTAACTTTAATTTGTATTTTGCTTAAATAACCAAAAAAAAAAATCATCAGGTGAGAGACAAGCATTTTGCTTATGGAGTCGCGGTATCAATCGTCTGTGGCTTTAAACCAGTTTACCGCTCTCCGCTGTCTTTTGGTAAATAATTTTGGTCTCAGTTCATGTCATTTTGGGGGGGGGGATGGGAAGGGAAAGTAAAAGTGTTGAACTGCACAATTATACGGATTTACAAATATGAATACATATTTTTAATAGCATGGCAAATTACTTGATGACGCCCCAGTGGCAGATGACACTTCTTACATAAAAGCCATACCGTCAGCATCCAATTAAAATAAATCAAATCTCAAATGAAACGAAAATTAATTTTAATGTGAGAAGACATATAGTTTATTTATACAGCAAATTCAACAATTTGCTCCCAGACTCTGGCATCAAGTCAGTCCCAGTTGGCAAAAAAAAAAAAAATATATATATATAAATAAAGATAAAGCCAGTTGAACTGCCTGGCTGGTTGGCCTTGTAGGGAAATATATGTGTGTGTATTGTAGGCACGGGTATAACAACAACAAAAAAATTTGGACTATCCATGTTACTTCATAGTCGTCTCAACACCTTTTTAGCATCTGGTCTGTTGTCTTCCAGTTGATGTGGCTCTCATCCCAGTTTTGCATTTGAAACTTGTCTTGTTTATTGGCATTGCTCGTTTTGTTGTTGTTTTTTTTTTTGTTTTGTTTGTTTGATATTGTTGATGACCGGAGATGTTTTCTGGTCTTATCTTGATAATAATTATGCTGTCATGCTTATTACTGGCCAGTATTTACCCCCATGTGCCTTTGTGGTATTAATGAAATATGTTAAAAAATTTATTGCTTTGCTTGATATTTCATATACTCAAAAATATTTATGTAAAACCTTTTGTTGAATTTTAACTATTAGCATTAAATTGAGTAAATGATTTAAATAAATTTATAGAGAAATTTAAAGCTACGATTTATTTCGCACAATATTTCAATTTTTCTTTTTTTTTTAAATACATTGTTGTAAATGTGTAAATATAAGATAAGCACAAACATAATAAAATAATTTACTCGAAAGTGAGCCTTGACCTCGTCGATCTTTTTAATTAGCAAGTTTTATTTATAGTTATTAACGATGCCATGGAAAAGATGCAGTTTTATATGGGATATAAGCGAAACTTGTATAAAGGCTATAAATAAACTGTTGCTACGGGCAACCGGGCTAAGCTAAAAAAGAGCCCATTGTAATGACCAGGCCAATGTGGTGTGCTCGTCATGGCTTTGACTGCTATTGCATTTTGGGTTACGTCCAGCTGTGAAGTTGTCGTTGTCAGCGTTGTTGTCGCCGATGTCGCCATTGCCAAACAATGGTGTCGAATGGTCATCATGGGCATCAGTAGGGCATCAGTAGCATCAGTCTCAATAATTGACATTGTAAATTTTGAGCTGTTTTGTTGGTCCGCTGGTCGCACTATTTGCCATTGCTTATGGTGCATAATGAAGCGTTAAAATGTAGCACGCAACAGCAGGCAAGCGGCAGGCGGCAGGCGGCAGAGGCAGAGGCAACAACAGTCACAACAATTACAAATAGCTTTTGTACACTTGCCGCGCTTGCTGACGGAAGCATTTTTGTGTACTGTTTTGTTGTTTTTGGGAACTGGCATTTGCAGTGCGTGTGAACCAAAGAAAGCCAAAAAATATGGGTCAGCCAAGAGATGCTGCGGCTGCGGCTGCGGCTGCTTACGCAAACAGCGCTGCCCGCTGGACAGTGTCTCTCTTTATGTAATACATCAAAACACCGAAACGAACACAAATGCAAATAAAAAACAATACAATAATTACGCATATAACTGGCATATTTGACCGCAGCGCAAAGTCCAATGCAAATTGGGCGTCAACTGGCCACATTCTGACATTTAACAAATTAACACGCCGCAGGCATATCACCATGAATTGGCAAAATAGAATGTATGGCTGGCACAAAAGCGTTAAGAAATTCAAATATCTTAAGGTTAATTAGTATACTATCTATTTTTTCCGGTGCACATGTGCACTGTGCAAAAAAGACGCAACTAATATATAAATATCTTCTTGGCTAGATGTAGGCAACAAAACAAACCACTACACTTAGCAAAAATATCGTTCTGTAATTTAAAAACAAAGGCATTAGAAATAATTTAAAAATTTCTCTTTCCGTTATTAAGAATTTGTATTCTATTTAAATGTGAAATTTTAATTTACTAATGATCTGATACAACCCAAATATAAGTTGAGCTATACCGTTTTTTTGAGTGTATTCATTTGACCTGTGAGCTTTTAGTATTCAGAATCTGGCAGACATTTGCGAAAATCTTCCACGCGACTTGGTTTAGTTTTGGGTTAACGCATATAATTAAATATTCGCATTCGTTGCTGATACCCATAAAAACCGGCTTTTATTTTTTTGTTGGTTGTTAGTTAACTTTTGTGCATATTTTTTGTCTTTGTTTGTTTGTTGACTTATCTGGAAAAGGTTCAACAAACCATAAAATTTGCGTCAATAATTTGGCAAACTTATAATTCAATTAGGTTCATCCGAATTGCTGACAAATTTGAATATTTAATGTTTTTTTTTTTTTTATCATTTTTGATGAAATTATGTTGATGTCAGCATTAGCTGCTGATTTAGTGATTAGGTTCATCCGAATTGCTGACAAATGTAAATTTTTAATGTTTTCCCATTACTGATAAAATTGAGTTGATGTCAGCATTTGCTGCTGATTAAGTGCCACCCAGAAGTGGATTTAATTGAATTTTATGATGAAAATATTGCGCAATGAATTTGGTAGGAATGCAAAAGAATGATTCCAATAAACCTATTAAAGTCAAATGTGCCGAGCATTTAAAGATGCCTCATTATTTAGCCTGTGCCTCAAATTGTAGCGACAAGTGCAAACGTGTGGGATCAATAAATGCGGATGTTTTTCAAAGAAATATAAAACATGACAAGCGAAATTGTTTTTTTTTTGTGTGTGTTGTTGTTTGGATTAAGGTATAACACCTACGCACAACACTTGTGAATCTTGTGGCAGCGGGTGCAGCAGCAGTTGGCAGGTTCGTGGCTTAAGTCTTTTGTTTTGGGCTGATAAAATCAATCTGGCAGGCAGGTAGTCATTCAAAAAGACATTGACAAATTGTCTAAAGATCACCAGTAAATGCTTACAAATTGAATTGATTGATTAACGATTGATTGGCTGCTTTTCCGATTTCCGCATTAAATACATTCTCTGCCCAAACCCAATAAATTGAGTAACGGTTCTATGCGGAAATTCTCAAACTAAACTGGTTCGCTTGATGTCCGACTGTTGACAAAACAAACAAACTATCAATAATTGCAATGAGTGGCCGTTCAATAAACATTGTTATTTGAGCCTTAATGAGCCAATATAAGTGGCTATAAGTATGGGGGGGAAACTGGTTTAATGTTTTAGTTGTAGTGATTTTCCTGAATTAAACACACAAAATCGGTGAATTTATACACATATTGATGCATACGTCAGCTGCATATATGAATATCTCAATTAGTATCAGTTTACCACTTGTGCATTAATTATATAAGATCTACACACTCACACACACACACACTTACGCACACACATTCTATTTGCCCACTCGTGAAAGCGATAGCCTTGTGAAAATTCAGCTTAAAGCCGCAGCTCCGGAAGCACTTTTATCAAATTTAAATTTTGGCCCTTCATTTTAATGTTTGTGTTGCTTGTTGCTTGTTGCTTGTTGCGGCGGTGTCTGCGTAATTATTTTAAATTCAATTAAGCCGCATGCCGCATACACAGCTGATCTCTTAAGTAGCGGCGCTTGCATAAAAAAAAAGTGAAAATCTCTCTGCGTAATTAGATGCAATCAGCGTCTGAGTTTTTTTTTTTAGCATGTAAATTATGGAAATTTTGGGGTAACTCGGTGGCATGAATCATGTCGGCGTGGCAGTTCGATTATAGGGTTGACAGCGAACTTTAATTCGGTGTATTGCGTCATGGAAATAATGCCAGTCATTCGCATTGGGAGTCGCTTGGACAGTGATGCGTATGCGTGATATGTGCGATGTGAATACGGGGAACACATCCCACTAGAAGTCGATTGTGTAAAATATAGTGAGACACACGCAATCATTAAGGCAACTAAATACAAGTCTTGCCACACACACACACACACATGGACACTCAAAAAGCGATAACAACAAAAAGCACCGGCTTTCAATTTTTCTAGCATCTCGCAAAAAAAAATTGCCAACCAAACAACTCATTGCAGTTCTCCAGCCAATAATTACAGCTAGTACTTCAGACAAACAACACACAGCACTGAACACACCCGCTCGCCAGCACTCATCATCGCAGCACAGCCTCCAGGCTGGCCGGTGCACTGCCTAATGGCAGCCACTGTGCCATAATGAACCAAGCAAACTTCATGACTTGACGCTCAACGCTCCAACAACTTAATGCTAAACGACATAGTTGGTGTGTGTGTGTGTGTGTGGACAAGGCGACAAATATGCATTGTTTTTTTTTTTTAAATTTTTTTTTGACATACTACCTGCCCACCTGACCAACTTTTGGTGCCAAATACAAATGCCTCTGCATGACATGCAGATGAATGGGCCAAAAGGTGGCTCTAGCCAACAGGCTAAATCAAGCAATTAACTTTAACGGCCACAAACTGCAGGATAAATTATGATGCAGTGGCTGCAGCTGATTGCATACATTTTTCTTTAACGTGCCACACAGCTGCCACTTGATTGTGGCATTCTTTAGAAATCGCGCCACAAAAGCTGCGTGAAAATCAATGCAATTAGAACGAAGTTGAAAAGATCACATTTGATTTGGTAATAATATTTTTTTTTTCGATTAAAGTGATTGAAAAAAACTGGGTTTTTTTTTTTGCAGCTGTAAAGAATAACGAATTTTTAGAATTGCATTTGTTGATTTATTACGTATTTAATTACAAAACAAGCTGTAAATAATTGCAGATTTATATCCCATTATATATTACACTAAAAATATATTTGTACATTTCCTTGAAGCGTATAAAAAAAAAAAACGAGTATTTAAATATTGTTTTTGATTACATAGTAAATCACATAAATAAAAAAAACCATGTCCTATACATTGGTCACATTCCATTACTCACCCCCCCCCCCCCCCACTCACACACACACACACAGATCTCTTGTAAGCTCAACCCCTGTAATTTATGGCTAATTAGCTTATCCCCTTCTTGGCTATGCAATAATCACAGACGAGTTTTTTTTTTTTTTTTTTTTTTTTTAGTTTCTATAACTACCATTGTCTGACTATTTAAGCAATAATTATCAATTAACATAACTTGTTTAGTTTTTTTTTTTTCACTTCACTAATAATTCAAATAATTACATGATTGTAATTAACACAATGCATTCCAAAGTGAATTTTGTTTCCTGTTCCTGTTAGTTGTACCCACTCTCCAATTATTAGCCAGCTGGATATTCTATTGCAACAGTTTAGACCAGTTTTGTGTGTGAAACGATTCATATTTTTATATGGGCAAAATCATTGGCCAAAATCGATCTAGCTTAGTAGCTGGCTTTTATTAATGCTTTTTGGAGCGGCAATAGCCAAAGATCTGGGGGTAGATGATCGGTCAGACATATTAATGTGGCCGACACACATTATTATATGCACATATATTGGATAGGGGGCATGATTTGATAAATTTGGTAGATTGTCAGGTGTTGTAATGCGGCTTATATTGATTTGACATTTGAACCCATTGTCAGCCAAGGCTGTTTGCTTGCCTTAAGCACATTGCTTAAGATCTTGACTAATGATTTCTCATATTTTTTATTATTTTTATTTATCGATTTCTTGTAGGAGTACCTCTCACAGTTTTATGATGGCTGGCGGGATCTTATGGACAACAAATCAGATCCGCGCACCCGTGACTATCCGCTTATGAGCTCACCGTTTCCAACGATAGCAATCAGCTTGACATATGCATATGTTGTAAAGGTAAGTGGCACTTTTTTTTTCGATTGGGAATCACCACACCGGCGGACACACATTGTGTTTAGCCGGCGTTCTCGATCTATAATTACGTTGTCTGAAATGATTGAAGGGGCACAACTTGAATGAGCACGCAAAGTGTACCACTTAAAGCAATCGATTTTTTTCTTCTTTTCTCACTTGGCTGAGTGCTGATTCTAGATTCCGGATACATAACTTCCCATTTGATGATCTCGTCAGTCATGTCCTGCGTCATCGAGTCATCCAAAACTAGTCTTCATTTTACGTCATTGCAAAAATAAAAAAGAGTTCAGGGCCACTCGTCCCATTCAATAACGATGCCAATCACCAGTATTCAATATGAGACGTTGGTGTCGAAATTGCGATCCATGTCGACAAAAAATACATATGCAAAAGAAGAGCAGAGAAAAATGGTGTTTTTGAAAACCACCTTAATCCAAAAACGATTTCTATTGGGATTTCAGCTTTGCATTGCTTTACATTTGTATACATATATATATATATATATATATATAGATATGTAATTATTTAAATGGCTTTCACATAGTCTTCAAACAGCTAACAGACAAAAGACTTAGGCAACGAACTCGTCCCAAAATCAACATCCGACTGCCTCCGCTTGATTTAATAATTGCAGCATCGCGCCTTTGTTTGAATTTGTATGTTAAATGGGCAACGGTAATTAAAAAGCAGTGCTTGCTAAGCCATCGAACCGACTAAACAGACGAGCCTTTCAGCCATGTCTGACCCGATTAAGCCATCATGGCATATGCACATAATTATGATCATAAATCATCCAAGAATTAAATTAGCATATTCGAATTATGACTGAATCCATTACAACACTAATATTTGCAATTTTTAAATAAACTAAATTCGAGTCTAATAAATCTTTAAGAAAATTGCTTATGAAATTAGCTCGAAAATTAATTCACTAAATTGATGGAAAACAATAAATATTATTTTATATATATCAACGTCATAAGAAACTAATTTTTTTTAATATTAAATCTTTTTCAATTTCTTCCTTTTGTTTCCATATTAAAAGGATATATTTTAAATATAATCTATTGTCAATTTGTTTTTATATCAGGTACTGGGACCTAAACTAATGCAAGACAGAAAACCCTTCGAGCTGCGCAAAGTTCTGATTGTTTACAATGCGATTCAGGTTCTTTTTAGCATGTGGCTGTTCTATGAGGTAAGTGCCACAGCTTATATACAAAAAAAAAAAAAACCCTTTAAAGATCACAATTAAATAAGCATTTCATATTTATAGTCTTGCATAGGTGGATGGCTAAATGGCTACAACTTAAGATGCCAGCCCGTTGATTATTCGTATTCACCGATTGCGATACGCGTAAGTATAAAGTCTGGTATATAAGTGCCTATATATATATATATATTTATGTGTGAATGCATATAAAAATAAGTATGTGTTTTATCATTTAGAAAATTCCACGAAAAGGTTTGTTTAACCGTGCCAGATTTGTATGTATTAAGGCAACCAGTTTTTTGACTAAACAAAATGCCGCTATTATGCTAATCAATTTATGACAAGTGTCTGGGGCGACTCCGGCTAACAGTCACTATAATAAATTTTGCCTAGATTGAAGCCTCACGTGTCATCAAACTTTGACAAAAGAAAGTGCCAAAATATCTTAGAAAGTCACCAATTTGCATAGGGACAAAACAACAAATGGTTTGTGCAACACTCGAGATATGAAACTCAGAAATCAGAAATCTTGAATATGCAGCACTCGAAATATGATATTCAGAAATCTAATCGAATTCAAAAATAAAAATTTTATGGCTTTAAGATGATACACTGGATGATTTGACAAGCCCCAAAAAATACACCGTGCACATTTTAAGTCTATTATTCACAGATATTTAGATGATTCAAAAATCGTATTAAAATTAGCAGGAATCACAAGCAAATGAAAAAAGAACATTCTTTAAGTAAATTTTCTACAGGATTAAAAATTAAAAAAATCTATTCATTTAAAATATGGGAGATTAAAACCAATTGCATTATTAACTATATTATTTAAAATATATTGAATTAAAAACAATTATATTTTATGTGGCTATAAGATGGGTTTTTAAAAAAAAATGAATTTAAAATAAAGTAAATTAAAATGTATTATTTTATATTTATTATATAAATAACTATTAAAAGTTATAGGTTTAATTTGTATGACATAAAATTAATTTAAAAAAGGAAAAAGTAATTGTTAATAATTATTATTTATAACAAATGCTTTTATTTCATTTGACAGACTACAAAGGGCTGCTGGTGGTACTACTTCTCCAAGTTTACAGAGTTCTTTGACACGTTCTTCTTTGTGATGCGCAAGCGATATGATCAGGTGTCCACATTGCATGTGATACATCATGGCATAATGCCGGTGTCCGTTTGGTGGGGCGTCAAATTCACGCCCGGTGGCCACTCGACATTCTTTGGATTCCTGAACACATTCGTGCACATCTTCATGTATGCGTATTATATGCTGGCTGCGATGGGACCACGGGTGCAGCGTTATCTCTGGTGGAAGAAATATCTGACTGTGCTGCAGATGATACAGTTCGTGCTGGTCATGGTGCACTCGTTCCAGTTGTTCTTCAAGAACGATTGCAACTATCCCATCGGATTTGCCTACTTCATTGGCGCCCATGCGGTGATGTTCTACTTTTTGTTCTCCAACTTTTATAAGCGGGCCTATGTGAAGCGTGATGGCAAGGTATAAATATATATATATATATATCAATATCAATATATATATAATTGGCTAATGCATTTTTATTGTTTCGCTTGCAGGACAAGTCGGCCGTTAAGGCCAATGGGCATGCCAACGGTGCAGTGAAGCAGCACAAGGACGGAGAAATCCCACAACGCAATGGTCACACGACTGGTACTATGAATAGGTTCCACAGCACATTCAACAAATTTACGACCGTGATGTGCAATCCGGCGTTGAACTCGAACTCGAATTCGAACTCGAACTCGACGCGACAACGTGTCCTTGTCAATGCGGGCAACAAGTGAAGCCGTCGCTAGCCAAACAGCCAGCCAGCCAGTTAACCAAGAAACAAAGCATAAATTAATTAAATGTAACAAAGTAAAATACCGTACCATTTAAATATACATAAGCATAGGGAGTCCAAGCGTATTTCTAAGCCAAATCAATATCGAACTTAAAACAAAAAAAAAACAAAACTTAAAATAACCACAACATATTGTCGTAGAAATCCAATTTATTATTATTATTTCGTTGGATTTTTTGATCAACAGAAATGTGTTTTTTATTTTATAAATAAAATCGAGATTGAAAGAAACTGAGTGTTATTTCATACTGGTGTATTAATTATCGATCCCAAATTGTAATCGATGCAAACTGTATTTTCTTTAAGTAAGATTTCGTAATTCTGCCACATAAATTATTTTCACTACGCAATTTTAATTACACATAGCGAAATAGGATTTATATTTTTTTATTTACTTTAATGTCGTCAAAGCCTTTTAATTAGTCAAACTTATTTGTTTTTAATAAGGCATAAATCAAAATATACTTTCTACATATCACAGGTAGCTAATTTTCAATTTTAATATTCCTCTTAATTAAACAGACCCAAAAGTAAAACCGTTAGTTTTGAATATGATTGTGATCTGCATTTATGTTTGGTATTAAAGTATTTTGGTCATAGATAGTGTAATATTTATCCACTTGCAAAATGTAGCCACTGCATACTGCAGTGTTGCCATATCACTGAAAACAGTTTGAGTTAAAACGCGCGCTCTTTTTCCCATCACGATACAAAGTAAATGTAAAAGGAGAGCAGTGCAGCACTCTATAAGAGCGCAAAACTATGCAAGGGTGACGTCAGAAGTTCGCTGTATTTAATTAGTGAGTTGCTTCAACACACAAACTTTTGAAAAGGTAATTAAATTGAGAATGCTTTTGTATCTTTTTATGTCAAATATGGGTTATTGTAATTTTTGCTAAGCGTAAAGAAATGATCCAATGACGTAAAATTACAATCTTTCTTGCGTGACCTTATCAATTTATGCTCTGTGCTTCGTCGGTTTACTTTTGGATTTTTTTTTTGCTCTTGTTGCCCGCTTAGTTTCATTTTAGACTTCCTTGTGCATGGTTGTTGCCGTTGATTTTGTGGTTTCGTTTCGGATATGATTTTTTAGATTCGATTCCGGTACGTGGGTAAATGTAAATGTTCACATTAAAGAGAAACATAACATTCGTCATTAACAGCAGGAGCAGCATATCCCCTAGCTAAATAAAAGCACAACCTTCCCTAAATATCTCGCGACGATCATTTCGGTATATGTATAAAAGTTCGTGAGTGTGTGTGTGCAGTGTGTGTATGTGAAATTCTTTAAATTTAAGCAAAATTCCATCGCTGCACGCTTGTTCGCCAAGTTCGCCGGCCTGAAATCATTGGCGGTAAGTTCGCATCGATTTTTTGTTAGCAACTTGTTGTGCATCCACATTTTATGCTCTCTTACGTTCAGCCAAATTAGTCATAGTTTTAATTAAAAAAAAATAGAAGAAAAAAAAGGTCTCCTGTTTCCCGCCGCGCCCATCAACGGAACTCAATGCAAGAGAAAAGGGAAGCAACAGACACAATTAAGAGAAAAAGAGAGTGCACGTGCAAGTCCGGCACGTATATCCTCTCTTATTGGGCGCGTGAGTGTGTGTGTTCGTGTTGTATGTTTGTATGTGCGACGAGAATGAGAGTGAGAGCGTCGCGTAAGCATGGACGTACGAATGGGGCCTGCCCTTTTATAGGGGTTTGAGGTGCGTTAATAACTGTTAATTGCAGTTGAAGCCCGCATGGGTAAAATAAATCCATAATGCTGTGTGTGGTGGTGCAGTGTGATGGGCCACAGCTAAAAAAAATGGCTGCCCTGGCTGCCCTTGCGAATTCCAATGCCCGTTTCCTTTGTTAACTACAGCATTGAATGCAAATGCAAATGCGGTCTCTGACTCCGCTTTTTTATGCTGTCAATTGCTTGGCACACATTTAGTTATGTCAATTCATATTTGTTGCATCACGCGCCTCTCCCTCAGTCAACGTCAACCTGTCAGCCAGTGGACAGTGAAGTGTGCCTGGTGCGCGCCTGCGCAGCCCTGAGTTGCATTTTGTTTTTGTCGATCAAAAAAGTTTCACCTGTCCGCAATGCGGAAACGTCGCTAATTGTTAATTAACCAGTCGTTAATCCAAATTGCAATCGAGCAATGCAGAAGGTCAGCAATGCGACTGATAGGCTATTTATGTTCTTAATTTTTTATTATTATTATTCTTAAAATTTCCAATTGTAAAGTAATTTCATTTGATTTAATGGCAACAACATAAACAAAAAATCCTAGTGCTAATTATAAGAACATTACACCACTCACATAGGTGGGGATAGCTTAGGACTTACGTCATTTGTAAATTGTGAAAATCAATAAACTGAAAATTTCTGTTAATACACTTAAAACGGTTGTCTAAAGTCAACAAAGTGCAAATCAAAAGTCCCAAGCACACAAGACTATGCCCAAGGTTCAAGTTCGTACATTTTCAATCTGTCCATCTGTCCGCTGCCCATCCACACCCACTTGTTACGCCTCCCCTCCTTTGCGATGCCATGTGAATGTGTGCGGCACTGTTGCTGAGAGCATCACTCGTCTGATGAGTTTCAGTGCATGGCGAGGAGAGCGTTCAAAATATCGTATCATATAGAAATTTCATTTTAGCACCGCTAACGTTCAAAGTCCAAACTGAATGGCTGACGGATGGGCAAAACATACATATTTATATATGTATGTATGCAACTCTATGTGTATGTGTGTGTGTGTATATGTGTTTGTTTGTTTGTAAATCTTTATGTGGGTCGTGGCGTGGTCTGGTTTGATGATGTTTGATGCCATCGTGCGAGTATAATTGTATTTTGGTCCATATATATTTCGCTTATGAATGTATCTTTTTGTATGTATTTATGTAGGTCTTAGCCTCTCATGCTTGATAAACACTCTTTGGCACTGCTATTAGGTAAAGTTCTTTCAACCGGTTTGCCCACAAGTAAGAATACACTGTCTTGTCTCGAATACACTATCTTGTTAAATTCTATGAATTTCAAATGATTTTAAACGTATTTAAATCCAATGGTCTCAGGCATAACGAACTTAAAAATTCGAATTTTTAATTTGGTGATTTAAAATGTACATTAAATTAACTTTATTAGCGTTGACAATTTCCAATTTAAATTCATAACTGTCTTAACAAAGTATGTATAGCCAACTAGTGTGCTCCTCAAGAGTGATTTTCCAGAAATCGATCCGGTTCTGGGTTGCCTGGCTGCTGTGGCACGTTTTACAGTTATTGTGTTTGACCACAAACATTTGAATCGCAGCACAAAAGCAAGAAAAACAACAAAGGCAACGGTAACAGAAAAAAAAACAGAGACAAAAACAGAACTGCCTTAGCAACCACCTGTTGCTCCACTGTGAGTACAAAAGATGCCGTTATCTGTGACTGTCGCCACAGCACTTGAGAGTTTTCTTTGATGCGAGAGTCATTTGTAGGACCACCAACTAGGGAGCTGTACAAGACAACGATATTATGAACTAGATTAGTTGATGTATTAATTTTGTATTTAAAAATAAATGTAATAAGATCACAAAGATTTTGCGTATATATATATATATATATAATAAAGTGAATACGATCCGGATTTGATTACTGTGTTGTCATCTTACATAAACTCTATAAAGTTGATTTAAATCAAAAAAACATTTTCTATTTAAGGAAAACATGCTAAACTGCTTTTTTATACAGCCTTTTTCTAATTTTGATTGAATAAAAATAGTTTTTTTGTTAACCGTTTTTTTTAGTTTGATTGGAATAATTCTGAAAATTCCCATTTTGTCGATTCTTTTATTTACCTTATTTTCTATAATTTGTTTTTTTTTTAATGGTCTTTTACAGTGTCACTTGCCAATAAATTCTTTAAGCCATATAATATAATAGTCCAGATGGGTATTACATTTTGGCCAGCTGACAACCGGTTGTATCAGCGAAAAAAAAACTCTTGCAGTGTTTTGTTAATGCTTTCATTAAAATTAATAGGGCTGTCTCAATTTCAAATTTTTCGCACAATAATTTGTTGTGCTGGCCTTCGTTTTGTTGCTCTTCTCATTAATTATGTATTCGTATGTTAAGTATTAAAGTTTGTGTTATGCATATGTATGCACATGTGATTTTATTGGGGTCTTACCAGCCTAGGTTATGGCTTGTTTCTGTTTTGGGCACACCTGTCTGCCTTAGGTAAAATGCAAGGTCTCCGCCCTAGAAAGCTGTACTAAATCTAAGAATATGATAAAAAAAAATATCAATAAATATATATATATATATATTTATTAAATATGAACGCGCATTGCATATTACAGCCATTACACACAAGTGAAACTTTCCATTTAAAACACCAATTTTGATCGCACATATCAACAACGTCAACCGAGTCGAATACATGGCCAAGTTGAAAAGCAAAGGGCAGTTGGACGGCTATCTGGCTCAGACAACTTGCGCTTTCGTTACATCAGCAAACCAAAAACTGAAAAAAAAAAACAACAAATTTTAAATAAAAGTTTGCGTTGGCTGGCAAATCGTACGATCGATTTAGTGTTCCAGCGACCGCTGCCTTTATTAAACTTTGGAATCGCTTGGAATGCCAAATATTTCAGTAAATTTTGGCTGTAAGTCTTTCGCAGTCGCTATCGGCTCTCGGCTTCCAACTGGCCCGACGTCAGTCACGCACCTGAGCAGTTTTGGGCCCCGTTTAGCTGTATCTGTGCTTTTTTAGCGCTTACTTTGCGGCCTCTTTCTTTGAACAAAAAAGAGATGCGAAAAAATCGTTCAAAATTATTGGGTGCTATAAATGAATCGACTCCTCACACAAACTGTATTACAAACCGATTATACATATTATAAACATAGCCGGAACGAATTTTTTTCCTATATATATTTACGTAGCTTTTAAAATTTTGCCTTTTGCTGTTTGTTTTGTATGAACTTGAAGTGCGATTGTCAAAGTTTCTAACGATTAGAAATTCTAAAATGCAAATATTTAAGCTATTTACTGTGACACTGTGGAGCGACATTAATAATGTATTTTGATGGCTTGAATAGTACGCAATTAACTCAACTTTAACAATGCAGTTTCAAAGTGCACAAATTTCGAGAGGGTCCATTTTTGGCGTAAATGCCTTTGAACTAATTTCTTGACTTAATTTTTTGAGCGCATAAAAAATTGATTGACTCATTTTTACTTGTTTACCAGTTTACAGTTTACCGTGTGTGTTTATTTATGTGCTTGTGTGTGCGTGCGGGTGTGTGTGTGCGCTGGATATGCAGGTAATTTTTGTCGAACTGCACAAGTATGTGTGTGCTTGTATGCCCAACTCATTCATAAATAAAACGTACGCTGGCCAAAGTTCGGCGAGCAATATCATCCACAAACAACAACTATATCCACATGCATTTAATATCCACATCGTCATTCGCATCCACATCCACATGTTTCTCATAAAAAGGCTTGTGAGTGCGCCATTTTGTTTGCATTTAAAATCAGCGCCATCTAGCGCTAATGAGCCGTATACACACAAACAGACATACACGCAAACACACGCATTTTGCGGACAGCCAACTAGCCAGGCAACACCAATAAAAACAGCAACAGAAACAGCGACAACAACAGAAAAAACCAGAAAAATAACAAGTCAAAGTCAAACCAGTTGAGGGTCAACATTTTACATCTATTGCTCATCTTTCCAATTGATAGATATCTACCTCGGCATTTGTAGTAATACAAATCTGACCATGAAATTCATTTGCTACGTGTTGTTGTTTCCGTTTTGTAAGAAAGCCAATTTGCTTTTGATGTGTCTTCTTCTGCTTTTGTTTTTATTTCGTACAATTTGTGCAATGATTTCGCACTTGTCCCCAAAAAAAAAGAGGCAAAACATATTTATTTACTTTTGACTTTGACCCGCTTTGCGTGCCATATTTAATTGTATGTAATCTATAAGTATTCGTTAGACCCAACCACGAAATAAAAACTAAAAACAGAACAAACCGGCTCGTTCAACTCAAAGATACCCAGCATTTCAATAAAACGCCTTCATATTAATTTAATTTATCAGAAAAACCCAAAATGACAATAAGTTACTTGATTGATTGATATTGTATTTGGCCCAATGGTATTAAACTGAAGCAATCAACATGGAATATGGGTCTGTGAGTGTCAAAAACAAGCAATTGATTTAATTATTCAACTGCTCAATGCGTGTTGATTAATTATTTTATATATATTAAATCATTTAATATAATTACTTTAAATATTTATACTGACTATCAATTATGTATGCGTAGATACGAATTTAATTCCTTACTTAATAAATCGTTACTCAAACTTCTGATAAAATCGATACTTGCTAACTTATCAAATACGAAGAGAAAAATCCCACTGGACTTAAAGTATAAATATCTTATAGATAAAAGTAAAAAAAAAATTGATTCAGTGGCTATATATAAAGTTAACACACAGCAAAAGGTCAACACGCTTGCTGGCAACACATAAGTTGCATGTTGCATTCACTAAACACAAATAGAAAACGAGACAGTTAGAAATTTTTACATAGAACACGCCACGCATAGCCAGACAACGGACACACTCAGACTATGGACTGACTGACTAACTGACTGACTGACCAGTCGTCACTCGACTTCCAATTAGGCCTAAACCGTATGCATGTAACGGTTTCTGTTTCTGTCGCTTGAATTTAAACAAGCTCAAGTCACACTCAACTCTCTCACCAGAGATACACGCACACACACAGATACACATACACACACATTCACACACACATACACATACACATACAAACATCAAAATAAAACCATGCTTCTTGCATTCTGACTCTCTCGGCGTGCTTGGTGTGGCACATTTAAAACATGGTTGCGGCTTTTTTTTTTTCGCACACCTGTTGTGGCAGGCGATGCATGTGGCACAGTTAACCAACTGCTGCTCAACGTACGTAACATCCATACATATGTCTGTATGTGTGTATGTGTGGACGTATGTCGGAAAGCGAAAGTGATATTGTTTGCAGCTCTAATAGCCAGCAGTGAATCGGCCGCTGGCCAAAACGAATGTTCAGACAAATGGCCAGCAACGTACGACAGTTACATCAACGGTCAACATTGCCGCAGAAGATGGCGACTTGCCACAAAATGCCTTAATTCATATACACATACATATAATATATAAATGTGTGTGTGTTTGTGTCTGAGTTAAGCAAAGTTTTCTTCTCTTTCGAGCTGTAAACACTTTTGCAATTCAAGCGCGACTCAGCATAAACAGCGACAGTTCGGCTGACTTGCTGACTGACTGACTGACTTGCTAGTGCTGCGGCGCGCTGCCTTTTCCAACAATTGGCTCAGTTGCATTTTTGGCACGCTGGCCAACGGTTCAACAAAGCGGGTCGGCTTCATCCGCTTAAGCGACTGTCTTAAAAGCCATTGAATAAACAGCATAACAACACAGAACAATAAACGATAAACGTTCGTTAACACATTGATAAAGCTTACGCTTTTTTTTTTCTTCATTATTTTAATGTGGATTTTTTTGGTTTAAGTTGTGTTTTTTTTTTTTTTTAATCTCTGTTGGGTTTTATCGACAGAATTGTCGCTTGTGCGTTCGTTGACTCGCTCTCTCGTCGGTGCCTGCCTCGTTGAGGTGTGGTGGTGTGGTGGGGAAGGTGTTTGTGTGTGCATGATTCACCACACCGTTAAGCTCGCTCGGTCGTTGTAATCGGTCTGCTCGTGCGCGCACTCACTTCACTGATCGATTCGGCAGTCGGTCGGTTCGTCGTGATTGTCGTACGTTCATCGTAAGCGTCGCTGTCGTCGACTGATAAGGGTCACAGGCGCATCCGTTGAATCGTCAGTTGGCTTAGAAGCGCGCAAGGTAAAGCATCGCGTGAACAAAACGGGCAAAACGTTACTACCAAAAAAAAAAAAAAAAAAAACTGTCAACCGTTTCTTATTGTCACGCTGTGTCTCCGTGTGTGTGTCACTGTGTTTGTGTGTCAATGTGTGTGTGTGTCAGTGTGTGTGTGTGGGTTTATGCGAGCGACCAATGTTGCTGTGATTATCTAATCCATCGTAAACACAACTAAATGCGTACATACTTATACACTATATAATATTTATACATATATCTAACATAAACACAACTAAAGCCAAGCCAAAAATAGTAACTAGAAAAGCGAACAACTTTCCAAAAATAAATAAAGTATATTCATATGCATATAAAAAAGTAAAGTGTAACCAAAAACATAATAAAAAAATTACGGCGCGTGGTGGTCAACATTACGAGCTTATTAAGTGCAACTTTGTAACCGTATAACCGTACAGCCATACACTCGTACAGCCGTATAACCGTACAGCCATATAGCCATATAGTCGTATAACCGTACAGCTATATTAGCCATATAGCCATATAGCCGTATACCCGTATAACCGTATAAAAAGTGCCGCTTCAGCTACGAAATTCACATTGTATAATCGCACCAAGCGGCCGGAACGTGCCTCGCCTGCAAATAGATTAACGATTTGAGGGCCAAAAAAAAAAAACTGCATATAGATAGTTATTGCCGTAATTGGGGCGTTTGTTGGCTAATCTAATCTTAACACTTCCACGAAAATGAACTAGACTAGATCTGACTAACAGCGGCGACTTAGTCACAATTTTTTCTATAATCCAATTAAGTGTGAACTTTTAAATGTCATAAATAAGTTTTGATTATGGCCAATTATTGGGGGCGCACCTGCTTCAGTGAAACAGTTGAGTCAGCAATGGACGGCGATTTAATTTAACAAAAATAGCTCAAGATAAGGGAAAGAATCCGCTGATAAGCTGATTAGCAAGAAATATTGCTGACACTTTTTCTCTATATATGCTAGTTTGGCTTGTCTTGTCGCTTAACGGTTAACCGTTTCAATGCGTCATGGGGCAAACAAGCTGGACATGTTGCAATTGCCACTTGAACACGCAGATTGTAATAATTATTATTATTACTGTTATTGTTATTGTTGTTGTTGTTGTTGTTGTTGTTGTGTGTGTGAATCGATTTTGCGCTTAATTAAACTAAACGAGCGATTATGCCAGATAAGCGGCACAATGGCTCTGTCGTAAGCCAATACTGTATTTAGAACAAGCCACCTACCCAACCTCCCCCCTTTTCCCCCTCTCCACCACTCCTGTCTTGTCTGCACCCCCCTTTTTGGTTTAATGTAACGTTGGCCACGATTAGATCAACAAACTTGAAATAGTTATTTCTGCTCGCGTTTTAAGCTCAATGTTTTTGTGTTCATTGTGCTTATTGCTCTAATTACTATGGGAAAATGCAACAACAACAACTGCACAGCATGCCAACATTGGCGTGTGTGCCACATCCACATCCACATCCACAACCAAGTTTACATCTCTAAAAAGTGAAACACAGCCAGTTGCCGACAGTTCTGGTGTTAGAGCGTGTTGCTCTGTAGCCGGAAGCAACAGGCGTCTGGCGGCGTGTGCAACGTGTGCAACGTGCAGCGGCATGTTGTGGGTGTCGCGTTTGCTTGTCGCTGCATGCCTCATTGATTGTTTACATGGGCGCCGACAACGTCAACAACGACAACAACTACAATGAAGATAATGACGTCGCCCCTTGTTTGCCCAGTGACAAAGCACTTGTGCAAAAACAAAAAAAAAAAAAAAGACACACACACACACACCTACAACATGTGGCAAGCTCGGCGCTCTTTCGTTGGCACTCCCGCGAACCAATTGTTGCCTTGACTCGCCTCTCCTCGCATCGTTTGTTTGCCAATTTTTATTTGCTCCACTTTGAGTTGTAATTCTTCTTGGCTTTTATTATGTAAGCCAACGAGAGGTTTGCAGTTGTTGTACATGTTGTACATATGTGTATGTTGCCTACCGCCATTTACGTTGCCACAGCCCATAAATGTTTACCTTGACAATTCGTACTGTCAACGTGCAGCGGCGGGACGGGAGCGGGATTGTCATCAATTGCACGTCTCATTCATATTTCATAATACCCAAATATTTATTGAATCGCCTGTTGCTGTTGCTCTTCTTCTTGGTGCGGCTTGTTGCACAAAATGCTTGCCACTGACCCACACAACACGATTGCGACACAGCCTTGAGCTGTGGCAATGGCAGCAACAACCCACCGACTACACTGGATACATTTTTGTCAACGTCGTTTGTGGCATCGATTGAGCAAGCCAGCCACTGCCTTGCCATTCATTGATCATGATTCATGACATTCAAAACAAACCTGAAGTGGTCCACAGACAGCACCAGACACGAGCACATTGCCTGTGACACGAGCGAGCCGCAGGCACCGAGTACATTGCCTTTAAATTTGCATTAGACGGCGACGACTCTGACGACGTCGACGTTGACATCGACGTTGACATCGACGTCGGTCATGCTACGTCGAGCAAATGCTGTAAAATCGACGAGAATTCAGCGAATCATACAAATGGCTTTCTTCGAAGAAATGCTGTTATTCGAGAATGGAAATCATTTTGCTTTTAGGTCTTGTTTGTCAACGAAATTGCCGAGAAATACAATTTAATTAGCAATTTCGAAATTGTTTGCCTTAAACTTCCGCGCATTTCGCCGTAAATCTATTTTAGTTAAATTCATCAATGAATAATTTTTGTGCACGTTTTATTCTATCTGTCGTTTTTTGGCTACATACAAATTTAGAATGTTTAGTTATAAATGTTGCAAACAATCAGGTGGCCACAATTGCAACAATATTGTTTCAACATAGTTTAATCAAGTCATTTGAACATATCTCTCTTACAGACAATGGTTGGAGCATTAATTCCATTGCGTAATAAACTTAATAAAGCCATATTTATTTCTTACCCAAGAGCTTTTAATTAGCAAAACCCCAACTATTGCAAAGCTTGTATTAAAAAGCATTAATGAACAGTGGGCGAACTTTGCTTTGTGAATGTCACCCATTTCCCCACCCACTTAATTGGCGGAGGTTGCAGCTTCCGCTGTTGTCCCCAACACGTTGCAGTCTTTGGCAAATCATTAGCATTTTAATGGGCCGAACACTTATGCAAATTGCTCAAGTGAATGTTGTTTCGAGTACCCTCACCTTTCACACCAATTAATTTGCATATTTAATATATGATTTAAATTTTTATATCATAAAATATATTAAAATTGTTGGAGCTATTTCTCTTGTTGTTACCTTATTCCGAACGATCTGCAATTAAATTGTCGTGTTTATTGGCAGTTTATTTCACACATTTCACACATTTCTCTCTCTTTTTTTTTATTTATTCAATATCATTAATGACGCATTATTTATTACAACTTCGACATTGCATTTCAATCGTTAATAGCAGGCAATTTGCACTTGCACTTTGACGCAAGAATGTATTGTTTAAATACAAAAAAAAAACCCTGATTACAAAATAGAAAACAAAGTTCGATATATATATAAATATATGTTTGTAATGAATCTTAATGTTTCATAAACTCACGATTCTCATATTTAACACTTAGATGAATTTCATGGTTCGGCACTTTTTGAATGCATTTAGCCACTTAACCAGTTAACCAATGATTGCAGTCATTAACGCATTAACTGCCGAAACGTAATTCAATTGTGTACCAAGTGTACCATTTCAAATTATTTATTTATTATTTAATCAATAACAATACTCATATGTCAAAATTCTATATGTATACACTCAGGTTTGGTTTATCGCGTTATAAATTGTGAGTGCTGAGGAGGAAAGGAAGAAAAAGAGAAGAGCTGCAACACCTGCAACAAAAGCGACAACATCAACAACAACAACAACAACATGGATGTTATCATGCATGATGTGATACATTGGTATAGGGACCTGATGGACAATAAAAGCGGTAAGCAACGATGCTGTTGCAACCATGTCGAACCTTGTAAACATTTAATTTATGTTGCACTTACAGATCCGCGCGTTCAGAACTTCTTTCTGGCCTCGTCGCCGCTGCCAACGCTTAGCTTGTGCATATTTTATGCGTACTTCAGCAAATCTCTGGGTCCGAGACTGATGGCCAACAGGAAACCCATGGATCTGCGCAAGGTGCTGGTCTACTACAATGCCATACAAACCATATTCAGTGCGTGGATTTTCTATGAGGTAGCTGCGAGACGAGCCCACCAAATAACTACTACAAAAGCTAAAGCATACTTTTTATTCGACAGTACTTAATGAGCGGCTGGTGGGGACACTACAGTTTCAAGTGCCAGCCTGTGGACTACAGCAATAGCCCCATGGCAATGCGGGTATGTTTCATCGATATACATAATATACACAACATTCTATTCACACTCTGTCATCATGTGTCTATTTAGATGGTGAACATCTGCTGGTGGTATTACATATCCAAGTTCACAGAATTCTTTGACACGCTCTTCTTTGTGCTGCGCAAGAAGAACGAGCACGTTTCAACGCTGCATGTCATACACCATGGCTGCATGCCCTTCTCGGTGTGGATGGGTCTTAAATTTGCACCGGGTACGTTTATAAATGATTAAAGTTAATCAAATAAAGTTAATAAAATGATATACATTTACTACTTGCAGGCGGTCACAGCACATTCTTTGCCCTGCTCAACTCGTTTGTACATATTGTGATGTATTTCTACTACATGATTGCGGCTATGGGTCCCAAATATCAGAAGTTCATTTGGTGGAAGAAATACCTGACCACCTTTCAAATGGTTTGTGATAACACAATCTCAATGCTAATCTGTATGATACTCAATTAATGTCTGAATGTTTTATAGGTGCAATTTGTGGCCATATTCACGCATCAGTTCCAGCTATTGTTCCGCAAGTGCGACTATCCAAGTGGTTTTATGGTCTGGATTGGTCTGCACGGCGTCATGTTCCTATTCCTGTTCTCCGACTTCTACAAAGCCAAATATCGTCGGCCACGCGAGCTGATCAAGGCCAATGGTCACACAAATGGTGTGCACACAAATGGCAAAGTCAAATACATGGCTGACGGAGGCGATACACAGCTAACCAATGGCGGCAACAAGGGAGCCTGTATGGTGAGTTTTTCATTTCAAATCCGAATTGTTCGATTGTGCCAAACGTAACATGTCTCAAAATATAATATATCTTAGGTTAGCGATCTTAAATCAAGTGGCCCTTGAAAGTTATTAGCCGTGTCTAAATAAATACAGTGACGCCAAAGGCACCACACCATGTAGATACATATACATATTTGTCTATGTAGTTTTATTATAGTTAGTTATATTTTTCTATCAACTTAAAAATTCTAACTAGCTTAGTTAAACAAACAGCACACACACACACACACACACACACACAGTACTTGCAAACTCTCAACACAACGCGGGGGACGTTTCAATTAGCGTGAACATGTGAAGCCGGATGCGAAGGCCCAATCATATTGGCTGCTGGCCATTAGGAAGGCACACAGCGCTTTGAACTCTAGCTGAAAGTTGTTGTTTTTCCTATACCTATATGAATATATATAAATATTTTTTTATAGTAGCTATGTAAGGCGTTGGCTCCCACGTGCTAGGCAAAAATTAAATTTGTATCTTATTAATATTAATATTATTGCTTTAAAGTTATTCTGCAGTGATTGCAATTATTGTACTTGGTATTATTTCCATTCTCATTTCGAGAATGTCAAATCGAAACGAATTTAGTTTTCCCAAAATTTCGATTTCGATTTGGGTATGTAAAGTTTTATTTAATTTATAGAAGTGTGCAAAAAAAAAGAAGTGAGGAAATTATATTCGTTTTTCCAGTTTTAGTCAGCTTCTCGTCGAAAACACAGAGTCAAACTAGAATTTCAGGAATCTGTTTATTATTTATTCATTATTATTCTTTTCTTAGTCATTTCATATTTCGAACTCCCTGATAAACATGGCAGTATTTACATGAATGTTCCTCGACCACAGAATGGTTAAAGAACCCAAAATGAATAGCTGGCGGACCTTATTACAGGGGAATTAGATTGTTACCCTATAGTTCGTACCCAGTCTGGGGCAGAGACCCCACGTGCCGGCATTGAGATGACCTTGAACTTTCGCAAAGACAAATCTTACTTAATAATGATCACATCTAATTGTACTTTTTCTATCTCACTTGCAGCCTGTTTTGGAGGATGAGTATGTGAAGAGCAATGGTCATGCGGCGTCGGCCGTTCAGGATGGTTACTTCAAGGATGGTGTACTATCGAGGAATGGTGCCATCTTGAATCCGGACAGCAGTAGCTCTAGTCTGCACCAGCGCAAAGTCAAATAACTACTACTAAGTCGTACTACGATGATATTCATTATGTTTACTTTAAGTGTTTAGCATGTAATGGAACCGAAAGGTAGGCATTCAAATCGAGAACGGACGGACGGCAGATCAGTAATGCTTTAAGGCAATTATGACCAATGCTAACCAAAATTTGCAGAATCAAAACAGATAATAGAAGAAGACCCTTATTTGTTTTTAATAATTTATGATAAATATATACATATATATATATATATATATATATATTTAATATACATAAATACATTACATATACATTGTAAAGGCCAGATGATTAGTGTATGATAATGATACGGCCGATGTGGCCGTTGCATAAGCAAAACAGAACCAGGGAACCTTAATTCCCTCCACAACCACCACTACCACGACATCCACCTCCAACACTTACACAAGCAAGACCATCAGCACCTCTAAAAAGAATGATAAGAAAGATAAAAAAGAAAAAAGAAAATCGTTGCTATACATTTTTATATATGTATGTTTTCAATCATATTAACCCAAAAAAATGAACATATTTTTTGTAAAAATATTTGTAGGCTCAATTTGCATTTCTCAATTGGGACAGCAGGTAACATTTTTACCTGATAGGGAATATAATATATATATATATACAAACAACCACATTTACTACAAAAATATATATATATATATATGCATAGACATGACGATGATACACTCACAGAACTAGTTAATAACTTTTATATGACACTTTTGGGGTAACACTGTGAGACGTCAACCTAACGATAAAAGATAAACAAAACTGCTCTTAAGCCTGCTTTAAACTTAAACGTTAAACTATTTGTAGCTTGTTTATTTGTATATTCAGAGATATTAGAGAAAAAGAGAGAAATGTTTGTTGCAATATTTTGTAAAAGTCTAATAGTAAACACTTATATATAGTGCGATGTTGTAGTTAGCTAGCCAATTGCAAAAAAAAAAAAAATCGTAAAACAAAAACAAAAAAAACATTTAACACAACACACATTTAGCACAAATGCTGTTGCTACGAAAACAACAAAACATTATTAAGGAATATCTTTAGACTTTAAGTGCAAAAATAGCTGAATTTGGCGACAATCAGTAAGGCTTTCGGCCCCCCCCCCCCCAATTTTGTGAAATAGAAGCAAAAAAAAGAAAAAGTTAAGCAACTTTTCAACATTAAAAACGATAACTATTTTACTGTTCGTATTAAATTATTTCTTTGTAAATGTTCAATCTGGCTTATGTGTAAATGTAAATGTTAAAACATTATTTTTTTGTATTTTTTTTTTATAAGGCAAAATGGAAAAAACAAATTAAGAGTTATTTGTATTACAGTCTGTTAATCTGTGCATTGGTTTATTTGTTAAGTTGTGGTTTAAGCTGACAAGTTCAAAAAAACTATGGAAAACATGAGTAAAAAGCTTATTAATTTATATTAAAGAGATATGGAAAAAAAAACTAAAGTATTTTATTTTAAGGGCATTTTTAATATTTTTTCTAAATATTTGGGATAAAAAGTTTTTAAAATCAGTGTAACATTTGACAAGTTCATTTAAAAATATGGTTTGTGTTCATATATTCCAAATATGTAGTATAACAAGGTTTAATAATCGGAGTATATAATTTGTTCGACAAAGCGGAAACAGTTTTCTTTTCGGCATTCAAAAAATATGGTTTTTATTGATAAAAGAAGTCAAGTATTCAAATTTAAATTTAAATCGGAATACGAGTTTTTTCATGGTTACATATTTTTGGCCAGGCATGTCCATCTTTAGAGTGGTGTTTGAATTTATGGCGGATACTTAAGCTATTTGTGTGGGCCTTGTCGGAAAAAAAGTTAGATGCTACTTGGTGGACCTCTTCGTGGCAGTCTGCACCATGGCTAGTGAAATTAAAAATGAATAGCAATATTTTTCATCAATTGATTTCGATTGGAATTAAATAAATCAATAAAATCAAAAAGAAGAGAAAAGAAATTTTGTTATCTGTTTTGTTTAATTTTTGACAATATTTTAAATTTACCAATGTTTAATTATTTAAATTTGCATAGTATAGTTTTAGGTGCTATCATTAATGGATCTGCAAAATATTGTGTTGTAAAGCTGTAAAACAACAAGCGTCTCTGGATAAACTGAAAAAGATTATATATATATGTATATAATTAGCAAAAATATAATAAATCGTAAAATCGTTTCAGAACCTTGCACTCGTAACAGTGTAGCTATAAAAATTGATCACCCAATAAGGAACTCACAAAAGCAACAGTTTAACTTACAAATGGGTTTTTTTTCTACAAATTATACCGTGATCCGTGATGTCGATTGACTAAAGTTCCAAGTCTAAAATGTAATTACACAAGTTTGAATATGATTAGCCCCAAACCATTTGCTGGGGGCATATTTGGACTGTGCATTTCAGCCCCTGGCCACTGTCACCGTAGTTGACTGAATGGACAAATACAAACAAAGTTGTTAACACGCCATTATCAAGTCAATAAAATGATAGATGCGCAAATCTTGATTTATTTTTATAACGCTGACGTTTTACAGCTGCAACAAATATCCCTACTGATCAATCGCGGTAATCCCAAATACGTGTATATATATATATATATAAATATATATATATATAATTATATTTCTATTGTTGTAAGAAAACTTTGGACATTGCACCGAAATTCAGTACAAGTGTCGATCGGCTGCCGAAGCTGAGTAGTTTCAAAGTGACGAAGGTTGTTTGCCGCTTGGCTGGGCAATAAATAGCAAAGGAGTAGTTGCATTTAAGTAAAAGTTCATAACAATAATTTGTTGGCTTAACATAAAAATTAGCGATTACTTCATTTACTAATTATTAGCAAACAGAATTGCAATTGATGGCGACAGACGGCCGACCGCATGCATGCCAAATATTTGACATCCACTTGACCTTGATGAAGTGCAAGCGCAAACCGTAGCCGTCTGCCTTTATTTGCCCAGTTAACACACAACACAATTATGATTATGCAGTCGGGTGGGATGTGGATGTGGATTATATGATGCACTGCTAATGCTAATGCTGGATGCATTGTACACTCTGCTCGAGCATCACTCAAATTCAATTAGATAATCTGTCTGTGTCTGGCTGCGGCAAACTTCGTTGCAAGTTCGTTTGCCGCACGCACGCCATTCAATTGAGCTAACTTAACTATGTACATACTAGGCGCAAAAAAAAAATAAACATAATAATAACAAAAAGTTCACTTGAACTTCAATCTGGTTAGCGAACAGGAGCACGCTCCTCAATAAGCCAGAGCAATTAGTGTGTTTGCCTTCGGCAACAACATTCACTTAAGGGGGCAACGGGCAACGGGCAACTGACTAGTCGCCGCTCCATGGAAAGTTTTTAGCTGCATTTTGTGCTTGCAATTTTGTTGTTGTGCTTTTTGTTGTTGTTGCTTTTGTATCGTAAGTTTCCACTGTCAGAAGCTTTTTTTTTTCCTAAGTTCGTCGCTTAAGTTCTGCGCCTGCTCGCCCGTCCAGCTTTAAGTTGCGCTGCCAACGTTGCGTTGGCGTCGCAGCCACAGCCACAGTCGCTGCCGCAGTCGCAGATTATTTCGAAGTCGCGTCGTCTCAATGCGCGTTTAACAGCCGCTCAACTCAATTTTAGCTCAGTTTCATTCAGAAGTTAAGCATTAACGCGTCTGCACTCGGCTCGGTCTTAAATCACGCTGCTTATTAGCCAATTGCGAAACTTTTTAATTTTTTACAAAGTTCTTGTGAAATACCATATGTACGTATGTATGTTGGTTTGATTTTACACATTCAGGCATACATATGAGCATATAGTTGGGTATATCTGTCTAAGCCGTGCGTTATTTGTGTTGTGGCTTTTTTTGCGGTTTTCAATTCCAGTTTCAATAGAGTGTCAGAAGGAGCTGCTGCATTACCCACAAATAGTAGCGGCACCAGCACCAACAACAACCAGCACAACATCAGCCAAGCCAAATTGTTGGTAAGTTTCCTCACATACGTTTTGTGCTATTACTTCTTTTGCAACTGTTATTGTTGATTTGTCCAACAGGCTGGCAACACTGCGCCAAAGCGAAATACCAAATAAAACAAAACAAAAAAAAAAAAACGCATACATACAAACTTGAAAATATTATACACATATAGACAATATAATTATTGCTTTAGGCTTTTAAGTTAATGAACTATTAAATTAACATATTTGTTGTAATAACCAGTTTTTTACAACCTACAAGTACACCCCACAAGTAACTGCACATTTTAATTATTAAGGAAATGCAGCAAAAAAAAAATCATTTATGCTTATTTTCTATTTCTTTTGATATTTATGTTTATTGCTTGACTCTTATACATTTGCTGACGGCTGACCGATTGTGTGCAATCTTCGAGAGCTTTGATATTTCAAGGAGCTTTAATGAAAGTTCTCTTCTGCATGCTATTTCCCAACCTCAAACTCAGAGGATCAAAGAAAATAGCAGATAACAAAGAGCAGATCTCTTTGTGTTATGGTCATTTAGCTTTACTTGAAAGCAAATTATACCATATAAAGCGATTTTAATGGCTCATGTAATAATTAACAGGTTTGTGTTAACTGATTGCCTTATGCTATATACAAAAAGCAAAAATACTTTTCGCAAATTGCAGAAAATCCGCATAAAATTAGCCAGGTCTGTCCATGCTCAACCTTGGACTTGACTCTTGCCACTGATGGGCAACTGATTGCCTTCCCAGATTAACCTGTCTGCCCTCCGATGTCACTTTATGTCTTTCTTGTTCTTGTCTTGCGGCCTGTGGCCCTGTCACTGCCCATTTTAAACAACTTTTGGAACAACTTTCAAGAGTTTATTAACATGGAGGAAGCCACACGCATGATGATGATGCTCCCGTTGCTGCTGCTATATTGATCTGATGCACATTCTTTTTTTTTTTTTGTGTTTAAGTAACTTCCGCATTGCTAATTGAACCACAGTGAACAGATTTAATGAAACTTGTTGAAGCTAGTTAAGGTATTTATTCACTACCGGGACTCACGACCGGTTCCTTGACTTTACAAAGTCCCCCTTTGTCCGAGTCAGGGCGAGAACGTGTATTGCGTTTATTTCATCGGGGTAATTTGCGAAAGTGCCAGTTATTTCCAATACTGATTCAAATAACGTGGAATTTCGCTTTCAAATGTTTTACATATGCAAACAAAATGATTTACGCTATTCCGCGTGCTTTTTGCTCTTCTTCAAATGCCACGCACGTAGAACACATTTCAGTCGATTCCACGGGCTTACCCTGGCTGGCACGAGATCGTCACTGCCAGATCTAAACTCTGGGCAAATTACAACCACAATACAAACAGAAGAAGATGATGTAGAAGCAAAAGAATCAGAAGAAGCAGAATATTGAACGGTCAATGTGCTGAGCCCATCGAGAATTCCCCAAACATAAAAATGTTTAGCATGGCGTCGTCGCCGAGGGCTCAACGCACTCTCTATAAATATATCAAGCGCACGTTTCTCTGCCACCAGGATCCGGTCTTTCTCTCCCTCTGGGCATCGAGTCGATTACGGGGGGAAAGTGGTAGCTTAGCATGCTAATTTATAAACCCAACGGCAACGCGCTGACATTGAAAGCCAACAGTGATTTTGGACAATTCGTAGATGTTCGAAATGTAATACAAACAAATGGCAAAAGTGAATGGGAACGTGCCAAACTTTTGATTTATTTTATATATAGAAAGCATATATTTGTATATGCCTAATATATCTTAGAGCATAATTTTATGCAAAAAAATAAACTAGAATTTATAAAATATTCAAAATCGCAAGTAGCACAATAACACAAGCAGTGCTTGTCAAACTGTCAGATCAATTGCAAAACTGTTTGCTGCATAACAAATGTCTTTAAATGATCTGTTGGGGAATTGTTTAACCACATCGCTGGTCAATAGACTTTGGCCCCAAATAATATACGTTAAATACAACGTTCCCTGTTATGATGATGTACTACGTCTTGCAATCGCCGCAAGACTTATATATATTATATATTATTTATATGTATGTTTGCGGCTGACTTTTCCTGTTTTTGTGTTTTGTCTTATGACTAATAAAAACAATTAACAGCGTTGTTTTATCTACGTCTACGCCTACGTGGCTAGCATAATCAAGCATCAGGCGAGATCAGCTAACAGATATCACAGCTAGTTTTAGCATAATTGCATTGTTTTTCATCGCGTAATAATCGAAACGACGCTTCGACTACACAATTGGCCAGTTGTGGGAGCTGTACTAATTAAAAATGGTAAATGGGTTTTTTGCTAATATATGTAACAGGAAGTATCTGTCACCTGCCACCTAAAGTGTTGATATTCTCGTTTAGGATCAGCAGCCAATTCGATCTAGCCGATCGCGTCTATAATTTACTGTCTACTTAAAACTTGGCAATAAAACTGTAAGAATATATTTAACAGCAGATCATAGGATCACGTGGTTGAGCTCACCCGACTACAGAATTCTTACTTATTTTTGTTAGTTTAGATCAGCTTAAGTGAACTTCATATTGGCTTTAAGACATTCCTTTGGTTAATGCATTTTTTTTACGGCTGCTCTAAAATTTTACCGATCTTTAAAAGACTAAAGTAATGATTGAAAGATACAAAGCTATGTGTTAATATTAACCATTAATTGTGGTAATTAGCAGCGTACTTACAAAAAATATAAAACAATGGGCAAAAACACTCATTAACAAACAATAACAACAACAACAACAACAAACACATCATTAAAGTACACCAACAACAGCAATGAAAATGCAATGAAATTGATTTCAAAATGCGCAATAAATTACGCGTGTGTGTGTGTGTGTGTGTGTGTCTGTATGTGTGTGTGGTTAAACATGAATTCACACACCTACAACAAGATAAATGAGTTGAGCTCAACTTCAATCAGTTAAAGAGCAACCAGGTTAACTAATTGACTAACCTCTGACATGATTAACGCTTTTTAGCCACATTGTCAACCAAAGGCATGCAAATGCCAAAATATGTTTAGGCCAAGAGCGTGACGTATAATTAACAAAGTATTTGTTTGTTTGCTAAGTATACATATTGTACAACGCATATTGTTGACATTTTAAGCCTTTTTAAACGTATTTGACTCAATCAGTTCAGTATTGACAGTATTGGTAGTAAATGTTTTGATTCAATAGACTAAAATATATATTATAACAGTTCAATTAATTCAAAAATGTTGTCAATCAAGTCCTACTTAATTGGATTATTTATTGAATACGTCTGGCTACAGATAATTGTTCGACTTTCATTTTATTGAATTATTAATATTTGATAAACAATTAAATTCTTTCAATAAATTTTAACCTATTATCCGACTATTATGTTATTATGAATGTTATTTTTATTACTTACAAGTATATATAAATTTTGCAAATCAAATCAATACTTATCATTTGTCCAACAAAAATAAAAAGAAGGTGCTAAAATCAACTTGACTTTTAGATTTGCAAAATGCATCTTAGTGTTAATTAAGCAAACAATTTGCAGTGAATGAATTAACTTAAGGTGAGTACACTTTCAATTAACGAATTTCAGCAACAAATCGAAATAACTCATGTAACAACAATCTGACAACTCATTTAAAACATATACTTCCCTGGTTTTTTTTTTTTTTTTTTAGATTTCATTGTATTGCATTGTATTATCCGCAAAAATTAATAACAAAATATAAATATATAATATTTATACACAAAGGTCAAACCCATTGTATCATTTACAAGCCTTGACAATTGAAAAATCAAATTAACCAACAGTGAAAAAAGAAGAAGATTCATGAACACAAAGCAATTGTACACAAAAAATGTACGAAGAGTTCAACGTAAATTTATTTATTGCTAAAAAAAAAAATATATGAAGAAAAATATACTTTTCGGTTGCCTGGTTTTAATGAACACTTTGCTCATTTGTGCCCACATTCAACTTGATATAATGTCAACCGCCAAAGCGAAAAAAGAAGAAGCAGCAGCAGCAGACACAAACTGAAAAAAAAAAAATACAAAAGGAAACTCTCTTCAAAGAACAGACGACAGACGACAGACGACATTGAAAGTCGGTTGAAGACCAAACGCTGACGTTGATTGAGTTGTCAAAAAAACCAACAACAATGCAAATTCCCACAACATATTTTTGCTCAGCTGCTGCTCACTTGTTAACTTGGCTCAGCCTTTGTCACTCCACTTGTGGTTTATACTTTTTGTTTCCCCATTGCATACGCCTCTCTGTGTGTGTTTGTGTGTGTGTGTGTGTGTGTGACTGACTTTGCATTGAGATTAGTTAGTTACTAGAAGTTGCCTTGTGATGGACACGTTTATGGATGCGGTGTGGATGCTGCGAATGTTGCAAGGCAGGTCTTATGGTTTCAGCAGTTTAACAGTCTTAATTAGCCCAAAACATTGAACAAAAAAACCTTCACTTTACCCTTCCCTTTTTAATGTTAGTTTTTGTGTGTCAACTCTAAACATGGCTTATCTTGTCAACACATTTAGAATGCCTTCGACTGCTGTTTCGGATTATCTTCACATATTCAGCTTTACTATTCCAATTATTATATACATATAAATACATTTTATATACATACATATCAAAATATATTTGTTACCAAAGAAGGGCTTATGGGCTTTTATTTAACTTACACTTGGTATTTGAAAAAATACAAAATATGTTAATATATATTTGGGTATTTTTTTTTATGCCTAATTATAAATACAAGCAATTAGCGACACGTTTACGAGTTAAATTGTAAATCTTACATTTAAATATTGGTTATGTATGCAAATTTAAAAGTTAATATAAATAAAATTATACACTTGCCCTGTAATTTTGACACTTTGATGCAATCATCCTAATTATTATATTGGAATTGTGTTTAAACTTAGTCTTTGATTAGGCATATATTTTGCCCTTTAATTAACACACGAATCCATTAACGCCATTACTCGACTATAATTGCAATTGCAATTATTGGCATACAAAGTGCACAAAGTTGTGCAACGAACCCTTTTTCTGTGCGGCTTCTAATCAAATATTAATAATATTCCAATATATAGGTTTAAGGTCCAATACTTTATGCAAAAATCTACAATCTTACGTATAAAAATGCTACGGCATCTAAAATTATTTTTGGTGTAAGGCTACAATTATTGAAACATGTTCAAACTGGACAATTCTGTGGCTCTGGCCTGACGTGGGTGGTTACGGGTTAAGGATCACTCGAGATCACTTGAACTGAGTCCTATAAAAAATTTAGGGAAATCTGTCCAGTTAGATACAGTTGAGAAGCTACCAAAAGCTGTCGTTAAGGAATGGTCACAAAATGTTGTTCAAATTATTTCATTTGCTAATTATGAAGCATTAATAATAATGTTAAAATGGTTTTTTTTTGTCAACTTTATATGGGGAAAAAATACACGCCTAGTTTCGCCCATTGTATATCTAAATATATGCTGTGCTCTTTAGTTATGTACGCAGTTTTAGAGAGATGTTGTTTATAAAGTGCTCGGGTAAATAATCGAAATATTGCTGCCTGTGTGGGCCAAGACGAAGAATTTACTTTTCGTTTGATTCTCACGCATACAAAAAACAAACAGTGTAAAATGCTAGACTAGAAAACACCCTGTTTGAGGTGTAATTAATATATAAAATAGTGTTTGTGTTAATAGAGAGTTTATTAAAAATAAAAATAAAAAAATATTTAACTTTCTTAATGCGAAAATAGTTATTTATTAATTTAATTTTTACAAAAATATAACAATGTATTTATAATTCTTATATAATATAAATTAAGAAAGTTATACAATCAGAAAAAAATTGTGCTAGTGCCATTTTCATAAAATATGTTTTTTATTATACTTTTTTTTTAATGATGCATATACCCTATGTCATCAATTTTTTTTGTTTGGCTACTGGGAAAATAGTTGATTTAATTAAAATTCACACTCTTTAAAGTGTTATTGTGTTTTGGGTGAGGCTTGGTGCGCATACAAACTATAGCAATAGAGGTGTGTTCGTTCACACAGTGAGGAAGAGACGGAGATAGAGAGAGAGACAATGAGATAGAAAGAGTTAGAGAGAGAGAGAGAGCGTTAGACACTTTAACCCCCACTACAACTATGTAGAATAATAGAAGCAATCCTTTTGGGTTGCATAAGGTGTGTGGTAGCCAAACCCGTTAACGGATCTATGTCCACAAAGCCAAGTTCCGCAGAGCCGAGAATTTTATATATAGCTATGCGATTTTATTTGCTCACCAATTGCGAAATCGTAACGCTCGAACGCATTTTATTTCCAGTATCTGTATGCGTACTCGATTTTAGATGTTTGCAATCGATGTCCGCCAATTGGGCAAACAGCTGCTCCGTTTTTGGGCGTGTCTCTTCAATACATATGTACATATATGAACATATATATATATATATATATATATGTATGTGTACACTTTTGTGAGTGCGTGTTTTAGTTATTTTAGCCAGTTAATACATGTGCTCATTTTGTTGCCCATTATCATTAGGCAGTAACCTTTTGACCACATTTCTTAGAACACAAGTTTCGTTTTGGATCGCTTGACAAATATTTGATGGCTCAGCTTTGATGGCCGCCTGTTATTAATATTATTTTCATTATTTCAGTTATTACTCCGTCGCCACTTTATGTTCCCACATTAATTTTTACACTCAGGGCTGAACCCCTTTAATGAGCGATGAGAAAGCTGTCTTTTAGCACCTTTAAGTTAGTGTTTGTCTCCCAGCGTTTTCAATTGATGCACCTACACTGAGAAAAAAAAGGAATCTCTGATTTAAAAAAATTGCAAGACTTTTGATGCCAGAAGTAACTTACTTTATTATTTAAAAAATATATTTCTAAAATGATAGCTGGTGCCATTCTGAAAGATAGTGCTTTATGATCCCATTAAAAATAAGTATAAAGTGTTTTTGTGACTATAACAACTAGAGACTTTAAATTGTAATGGAGATTCTCGTATATCCGGCCCAGATCCAGCTTGCTTTATTTAATTTCTGATAATAATAAATGCCACAATTTTAAAGGCAAAATATTCTTATTAATACAGAAGATATAAATCAACTAGAATCCCCAATAATATTTTAGACTATATTTAACAGCTGTGTTTAGGGTATATCATAGTCGAGCTCACTCGACAATAACATTCTTACTTGGTTTTGTTTGGATTAGTGTATTTGGCATTGTTTGGCCAACTTAATCATTATCATTGCCACACATTAAGCGAACCTTCAATTCGAAAGGTGTGTTTTGAGTTTGTATCTGCGACATTGTGCAATTGCAACAAAGCGCATGCCACTGTCACTGCCACAAAACCAGGCATCGACTACGACTAAATCTTTAATTTAAATAGATTTCGTTTGTATTTTGGTTTATTTTCTTGTATTTTTTTTTTACATCTCCGCTGCATACATAATCCAATCAGATTACTGCACTTTCAACACCCGTGCGGTCCCTTAATGAAAGCCTCAGTTTTGTTGGTTTTACTGTTGGAATGTTTGATTTAAATTAAAGATGTAAATTAACTTAATATGTTGTTACAGCATATCGTCATTATATAATATTGTATTCTTTTTTATTTACAAAGCTTACGTTAAACAAATATTACAAATGATGCAAGTATTTTATTTATTGTAAAATTGGTCTTGTAAACAATATTCTATTTCGTCATTTTATTTTTAGCCATGAATTTTAACTCCATTTTGTAACTAAGGATTTTAAGTAAAATTGTATCAAATATTTTTTCTACATTTAAGTAAAAACAATACAATAAGTGGTAAATTAAATATCCATTATCGCAATTCATTTTTTTTATTTGTTTGTTTGGTGACTTCTTTTTTATAATTACAATTTATTTTTGCTGGCTTCTTTCAAGTTGAAGCGCATTAAACTCTCCATTTTCCATTCACTTAAATATTGGTGACTTTCACACAAAGCAACAAGTATTCAGAGTCATTCATAAAAATTGTTGCATCTGGCTGGGAACTCGGCGACTTTATGACCTGCTGGATTTGTGTGGCTCGTTTATTACGAGTATTCCGGGTATTTAAATGGTGCCCTTTCCATATTTGAGTAACGCTTGAGAATCCACCAACGGGAGTAATATAAAAGTGAAAAAACAACAATGGAGCATATTACAACATTTTGCAAACATTTAAAATGAAAAAAAAAATCAATTCGTTTAGGGTTTACATAAAAATTTCTGTTGTTTGATTTTGACATACATTTTTTACATACTTAGCAATTGGCTTTTGGCGAAAACCAAGTAAATTGTTGGAAGCTAGTTTGTTTGATGCGTGTGTGTGTGTGTGTGTGTGTGTGTGGGGCGAAGGGCGGGGTGCGCAGGGCTTTAAGGCAAAAGCGCGTGTTGTACAAAAAACAAACAACAACAAAAACAACATTAATAATATGGGCCTACGTGTTGGCTGTGCATTTTGTTTTTTATTGTCAACATGCTGCCAACAGCGCCCGCCCTTGACTCAATTAGTTGGCCTGGCCGTGGCGCATGCGCAGAATGCAGAGCCAACTTGCGGCTTAAATGGTACGGCATGGCCAAAAGCTGTAACTCTATGCATTGTCTAAAGACATTGGCCTAGGCAACGCAAAACGTTGTCAGCATCTCTTATGGCTCATTAGGATATGTAACGTTGACGATGATGATGTTGAGATTGATGATGATGATGATGATGATAATGATTGCAATTGCAGCTAGTTTAGTTAATTAGACCAAGCAACCCACAATGCCGCCCACAACCAAGTAATAGTTTAACTTGCACTTATTTGTGCAAGGCAAAGCCAGGAAAATACAAGCAGCAATTGTTAATTAAATAAAAAGAGAGAGAGAGAAAGAGATAGATAAGGAGAGAAGAGAGAGAAGAGAAAGAAGAGAGAGAAGAGATAGAGAGATATAGCGAGGCGAAGAAATTATGGTTTCTTGGTCTAAAATTAATTGGCGACTGCAGCTGAAGTTTGCTTTGGCTGAATTTGTTGCGCAGCCAGCGCAATTTCTATTTGCGTGTTTGGGCAACAGTCGCTGCTCGCGTCGCTGCTAACGTCGCAGCTGGAGTTAGCGTTGATAATGGCGTTTCATTTACGAAACTTATTAATCGATTTATATGCGCCGGCACACAAACATAAAAAACAACAACAACAACAACACACACACACACTAAACAACAACAAAGGCAACGAGCAAACACTCGGCCAATTTCTTTGGCGTATACAAATGCAAATACAAATACAGATGCACATGCAATCCAAGGTGAGATGGAAATGCTTGCTTGCTTGCGTGTCGCTGTGTGTGTGTGTGTTTGTGTGAACCGTTAGCGCTTGTGCCATGACGATGACATGAAACCAAACCAAAGCAAACCAAAGCAAAGCAAACCAAAGCAATTCAAAGCAAAGCAAAGCAAAGCAAGCAACAATTGCTTGCGCGCTTGACACGTTTAGTTTTGACATTGTCACGCCAAAGCCAAAGAATATTGGCCACCAGCCAGCGACACACACACACACACACGCACTCAGTCTAAGCCCTTGCCCCAACCCGCGCCACTCTTCTCTCTCCCTCTCTCTCTCTCTTCATCTCTATCTCTACCTCTTTCGCAATAATAATAAAAAACATTTGCGCATGCGCATCGCTTTTAATTTCATTAATTATTTTGTTGTTATTGTTGTTTGTTGTATTTTAAAGTGCGTAGTCTATGTATTTTTTTATTGGCCCTACTCCAACCACTCCCCCTTTCCGCAACTTGCATTGCGCAATCGTGCATTATTAATAATTGGGTATTTTATTTGTTTTCATCTGTTTGTTGTATTTTGACAGTTGCAGTAGTCAAACATTTTTATTTGTATGCCAAAGTTGACAAGTTTCATTCGTATTTTGAGCTAATGAGCCAATTAGCCTGGCAGTTATGAGCCATTTTAGCCGACCTGCACCTGTTTGCCCAGATTTATGACAGTGCATGTTGTAAATTTAACACAAGTAAATTAATACACTGTTTGCGCTACTAACTGAAATAACGAGCCAACACACAAACACACACACACACATACCTATTATTGTTAGGCATAGTAATATGCAAATGGAGTTAACACAACTTTAGAATGTATATAAAATTAATTCTTAGTCTGAGGCAATTAGAACGTATAAATGAATAATCTTAATAGCACATATGCAAATTATTAACTATAGGCTTAATTAACTTTTAAATTTATATTCTATAAATATATATCTATATATATATATATATATATATCTATAACGCTGAGTCGACTTAGACATGTTCATCTGTCTTAGATTCTAATTGCTAGAGTTTATTTCATTTTATCGATTACTATACAATATAAATCGATTTTCGATTGAAATAAAATATATTTAAGGAAATTTTCAATATACTATATAACCGAAAATATTATACAGCTCTATACATGGTTTATATATAGGTTCTATGTTTTATACATCTCATATTTGTATCTTTCTATGCATTTGTTTTTTATGAATTAGTGAGGTAATCCGATTGTTAATTGTTTTATGGCTTATAATTATGTAGTTATCTATGAATAATCTTTTTTAACATTAACATAATTTAAAGCTCAAATCAGTTTGTTTCCCCATTTCACATTCAATCAACAACTTTGTAGCCATATGGTGCTAACTTGCGCTACAGCAAATTGATTGGGTTTATCTAAACTTGTTAATCCGATTTGGCTTAGATTGTATCTATGGGCCCTTTTTTTTTGCCTATTTCATGCACTTTTCTTGGCTAATAACTTTGCAATTTGGTTAGTTCCGCAGAGCTGTGTCTATATATGTGTGTGTGTGTGTGTAGGTGAGTGTATGTGTGGGGTAAAATCGAAAAAACGAAGCTCACTAACTAAATGGGGTAAAATCATTTCCGGTTCATTTCCGCACACCTTTTGCTCTAGGTGCGGCCAGTCGAGAAGGACAAACACAACGACCAGTAAACATCCGTATATATGTGTGTGTGTGCGTGTGTGTGTTTATGTGTGTAGTAACTGAGCCATGTCCAGTTCGACCAAAAGGGGTGGCTTAACAACCAGTTGAGGGTAAGAACAAAAAAATAAATAAAATACCAAATAAAAAACAACGTCCAACTACACACAAGAACAACATCAACATAATATAACTGAGAACGCCAGGCCTCTCTCAACGTGGATGACATAATGCCAAGTGGAGTATGTATCCAAATATTTTACACATGTGTGAACAAATGCAAACACACACACGCCAAAATACACATGTGTACTTTATATGTGTGTATGTAAGTACACAAGAAGTAATTGTATTTCTCGCTACTGTTGTTGTTGCTTACTACGGCAACTGTGGGCTACGCATATGTATTTTGGCAAAAAAAAAAAAAACAATGCAAAACAAAAAAATACACACATAAGAAGAAAAATAGGCGACAACCCTCGGAACAGAAACAAAAATGCACGTATCCCATGGATACACGCTGGCAAAGAGAGACGCCTTATCAACAGCACACGCACAAAAAGGCGTTCGAGAGAGAGAGCGACAGGCAAAGAGCGAAAGCCATTTACAGTGAGAGCAAAAGCGAGAGAAAAAGAGAAAATAACATAGACATAGAGAGAGAGGCAGGCAAGCAGGGAGAGCGAATATGTGCCCGGTTAGCAGCCGGCCTTTTTGCGCCACATCCACAGCCGTTAATGTGCCTGTCGTGCTGCCTGCCGCCTGCCTGCCTGGCTGCCTGAATGTATCTACCAGATACGGAGAGGGCGCCTTTAGCTGTGTATGTTTGTTATGTTTGTGTGTGTACAGTGTTTGTGTATGCTTCTGTGTTGGCGCGTGACGCAACGTGTACTAAAGGCAAATGTTGTCTGTGCCGCCATTCTTCTGCTTCTTGTTCATCTGGTTGTCAAATGGCGTATGTTCTTCTTCTTTCCCGTTTGCCAGTTACAAGACACAAATACACAGCACCTGGCACTCAGCACTCTCTCTCTCTCTGCATACACACACACTCTCTTTTTATTATACTCTCTCTCTCTCTCTGTGGCGCACCGCATTTACTTATTTCTTTGGGGGTTCGCTCGCTCTTCGCCCAATTCGTGCGCCTCAGTTTGCATTTTGCTTTGGGTTGTGTCTCGTCTGGTTCGCTTTTGGGTCAGGCCAGACCAAAATTAATAAAAAGAAAAAAATACATTTTACACAAATTCGCATACAATTCACATTATCTTACACACATCAAATAATTCCTAGGCTGCCTGTCCACAACTGCTGCAACACATTCGACAACAAGTAAATAACAAAATTATGAAAAATCTTCAATTGCACGTGACAACAAAAAGAAAATAAATAAAAAAATAACGTACAGTTTTAATAACTTGTGAGACGTCTAAGCGTTGTGTTCTCGCTCCGTTTTCATCCTCGGGCCGCGTAATGCAATTCACAAGTCGCGTGTATCTCACAGATACACGTAACCCACACAAACTGTAGTCAGTTAGTTAAAGCTAAAGTGTTCAAGTGTCAGTTTCCGCCTACAACAAAATAGAAAAAAAAGAGCAAAAAATAATAAAATACATATCTAATCTGTGTGCAACGTTTTGTAACTGCTCTCGATATACACATAAATACAATACAACGAATTAACGCCGCAAATCTTCCTTTGCTGCTGTTGCACTAATATGTTACTAAATGCATCTGTACATCTACGTAACCCAACTAGACACCCCCACTTGACTGATTGACTGACTGATTGGACTGCCTCATGAGCATCATGCACTCAATTAGCTTGTCTCTGATCACCTTTCGACCCTCACACACACACAACCCATTCCACCCGTCTATCGCTCGCTCGTGCAACATTAATTGAGCCCAATCGCTGTTTACAACACATTCACGGGGAATTTCTCAATAATGGGACTTTGCGGCTTTGTGGCCAGTTATCAACCAGTTATCTACCCATTGTCACCTGAAAATAATCAGTTTGTCCAGCGTTTTTAGCCAGCTAATTAATCAACAACGATAACACCAACATTACTGCAACCACAACAACAACAAGAGCAGCCACGACCGCAGACAGTGCACGTTTGTTGGGCCTATTTGTACAAATGTATATGTGTGTATGTGTGTGTTTGTGTGTGTTTGGCATTGGAAGATATGACATAATTCCAAGACAATCACTTGCCTAAAAAAAAGAAAAAAGAAAGAAAGAAAAACACCAAAAAAAAAAAAAGAAAAAGAAAAACAGACACCTAAAGAGCAAACTTTCTGCATGTGTGTGTGTGAATGAGTGCTCTCAAAGAGCGGGTCTATAAGAGCACAACAAATGCGCACCGACGACGACGACCAATGATCCGAATCTGAATCCGAATCCGAATCTACACTTCAAACGAAGACCAAAGTCATCGTCGTCGGCGTTGTCGTTGTCGTTGTCGTAATTGTTGTTGTTGTTGTATCCCCTTCAACAAGTCACAATCAAATTCATCTTGACGCTGGTTGCCATTGCACCGTTTAATTTCATCTTTCTAGCGGAAATGTGTGATGAACACCCGCCCGAATCACCCATCAAACCCAATCAAACCAACCTCCAGCAACGCCCAGCCTTAAGCTAATTGAAATGCATGCCGGCACTAAGCCCATTTCTATATAGCATATATATAAATATATATATATAAATATTTATATATATATATATATATATATATATGTCTGCTTAAATTCAAATATATTCGCGGGGGCATTGAAAAGAAAAAATAGTAGATATACATATCTATATATATATATATATTTGTGTGTTTGCTCATTATTACAAAATTGCATTCTGCGATGGTGACCCAATAAATAACACACACACGCACACACATACACTGGCTAAATATAAATATACCTTTACGCATACATATATATTTATACCATATGCATAATAGATAAGCGGCAACAAATTAGATGATTGCGACAAAGGGCGCTGCGCGTCTTAATTTCCATTTCGTCAAGTTAACCAGTTTATATTGCCGCTTTCATTGTTGTCGATGTTGTGTTTGTTGTTGTTTTTTTTTTGCGACATACATCATTGTTTTGACCATGAAATCGATTGTAATGCAAAAGTCCCAAAAACGTGAAATTTGTTTTTTTTTTTTTTGCTTTTTTGTGTGTTGGGCGAAAGGAAAACAAAAAGTCGAAACCTATAAAAAAAAACCCGAAGAGCAATGCGTACGTGTGTGTGTGTGTGAAATGCCGTAATAATTAATTGATCGACAAGTGCGCAGCTTTGCTTTTATTATGCATCGCGTTGCGTACCGTTTCAGCGCCAGCGTCGTGTTGAGTCGCGTCTTGCTGAGTTGCCGAAATCGAAATCGAAGTCAATCTTAACGCCTCATTCAGTGGAAACGCTAGCGAGTGTTGTTGTTGTTGCTGCTGTTGTTGTTATTTCGGCTGTTGGGGGGCCCTTGCAACATCGAAGCCAAAGCCAAAACAGCGCTTAAGCTTGCGACAGCGCAGCGAGCGTCTCTGCCAGCATATTCACCTGTTGTTAGTTTCGTGTGTGTGTGTGCGTGCATGTGTGTTGTTGGCATTTGGGCGCGACAATGCAGTGGAATTTACATTTCAATGGATCTTGTTTTAATGATCTAAATAAATTTCAAACATTATCACAAAAGTCAAGCCACAAAAATACTTTACCCACACAAATATATCACGGCACATTGCTTTGAAATTATCAAAGTTTATTAATTCGTAATCAACGGCGACGGCGACGTCGACAACGACGTTCGCTTCAGCAGCACCGCAAGCTCAGCTCTGTTCGCTCAATTTTGCGAGCTCTACTGCTGCCAGCGTCGAAGTCGCTGTCGCTGTCGACGACAGCGGCTCGAACGGCATCGTGACCGGGCTTAGTTAGTCAGCCGTTGCGGCAGCCAGTTAGTCGTGCTTTGCTAGTCGCTGACTGCGGTTTTGTCTCTCTCTCGGTTCATTTTTTTCGGTCGCCTCGCCTCCGCCACGCCAAACCGCTCTTCTGCCTAGTGTCTTGTGTCGCGTAGCCCGCGTCTACGCTCGTCTACTCGACAAGTTTCGTTCAGTTTCCGAATTGAGCTGCAAGCTAGTGCTTCGAATAGTGTTCGAAAAGGACTCGCGCATTCGGCTGCCAATTTGGCTAGCCTGACAATAAACACAAGCACGCACACACACGCACAATTCGAAATACACATATATATATATTAATGACCACATGTGTATATATATAAAGCGGTTACAAAAGTGTGATAAGCAAAGACGCCGAGAGCAAAGAGTAAGCAACAAATAAACGCTGGATTTAACAAGCTTTCATCGATGTCTTAGCAACAATTTGTATAATTGATAACAAATATATAATAAATAACAATAGCGGCTGCAGTGAACAACACCAGCAATATTTACGAATATCCTTAATTCAACGAAACACACACACACACACACACTTATAATTAAAGTCAATACAACGAATATTAACTAAACATTTAACTGGTTTCACTTCCAAATTCCACAGCCATTGGCAATTTGTTGTTTACGTCTCCACTGGTCAAAACATGCTTGCATAGATAAAATAGTTATTAAACCCAAAACATTTTTAAAATCGAGCAAAGACAACACACAAAACTGCAACGCACGCAGCTTATAGCAAAAACAAGGTAAGTCTTTGCTTCAAAAAAAAAAAAAAAAAACACCTACAATTTGGCAGCTATAATAATTTAATATTGCTTATAGTTTTAACAATAAACAAGAGGCGAGTTGAGAATAAGTAACATGAGAAATTTAGACATGTTGACACTTTTGAATTGATGGACTTTCCATATATGCAGCAAAAATAAGACTTGATTAATTTTTAAACGAATTACTTATACCATGACTAAGTGGTGGCTTTAAAAATGGAATTGTAAATATTTGTATTTGTATTTTTAATTATTTTTTTTTTGCATAATTAATAGCGTGTCCATATTAGCGGCCTTCTTTTGCTAGCGATGAAGTCTTAATTGTTTTTGTGTGAATATTTTATTACGTGGATTGCATCATTGTCAAGTGATAAATGCCAATAATAATTGTGCACATTGTTTAATTAAACGATAATTTACTTTCAACACTTATCTGTTCATGTTTTTAAAAACAGTCGAGAAGCGATCCGAAATTTAAATGGGTTTAATCATATGCAAATGTTAAAATATATTCACGACATTTTGATGCAATAATCACCGTTAATTTGACACAGTTTCACATTATTTATTTCGAAAAAATAAATTAATAAAATTAAAAAAAATAACGGGTCGTATACACAATATTGTTAATGAACCGCTTTAGCTGTTGATCGGCTTGACACACGCATTTACAATATTTAATTAATGAGTCTTTTTTTTTTGGCTCTGTAACCTACAAAAATGGTCAAGTAAATTTGTGCAAATTTATGTGAAAAGCAATATGCTTTGCAAAAAGCAGATGATCAAAGCAACGAAATTTTAATTTTGACCTCGTTTTTTTTTGGAAAAAAGAAAAGAATCAAAGCTTAGAAAAAGTTTTACTTTCGTTATGAAAGTTGAGTCTTTTGCATTTTATCCTGTCTACAGGGTATTTGTCTGTTGAGTGCTCGTCTCTAAGCCAAAAACTCGCTAGTTTCGATTAACAAATTTTGAATTTTAATTCAACTGTAACCAGTTTTCGGTTACTCTGTTGTGAAAGGCATTCCATTCTTGTGTTGTTTAATGAATTGAATAAATAATGATTTGATATGATTTGAATCAGGACCGTTTGTAATAAAATAACGTTGACTTAAGTGCAAATAAAGTCAACTGAAATTAACGTGAATTAACCTTAAGTCAGAGTCTTATTTACATTTTTATGGTATTTAAAGCGAAATTTGTCGCTTTAAAGTGCCCTTTACGCTCAAGATAATTAAACTTAAGCTAATAATACAATTATATATCTCATGGATGCACGTGCCACATTCAAGGCTGAATCAAATGATCAACGCTGTAATTACAAACACAATATATATATGAAAACACTGTAGATAATTGCGAGAGTAGGCCAAAATAACCTTTGACTAGGCTCATTCATTGACCTGACCCCATCAAGCCATCGCTGTCAACACTTGGCAACTAAGTTGTTGTCCATGTAAAAAATCAATAGCAAATTAAAAAAGGCGAGCGGCTTAAGCCACGCCAACACCCAACCCCACCTGCAACCTCCCTCTGTTCCTTTGCCTAAATATTGAATGCACGTGACACCTTTTGCTAGGCGAGCATTAAGGCAAGGCTCCCCACAATTACACACACACACACGCACACACTAGCTGACAACAACACTTACAATTACAACAAGTTACGCGTCTTTTAGGCGTCATTCATGGCGTGCTGTGTGCACATTAAACGCGTTTTCTTCATGCGCTTTTGGTTTTGGTTGGTTTTTGTGACCACGGCTGGGAAGGGTGAAGGGGGTGGGAGAGTGGAGGGTGGGTGCTGGGTGTTGAACTGTGTGAGTCACACGAGCCAACAGACAGACGAACAGGCAGTCAGTCTCAGTGCGCGCTCTCATTGTGCCCATTTTCATTCATATTTGTGGTGCGACTCTGCGCAAGAGCAGCGCAAAAGAACCAAAAGAGAAACATTAACGATGTTGCTGTGTCAGAGGGGTCTAGGATACGTTGCGGCAAGGGAGGGTGTCGTCATCACGTGATTGTATGTGTGCCTCTGTGTGTGTGTGTCGGTGTGACAACGTGGCGCCGGCTAAGCGGCGTTTTACTGCCTGAATTCGGGACCCTGGAAGCACAATTCGTTCGAGTTTTGGATTCGGATTCGGGTTGGGATTCGGGCTTGGAATCATCATCGTCGGCATCGGGTTGAGTGTTGTGTTTGGGTTTGGCTGTTGTCGCCTGGGGTTTTACTGTTTGGTTTGCTTTGGCTATTTTGTTTTTTTGTTTTTGCGGTGTCGCTTTACATGCTCACATGAGCATTGTTGCTTCATGCCTTGGCTTTTTCGCTGTTGTTGTTAGCTTACATGGAGCTCACAGAAACAGCAGCAAAAGCAACAACAGCAGCGCTGTGAAATCAGGTCAATGAAATAGCAATATTTGGCACGGCTTAAAGCCATCGCTGGCATAGCATTTCGTTGCCTCTGAACATGAGCTGCATTGGTGCGCTTGTTTCCTATTTTGTTTTTGTTTGTGTTTTTGTTTTTGATTTTGCTTCTTATTTTTTCTTTTTTTTGGGTATCATTCGTTGCGCTTTCAAATCAAAGACATAACCACCCCCACCCCATATACTTATATATATATATCTGGGTGTTTTGTTATTATGCCTAGTTGACAGTGTTTTCCGTTATTTGCCCACCAGCAATCCACTTTGTTTGTTTATGTTGTGCTTTTGTGTTTCTCTTATCCCTCTTTGTCCTCTGACTTTGAATTTATTTCAATTAAGACGGCCTTAGTTCCGTTATTTGTCCCACATATCTATCTGGTTGGGTTTTTTTCCCCTTTTGTTACTTCTAAACCGTTATTTAACTTGGATTCCTTTTCATGCTGTCCTTTGGCAAGTACAAAGAAAATTTAATCAATTAAATGCAGTCTATGCAAATTAGTGCATTCAAATTAAAGTTTTCCATTCAATTCAAAAACAAAATTTTATTAAACAATTAAATGTATGAATAAAAGCCGAGTAATAGTTACAAACAATTTGCGTAACGTTAAGAAAAAAGTTCAATCATAAGCTATTAATTCAAGAATGTGCTGTGTAATTATCAAAAATCATGTTAAACGTCAAGAAATTCCCGCTGTGTCATTCGAAACCATTAAATGAAACAGAAGCGATTAGCATGAAATTAGTTTCTGGCAACTTATGTTAAGCAATTAACAAATCTCACAACATTAAGAAATATTAGACAGCAAATGCAAAAAACGTTCGAACGAATACGATTTGCATACATGTTCTTAATTTTGTATCTCTCATTTTATCGCTTTCTCTTTAACGTTTTTACTTTTTTTCTACTAAGTTATTAAGCTAACTGAAACCCAGGTCTGGTTTTAGGTAGTTTCAAATAAATAAATAAAGTATATTAATTATAATTTAAATTCTTTATATGCATTCTTAGAATGCCACTCGTTGCAGCAATAAGTAATAAGCAATTAGGCTCCTTTTAATATGAACAAAAGCACACGGCGTATGAGTAATACCTGTCTTTGTATGGCCATGTATGACGTCAACAATTTTTATTCATATGAGTCTAGATACTTATTTATATATATATAGAGTGCCGTCAATTCAGCTAACATGGCTAAATACAGAGAAAGAGAGAGATAAAGAGGGAGAGATGGAGTGAGGTAGGTAGAGATGCAGAGGCAATCGTTCAGTTTGGGCTACATTTTTAAATTGTTATGCAAAGTGTGTCTGCAAAAGGCAGAAAGCAGCGGGTAAGGGGCAGCATCGGAGGTTTTATGTAGAGCGCTGTCAGCCGCTGCGGCTGTTGCACTTTTAGTTTGCCAAAATTTGTTTGCTCAGCTGACTTCTAAGTGGCAAATACACACAAATAAGCACATGTCTGTGTGTGTGTGTGTGTGTTTTTATGTGTGTATTTTTATATGTGTATTTTTTTGCAGCCTGCCTACTTTGTCTGCACTTGAACTTTGATTGCTCTTTTGCACACAAATCCCATATTATTTACTTGTTACATGCAGAATAAACACATATTACTCATATGCCGCATGTTGCATTACTTTCAAAACCCAAAAAAAAAAAAAAAAAACTAACGTTTCGGCCAGTTTATCTCGCACGTTACTGACTTGATTGACCCGATATGGTATCTTGTGTTGCCGCTCAAAGTCTGCGTTTATTGAGTGAACCAAAAAACGAAAAAAAAACGGGAACATCAAATTAAAAACAACAACTTTTATATATGCCGAACCAATGCTGACTCGCAACTTTTTGGACTTTAGTTTATTAACCTCATTTTATTGCTGTCAAACCACTTATATATACAGCATATATGTACTATATATACAATAAATGTCGATATATAAAATAAATTTCAACATCTTAACATATGCGGTTTATTTAAGTGGGGAATCACAACCGATAATTCTCAGTGTTGATTTATTTGATTTCTTATATTTGTTTGCGCACATAAACAAATTTATAAATAACTGTTTTGAGAGTCACGTGCAATTTTTGCTGACCCGTCTACACACTTTTAAAAACATACATAAATTTGATTATTTTTAAGAGCGCCCATTTTGTATATTAGTTTATTTAAAAAGAAAAATGACCAAATTATATGTTTTATTTTCTCTGCCTCTTTGATTTTCTCATTACATAAATTTAAAAATAAATTGCATGCAATTTATTAATTTTCTCTCTCTCCGTCACTTTACACATTACATAAATTTATTAAAATAAATAAAATTACATCATTATAATTTAGTCTCTCATTGATTTTTCAATTGCAGCTCGCCAACTTTTGCACAACGCTAGATGAATTAAACGCTGAAGAAACGAACCACCAATAAGCAAAAAGTAACAAACAAATAAACAAACCAACAAACAACCAGAACAACAAGAAGCACACCACACACTACACACAGCAACAAAATGGCCTTAATTATGAGATACATCGAGAGCATAAACAGATATATGGACTCACATAGTGGTAAGTCTGATGGGGGTTACGGGGTGGGTTGGGGCTAATTCTTACATATGCATACATTATGTATGTTTGGATATGTGTGTGTGTGTTGTGGCTGCTAATTTATGTAACCTTGATGTTTTAGTTATTGCTGTTGTGGTTATTGCTCTTTTTACTCACATTTCTCTGCAAAACATCAAAGGTTTAACAAATCATTGAGTAATTTTTGACACCAGCTTACTAATTGACCAATGTACAGACAGAGGAATAGAGAGAGAGGGAGAGAGTGAGATAGGAACAGATCTGAACAGCTGTTGGCAGCTCCCTCTCTCTCTCTCTCAGACCAGGCTAAAACCAGGCCTGAGCTGATAATTCTACTAATTCTCCAGCCGAGCAATTTGCTCTTCTCACACAATAATTTCTAAAGAATCTCGTATTTCTTTAGAACATTAGGTCAACACGCAGGCCAACAGCTCCAATTTGACAAATGTTTAGCAGTTTAAAGCGTGGATCACGCAAAATGCGCTAAAATTATGTTTCAACATGACACAAAAAAAATCGCACTGCAGTTTAAAAAATTTCGTAGGTTTTAATTTTTAGATTTTAATAATTAGATATATATATATTTTATTTTGTCTGTTTTTTTATGACTGCATAAAAATATTAATAAATCAACATACATTTTTTTTTTTTGGCGCTTACCCTATTATTTGGAAAGTATATTTCCATATTCTATTCTATTAAAACAATATGTTTTCCTAAAATTAAAAAAAAAAAACAATTGAATATCTTTTTTTATTATTATTAATTATTACTTAAATAAATTTTTGAAAATCATGTATTTTATTCAAAAGAAACATCACATTTTAAAAAAGTATAAATAGTTATTAAATCCAAATTCAACCCGAATTTTTCTGAGTGTATAAGGCTGATAGTTGCGTGTTAGTATATTGTAATTTGTGTAAGAGAGTTTTGAGTTTGTTTGTTTTATGATAATTTTAAGGGCGCACATGTAATTTAAGTTAAAAGAAGAACGATTATATCATAGAACATAGCGAAATGATATTTATTTTTTCTAATTGCCTTCTAGACTTGGCCTACTTTTTTCAAGAATTTGAATATATAAATGATTTTACTTATCATTGAATACGCTTGTATAACATTGAAATAATACAACGCCCTCAAACAAGTCAATAACAATAAAAAAAAACTTAAGATTTGATTTAAATTGTTAAGAGCACTTCAGGTTAGGCACTTCAGCTGAGCATTCGTCACTCATTAATTTTGATTAGCTAATAAAAAAAATATTGAACAAATTATTCGAGAGTTTCGCAAATCATTTATATTTCAGCAACAATTTCACTTGACACATCTGCTCAATCAAGTTTTAAAACCCAAATTAATATGCTTTTCACTTGCAAACATTTCGTATATAATTTTTTTTATATTTTTGTTTTTTGTTAATCAATTCATCGAATGTGCCACAGCGCTCATCAATATTTCACTTTTATAATCTACCGTTTTTTTTTTGTGCCATGCCATTTTTAACGTTATCGAATTTTTCGATAACGAGTATATATATAATTATTATTATTGAATTTTTTAGTCTTATATTTTTTGTATTTTAATGACTTGTTTTTGCATGCTTGAGCAATCGGAATTCTCGTGATTATTCGAATTGGTTGCATAAGTTATTCATGAGCAAAAATATGTCTCAAAATGAACGCATTTTGATGACAATTATCACCAAACCGAATGTGAAATGAAGCAAGACAAAATGTTAGCTAACGTTTTAGACCAAGTATTTAGTTACAGTTGGTTTGGCACAGCAGAATGATTTACACACGACTAAGACACATTAACACCATCATTATCATCATTATAATCATCACAATTTTATTTAATATTTATTGGTTAGTTAATTACCTTGTTGGTTGCATGGCCAATGTCGAATGTCGTTTTCCTAATGATGAACACAGTTGATAAGAGCAATGTCAGCGGTTTGTTTTCATTGCTATCTATTAGATAAATACTCGTACGCACACACACTGCACACACACAGCACACACACTACGCACACACACACTACGCACACCACACACACTACGCATACCACACACATGTAACTGATGTTGTACGCGTGCTTAGTAAATATTTAGTGGGAAGCAACACAACAAAGGCAACATTGACATTGACTGCTTTTAACCAAGTTTTACAGCATTTTTAACATATTGCTTATTTTGTAATTATTGCACAGATTCAAGGACAAAGGACTGGCCCATGATGTCATCACCCTTCCCCACACTGGCCGTGTGCCTCACATACGTCTACCTGGTTAAGGTAAGTTAACATATTTACTTGGACTTATCCTCAAGTGGCCGTCTGGTTAACCACTTGGTTGACGCATAGATTTCAGTCACATAATCAACGCTCCGCCGTAATCTCAAGTATTGCTCCTATACGGAACTCAGATTTTGTGGGCGTATCCCACTGATATGGGTTTCCATTTAAACTTAGTTTTGGTTGTGCAATCTTAATTTATGATTCAGCCACGCACGATAAATGTCCACAAAAATGTATAAATTTCTATTTCTAATATGAGGCGCTTTTTTTATAAAAGAGTAGCCTAATCAAAATGTTGATAAGACAAAGCCAACAAAGTGAGTCAACCATAAACAATTTTTGATAGCGTTTTACAACAATTATTTAACATTTTAACTTTTTAATGGAAATACGCCTTTAATAGATATATGATAAATATAGCGTGAACATTTTCAAATTTCCATGTCACAAAAATTTAATGTGTTTCATAAAACCACATATTAGCATATTATAAAAAATATTTGGAGATAAAGAATTTTAAAAAATGGTTTAATGACACAGAAAATTACTGTAAACAAATATATGAAAAACTCGTATTATAAAGTTAAAAAAAAAACAATTTCAGAGATGATAGATATTATATGCAGCTCGTTAATTTTCCAAATATCTTCACAAAAAAGAGGTTTGCATAAAAGATATAGATAGTTATTTCAATGGGATAAAATTAGTGGTAATAACAACAATAACTTGTTGAACGATCCCTCTAAATGTTAGGAACCATGCACGTAGATATTTAGAATAATATTTGTACTTACCAAATTTATTTTTCAAAAGTTGAAATTAATTTGCGTTATAGAGCATTATTTTCTAGTGAATAATGAAATTTATTTTAAATTAAATTAACATCAGTGTACGAAAAAATATTAGTAGCGGTATATTAAAAACTTCACTAAATGTTTAAGTTTTTATTTAATTTAGTTCTTATAATTTATGAATTGTTGTTGTTATATTTTTGAAGGTGCTTGGGCCCCGATTAATGGAGAATCGAAAACCGCTTCATTTACAACAAATGCTGGTCAGCTATAATGCGTTACAGGTTGTATTTAGCGCGTGGCTTTTCTATGAGGTATGTAATACGCAATCAAAAATTAAACACACCACAAGAACAACAACAACAACCACAACCAAAAACCCATCATCAACCACCACCACAACAACCACAACCACAACAACAACATCAACAAAAACTCAACGCTGGCGTCGTCGTTTTGGCTGCTTGCAACTGACCTGGAAAGCGTTGCAAGACAACAACAAAAAACAACAACAACAACAACAATTACAACTGCTGCCAACAAGCAACTGCGATGCTTTTAATGTGCACTCTGTTTTTTATGTTTTTTTTTTTTATTTTTTTATATGTTCTCTCTTTTATTTGTATTTTTTCTCACTCTCTTTCTCTCCCTGTCTCTTTCTGTGGCTATGTCTAAATATCTATATAATTTTCTTTGAAATTAATCTGATTTTGTTTTTAGTGTTTAATGGGCGGCTGGTGGGGTGCGTACAGCTTCCGCTGTCAGCCCGTGGACTATACCGATAGTGCCACGTCTAGGAGAGTAAGTGTCTCCAATATAAATGATAAGTAAAATTACAACTCTGTCTGATGGGATCTCTCTTTTAGCATAGACTGTAGAGATTGTAGAGAGGTATCTATAGAGATACCAATATATATCTCTCTGTATTCTTCGCCCTTAGCCACTGAAAGTGAAAGTAGTTAGTTTTGACCCCATTTCTAAAGAAGATAAAAATAAAAAAAGAAAGCCCTGTTAGAAATTTCTCAAATCAAACAGTTTAATTTTGACAAATGACAAACATGAACATCTCTTTTTTATTTTATTATAATTATTTATGCAATCGCTTTTAGCACAAACATATAAATATTTATAAATTAACCAGCATTGCTTCTCATGGATTTTCAATATATAAATATACATTTTTTTTCTCTTTATTTTGGTTTCATATTAAGGTAGCTTGAAAAAAAAAAAAAACTACACGAGTCGAGCAAATGTGTAGCTGGTTTTATTCTTTATTAAAAATACTACAATTAAGTGCCCTAAAAAATATAAATAAATATATATATATATATATATATATATATATGCATATATACATAACTTGATTTGTATATAAATGTTAGCGAGAGCTGGTGATTAATTTATGCAAAATTATTGATTTACACAAATATTGATGCTTTTTTAGTTAATACCATTTAAAACGCTGTCTACTAACCCCGCCAAATTGTGTGTATGTGTAAATAGCACTTTGTATGTATGTGTGCGTGTGTGTGTGTGTGTGTACTATGTACTATTCTTTACAGCCCACAAACTGGAAGCAGCCGAAAAAATGAACGCCGACGCAAAACGATGCCAGCCAATACATAAAAAAAAAGAACCACCAAAAAAACGCCCTCACAAATCATTAAATCAATTCGCAACAAAAACAAAACAAACCAAAACAAAAACAAAAAAAACAAACAAACAGAGATCGATAAAAAAAAACAAAAAAAAACATTTTTACACACTCTACATTTGCAGATAGGACAGTCCGGTTGGCTAACAGGACATTATAGCTTCCGATGTCAGCCAGTCGACTATAGTAATAATCCTAGAACGTTAAGGGTATGTGTTAAACTCACAATGTGCCGTTAAATAACGCCATTGATTAGCACTTGTGATAACGATAAGCTGTATATATATATATATATTTGATAACGAAATTTATTCACATTTACACCTTTAATTTATGATTGTGCATGTGTGACTTTTATTGGGTGTGTATGCCTGTGTTTGTGAATATTGGTATTGGATTCTGATTAAACGATAAATATATATAAATACCCTTTATTACTTACATATCAACGGAAACGAGTTGTCCATAATAATAATAATAATAATAATAGTAATATAAAAACATATTTATGGTATACACTTATTAACAGTTATGGGTTTCACATCAGGTTAAACTTAAGCCACAATTAAATACCATATAAAAAAAAATGTTACTAAACGATTAAGACAAGTCGTTATCTGTCTTACAGACTATATAGCAACACTCTGGACCCTTTCCATTATATAAAAACAAATGCCCTACCCCGTACACCCCCTCTATACTTGGCGAACTGCATACAAATTCTTTACAATCCAACCAAAACACAATAAAATTCTTAAAACTCTCTTTTAAATGGTCAGGGTTTTGATTTTGTTGATCTCAATTAATTGAATGTTTTTCCCCATATTTTCCACTCTTTTACATACATTTTAAATGATTAATATAATTACTTTTAGTCTTGATTTGAATCGAATACCCCTTAGCCTGAAGCGTGTGCATGATTATTTGAATTGAATATAATTTGATTATGATTTAGTAGTTGACTCTTTTTAAATTGAGTGAACAATTGAGTGAATCGGTTACATCGATTCCAATGGATGCCCTACGATAGCAGCGTAGTGCATTCAAATGTAATGAATGAATTGAATGCACGAACTAAATATTCATAATTAAATGCCCAACTAATTAATAATTAAATCTCTTCCTCTCCTGCTCGCTGTTGTTGCCAAATCACAGATGGTTCATGCCTGCTGGTGGTATTACTTCTCAAAGTTCACAGAGTTCATGGATACGGTAAGTGGGAACACTTAGTGGGGAGCTCAAACTCCAACTGGTTAGCAACGCTAATGCTGAGTGTGTTCTTTGATCTTTGCAGATTTTCTTTGTGCTGCGCAAGAAGACGAGCCAGGTAACAACGCTTCATGTGATTCATCATGGCTGCATGCCCATGTCGGTGTGGTTCGGTGTTAAATTCACTCCAGGTGCGTTAACCAAATTAGACACATGCATAATTTATACATTTAACATTTTATTTATGTTTACAACTTTTTGGCAAGAATATTTGATTTACCTATTAAGTGGCAATAAAATAGCAACAGGTTTGCCACAGCTAGTTTAAAACATACTATATTAAGAAATTAGCCTACATGGGCAAAAAATTAACATATTGGAGTTTTTGGAACACAAATAACTTAATAAACATCAAAAGAGATGACCGTTGAAGGAAAATAAATTATTCGAATAAATAAGATGAATATGAAAAACCACCTTTTATGGTGTTAGCATTGAGCCTAAAAACTTTGTTCTATATAAGGCTAGAAATTTATGTAATAAAATCTATTTGCATTAAATTTGTAATTAAAATCATTAGCAATAACTAATTAATATGGTTTTTTTTTTTGTGCACTAATTAGGTGGCCACAGCACTTTCTTTGGCCTACTCAATACATTCGTGCACATTGTGATGTATACGTACTACATGTTCTCGGCCATGGGTCCACAGTACCAGAAGTATCTTTGGTGGAAGAAGTACCTGACAACGCTGCAAATGGTAAGTTATGATATCATATGCAATTTAATAAATTTATATTTACAAGTGTTAAGCAAGCTTTTCGTATGGAACCATTTAAATTGGATTTAAATTTAAATTGTAATTTAGGGCTCAGCGGCCCCTTGGCATTAGACAACTTTTTAAATTGTTCAATTAATTATTTAATGTCCACTTATTAAATATTATTTTCAATATCAACACAAAAAATTACAAACAAATAAAAACAGAATACAGAAAAAACACAAACATTAATTATTTGCAAATTTGGTCAAACAAATGGCATTGGGGAAAGGCAAGGAAAAAACCCAATCTAACCAAAAAAGAACTAGTATCAATTAATAAAGATGTCAAACAAAAAAGGAATGACTTAGCGGGTTAACATAATTTTAATTAATTTTAAGAGTTACAAATAGAGTAATGCAAAACACAATTCACAATGCTCACAAAATTTCTGTTAATAAATAAAAATTGAATTTTCAAATTAAAGCTATAATTGATTAATCAAATTTTAAAATGAAAATAATAACATACAAAATATAATAAATTATAAAATAGAAAGTTTGTAATTTAGTAATAGATAATTTTGACACAGTTAAACATTCCCAGCGATTTCCAGAGTTTCTATGAAAATTGAAATATTATTATGGAAAGAGAGGAAAAAGAGTTTTAACTGTGAATACGTGAAATAAAGATTAGATTTTAATCAATGTTGTTTGTGGCTCGTCGCAGGTCCAGTTCATTCTAATTATGGTGCACGCCTTCCAATTGCTCTTCATCGACTGCAATTACCCGAAGGCCTTCGTCTGGTGGATCGGCATGCACGCCGTGATGTTCTTCTTCCTGTTCAACGAGTTCTACAAGGCAGCATACAGAAACCGTCTCATGGTAAGTACCTTGCCTCACTTTCGCCCAGCCTATTACGCCCAAAACCCCAGGCCGGAAATGAGACACATTTAAGATGTAACCGCTTCTCACGTCACAGATTATAGAAGGGCCTAGTCCATGGCTTCCCACGTTGGCTTAAAAGCCATTTTGTAGCCACAAAACGACAAACATAAAAATGTGTTTAGCATTTGGTTGTTCGCATTCCAGATTCCGGATGGGGTTAATGAAAACGACAAAAAGACAACTATTATATCATCCATCTGAATGTTAGGTCTATGGTTACGACGATGTCTGCACCTTGCAACCAGACCGTTGCCCGCCTCTACACATACACATGTATAGTTACGTGTGTGTGTGTGTAATCCAAATTCATTAACAAAAATTTCATCAAATATGCGGCTTTTGGTCGTGGTGAATTGGGTTGCCGAGGTCCGCTTGTCGCACACACAAAAGACTTTTGGCCAGTCCAAAGCGACGACACAATCAAGTCAAAATGACGTCGTTTAAAGATCGTTCATTCCGGCAGCGACGTTGACGTTGACGTTAACGTTAACGTTGACGTCGACGTCGACGTTGACGCCGACCCACAGCATCCATTGAGCGGCGCACAAGTGAAAGTTGAATGAAAAAGCGAAAAAAAAGACAAAAAATAAATAAATAAAAATAAAAATAATAAACAAACGCTGTCAAATCGCCTTAGCTTGTTGCATAAGCTGCTGTTATGTTTTTTTTTTTTTGTGGGACATACACACACACGCGCACACACACACACGCACCGTTGGCAACTGTAACTCTATTATTATTTTCTTATTCAACATTGCAGAAGAAGAATGCGCTGCTGGCCAACGGACACGCCAAGCCCAATGGCTATTGCAAGAGCATCAATGCCCACGACGATCTGTTCATGCCACAGCCGACTGCTGCCGTCACGACGCCCAAGGCCAATGGCAATGCCACACTCAGCAATGGCCACGCGAATGGCCTAAAGAATGGCTACAACAAACAGCAGCAAATTGCCAATGGCAATGCGACGACAATTGGCAACGGCAGTGCGCACAAAACGAACGGTGTCCTGCTGGCCAATGGCTATGGCAACGGCAACGGTTATGCCACCAAACTGCTGGATGATGTTAACCAAGAGTTGACACACCGAAAGACACAAAAATAATATCGGGGCAATGCGGGTCGGCGCCAACATAGAGCTTAGGATGGGAAGCGGGTAGCACAGCAGTCAGCGCCAGGAGCAGCACTCTGATGCTCCAAGAGTCATAAGCACACCTACAGTTACACACACCCAAACACCCAAACACACACACACACACACCCAGATACAACACACAGCATTCATATACATCAGCAAAAAAAAACACAGATATATACATACATGTTTTGAAAATTGTATGCAAACTGCAATAATTTTCAGTGGAAATGGCAATGAACAATATTATGGGAAATACTATATTGTTATTGGTACTAATTATTATTATTATTAATTTTTAATAATAACGTTTGTTTAACACAAACGATTGAAAAGCAATTCTGCTGGCATACAGATTTTGAAATGTATGTGTATTTTGTATATGTATGTGTATTTATGAAGCATCCATATAGATATATATATAATATACATATATATATACACATATAAAAAATACATTTTTGTTGCTTTTTTCTCTTTTTAACTATTTTAGTTGTACAAAGCTTTGTATAGAAAAAAAAACAAACACACAAATACAAAAAAAAAAAAACAACAACAAAAAAAAACCTGGAAACAAAAGCAAGCATAAGCAATTTATTAATTGAGCCTAATGCTTATTTAACTAAATTGCTTGTGCGCATGGAATTAATCTATGTATTTAAGCATAGAATTTAATTTATACATACCTATATATATATATATATACAAATATACATCTATATATATATATATATATACAAATAAATAAAATAAATGGCAAAAAATTAGTTGCTTCTGCATAAGTCAAACAAGTTTTGTAAATGTATAAAAACAAAAAAAAAAAAAAACAGAAATAAACCGTATGTAATAATATATTAGTAATATTAGTCACAATAATTGTTGAGGAATTTAAACATTGTCAAGCAGAAGAACAGTCACAAAACTCTTTAAGTCGAGCAACAAATACTACAAATACGAACAAATTTGTGCTGCGTTTCAATCATCAATCGACCACAAATATTAAGAAAAAAGAAAACAAAAAAAAAAAAAAAAACCTTCCCACACGTTTCATTAATTTATTACAAATAAATTATGCCACAAATTTCCAAAATTATAAAGTATGCAACTTTTGATATTTGATAACGTTGCATAACGACAACAAACAAAACAAAAACAAAACAAAACAAAAAAGCCCACACAATATGTATAAGATGAAATCAACTAAAATGCGAACATTGATTACAACAAACAGCAACATTGTTGGAAACAAAAAACAAAGTAGACTTTAAGTCCCACACTGTAGGTTCTATAGGTATTCAATTGCAATACATTTTGTATGCGTAGTAGCCATTTTTGTGGAGGTGGAGCAGTATGTAAACACTATGTATGTAATTGTAATTATTATTATTATTATTATTATTATTATACATAAAAACAAGCAAAACAAAACAAACCAACAACAACAAAAAAAAAATACGAAAAACAAAATAATGTGTAGAAAATTAGGCGAAAATGGAGTGGAGCATTTTTTCAATAAAACACTAAAAAAAAAAATACGCTTATGCAACTGAAACGTTTTTTTTTAAATTGTACACAATATTTAAACAGGTAAGAGAAAATGGAGTTGATGATATAAAACAATTGACTCTTTAGGCTTTCTATATGGTTGTTTATTAACATTTATAATTCATTTATAATTCGGTTGTTAGATTTTACATGTTTGCCGCATCATACGCCTCGAATGACGTACAATCCAAGTTTGCGGTTTATTATTGTAACTTAAATTTAGGCTGGTTTTGCTACGAGCTAAGCGTGCTAAGCTGTTCATAAGCGGTAGGCAGAAAGTAAAATGTAGAACACAGAAGTCAAACTACTTAAGTGGTGGGCCCCAATTTGATGACTGCCCTTGGACTTATGTATTACCAGTAAAACGAAAAGATTTTCAAATAATTATAAACAGCAATTGGTAGGCATTGTACTTCAGTTGAGTAGTGTTGGCCATAATCAGGCTTAATATAGAACTTAAACTGCAGCAGAATCTGTGGGTGAGTGCTGAACGAGAAGATAGTTGCGCTTGCGCTGCACTTGGCCAGTGATAGTCGTTCAGTGAGAGTAGTAAGCAGCCGACGGTGCCATGGATATTGGAACTGAAGTTGGGAGATTTTAAAAACACTTAAACTAAGCCACACGGCTGTCTCAATTGCGACGGGTGCGGCGACGGGCATTGCTGGCAAAGGGCGTGGCATTGGACGCACCTGGATGCTGGCCGCTGTACAAATTATCCAGAAACTCGTGCAAAGTAGCCTCGCTGTATTTAAAATGGTTTACAGTTTGTTAGTTTGTTGATTGTGCCAGCAAAGAGAGTGTATACCTGACACCGCTGGTTGGCCCACCAGGATGATGAGCATGCGGCGGTGGCTGCTGCTGATGTGTGTGATGCTGTTGCTGCTGTTGTTGCTGCTGTTGCTGTTGTTGCTGCTGCTGAGCGCCGCGCACAATGCGATATTGCACCATATGCGAATTGGGCTCCAGATGCGAAAGCGCACCCTTCTGACAGTTTGCCCACTCGGTTATATCATAGACCTTGCCATCCATTAGCGCCAAATATTTCCATCGCAGTCCCAGCATGCTAGTCTCCGCCCAAATGTCGCCCTTTATATAGATATTTAATATTAACAAAATGAATGCTTGGCAATTTGTTGTGCTCTACTCACATCCTTGGCCGAGTGGCGTATCTTACAAGAGGCGCATTCGCGCGCTGCATAATGAGGACGCTCGGTTAGCTTGCGAGGATGACGTTGAGCACAGGTGCTGCATCTGTCAGTGTTGGATAAGATGGTGTTAGAGTGTTAGACTTGACCGATTGGGCACTTCGTTTGTGCAGCTTACCTAATAGTGTTCGCCGCTTCGGTCATTTTGGTTTGCAGTTGCGACAGTAGATCATGCAGCTCCGTCCACGCCTTCTCCGCATGCAAGGCCTCGGGAATGCTTTGGTCATAGGCAAGACGATTTTCCTGCATGCATCAAACTCAAATAATAAGTACAAGATCTACAGTGAATATATAATGCACAGCTTACCGGTTCGCCAATCAGCTCAAATGCACGCTGCAACACCTTGAATGCCTCCTCGGCGCCCGCCTGCTTGTTCTTGTCCGGATGCACCAAAACGGCAATTTTCTTATAGTGTTTACGTATCTGCTCCTGTGGGCTATCTGGTGGCACTCCCAATATACTAAAAGAGAATGCGCAAAATGTTTAATTAGTTAAATGTGTATTGGAAGATTGCCTAATGGGCACTTACCTGTAGGCATCCTTCCCCTTGCAATTCAGCAGCGAATACATGGCCTCTTCGCCTGTCTGCGGCAGGCGTCCGGTCTTGAATGACTCTGTACTGGCCTCCGGCGGCTTACGCTTGTAAAAGCGTCGCCAGAATGCCCAACGTGAGTTCTTCTTGAAGCGAGCATCGAAGCGGCGCCAATAGTTGCGCCACCAGATGCTCGGTTTGCCTGAGTTCTGCTTCAGTTCCTTGTGCAGCTGTCGCGCATAAGCCACACCTGCCACATAGGCGGTGATCAGGCGCTCGTACGCCATGCTGCAGCCGAGCACAACAATGTCATAGATCAAATAGAAGAGCCATGTAAGCAGCTTGAGCGTGTATATCCACCAAGTATGCAAAATACGTTTGGCCAGCTCGTAGTTGTGATTCGGGGCGCCCGCGTGTGCCGGCGAATTGGACGAACCGTAGCCATTGCCACGATTACCACGTTTCGAGGAGTACGAGTACGATCCGGAATTGGAGTTTAAGTTCGAATTCGAAGAGGCAGAGTAGCGTTTCGATGACGACGAATTGCCATTGTTGTTGTTGTTGCTGCCACTGTTGCTATTGTGATGGTGATGGTTATCTCTGCTGCTGCTACTGTTGCTGCCGCTTGACGAATTTGAATTGCCATTGGTGTAACTTGCATTGGAGCCACTGGTGTTGACGCCGCTCCGGTTTCCATTATGGTTCGACTTGCGCGTCACGAAATTTTGGCTGCTGCTGTGGTTACCAGTTGCGCTGTTGCCAATAGGATTGCTGATGGTTGCCTTGCTGTCGTTGGTCTTGCCACCGAATCCATTTAGGTTATTGCTATTCGTATTATTATTATTCAGTTTCAGTAGTGCAGGACGCTTCTTGTCAGGCATCGGTTTACTTGACTTGATCGGTGCCTGCATTGGCTGCTGCGGCGGTACCTGTTGTTGCTGCTGCTGCTGCTGATATAATAGTCAATAAATTAATATTTTATTTCATAAAAAAAATGGCATGCAAATTATGTAAAAAAAAAACTTCATAACTTTGTCCAGATTTTGTAACAAGTTGCATTAATTAACTATCTTTTTTAAAGTGGTTAATTTTATCGATTACAATTAACTTAGGCTCGTTTACCATTTGCTGTGATTTCTGTAAGATGTTCTGATTCGACTGCTGGCGCTTCTTGCTGCGATGGTTTGTGGCATTGAGGCCACCTCCAGGTCCATCCTTGAGTTCGTGCAGTGGCGAGCGTTTGACATTGTTGCGCATCTCCCGATTGCTACCGTTAACAGTGCCATCATCCTTGCCTTGGCGCCTCTGCTGGTGACCGTTCTCCAGATTGCTTATGGAACGCACCTCACCGGCGGCATTATTGCTGGCGAGAAGTGTGTCTGAGCTACGCAATGAGCTCCCCTTGCTCAGCACATCCGAATAGGACATGGGCATTGGTTTAACCTCGGCCACAATGCGCTTCTTGCCCTCGGGCGCCTTTTTAATGGCAGTAGTTGCTGTTGTTTCAGTTGTTGTTGCTGTTGTTAGCGTTGGCTTAGCTGTGGCTTCATTATTGCTAGGACTAAGCGGCGGCACCTCAACAGTCTTGGGCGGAACGACCTTAGCTTGATATTCAATCTCAATCTGTTCTGGCTGCTGCTGCGGCTGTTGCACCCTTATGGGTGAAGGGGGTGGCGGTGCTGTTGCTGGCATGGGCGTCATTTCTTGAAAATTGTTAGCATTTTCAGGCACCTCGCCACCAAACTGAATATAACTGCCACCCGTTAAATTGGGCGACCAATTATTCACCAGGTTATTGATAAACATATTGGCGCTGCTGCTCGACGAAACACCAGCAGCGACATCATCTACCTGATGAAATTGAGCTGCCTGTTGTTGCTGCTGTTGTTGCTGATGCTGTTGCGTTACAATGTTCATCTCGGGCTTTGGCAACAGCGGATTGGTGGAAAATAATTCATAAAGTTGTGTTTGTACCGGTGGCGTTTGCTGTGCTGGCGCAGCTGCCAGTTGCCCAGGAGCAGCCTGTGCCTGCCCAGATGTGGCGGCTGCCTGGTGATGTGAATGCTGTTGCTGTTTCATTGATGCCATATTGATATGCTGAGCGTAAACATCGCTCACGGCGTTCTCATGACAGCGATAAACCTTAAGAAAATTGCCATGACCGACGGGCAGAACGGAGTACGTTTCGGGTTGGCCAGTTGCGCTCGGATACGCTACTTTGTATAGGAATTCATTATAAACATGCTGAGATGGGGCTGGCTGTGATTGCGGTTGCATTTGTGGCTGATGCAGATGTGGGGGCGGTGGTTGCGGCGGCTGGTGGTGTGGGTGGCCATGATGCGGCGGAAATTGTACACCCAAATGTGGTTGCCACATCATTGCCGCCTGACTCTGTTGCTGCTGATGCAACAAATGTTGTTGTTGCTGATGATGATGTTGTTGTTGTTGCTGCTGCTGATGCTGTTGCTGCTGATGCTGTTGCTGGTGATGCTGTTGCTGAAGCTGCTGTTGCTGATGTGCCAAAAAGTTGGCAAATTCTGGGCTGTGTGGGGGTAAATTGTGATAGGTGGCTGGAATCGGCTCATCGCCATCGATGATGCCACTGGAGCAGATGCGCTCATCCTGACGCGTCCGCGTCGTCATATCCCCAGCGACACAAAGGGCAACGCAGGCCCGTGCGCCTAGCGCCTTTTCACGCACTAACAGACGCCTGACTCCTATTCGAGTTGCATGCGTTTGATGGTTATCATTTGCTTGCCTTTGCAAATTGACAAATTGTTTAAATGGCTTCCGATTGGCGTTTGCAAACGATGCATGCACGAAAATAAATACTTTGCCACACTTCTCGCTCTTTCTGCAATAACTTTTTACACAAATAATATATTATGCTTGCGCGTGTGAGTGTATGTGGCACCAATGCCACTCACAATTTGCGCCAACAGGGATGCATAAAATATACATACGTTTATCGATTGATTCGAATTTGCGAATTGGCTTTGGCACATTTTTAGTGGCCATAGCATCCATTCTTAAAACATTTGTATAATTTATATTTTTTGATTTTTTTCAAATTTTTTTGGTATTAATATATAATGCTATGTTATACGAACTGTTATTGTGCTTGTAATAGTTTAAGCTATTTTCAGTATTTGTATCTGATACACACTTATTAACACAATTAATGTTATTTAGTATGTGTAAACAAAATTATAGCTAATCAATTTTAAAAATTTAAATTTTGAAAGGCTTAGCATTCAATAACTGTAACTGTTACTTTAACTTCTTCAGCATTCCCAAATAACAATTGTGATCTGTTAAGGTTCTGTTACCACTTTACCGCGCTGTTGACAACAGTTGAGCAACATGTTTAACTTGTGCATGTGAGAAAACAGACTGACAACCCTTGGCGCAAAATTGAACTTCTTGGTATATTTGCAATATAAAGATTATGATAAAATGACTACGGTTCAGCCGTTTGTAACGGTTGTGCGCGCTGGACGCATGCATTACACAGCTGGGTTAAAACTGCAGCAGGAGTTTGCAAAACAAAATGTGGAACACTTCAGGGATTTTCGTAACTATTTGCTGCTCTTGGAGCATGATCCCGTTTATACCATTGGTATACGCACCAAATGCTACACAGCACAGGACGAGGATCGACTACGCAAGCTGGGCGCCGATTTCCATCGCACAGATCGTGGAGGTCTCATTACATTTCATGGTCCCGGTCAATTGGTTGCCTATCCCATCTTAAATCTGCGCCAATTCAAGCCAAGTATCCGCTGGTATGTTGCCACACTGGAGCGAACAGTGATCGAAACATGCCGCCAAATGGGCATACCGAATGCAAACACCACGCAGGACACGGGCATATGGGTGGGCGATCGTAAGATTTGTGCCATTGGTGTACACGGCTCGCGTTACGTCACAACGCATGGCATTGGTTTGAATTGCTCGACGGACTTGAAATGGTTTGAGCACATCGTGCCCTGTGGCATCGAGGGCAAGGGTGTTACCTCTCTCAGCGAACAGCTGCAGCGGCACATCAGCCTGTCTGATGCAACTGCTGTATTGCTTGACAGCTTCTCCAAGACTTTTGAGTGCAGCGTGCAGGAACAATCAGAGGCACGAGTACAAAATTAGGAATATTATATGTATATACAAATATAAGTAAATTATTTATTCAAAGCGAGCTTTATTTAGGTCACATTTCTTGGCACGCCCATCAATTTGCACTTTCCCTCGCAGTTCCATAGCCAGACGACCCTGCTCTCGCAGAGCTGCCTTTCGCATGCGGCGCTCCTGCCGCGACTCAAGGGCACAATTTGTGTTAAAGTAGCGATCCCGGAAGTCCTGTGTGGGCGCAATACCAGCGCTTTGAGGGGACCAATCACTGTTCTCCAAATGTTTCTCGTAGGTTAGCAAACGACGCGCTGTGTTGCCCGCCAGCGGTTGTTCCGAGTTCGCTACCAGCCGCAGCTGTGTATGTTGAGGCAGCATTATCTCATCGTAGTCTTCGCTGTAACAAATTGTAGTTGAAAAGTGATTCTGCTTGGATTTGTGCTCAGTTACCTACCGGTGGAAGGGCAGCCAGCAGACAAGACGACCGCCTAATTTTAAATGTGTTGCGCTAAACTGCAGCAGATCCGCATACAAGTTCTGCAGAGAATAGTGCGACGTTGAGGGATAATGCGCCATATCGGCTGTTCTTGTGTTCTCCTTGGCGTTAGACTTGTTTTCCACTTTTTCGGTTGCCTCGCGTATGCCATATGGAGCTATAAATCAGCAATTTGATAAGAGCTGTTGGTTAAGGATTTAACGATAATTGTTGTACCCACGATCTGTGATGATGCTATCGAAGGCGATGCGTCTCTGCCAGAGCGGGTTCGAAAAGTCTGCGACCAGGACATCCATATAGCGATCCGCACAACCATACTGCTTCAGATTGGCCCGAATGCTCTCGTCTTTGTCGCGCACCTTTTGGCTAATGCGGCTGGGCCGGCAGCGAGCATGTACCATCATAAAATCAATGTCTGCACCAAGCACATAGCCTCCAAATTTAGCGGCACTAACCAATAGAGAGCCAGTGCCAACGAATGGATCGAAAACCAAGTCACCATCACGCACCATTGCCTGATTTGCCATCAGCAGGCTGAGTTGTGCGTCCATGCTGGTGTTACCAATGAATTTGCGCTGTTTTAGTGAGAGCTGCTGTATTAAATGCCGCTGACCCTGTGTCAGCATACGTCCAAAAAGAATATCTTCCGGTGTGTCTGGTACAGCCGTGGGATCCATGCCCCAGAATTCCAAATACCACCACTCCACTTCTGGATTCTTGAGGTTAACAGCACCTGCGATTGGCAAATAGTCCATGCTCTCGATCTTATCTACCTTCTCCCGCTGGGTAAAGTGCTTGTTGTACGTCTCCACGGTGACCTTAAAACTATCCGCCTTAAAATGCAAATTCAATTCGTCTCTACGCAAATCGACGTGAGCTCGCAATCGCTTATGGAACTCCGGAATTGTGTGCGCGTGGGAATATAGTTCAATGATAGACCGCAGAGCGACCGATCGTGAGGCGTACTGCAATGCTGTTTCATCATTCGGAAATTCCACCATCCAAAAAGGTTTCTGTAAAATATTTGCGTTAAAAATATAATGTGATTTAAACCAAGAAGGCTTTTAGTTACCAAACGATGCTCTGTCAAATGCCGAAATTGTATATTAAACAATTTAACAATCGACTCGAATTCTGCGACACGAAAATCCACGTGCTCCTGAGCGAACCATAGAATATATTTTTTCCATAACTTTGTCATTTTTCGAAATTATTAATATTCATTTGGCATTTGCATGTGCATTTGTTTCTTATTTCGCCTTATTTTGGTCCCAATGTATCGATTAATTTAGACGATCTATCGATTGAGTACACTGCGTGCAACTCTGTCTGACGTGAACTCGGTCATTTTGTATAAATTTCGGAGGCACACGTAGGCGAGCTGAAGATTTTTATAAATTTTCTGCTTTAACAAGCCTCAGAGCTGTTTAAGCATAGTGAAAAAAACAAGTTAAAGGGTCTGTGCATTAAATTGTAATCAAGTTAAGATGGCTCGTTACACGCAACGCCCCGAAAATGCTCTGAAGCGAGCCAATGGTAAGTGAATGAAAATTTTTCCATGCGGCTGCGAATTAGCTGGTGAAAGGGAAATGTAAAAAGTGTCAATCGCACATTTTGTGCGTGTTGCACTGTGAATGGCAAACCGTAAAACCGTTTCTTATCTTTCTTTCTTTCTCTGTCTCTCTGTTTCTATCTTTCTGTTGTGTAGAATTTATTGAGGTGGGAAAGCCTTTGCGTGCCCTGGACACGTTGCAGGAGGTTTTCCGGAACAAGAGGTGGAACTATGCCTACTCGGAGACGGTCATTGAGCCGCTCATGTTCAAGTATCTGTACTTGTGCGTGGAGCTTAAGAAATCACATATCGCCAAGGAGGGTCTCTTCCAGTACCGCAACATGTTCCAGCTGGTTAATGTGAACTCACTGGAGAATGTGATTCGTGGCTATCTGAAAATGGCCGAGGAGCATACGGAGGCGGCACAGGCGCAATCTTCGGCCGCTGTTGCAGTGCTCGAGCTGGATGATCTGGATAATATTGCGACTCCGGAGAGTATCCTCATGAGTGCCGTTTGTGGGGAAGATGCCCAGGATCGATCGGATCGCACTATTTTGCTGCCCTGGGTGAAATTCTTATGGGAATCCTATTGCCAGTGTCTTGAGCTGTTGCGCGTCAACACACATTGCGAGGCACTGTATCATGATATTGCGCGAATGGCCTTCCAGTTCTGCCTGAAGTACAATAGGAAGAGCGAGTTCCGGCGGTTGTGCGACAAGCTGCGCAAGCATCTCGAGGACATCTGCAAGAGTAGCAACCAAACGACTGGTGTTTCCATCACTAAGGTAGAGACGCAGCAGTTGTGCTTGGACACCAGGCTGTACTTGCTCGACTCGGCCATTCAGATGGAATTGTGGCAGGAGGCCTACAAGGCCATTGAGGACATTCACGGTCTAATGGCCATGTCCAAGAAGACGCCGGTGCCCAAAACCATGGCCAATTATTATCAGAAACTTGCCATGGTCTTCAGCAAGGCCGGAAATCAACTCTTCCATGCGGCGGCTTTGCTCAAATTGTTCCAGTTGACGCGCGAGCTAAAAAAGAATCTGACCAAGGAGGATCTACAGCGCATGGCAGCTCATGTTTTGCTGGCCACACTTTCGATTCCATTGCCCTCGGCACATCCGGAGTTCGATCGTTTTATCGAGGCCGACAAGAGTCCACTGGAGAAGGCACAAAAGCTGGCCGTACTGCTGGGTTTGCCCCAACCGCCCACACGTGTCTCTCTCATTCGTGATGTCGTAAGTGGAAATTAGAAAATATGTATAAATTCAGTTTCCTTATTCTTGCCACTCCCATTTCCGCTTTGCAGGTGCGTTTGAATGTGCCCAACCTGGTGTCCGACGAGTTCCGCAACCTGTACAACTGGCTGGAAGTGGACTTCAACCCATTGAATCTTTGCAAGCGCATTCAGTCCATTGTGGACACCATTGAGAGCACCGAAAAGGAGAATACTCTGTTAACGCCATATATTCAGTCGCTCAAGGATGTCACAATTATGCGCCTGATCCGTCAGATCTCGCAGGTGTACGAGAGCATCGAGTTTAAGCGCCTCCTCGAACTGGCGCCGTTCTGCAACATCTTTGAGCTGGAGAAGCTACTTGTGGAGTCGGTGCGTCACAATGATATGCAGATACGCATCGATCATCAGCGCAACAGCATCTTCTTCGGCACTGATCTAACCGAGAGCCAGCGCGAGTACCGTCCCGATGGCCCAGCCTTGCAATCAATGCCCTCGGAGCAGATACGCTCCCAGCTGGTAAATATGTCTACCGTACTAACCCGAGCTGTATCTGTTGTGAATCCGAATCGGGAGCGTGACCAGCGAGCTAAGTTGCGCACTCAGATGGTGCAGCACTATCACGAGATCAAGGATCGCGAACATCAGCGCATTTTGCAGCGCCAGAAGATCATTGAGGATCGTAAAGAGTTTATTGAGAAACAGAATAACGCTCGTGAGGAGGAGGAGGCGCGTCGCCACGAGGATGAGTGTCGCAAGGCCAAGCAGGCTGAACAAAAGCGTTTGGAACAGGAGCAGGAGGAGCGCGAACGAAAGCGTCACGAGAACGAAATCCAAGCCATCAAGGAGAAGAGCCTTAAGGAGAAGGTACAGCAGATATCACAGACTGCGCACGGTAAGAAAATGCTCTCCAAACTGGATGAGGAAGGCATCAAGAAACTCGATGCCGAGCAAATCGCCATGCGTGAGAGCGAGGAGCTGCAGCGCGAGCGTAAAGAGCTTCAGTCGAAGATCAAGTCGCAGGAAAAGAAAATTGATTACTTCGAGCGTGCCAAGCGACTTGAGGAGATTCCGCTCTTCGAGAAGTATCTGGCTGAGAAGAATGTCAAGGACAAGGAATTCTGGGAGTCCACAGAGCAAACGCGTATTGAGAATGCCATTGCTGAGCGGAAGGATGCCGTAGCCCAGCAGGATCGGCTTCAGCGCATGTATCCCGATCGCGATGAGTATCTGGATGCCCTCAAAAAGGAGCGTGCCTCGCTCTACGTGGAGAAGCTTAAGAAGTTCGAGATCGCGCTTGCCGAGGAGCGCAAGAAGCGTTTGGCCGATCGTATTGTGCGTCGTCGCGAAGAGCGTCGCCAGGCCCATCTGCGCGCCAAGGAGGAGGAACGCTTCCGTAAGGAGGAAGAAATACGCCACGCTCGCGAGGCTGAAGAGCGTGCCGCTGCCGAGGCACGGCGCTTGGAACGCGAAGCAGAGGACGAGAAGCGTCGCCAGCAGTACGAGAAGCAACGTGCCAAGGAGGAGGAGGCCGAACGCAAGATCCAGGAGGATCGCGATCGTCTTGCCCGCGAAGTTGTCGTTGAGCGTGAGCGCGGTGAAAAGGAGCGCGACGTCTGGCGTCCACGAGCCGGCGATCGGGCCGAGAGAACACCCGCTTCAACCGGCGCCAGTGAGTGGCGTCGTAATGCTCCTCCATCTGATCGCAACGATCGCAATGATCGTAATGAGCGCAGTGATCGCATTGATCGCAATGACCGCAATGATCGCAATGATCGTAATGAGCGCAGTGAACGCTTTGATCGCAATGATCGCAATGATCGTAATGATCGTAACGATCGCAACGATCGCGGTGAACGGGCTGAGCGTGGGGAACGTGGTGAACGCAAGGATAACGAAGGTGGCGCTGATTCATCGTGGCGTGTGCGTCGAGAACCCGAATCACAACGTGGTGGCGGCGAGCGTGGTGGCGGCATGGATCGTAGCGAGCGTGGTGGTGGTATGGAGCGTGGCGAGCGTGGGGGTGGAATGGATCGTAGCGAGCGTGGTGGTGGCATGGAGCGTAGCGAGCGCGGTGGTGGCATGGAGCGTAGCGAGCGCGGTGGTGGCATGGAGCGTGGCGAGCGTGGAGGTGGCGGCGCATCTGGCCGTGATGATAAGTGGCGTCGTGGCGGTGAACGCAACGATCGCCTCGGCGGTGATCGCGATCGTGACTCCTTCCGACGCAACGATGGGCCACGACGCGACGATGGGCCACGACGCGAGGATGGACCACGACGAGACGAGGATCGCGGTGGCTTCCGTCGCGACGATCAGCCCCAGCGCGAAACCGGCGGAAACTGGCGCGATTCGCCACGTCAGCCTGAACGCGACAATCGTCGTCCTGGTGCTGGTGAAAGACGCGATGCTCGCGGTGCTGGACCCAAGGAAGGTGGTGGCGGCGGTGGAAACTGGCGAACAGCTCCGGCTCCACGCGAAGATAAACCCGCGCCCAAGCGAGAACAGCAGCCACAGGACAAGGGTAAGTTTTACATGACAAAAAAAAATCAAGGAAAAAAAACAATAAATTTATAATGTTCCTTTTGCAGAAAATAAGGCAACTGATGATGGCGAATGGACTAGCGTTAAGCGACGTTAAAATTAATAAATACATACAATATATCTATCTATCAAGTCGTCTAAGCACACAATTCAAACTGAACCCATTTTTTAAATTATAATATATGTACACATAATTATTATAATTGAAGCGGAATATACGCTAATCTTATCCATGTAACGCTTTTGCCACGTTTGAGAAACAAAAAGAAAAATAGCTTCGATAAAAGGAGTTGTCAAGTCTCGTTTAAAATATATTCCCATGCCAGCAGTCTGCCCTTGTTTTTTCAGATGCTGGTTTAAGATCTATAGTAATAAATCTGATTATCAACAACTTTCAAGTTTTAAAATATTTTAATTTAAATTTCAAGTTCCCTTAAGCCGCTGGATAAACTATTTGCAATGCATTCAAAACTGTAACGGTGTTGATAGAAAATCATCGAGCATTAAGTTCCAATAACCATCGATACTTTTAAAATCAAAATACCCAGATTAGGGTATCGATACACTACCGGCTTTATAGTAATAACTTACGTATGTAAAGCCATAAAAGTGTAATCATTGTTTTCAACTATGCTTCCGTACCTCATGAGTACACCCAATCTTCTGCTTAATTTTAATACGTTTAGAACTATTTGTTAAACCAATTTATACCAGTAAAATATAACACATAGGTTTTTTCATTGGAATAAATTCGTGCTCACTGTTAACAACAGATAGATTTATGTTAATGAATCGGCAGTTGCTCAACAAACAGCTGTAAAGAAAAAATAAACGGCAACGGTCACATTTACCGCATAAACTTATTCCCCGCGGTTCGCGTCCACGTGAACACATTTCAGCAATGTGATTCGTAAAGTTATTAGATAAAAATCCTATTAAATCCGTCTAGTGTTTAATACAATAAAAATTAAGATTAAATCACAAATAAATATTCACCACTTTCCAACTAATTTTTGAATGCCTCACAAGTGCGTGCTTTGCAGACACGGCGCTTAACATGTGAGGTTAAAGCAGACAAACACCAGAAAGCAACAAATATAAAGATACAATTTAAACAGTGTTTAACTAAACAAATAGAACAAAGTATTGTGCTCAATTCCTTAAAGGTAATGTCATAAGTACTGAGAATCAAAGTGACAGGTGCTCCAGCCGCCAGCAAGTGCAAGTGATATGCGAGCTGTTTTAATTTGTATGGAACTGTTGGTGAAGGCTGGGCTCGCATTTCTTCTTTATTTATAACAAAAACAGCTTTCTAAATAAAACCATGTGTGTGTGTGTGTGCGAGAGCGTGAATTGTGATAGTAAAGATTGACGAAAATCGGGTAAAATGTTTTAGGCATCAGCATACATACATACTTAAATATGTTAACAAAAAAAAGCACATGGTGGCGGCGGCACTCATACACATGCACGTGGTCCCTGTGTATGTGCATGTATGCGTGTATATATGTGACCATGCGTGTGTGTATGTGAATTTGTGCGGTGTTTGTTATTGTTTTCGTGCTGCCAGCAAGTGTTTGTAATTTCGTGTATTATTAAGCGCATAATATGTCAAGATAAGCAACATATCTTTTAGGTCTGGAAAAAGTATAAAACAAAATTTAAATGTTTGGGCGGCATAGGCAAAAATTCGGCATGGCGAATACAAAGACAACAGCATGTTGCTTGCTCAAAACGTGCCACGCTGCTTTTGCCGTTCCCTTTTCAACTCATTTTCAGTGCACTTTTAGCGTTGCCAACTTGTTGAATTAGGCGCGCCAAATTAAAAGTTATCGATTTTGAATTTATATGCACGTGGATGCAAATGTGTAAAATTGGTCCGTCAACAATTTCAATAAATTGCCAAAAACGCAAGCTCAATAAAAAATAAATTAAAAGTAAATTGTTTAATTGCCGCCATTCGATAGGGATTCCATTTTATTCAGTCTTCAATTAGGTGTTTTTGAGGCATGTTTTTTTTATCACATCTTTACAGCTGTTAATTAATTAATTTTTAGTTGCCTAAACATAAATACAAATGTTTAAACATATGTGTTTGCAGAGTTTTCTGAACTTACAGCTTAATTTATATATACTTTATATGTTTCTTTGAATGTTTTGTACGTCGTGGTTCCAGCATTTTCTCCTTTTCCCTCATCCGCTGTAATATCTGATTGCGATTATTGATTAGTTCCTCTAGCTGCTTTTCCAATTGATCCGTTAGATATGTCTGAAGCATAACGGTATCCTGAGCGTGCTCATTTTTGGCTGCCAAATTGTCGAGCTGTGCCTTCAACTGGGCATCGGTGCCGGTGAGCACGAAGTAACCAGTGTTGCCAATATTCATGGGTGGAGGCACATTAATTGGTTTCTCGGGCTGCTGCTGAATATCGAATTCCACAGAAAGTTTTTGCTTAGCTTGGATGGTACTTTTCAGTCGGTCCACCTTTGCTTTATTGTCGAATGTGGGGGATCTTGATATTTTATTTGGGGTACTAGGCTTTTGATGAGGTGTAATGTTTTTATCTTTTTGGGTGTTCTTGGTATTTTGCTTGACATCTGGTGGGGTATCCTTTCCGTTTTCCTGGTTCATTTGTGTTTTTGGCTTGTCTACCTTTAAGGGCTGTTCTTTCTTGACCATATCGAATTCCACAGAAAGTTTTTGCTTAGCTTGGACGGTACTTTTTAGTCGGTCCACCTTTGCTTTATTGTCGAATGTGGGGGATCTTGATAGTTTATTTGGGGTAGGTGGCTTTTGATGAGGTGTGATGTTTTTATCTTTTTGGGTGTTCTTGGTATTTTGTTTGACATCTGGTGGGGTATCCTTTCCGTTTTCCTTGTTTATTGGTGTTTTTGGCTTGTCTACCTTAAAGGGCTGTTCTTTCTTGACCATATCAAATTCCACAGAAAGTTTTTGCTTAGCTTGGACGGTACTTTTCAGTCGATCCACCTTTGCTTTATTGTCGAATGTGGGGGATTTTGATAGTTTATTTGGGGTAGGTGGCTTTTGATGAGGTGTGATGTTTTTATCTTTTTGGGTGTTCTTGGTATTTTGTTTGACATCTGGTGGGGTATCCTTTCCGTTTTCCTGGTTCATTTGTGTTTTTGGTTTGTCTTTCTTTAAGGGCTGTTCTTTCTTGACCATATCGAATTCCACAGAAAGTTTTTGCTTAGCTTGAACGGTACTTTTTAGTCGGTCCACCTTTGCTTTATTGTCGAATATGGAAGATCTTGATAGTTTATTTGGGGTAGGTGGCTTTTGATGAGGTGTGATGTTTTTATCTTTTTGGGTGTTCTTGGTATTTTGCTTGACATCTGGTGGGGTATCCTTTCCGTTTTCCTTGTTTATTTGTGTTTTTGGCTTGTCTATCTTTAAGGGCTGTTCTTTCTTGACCATATTGCTGGATTTTGGAGTCTGGCTTTCATTGTTTTTCTTCAAGAGCTTCCTTTTCGCCTCCAATATGGCCCCAATATGTTGATTTTTGATCACAGACTGTGGCGCCAATTCCCCCTCCTCAGATTGATGGGCTTTCGGAGTAACCTTTCCAGATGGAGGTGTAACGGAAAAACGACGTTTGCCAGGACGCTTGCTTAAATTCTTGGTACAATTTTTTCCATCCTGGTTGTTTTTTTTGGTCAATTTATGACTTACGACCACTTTACAGAACTCGCAGCTGCATTGTTGATCTAAATTTTGATTTTGAGCGACTTCATTGCCATTTGAATTCGTTGGATCGGCCACTTTTGCCGTTGACTCTTTCAGATAGAGTTTCTTGTTGAAAGCTTTAGACAGTTTCTGAATTTTGTTGAATGTTGCAACTGCGTGACGCGTAAAAGATCCGCCAAAGGAAACCGGCTCGCTGACCAACGTTGCCTGCGACTCGGCAGGCGCCATTAAGTGGGGTGCAATATTTGTCACCTTATTCATTTCTTCACACTGTGTAGTCTTGTCCATCGTTACGATTGTCTTTTCCTCCTTATTTGTGACCACGCCACCTGCCGACTTCTCCTGCGGCTTTGGCCCAGTTGTATTCAGTTGTTTCTCGGTGGTGACCGGCTTGCTATCGCTGCACGGCGGCTTACGGTTCAACGTGCCAACCGGTCGGGCACCCAAGTTATCGATCTGCGGATCCGTGGAGCTTAGGTTAGCATTTTCTTTAGCCTTACGCTTGGTTTCGGCCGCTTTGCGCTGACGTCTCGTTATAACCTTTTTGGGCATATTCCACTTATTGTTAAGTTTTAAATATATATTTTTGAAAATATTTTATGAAAATCTGGTTCGTTTTTAATCCGAAGTGTTCAACTTAAATTCGCCTCGAGAAAAATTGCCAAATTTGTCATTTCACATGAGTCAACTAAGGTTTGACAATTAAATCACAAATCCTACTAGATTGTTCAAAAATAACAAAATCGATAAATGATTAATTCAAGTACAATGCAAAACGTGTTGCATTTTATTTGTTGTGCCAGGAAGATTATGGGTTATATGTAAAACTATGTTTTTAATTCGATCAGAAATATATGAATTAATTTAATATATATAATATGTACAATAAATATGTTTAATAATAAATATAATATTTTATCATTTTAGATTGTTTATGAACTCACATATTATGGATTCACGAATGCTAAATGTGTTTCACGAGGATCCTTTCGAGGGGAACTTTGTTAAATATGATCCAGAGCCGAATTTCTGGTCTACCAATGATGAGTAAGTAAATTTCTTTTGAATTTCAATTCTTAATACTCACATTTACATTTATTTATGCAGTTTGCAGTTGACGGATACGCTAAATGGTATCCTGCCCATTGAGCCCACAGATGAATTACTACTCACCCAATGTGAGGCAGAGGTGCAGCTACAGAATAGTAAAAACTTGGTAAAGATCTATATGCATAGCACTTAGCTAAGGATAATTTTGATTAATATTTCGCTTGCTTTATTTTTTATCCACTTTTAGCTCATCTATAGCGATTTTGTGGATCAGCATCTGAGCGACGATACACACGTGCTCAATGACCAACAGCGTCAGCTGAGTGCACTGATCGATTTGGATGAGGAAGAGGAGGAGCCAGTTGCCGTCATTAGACTTAAGGGCGACGACGATGAGCACAGCCAGTGCAGCAGTTCAACGTTTCGGACACGCACCGATAGTTCCTCCATTGGAGATTATGAGTCGCACTCAAGCGACTACGATGATGATATTGATGGCGTCAATGTTGAGCGCCTGTTGTCCACCGATGAGTTTACAGCGCAGGATGAGCGCAAGAATCGCACGCTTAGCACCAATACAAATAACTCCGATGCGGATGCGTTTGGTCTGAACATTGATGTAAACAACTTTGATTTGGCTGAATTTATCACCAAAGATGATTTCGCAACAATTGATGCAGCTGCCGCAATTTCTAACAAATTCCAAACAGCCATAGTCAAAGTCAAGACACAGCCAACTATTACAGCTAAAAAAGATGTCGCTGCGCTGCCGAAGGCCGTGATTATATCTTCCAAGAGTCGCGACACTGATTATGACTCTGATTCGATCATCGATGTGGAGACCGTCGATACGATCGATGTGAATGAGTCTGGGTGGTTGGAGAGACGAACTGTAGAAAGCTCTGCCGCTGCAGAGGATTTGTGCTATGTGGACAATGTTAAGGACGACCCATCATGGTGTCCGAAGCAGCAGGCTAAGCGGTTAGTCGCCGCTGAGGTGAGTACAAAAAGCTGAGAAACAAACGATGTGGAGCGTGTTATTCATTCTTCCAATGCTATCTCTAAATAGCACAAGATTGCGACGGCTACCAGTTCGATGGCAACCAAGGCAACAGTCGCTCCAGCAGTACCTTCAGAGGCAAGCACAGCGAAGCCAAAGGCAATCAACAACATTTGCCTGGTTCCCAATAAAAAACAATGCGACTTTCTCAGGCGCAAAGTTGGCGCCAAGACGGCGGGCAATCACAGCGCACCCATCAAATCCAAAGTGTCGTCTAAGAAAATTCACGAGGCTACCAAATCCACAGCTGCTAAGCAGCAGACTCTGACCAAGCCAGTTGAACTGCCGGCCACGAGGCCTGCAGGCCTGGGACTGGGCGGCAAGAACTTGGCGTTGCTTAAGCATGAACGCGATGCGGCCACTGGCACCGTCCATCTTCCTGCAGCGACTGCAGCGACAGCTGCGCCCAAGCGCAAACTCAACCTTGAGGAATACAAGCAACGGCGTTGTGGTACAATTTTACCTGTAAAACCTACAATATCGCCGGCATCGGTGCCATCCAAGCAGGCCAAAGTGGAGCCGAGCAAAGTGTTGGGCACAGGACCTGGGCAGATGGCGCATCCATCACCACAAAAGGCGGCCATTAGCAACATTGTTAACAGTCTGAAGAGCCCAGTGGTGCAGGCAGTAGTTGCCACGGATCCCATTACAGCTGCAAAGAACAAAGTGCTCCGCATGCTGGAGATGAAGCGGGCGCAACAGCTGAAGATTATAGATTCGCGGGTTACAGCTAAGGTGCCACGTGTAACAAAACTGCCGCCGCTCAAGGACATTGTAAAGGATACCTATTACATGACGGAGACGGAGTCGCAGACAGAGACAGCACCTTCGAAGGTCGCAGCTAACAGCAAGTTGCTGTCGGACTATGAGGAGATCATCATCGTGTCGACCAGTTGCAATACAGACATTACGATACCGCCGCTTCAAGCATGCGTTGCGCTCCGGGACAACAGGACAACAACACCCTCGTCGCGCTCGCTGCTGAAGTCATCGGTGCTATTGTACAACATATCGAACGGTAGCGATGCCGGCAAGGATATGACAAACTCACTGATAGCCAGCATTCAGAGCGAGGTGGTCAAGCAGACAAATTCCGTTGCTGTGGCAACAACAACAGCAACAACCAGCACGGGGGATAAGCCTTCGGATAAGAATACACAGCATGGCGAAGATAAGGTCATCATGCATCTGGCCAAGAATCGGGTGCGCAAGCGTATGGTTTCAATGGGCACCCAAACCGATTTGCAACCCGAATTTCCACTACTGACGTTGCCAACGACGCGTCAATCGCGCGAACGGACGCGTCGTGCTTATCGCAAACGTCGCCAGGACGTCAACGCATCGAATGACTCCAGCTGCAGTTCATCCTCATCTGGCAGCAGTATAGCCTCATATCGGTCCCGTTCCAATTCCAATTCAATGGAACGTTTGCGTCACTCGGACGCTACAGCTGCCTGTGGCAGCAGCATCGGCGGAGGTGGTTATTCATCGCGCAGCACACGTCGCCATCGCAGCTCAGTGAGTTCCTCGTCCTATTCGGAGGCTGGCAAATACGAGCGCCAGCAGCGACAACGTCGCACCAGCTATAACAAGCGACGTTCGAAAAATCAGGCACGCGACACATGTTCCACCTCAGGCTCAGAGTACAGTGATCGCGAGCGAAGTCGCAGTCCCCAGCGACGCTCACGTTCGCGTTCCACGTCTGCCACACGCTTTGGCAACAACAACAACAACAATAGACGTGCATTTGTTGATCGAAATGTATCACAGCCGGCTGTCGAGGAGCGTCGCATCGTGTACGTGGGCCGAATTGAGCCGGATACCAACAAGGAGCAGCTGCGTCGCAAATTTTTACCCTATGGCAGCATCAAACAGATAACGATACACTACAAAGAGAATGGGTAGGAGTGCTACGATTGAAATTGACGCAACGATTGCGATTGTAATCTTTTTCTTGGTTTTTTCATTTAATTAAACAGCATGAAGTATGGCTTTGTGACCTTTGAACGTGCGCAGGACGCATTTACGGCCATAGACACGAGTGCCAGGGATGCCCAAATCAATATGTATGATATTAGCTTTGGCGGTCGACGCGCATTCTGTCGTGCTTCGTATGCAGATTTGGGTAAGTTGCCATTATTTTTTTTATTTTTTTTGTTTGTGTTGGACTGTTTTAATTTAATTTTGAATCGGTTAATTTGCAGACAATGCGGGCATCAACAATTACCATTCGTACGTGTTTCCCAAGGCAGCACCTGCACAGCCGCCGCAGGAGGATTCGTTTGAGGCACTCTTGCTGAAAGTGAAGGCAAAGTTGAATGCCGGCAAGCCAGCTGCATCCGTTCAAACAACAGCACCAGCAGACACAGAAGCTGCAACACAAACACCAAATGCAGTTGCCAACTTGGATGGCGACAATACAAACAACAATATGAATACCAGTCAAATTTGACATCTTTGTTGCAATTTGCAAATTAATGTAATTTTATTTTTATGATTTGCCAGCATCTTTTTTAGTTCATACTTAGTATCCCTTCAACTATTTTCTTTATGCACAGACCATGAAGTTTTAAACTGCTCAACCGAAAGCCTGATTATCATTTATAACTCTTCATTATTATTTATTATAAAATAGTTGACAATACACACACCCACACAACACATGAATGAGACTTGTACAATACGCACTGAGATAATTTATAAATTTGATTAGTGCAGGGATTTGTCGAGTTTACAATATACAGCGAATTAACAAATATGAAATTACTAAATGAAATTGTGATAAACGCGTAATGCATACAAAGTCATTGATTGCTTGTAAGTTAGCTGAAGCCACATACAGAAAATAATATTGTAAAAATAAAAGAAGATGAAACAATTGAAATGCAATTTGAAGTAAATAGCCATAACGTAACAACCGATGCAGCGACCACTGGAAAGGGCCAGCTAAATGCTAATAATATTTACCACATGCAACATCTCTAGGATAAATACAATAAATAAATACATATACATAAACTCTATGTATTCATTGTAAAGAACTATGTAGAGAGAGCAAGGCACGCTCGCATGCTGCATGCGACGGTCACAAATTAAACTGTTGATAACTAAACTTTGATATTAGTTTGTAAAAGGAATATTTTGTACGTACGTAATTTTAATTTACTGGATATGATTTTTTTGTATAGTACTGAACTAATCTATCAACATTTCAGAAAAAAATAAAAGGCTGCATTGAATTTTGAAATTTACCTGTATAATTGTATGCAAATTGCAGGTGAATACAAAAACAGCAGCAACACAAAAATTTCACAAAAAAAAACAAACAAACAAACTTACTTATAATTTAGCTTGCATTGCTTGATTTCATATAAACTAAATTCTTAACTCACATATAAATTTGATAAAAATCTTTGCTAATCGCCCAATAATAAACGGGGTGAATAAGCCTATTTTCTACTTACTACTTATGTAATTTGATTTAGTAAATTGCTATTCCCTAAGCAAAAGTCACTTTTTGTTAAACCAATAAGGAAGTTAAAAAAAAATTGTTTCTTACTATATAGCCAAGGAAACAATTTAATAAGCGACTGCAAATTTTGTTTAAGTTTTTTATACTACCCAATTTGAATAATTAAATAAATGCGATCGTTTCTGCAAATTAAAAATTAAATGTACTTTCTGAATTAACAACTGCCATACTTATTAGCTTTTTTATTTAATAGCTCGTTGCGTAAAAATACATTTCGCAGAGTTCAAGGTAGCCTTTAACTAAAGTTTCTTTTGGGCAAAAATTTCTTTAAATTTGAAGTTATATTTCGTTGAAATATAACCATGTCGTCTGCTCTTGCAGTAATAAATAGGATTAAAAAATATGTGGGCTTTAGGTAAATATACCTTTTCACCTGCTTTTGGCTCTTTAAGGGGCAATGTTTTTTCACTCTGTTGCCAAGTTATAGAATTTTTAAAGCTTTAAACGGAGTGCAGATAATGTGCTTAGTGTGTTGCTAGCTTACATAAATATGTATTTATTTTTATGAACACAGAGAATTATGTTGCTGCTATACTTATTATATATATATATATATATATATATATCTTTTCCGTATAAGTAATAAAATTTTCGCTTTGAGGTTGTTTGTGTTGGAATTGAGTAAGATTTTTTTTTACTTGGTTGAATTTAAAATGCTTATTTTTGTAAGCCATAAATATTTAAGACCTACTCAAATAAATATAATAATAATTTAAATACAAATTTCATTTTATTAAGCTGGTATATTACATTTCTATCTGAAGATATATATATATATTAAAATGTATATCAATACCGATACATTATTCATTTTTCTGAAAAGCCAATGTGCTTGCAGATTCACACTTATATTGAGGGGGGAGTTGAACAAATCACTCGTCAATCGTGGCAAAAATCAATAAGAAATCATATTTGATTGAATCGAAGGGCCATCAATAAAATGGCAACTGTTGTTGGCGGCATTTACCGGCACAAAACGCTTTGCCCACCTCCCTCCGCCCAACGCCCCAGCGTACATTTGCATACTTAATTTAATATGTCAAAGGAATCAGAATTTCAGTCCCTAGACAAAATTACAGCTCCACCGAGATGAATATTCTTGCTGCGAGGAGTCTCTCCTGATTTCAAATCAAATACTCTGTTTCCAAATTTAAATTTGAAAGTACGTTTTTTGCACATTGTGTGTGTTGTTGTGTGTTTCCAATGGATGTGCAGGTTAGCGTCAAAGTGCTTCTGTGCTTGTTTGCTCAAATTTTAATTAATTTTACTGCTCTCAATTTTTGCTTGCACTTTTATTGTGTATTTTTTACCCTTGCCGAGAATTCGATGCTGCTCATGTGCTCGTCACTCAAGCTTAAGTTATGTGGCATTGACAGTGGCAGCCATCAAAATGCACCATCATGTGACTTCATTATCATTTTCCACATGGGCGTCATTCCTCTTTTTTTTTTTAATGTCAGTCTTGTCTCGTCAGCACATTACTTTCGTGCCTTTTGTCTGTGGCCATGCAATGAGTTCAAGCGAAGGCAAACGACTTTGTCATAGTTCCATGCGGAGCGTAAAACAATGAATGCCATTGCGATGCGATGAGTGGCTGCTAATGATGCTATTGCTCAACTCACCTTTTTATTCATAGATTTTTTCTAATTTTAGTTCTTTAGTTTAGTTCTCTTAATTTATATGTAAAGTTTTTTAAAATTTAAAATAAATAATAAGTTAGTTCTATGGGGGTTTTTTTTTATTATCTGTGCACAGAACTCTAACATTTTTGTATATATATTTTAGTATATCAAATATATAAACACTTTCACAAAAAACTTTCTAGTTTTCAGCGAGATTTTCATATAAGGTATCTGACAAAATCTCTACATAAATGAACAACAAAGCTTTTTTAAGCAATTTATTTCAGATTTTATCTTATAATTATGACCAACTCAAACTGTCAAACAAGCTAATCTGTTTAATATACCTTGTATTTACAATTAGGCATTTAATAAATGCATACTGTACAGTAAGTACACTTAATATGCACTACAATTAATTGTTCTAATTAATTCTAAGAGGTGTCTCTAGTTTGAGATATTAAATTTATTTATTTATTATTATTTATTTGCAAAGCTTTATTCAAACACTTTATATATTTTGTAGCCATTTCCTTTCAAAGCCATTTGTTATCCAAGTAGAGTTCAGATTCAATAACAAGTGAGTCCCATTTAAGCACACATCAAAGCCTTGCAGAGGGATCCAACCTCTTTAAAAATGCTCTTTGCCCCAGCTTGTTGTGTGATTATGATTGCTGTCAATGCTTCCGCTCGACTACAACAACAGTTACCGGGGCAACAACAACAGTCGATTTTTTTTCTCCAATATTTACTTGTGTGTGTGTGTGTGGATGTGTAGTTGCGTGTGTGTGTCCTTTTGAGCTCCGCTCGTGTGTATTTGGATTGAAATATCCTGTCACTGTGGTTATCATTCGAGTACTGTGCATTATTACTGTCTTCTTTCAAGCACGCTCAGTCAACAAAAGCAAAATCATAATTTGTATTCGAAATCGAGATCTAAATGGACTTGTTATTACAGATATCCTGTAATGAATTTAATTTTATTTAATTTGATTTGAGAGTATTATAATTATGTGTGAACTACCCATTTAATCTGATGTATTTAATAGGTATGAAAACCATTTTTTTGAAAAGCAAAATAAATTCGAAACTAGAAAATCTTTGAACTCTCGTAAACTCCTGAGGCGATTTGAATATCCTTTAGCCAGTTGATAGTCCTGGTCAACACTAAATGTCTAACAGAGCACCACACCAGATCTGACCTAATTATCTTTTTATGAATGTAATCAAGTCGGCAGGTAAAATACGAAAATGTGTGAAAGTAACACGAAGTTTATTGGATTTTTTTCTTATTTTTCTATTGTTTTCTTTGTGCACTAAAATCAAGTACAATCAAATTATTTTTAAACAGAAAAGATACCTAAGATTTTTAAAGTAGTTCTTGCATAAACGCTATGCGTAAAGTTTTTAACTGGAGCAGAAAGCATAATTTACGCAAAGTTTCCGTGTTGCAGTTGCGTTAGTTGCGGCAATGACAGCTGTGGCAAAAATAAAATAAAATATTATTATTTTTTTTCTTTTTGGATATTAATACAATTATAAAAAAAAAACAACGACACCCCCAGGCTGACATTTGCAGACTCTCTGCTTTTTATAATTGTTTATTTAAAATCGGAACTTCAGCCAGCTGCCACGTGACTCAATTGATGATTGATGGTGTCACATGATTTGATGGTGTCATTTTGTCGCCATAGTCGCCATAGTCGCCGTCTGTGCAAGCTTAAATGATTGTCATTTCAGTTGTGTAATTGTTTGTGCCGCGGACAATGGAGCGTGCCACGGACCACGGTTCGTATGCGCAATGAAAATAAATTGTTGACACTGCTGTCGTTGTAGTATTTGTGCCATTGCAAATTAATTGCATTTGTATTCCGCCCAATAAGTAAATAATGCACAATTACAAAATGACAGTATTCCACGAATGCATACTTCAATACTGTTTCATGTTTCAATACTTTCTCTGATTTCCCCAAAGTGTACATTTAAAATGTGAAAAAATCCATGGGTAAATAATGAGAAAACACTACATACATAATCAGGACACATTTCATCACCAATTCTCATTAAAAAAAATATATATATATATATTTTTACTACCGACATTGAAATTTGTGTTTAGAAATAAATCAGAATTTAGCATAATTCTAATATGCAAGTATTTTATTTTAGTGTAAAATAAATATTTGCATTTAATTTTCAGTTTTGCCCTAGGCTCATTTTGTGTAAATGCAGAAATAATTGCATTTTTTTTTTGGGTTTATTAACATATACAAATTGTCAAGTAAATATTGTCGATATACCCAATTCAAAATTGTTCGTAAATTGTATTTTAACACTCACACTAACTCAATTAATTATAATTTTAAAGTTTTGTTTATTTAAAAGTTATTTTTAAAAACATATGTTTTATTTTAAATTTAATTTTGTTATTATTTGAAGTGTTGTATGTGGTTTATAATTTTCAGGCACTTTGCAGCAGTTTTTAAGGTGGATTTTTTCTTTGTGTTTTTTTTTATATATATTTAATGTCGTTATGTGGTTTGTGGGCACTTTGCAACAAATGATGCTGTGCGTAATTGCAACGCTGAAAATCCAAATAGGAAAAATCTAAGCTTTGCCATAAAAGGATTTCCTTTCTGGCCACGACAACCGGAAAGAAAGCGACGATAAGGACATAATATAAAAAAAAAAATCTTGACATACAGTTAAGAGTTGGTTGAAACAACAAGCCGGGGTCTGCACGACTTGGCCATACTCTTTGGCCATGCACGCACAGAAGCGTTTATTGCATTTAGCCGGTTAAGCTTAAACCTGTAATATTCGTGAGTGGCTTTTAATGGCTGTCAGGTGCATTTACACAACTTTATTGTATCCATTTTACACGTTATACAGGTACAAAGGATACAAAAATAAAAGCAATCCAGATTGTTGGCTGACAGCAGTTTTCCGGCTGCTTCTGTTCCTGAGCTTCAAAGTGGTGGTCGGGCCCCTCTCCACACTCCCCCACCCCACCACACACACGCACCATCCCCATCCACTGGACAAGCGGCCCCACTGACTATGTTTACACATGGCGCTAAATGAAAGCCGCTCTTTTAGCCGGATAAGCGCCTGCGCGTACTCACGGCCCACGGCTCACGGCTCACGGGTAACAATGCAAGGCTGCCAAGTGTGGCACACAGTCTTTTCATCCAAATGCTTTCTATTTCTGTTTCAGTTTCAGTTTCAGTTCGGTGTTGGACATTCAACGTTGCGGTGCTCGTTGCTGCATCGGCTTAGTTTTTTGGCCTAATGAATTAAACCTGAATGACGCCAACGCGTGTGATTGTATGTGTGTGTGTAAGTGTGTGTGTGTGTGTGTCTTAGTCTGCCTGTCTGTGGTGTATGCGTGAGTGCGACAGACACTGGCGCCAACAAGCAATGTGCAAATAAATATCACTTACACACATAAACATCATCCTCAAAAAGCCGGAGGGGCTTGAGACATCCACTGGCGCCGTCCTGCATGTTAAAGTGACTTAAATAAACAGTGCCAAGCCATAGAGAATATAATAAGCAGCCTGACAACGAGTTCCCTTCGGGTATGTACTGTGTGTGTGTGCCAATAATGAATGGAACAATGGCCAAGCCAGGTGCAAACGAAAGAAAAACAATCAGCCAAATCCAGTGCCAATGAGCAGCACCCAAATATTTACAAATGTCTGCAAGTTGTGCTCCGATAAGTCCTTGTTTATATCTATTTGCGATTTGGCAGTGAAATTGCCTCACTTTGGTCTGCATCTTGAGTAACTCATTCCATTTGAGTGTGTTGTGTGTTGTTGGGATTATGCCACAATTCAATTAAAGCCGCTACAAATGTAAAGTGCTGTCGGTTTGTGGCAGCTTAAGACTGGAGTACACTTTTTCTGTGTACACTAATTGCATTTGTTCATGTCAAAAAGTCGCTCACAAAAAAAATTAAATAATGTTTTATTCAGATTATTATTCAAGGGTGGTTTTCCAAACCATCTCTTGCATCCAACCACAAAAGCCACATTCAGCTTCCAGCAGGTTAATGTTTATTTAATTTGTGCAATTCACTGTGGATGCATGTTGAATGATTTAATCAAGCGACGCAGCTCATTGTTATAAAATTCTTAAAATAAATATGATTCAAGAATTTGCAAATACAAAGCAACAATAACAAAAAAAAAATAATTAAAATTAAAATGAATAAGAGGAAATGACAAAGCAGATCCAAGTTTAACAGCCAACAAATTACTACAATTAATAATAAAACCGCAGCATTTGGGAAAACTTTATGAATTAAAAAAAATATATATGCTTAAATTGAATCATATCCAAAAAAAAAAAAAGATAAGAAGGGATATAAAAAGTTTCCGGCCAAATCTTCGCATGCCCTTTGAGTAATGGAGGCTATTTGTTTAAGCTAAAGGCAGCTTTCAAAAATGTATTTTAGCCAACTTTAAGGCGTTCAGCCATTTGTTAAAGCCTTGTTGAGAGTAGGACACAATACCAATTTCCTCCTTGCCTGGCCACGCAAATGATTTCCCTCTCCGTGTAGACTGCGGTGAACGGTTGGCTTAGTTTTTATCCTGCAGGATATTGTTTTGCAGACTGTCCTTACTCCAAAACGGGAAATTAGCATTTTATGTAGATTTAGCTGAAAGTACAATTTCATGTGGTCAAAATGCTTTCATGTTTTACAGTTGGGCCAACTACATTAAAGTGATCCATGTTTTTGACAGTTTAATTATCGTGTAAGGAACAGCAGCCCCCTCATTCCCCCTGCCTATCCATCTGCTTGTTTTTTTTTTTTTTACTACTAAATTGTGTTTGGGGCTCTATTTGGTCATTTGACAATTTAAGAGACAACAAAAAAAAAGACTGCAAACCAAACAGAAAAATGATTGCTTCATGTTTATATATGAAAGTAAACTAATTTCGATTAAATTCCACTGAAAAAGTGCCATCATTCAAAGGCAACTGCTTGGCAAATGACAAACACGTACATATTTAGACAAAATACGCAAATTTCAAGTAAAGACGATGGGCCAAGGATGGGAATTGATTTACTGATGGGGTCATTCAACATTTAAAGTGCTGATTGAACGTGATCTAACTGTGAATCCCTTGGGACACGGCACGGCTATAAAACGCTATATTAAGCAAACGAAAATGCTTGGAATATTTATCAACTGGGAATATCCAGGACGTAAGTAGCTGGTATGACTTTTATTTCGATGAAAAAAAAAGCTGAAGTCTGCAAAAAATATAAACTCATAAAGGGATTACTTACACAATGCGTATGTTAAATATTTAAGCAAAAAAATATCTTGCAACTTATCTGCAACTTTTTACACCCCGTCTCAAAGTCTCAACTCATCACACACACGTATAAGTTACCCTGAATTTCTCTTAAGGCTGTGTGTATTTCAAAATATCAGAAAATTATACACCTATAAATACGGGATTAGTATATATATATGTACTAAGTTCAACTGAAGAAAAATATTTATATAAAAACAAATAATAATAATAATGCTGCACATTACTTATAAATATTAAATTTTGTTTTAGCCGCAATAACTGCAAAAAATTTAATAAAGTATTTAAATCAACGAGGAAACTTTTCCTTTCTCTATATATATTTACACTTGTTATAGCCATTCAAAATTGAACACATATTTGTTATAGCCGCATTAGCTGATATAAAATTCGTACATGTTATAAGATATAAAACTCAACGTTGCCACATAAATAATTAATTTTAATTAAGTTGCATGCACTTTAAAGGCTGTGGCAGAGGCAACAAGTTGGCCAAAAGATACAAATATTTGCCAAACTATTTGTAAATATGTGTAAAGTTTTTAATATGGCGCAATTGAAAAGAGCTTAAGCATAAATAGTATGGAATTAATATTAAATTGAGCAATTAAAGTTTAGAAAGAAATCCACAAAGAAAAGTTAAATTTGTAATGTGGGAAGGTAAATATTTGCTGTCACTTTGCTGGACCGTTATCCCACTGGGTGGGTCTGGTTAATGACTTTCTGTTTAAATGTTGACTTTTGTTTCAAATTACAGTTAGCAGGGGACACAGCAAAATGGCAAATCATCTTAGTTGTATATTGTTAGCACTTTGCAAATAACGACAGCTGCTGAATTAATCCATTTCCCACAAGTTCTTTTTGTGTTTTTTTTTTTTTAGCATAAACCCATTAAAAATGGGGGAATAAAGTAAAAGTCATAAAGTATTTATTTTCTTTATCAGCATAAAAAAAACCGCATCGAGTTAGCCATGTCCGTTTGGCCAGCAGTAAAAGCAAAGGAAAATCAGTGACTATAAATGGAATATGAGTTATTTCATTTGATCTGATAACACATTAATATATCAGCAGCAATGTTCATTTTATTTTATAGTCGGGCTAACAAGCTTCATAGCTCGATGGTGAGTCAACAATCGCTTTAGTTCTGGCATTTGATCTTGAAATTAGCATAATTTAAAACATGATACTATGCCAACGGGCATCGGTTGAACCATGAAATAGCTATATTATCCCAGTAATTGCTAGCCCCCACTTCCAATCCTCTTTATAATGCTCTCAATTAGACTGAATAATTAGCTTAGCGTGTCACGTACACTGAATGAAATTGGGGCTGCTGGCCTATTGTTTGCCTAGCAGCCCAATTCAGGCCAAGTTCTTCATTATTATTTGCAACAAAACCCGTTTGCTAAACATACACACTAAATATGTTTGCAGGAGCGTAATTTCACTGAGAACAGGACGAATTTAAATGTTTCATACATTTGATTGTAATCACGTTTTAAGCCGACCGAACGAATGTCCTTTTCCACTTGCATGTTTAATCCGCTTAACTTTTGTACTCTATTGAATTTGTAGATGAGTTTTTTGGCAACGTGTAGCTTGAATGCACTTGAGGAAATTGTTTTGCATATCTGAATGTTGTATCTGATTTTAGTATCAGGTTTCTTCACAGTTCTACAGAATCAACTGACCTAAAAAAAAGTTCATTTTCAGAAATGGCGCCACAATTATAATCGTCTGGAAAACTAAAAATCTTCTTTATTTAAAATTCCTAAATAAATGAAAAAAAAAACCAATTATTGTTTATTAATAAAAAATATTTTTAATATATAGAAATAAACATCGTAATTTTTGACAACATTTATAAATTAAATTGAGAATATAGTAATGTAATTTGCTTTATAAAAATAATTTTAGAATAATTTAGTAAGTTACTTTCGATTTATTTTTCAAGTGTATGTTACTTAAAACATTAAATGTGGTGTCCTCACCTCATCTCAATTCAGACTTAAATTGAATGTGACAATAATGTTTGTATGCCATTTGTAAATTGTCAAAGTTGCAACTTTACAACATGCAAACACTTAAATAAGCGCAAATGTGTATTTAGTGTTATTTTTGGGAAGTCCTTCAGACAAGTTGAACAGAACCTTAAGAAAACATTTTAAAATTGTGTGTCGCCTGGCGAACAATAAGTGCGTCTCGAGTTTGGGATGCCAAGTTAGATTCAGAGGAGCATTAATCTTATTTCTAGTTTATTTACCTTGTCGCCTTTTGCTTTCGCGTTGAGCTCTTCGCCGAATACTACCCTTAAGCAAGTGGTGCCACCAATTGAAGCAAAATGAGCACTGGCTGCATTTGGAATGTTGTATGAAGCATGACATCACGTTCGAGCTGCTGGTGGGTATTTTAGTGGCACTGCTCAGCAACGCCACAGACATATAAATATATATAAACTCACACAACATGTTTGATTGCCAGTGACTTATCGACTAGGCTGATTGGAATTACAGGCCAAGTACTCAAAGATCAGCCTCAATGTGCAGCATACGAGTAGATGGCATCAAATTGGCCCCGGGGCAACAATTACACACTTCATTGGATTGATTCCTGTGCGCTTCATTAGACTGGTGCGAGTCGGCTAATATATATATATATATATAATACATATATATTGCAAGCTAAAGGAACATTTTCCTCCAGCCTCGGGTGAAATAGCAAAGCAACTAGCTTTGTGGTACATGTTATTAGTCGAACTTGTTGTTGACTATAACTATTTTCATTCCAAAGCCATGCTTAAGGCTTAATTTAACAGCTTTTTGTATTTGCCTTAGTCATTAACTGTAAATTACAGAAATTACTTCTAGTTGCCGGTTTAAAGTTGGTAAAAAGCTTTCGCCAAACAATTTCTAATTAACTGCATGCATTAAAATATTTATAGTGTTTCTTTTATTTTATTTATTTAATTATTTTTAGTATAGTTAAAATAAAGTTTCGCTTGATGGCACATTGCACATTTCCACTGGTGCTTTGGGCTAAATTTTCCTCAGTTTTTATGCATAAAATGTAAATAATTTAATCCAACAAAATGTTGCTCTCTTGTTTGTCTTTATTTGTAGTTGTAAAAAGTTTGCCAACAGACGGTGCCTGGTTTATTTTGTGGATTTGTTGACTTTGTTAAAAAACGTGCTTTTATGTTGCCTACTTTTGTGCGTCCCAAAAAAAAAAAAACGAATACAGCATTTTGGCCTACTAATTAAGATCCGTTGGAATGTTTGCTCCACACAGGCTCAAAGACACGCAACATAGCCGAGGGCAATAAAGTGTGCGCAACAGTTTGAGAATTCATAAAATAATTTATTTAAATGTGAGTGTGCCACAAAAGCGGCATCTTAAAAGCACTCTGGAAAACCCTCTCCATTAACGGCGAACAATACACAAAAACGTTGGCATTTCTTACGAAATAATCGTGGTTGGCCAACAAACAGACAATCTTATGCAGTTTATTCGAGTGCATCATATTATCGGATTCCACAACAATTCACAATTGTGCATGTTGCATGCTTTTGATGTTTGAGGCAGACTTCTGCACTTGGCACAAGATTAAATTGGTAATCCAAATTTGCGCATCGATTAAAGAATTATTTTGTTATTTCGCTTCTAATGGATTTAATTACACAATAATACAATAGCTTTATACGAATATATAACAAAATCACCTAAATTAAAATGGCCTGAAAACCTAAAAAAAAATTCTTGTTTTTTTTTTTTACATAGTTTAAAATAATTCGAAAACAAATAGAGAGTCATTGTTTTATTTTTTTTTAACCTAAAATAGATATAGAAAAAAAATATTGTAATATTGTATTTAGATTATCATATATATACTAAAACTAATAAGCCATAATTAAATTTTCGGGCTTTAAAACGTTTAAGCTAATTAAATGAGTTTTATTAAAGCAGCTCTAAATAATTGGCAATTAAGTTAAACTACTAATTTAAGCGTAATTCACAGGAGAGAAATGAGAAAATGTGAGAATCTAATATTAGTCGAGTCACTCAATTTTGTGTCACGTAATAAATGTCAGAACAATGATACTTAAACAATAATTGGAAGAACAGGAGCAACTTAATAAATTATTTGGATGCCTGTTGTTTTGGCCCTTCAATTATTCAAGTAAATGGATGAATGTGTGGCAGTTGCGTGTTTGTGGATTTGGCATCAGTGGTGGCATAAATCCTGGCTTTCGTTACATCCGCTTATCATGTTGGTCAGAACCGCAGTTTCCAAAACAGCGATAATTGCCACAAATGACGTAATACACAGCTGGATAACCGTTTGTGTTATAATTGCCACAGCTGGGTGCAACATGATGCATGGACATTGATTATACTGCATGAATACGGCGACATTTTTGAACAATGCAACATAACAGTAAATGTATCAAGATAAACATAGCCACAAATAAACAAGAAAACTAAATTTGTGTTGTGGCTGTGCCACCAGATAATACTGCGGGCACCTACGCATTTTATTATCCAAGTTTTATTTGGTACCCCCTTTAATGGCTGTTGGCGTTGTCATAGTCAGCGGTGGATTATTATTGTTATTGCATATTATTGCGTGTTTTGACATGTGTTGCCAGCTCCACGAACTCAACCTCAAACGACCAAAATGGTGATGCGGAAAAAGATAATATGAAAACAGCTCTGCAATAAAAATTTTTTGTTAGCCTCCAGCTAACTGCCAGTCACATATTTATTGTCAACGGACTTAGCCAAGTTGTTATTGTTTATACCGTTGTCGGTTGACTGGCTTTTCCCAGTATCCCACAACAAACAAATTTCAATCATTTTTGGCTGTTATTATGGCACTTTTTGGCTGCAGCATACGTGATGTACTCACGGGGCATAGAGCTCGCTGAGGCGCCTCACAAAAGTTAGTTGCCTCAATTTAATTTTTAATAAGTGTTTCACAACATGTTGACAGTTCATACGAAACTTTTTAAGTGTTTGGTTATTTATTCTTTAAAAAAAACAGCAGAATAAACAACAACAAAAACAGCATAATGATTGATGATAAAAATTCAACTTATTTACCTTAATAACAATATTTTCACAAATATATATTAAAATATTTAATTGAATCATTATCATATCTTATCTGGAATATATTTAAAAGATTTGTTTTAATTGTATTCTAAAATCTAATTAACATCATTTTTAAATGTGACAGAAAAGGCTGGCAACAGCTGAAAACGTTCATTTTGAGCCAACACGCAAAAAAATTAACTTCCTGAATAACTTAGCAATTCGCTAAACTTTTTACGCCAATTGTAACTAACTTTATAATTCAAAAATTATTTTATATATATTTAAAAGGGATGTGACGTCTTGATAAAACCACAATTTTTTCTATCTTTATTTTACATCATAAGTATTTAAAGATTTCGCATAAACAATTATTTTCAATAATTTAGAAGTGATTTTAAGAAAGATGACAGTTTTTCTTTTTAAAAATAGGTAAATATATTTTAAACATTTTTTAAAAAAATATATGTGTATAAAGAAAAATTAACTATTAAAATTGCTGATAAGAACCAAGACATTTTTCAGCTTTCAATACTTTGTACATTTTGGGGGTTATTTCCAAAAAAAAAAACTTTAATTACAGTGCAATAATCTTCCTGAGTGAACTTTAATAACATCAACAGCTGCACGCAATTTGAACTAAATTCGAATTTTCGCAACACGCGAACTCTGATAACGAATTTAGCAACCTAAAACTTTCAGTTTGCTAGTTGATTGTTATTTTGTGTGCAATGTTTTTGCCGAGTCTGCTTACCAGAATCAAATGTTACTGAAGGTTTTGGCTATTCTCCAAATCCTTGTGGCTTGAACGATTTATTAGTGATGCAACCAATTGAGACTTGAATTCATCAGGCAGCTATGCGCTAAGCTGCTCAGCGATTTGAACCACTAATTAATGCATTGCAATTAGCTTCGCATTAGCTCATTGAACTGAATAAAACAGTTTAAGTATTTCCCAAGCTGCTTAAGCCTCGTTCGACTGAAATTTAGTTTAATGATTAATTTCTTACTTAGCTGTAGAATATTTTTAGTGTTTTTGCGGGTTCGCTGTGAACTTGGTTAATTATTCTTGATTAATTAATACAATAAGAAAAATGTTGGTAAATATTATTTGGAATATTTTTCATGTACATTTTAATTTTACGCTGAATTTATCGTAATATATTACTTTAAACATTTGATGTTCCAATAAGCAAAATGTTGGTAAATATTATTTGAACTATTTTTCATGTACATTTTAATTGTACGCTGAATTTATTTTATTTGTTGTCAGAAAATGTAAAGCAACACATTTGAGAAAACAAAAATTAATCTTTTGGCAAACTTTTTCATTATTTATTTTTGATTCATTTATCGCAAATTCAGTAAATGCGCTTGGTTTCTGTGAACTTGCAAAACTTTTCATGGAAGCATCACGAATATTTTTATTAATTACAATATTATTGTTAAGTGAAACAGGCAAAGTGCAACTGTTATTAACGTGGTCTATAAGCCAGTATTCATACCCAGAGAAGTCGGCTGCTATCGTCGTTGTTGGAGCAAAGCTTTGTCTGCTAATTAAAAAAAAAAACCATTCGATCCCAAATGACTTTTTTTGCACTGATGCAATGGTTTTTTTTTCTCATTTTGGTTATTTGATGTTGCTGGTATGTAATTAGCTCTCTCAACTTTTTCCCTGTATGGCAAAAACATTCTGTAGTAGTATAAAATCGAGTAATTTTTTTAATTCACTTGCGGCTTTTAAAAAAATAAACTTGGTAGCCATTGTAAAAACTGTTATATGATATTCTTCAATGCAATTATCGTATGAGTCAGAAAGAACTTGAATTATTTTTATTTAATGTTGACAACTGTGGAACATAATACAAAAATAGCGATAATCAGTGACTGAAAGGCAAACAAAGTTTAACGGCTTTAAGGGATATTGTGGCAGAAGCTCTTATCAATCGTTGTTGTTAATGCAACATCTTATTCCATGTGCGACAAGTTGTAATAAAGACTATAAAGATATATCTCAATAGCATTGCGTTGTATTCGGTATTAATTCTGAGCAGATTCTTGATGCAAATCGCAGTTTTTGCCTGTTGTAAAAGGGAAAATAAAAAAAAAACACAAGCTTTGTGCCTCGTTTTAATTTATTATTATCATATTAGGTATATAATTGAATTTATTAAATGTACAAATCCAGCTTTTGTTATCTTATAAAGCCATTAAAAAACTTTCATAACAAAATCCTGCATTTTTTTTTGTCAAGATATTTTTTTATGTCACCTTCCTTGATAAGCCCAGATACAGTCTATGCAATCTGAGAGCGACGTAAAAACAAAAGAAACAACGACAACGACCTAAATCTGATGAATAAAAAAAACAAACGAGAAAAAAATGAATACACAAAAAATAGCAGAAGACCAGCTATTTGTATACTCTGCCGATTACTGTGTATCCTTAACCTACATATTTTTAAGATATCGCCTTAAAAATAAATATATTAAAAAAATAAATACAATACCTAAGGGCAAATTAATTGGAAGAATAGTGAGGCTGCCACAAATAAACTGAAATATAATATGTACATTATAATAAATGTACATACATAAATGTATTTATATTTGTGTTTAGTATTTTATATCTCTTACAATGATTTTGAATAAATGCGATACAATTTAAGCACTTTTGGAAGACTTTAATAAAATGACAAGACTGAGTTAGTATGAATATATAAAATGCATCACAAATATTAAGAAAATGTCACTTAATTTTTAAAATAAATTACAAAATTAAAACACACTCGGTAGAGTATATAAATATTACAAGCCTTCCGACTTACAATTTTGAACAGAGGCACACAGTTACTCAGTCGACCACTTGGACGGGCCTACAAAAAAAAAAAAACCGCTTTAAGCCTCATTGTTGACACAGCACACATAGGACACCCATACAGTTACTGAAGCAAACATAGCACACACGAACACACACACACACACAAATAAACACACACAACCACAGTTTGAGAGGATGTAAGACAATTTAGCCGCATTGGATTATTGGCCTTGTTGGGCATAAGGCAAACAATTTTGACTTTACTGAATTTAAATTGTGTTTCAAACACATCGGTTTGAGTAAAGGCTTTTTCAATTTAATCTTCTTCTTCATCTTCTTATGTCAAAATAAAGAAAACAATTTAATTTAAGCCAATCAAAAAATGATGAAACACTTTATTTGAAAAAATACCTGAGATTTGTGAATTGAGACCAGGTGACACGATGTGTCATGTTCAAATAAATGCTCATATACTAAGCAAATAGAGCTTGCAACAAGCTTAACGAGTACTAAATCAATGTGGTGGAAACATCATTGATGCATGCGGCATCGTCAATGACAAGCAGCATCCATCAGCTTGATGTGTTCATATTGGGGGTAAGATGCTGAGCTAATGTGATAAAATGTAGCAAAATATGTTAGCAATCAATTTGCGTTTAGAGCAAAACAGCTAACCCAAATTGTATGGTGGCCTAATCATAGTCATAGGAATAATGATAATGATAATAAAGCAGAGCCTGGCCAACTTTTCGCTAATTGGCGCTCATTCATAACGTACGAATTTCAAAGGGGACTGATTCTTCCATAAACTCTCTGTTATTTGGCTCTGTTTCTCTCTTTCATACTCTTAAAAGCTGAGAGTCGGCGTGCTAAGCTAGAATTTTGTGCTCTTGGGCAGTCTGGCAACGCTACCGGCGAAAATAGCAAAACAAACTCTGCGTGACAGCAAACAACAGTTGTTAGTTGTGTGTTGTGCTAGTTGAATTTTGGCAGTGCTAGCTGATGGTCCTTATGCACGCGATTTTGTAACATAAATATGAAAGCTTTTATAATAACGGTAAAACTGATTGCGTTCGCGTGCTTGTTTGTGTGTGTGTGCTTATCTTAACAATCGCGTGACTTTACCAAGCATAAACAGTTACACCGAGTTTGCAATCCGCAGTTCAAAGTGAAAATACTGAAATTTTTCTACGAATTGTTGTCGTCCCTCTAAGACTTCGAACTCATAACAGAAGCAGCCGGTAAACATGTACGACATACAATATTCCCACATATATGCATAAAATATGATATTTATATGATAAGTATGTAGTTTGAATAAATTATCTTGTGCAATTTGGCTACACGGCTACACACGCTTAATATGCATATGGTTAAATGTATGTGCGTATATATGCTATATATGAGTGTGTTTGAGTTTCTTCAACTTTGAGCAATGCCAATCGATAAATTCTAAGCGTAGGTCCTTACCGCTATCAGCCAGCTCTCGAGTGTTTACTTAACTCATAAAGCACAAGAATTTTTAAATAATTGGGGGTGGCGCCAGTCCAAAAATATTCTCAACTTGAGTAAAAATATTCGTGATTTTGTACCAAAAAACATTTTTGCATATACACATGTGTGCGTGTGTGTGTGTGTGTGTATATTGGGTGTCATGTGACAATGTGTCAACGAACCCTAAAAGCAGCGCATATTATATTTGTCCCTGATTAGTAGATTATCAATGTAAAAATTGCCCGGTGAGGTTGCCAAGTATTGCAATCCGTGGATCTGTGGATTTGGTGTTTTCTAGCTACTCTCCGCACGAAAATGTCGCTCAGAAATAAGATTTAATTTATCTAAGCCATTTTAAATATGCATGGCAACCAAATCGAATGTAATCTCAGTCAATAAGCGGCAGCGACATTTTAAGATTGTAAGCTTAATATTCTGATGCATATTAAATGTAATACTCTGGCTTAAATGTGATAAATTATAATTCATTTATTTATATGATATGTATTTATTTTATTTATTTATTATTTCATATATAAGCAATCATACATATATATATATAAATGTTATTAACGAAACAAATCGTTTAAAATGAAGTTCTTAATCACATAAATAGATTAATTTGAACTGATTACATAATATAGTCTATTGTTTCATGCAAGAAGTAATTAGTAGAACAATGCTTAGGATAAAATGGAAAGGAACAAAAAAACAAGTATAGAGAAAATTTTAAACTTAATTTGTCTCATAAACGCAGCTAATCCAATTTCACCATTTAGTAATTGACTAACAAATATAAAACCTAGCTAAAAGTACGCATTCCCTTTGCAAATATTTCAATTGTATAAGGGTCATATAATTTGTTTTTCTAACGTTTATGCAAGTGACAGAGAAATTCAAATTCAAATTTTACAAACAGATTTGCAAAATATTAATAAACAATGAATGACAAACTGTTCGAAATTCTACAGAAAATGTGGTTCAATTACTCGCAGACTTAAAATTTAATAAGCAAAAATTTGTTTACTGTGAATTGGATTGGATTTGATTATAATTAAAAGTTAAATTCGATATTTACATTCAAAATTATTATAAATTAAGGCATCGGGTATTTCCTGTGAATTTAATGCACTTTGTTAGCAATAAATTCTACTTGTTAAAAAAAACGCCTGTAATAATATGAAATTTGCTTGACACTTAATCGTAAACAAAAAGTGTCATAAAACGTGGGGGATTTATGAGGGGATTGTGGATGTTTCTGTGTTCCTGTCAAAGATAGCCTTTAATGTGCCACAATGTACGTGCATATTCCAGCTTAGGCGGCCAACTTAACTGACCAGGAAAGTGCCATCCTAGGGGTCATCAATAAGTAATGATATTACTGCGAGTAGTAAATTAATACAGTGCCAAATAATCCTAACATAATTTTTTTTTTTCATTTTTAATAACACTATAAAATAAAAGCACTCAATGATATTTTACTACATTAGTTTTTCACAAATTTTATTTTACTGCTTTTTTCTTTTGGGTGTGATTGCTTATTGGGTTTACCCCAAACTGTTGTCAGCAAATGTTGAATAAATTTTCCATATTACAAATATTTCTCATTTGTTTTGATTTAAATATTTGATTTTATTTTGAATTTTATTTATTTTTACTTTTTGAATTTTGCTGTGACGACTGATATTGATATATAAATAAAAAAAATTTAGAGTAAAATAGATGCAATATTTAAGGGAAAAGTGAATATTATTTAAAGAATATAGTTAAAGGTAAACCAATTGTGCACCTTTTTATTAGGGCTTTAAGGGAAAATGTCATCGAGTTAGTCGGGCGTGGAAACGCACCCCTTCGGATGAAATGCATATTTTCAATGGCGACTTTGGGACAAAGAGTAAGAGTGATAGAGTATGGGTGTGGAGAGGGGGGGGCGACTCTCTCTTTACTTGTTTGACGTTATAAAGGATTCGGTCACGCCTCGTTGGGTCTAACTTCAACTGGCAGTTGGCTCCAACAGCTGTTTAATTAGGTTTTCCGGCAAGAGCAACAGATTTTTGCTCGGCGCCGTTGAGTAAATAGAGCAAACATTTTGTAGACGCCATTAATTAACGAGTCCCTTCGTATTTCAACCGCCCAACTGACAGAGGGCAAAACGAATAAACAAGAACAAATAAAACCTGGAAAACTGTGCCGTCATTTTGATTGATGTACTGCCATTTATTTTGTTAGCGAACAACTAAATGGCCGAGTCTCCTTTCGCTTCGTTTTTGTTCTTGTTGTTGCTGTTATTATCAATAGATAGATTATATAATGCCTACGTTATCTGTGATTAATGAAGCGTTGCGTGCTCATATTGATAGCGTATTGAGTTGTATTGTATTGTATATCACATACATAAAAGTAAATATTAAGGTTTGATTACCAAATTCTGTGTAATTCCAATATAAATGGTATACTGTCCATTAGAGTTATGTCCATTAGGACCATTATACCCCGAACCCATTTAAAATAACGTCCGTATACCATGCCAAAATTTCATTAGGATCGGAAAGAAACGCAGATTATGATAACCATAACGTATATTTATATATTCGCGATTTTTTTTGGGTTTACACAATCCATGCAATAAGTATTGTGCTATTTTAAATTTTAATTTTAAATTTTTAAAATTTTAAATTTTATAATCAAAACGTATTGAACAAATATATATCAGTTTTTAAAAGATGTAAGGATGTAAGGTGCCTAGTCGAGTTGTCTATATAAGAGCATTCTAACTTTGGTGTATATAGTCTAAATATAACTTTAAAGACAATTTAAATATACTAATTGCTTATCCAAAAGAGGAGAAATTAAAAGTGCTCTGACACAATGTGGTCTTTAGAACAGCGAGTAGTTATTTATTAATAAATTATTATTATAGTAAATATTGAAACAGATATGGAAATTTATTTATTTATTAGATTTTCTTTGAAATGTTCTTAGAAATGTACTAAGCTCAAAATGTGTTCTGCAAGTTACAAACATATAAATTCTTAGAAGAGCCACTTTAATAACTTTATGCAAAATAAAATACTTCTAGGAATATATTGATTTGGGACTTGCATACTTTGTAACCCGCATCAATTATGTTATATGAAAAAAGCCTGCCGTCAGTTGTTGAACTTTACGATACCCTTTGTTTTAAATTTTTAATAAGTATATTATATAATTACGAGCATACCCCACCATTCACTCATCTACTCATCAAACCGTTATAAAGCTATTTCGGCGTACCGAAAGCACACACAATTGTTGATTATGTAAAATCAATAGGGCTGCCACTGCGGAGGGTCAAAACAAAAGGGGTTAAATAAATTCGGGTTGGCAATTAAGCGAATGGTTCGTGCATTGATTTTGGGCAAGCACTGTTGTGTGAAATATGACGTGGAATGGATTTGAGTGGGTGCCTTGGTTAAAGTAAATCTCTTCAAATTTGGCCTTAATCTAGAAAGTCAAAGGCTAGGCATGACTGATATTTACAAATCTAAAGTTTGACTATAAAAAAACAAACACATTGGATTTAAGGCTCTTGAAAAGATGAAACTTAATAGAAAGCTGAATGCACACGGCAAGGCTTGAAAGAAGCTTAGAGCCAAAGGGTCGATCTAACGAACCAAAACAAAATTTCTGTGAAATTCCACAACTTGGCTGCTGCTTCTTTTTTCACACTGTCTGATTCCAGAGTGTGTGAAGAGTGCGTGTAATAAGTTTTCGAAATGCGCGAAAAATGAGTTAAGCGCTTTGCATTCTGCATGCGTAAATATGTTTTATGAGCCCCCCAGGGGGGGGGGAATTACTTATGGTTTCACACTTACATAAAACACACGTGTAGAAGGCGGACACGAAAAAGGCTTTACATGTTGCCATCCCCACAGCAGTTATTCACCTGAATGTTACAGAACATGAATACCAAACAGTTGAGTTGAGTTGAGTTTCATTGTTTATCTTTGAAAGAAGCTCAACAAAAGCAGCTGGCAAATGCGGGCACATGTCGACACAGCATGCAAGCAGAAATGCACTCAAATACCAACATTATCAGATACATCGTTGCTATCAGGAATCTAAAGCACTCTTCCAAATCTGTGCAATCTTTTCATTTTGATTTTACAACTTTGTTTATTTAGTTTTTTGTTGAAATGCAAATGAAGCGTTTGAGTTTTTCATCGACAGCCATATTGAGAGAAGCTTGCGTTTTGTGCAAACTTGAATTTATTTCATTCTGCTTTCGACCTGGTCAAGAACTTTGTATGCCATACAACCGCTAGCAATGGGAAACCGTTCGGATATTGTTGCCAAAGCCCAGACGCGTGCTATGTTTGCCGCAAGTCGCATTTAAATTGTGGCCGTGACTGTTACGTGAGTTGCAATAAAAGAATTGTGTATAATTTGAATGATGGCGGCAAATTCAACAAAGTATTGCAGCAAATCAAATGCTTAAAAGATGCTAGAACAAAAAATAAGCATTGCCGTTTACCATTTCAAGGTGACATTTGGCCGGGCTAAGACTTACCAAGAAATCACATTAAGCAAATGCTACTCAAAGTTGTTTGTTGTGCTCATTGTTGTTGTTGTTGTTCCTTTCGCTGTTGTTGTTGTTGCTTATGTCATTCAATGTTGGCCGTCGGTCGTTGGTGTTACTCTGTCATTTTATAATATATTTAAATGAAACTGAAATAAACTGTATTCAGGCAAAAAATAAAAATAAAACGAACAGCAACTTTTTGTTTGAGGCTGTGTGTGTGTGGGTGTGGGTGTGTGTGTGGGTGTGGGTGTGTGTGTGTGTGTGTGTGATGAAACAACAAAATCTTTACAGCTGCCGCCGCACACGTTGCTTTCGCGCCATTTCGTCATCTACGGCAGAGGAGACTCCCCAAAGATTTTTTCTACTAATGGTCCTTTTTTCCCTCTGCCTTGTTGTTTTGTTGCTGACTGTGCATTTAAAGCATATTACAGCTTAAATAACTAAATATCTAAGGGTAACTTTACGTATGCATGGTATTTACACTGCAGATAGTAGAACTTTATCATGCTTTCATATACACTTAGCAAAAAAAAATCGACCTAAACAGCGTCATGAACCCTAATCAAATTTTTCTGATATGCAATAATAAAATTCTCAAAATTAGAAGCGCTTTGTTTTTTTTTTATAAACAAATTGTTTAATAATAGATAATATTTCCAAAAAGTAGAAATAAATAACGCTATTTTTAGCAAAAATCCTTTTGAAATTCAGAAAAATTGTAATTTAATTTGGTCTTTCAACGGGAAGTCACTCAACTTGATCACGAAACGTTTGAAATTGTGCAAATATATATATAAAAACATAGAAAATCTTTAAGTACGAAAAAATTGGTACTTAAAGAGTTTTGTGCAAAGATAAAAAGAAACCCTCTAAATATTATACCAAATTTTAGTGTCTTCAATTTCATAAAGGAATTTGAAATACTATCTGGAGCCGAAAGGACACATATTCAATTTTAAAAATTAAGTATTGAAAAATGTATGAAGAGAGGTTTTTTCTTTATCGACGTAGCTATTGAAAGGTCTTTTATAATGTTCTTTAAGTAGCAAAAATGTACATCAAACATATTGAGATTTTCTTAAATTTGATACCATTTTTTTAAGTGTATAAAAATGTACGCAGATACCTTTTTGAAATGCAATGCTTACCTTAACTGTTTACTTAGTTCGTCCACAAAGTTTTCATCTCAAGGTTTTTTCAGAGATATCAATGACACACTTAGAATTCCTGGCAATTGCTTCAAGTTCTTCTCAGCGATATTCTTTTACAAACAACGAAGTAAAGTCAATAGAAAGTTAAATAAAATGTAAAAAAAAAATTTAAATAACGAGTGGCATAAATTTTTGATGCAAATATTAAATTCTATTTATTGAATAATATTAAATATATATGTGTATTTTATTATTTGTTTAGCCAGCGACTACCACAAATATTGATATCTTTGCTGCAATACAATAATAAGAAATATGAAACGGTTGCCGGAAACTTGTGGAAACTGTCAGGAATCTTGCAGCACAGAGGTATTGATGATTGAGTGAATGAAAGGATGGCCAATGTATGGTATTCGCCGTCCTGACAAAATTGTTCCCATCAATCATATAGAAATTGTGAAGGCAAATGGATGCGTCAGGATTTGCTTCTGCTGATGACAAATATCTAGACAAACTAGGTCAACGTAAAAAATAAAGAAATAATAAACAGAAAAATGCTGAAATGCTTTGAATTTTGGAAACCATTCAAATTGTTGTGAGAAGTAGTACAAAGGCAAGTTTTATTCAGGGAAACATTCCTTCGAACTCTGTCTAGCCGACATTAATTTGAACACTAGTCCACTGGCAAGCCAGACGACCTAATGTGAAGACCATTAGCTCATTTAATTACAGAAAATGTGCTTACTACACTCGAAAAAATTGCAAACACCTATGCGTCTTGTGTCTTTTTTTCATAATTTTAGCCTTTATTTTTCGGGAATTTATTAGATATAAATAGTCAGTTTTTTTTTTACGTGCCTTTTTGTTACTTCAATTTAATAAATTATAAATTCATATTATTTTCTTACATCCAAGTTAATTTAGAATTTATACTTTTTAAAAATAGTTACTATTATTAGCAAATAAGATAAAAAAAAAACGAGTAAAGAAAAGATGAATTTGTATATATTTCGTTTCCTTTCAAAAGTAAATTTTCTTTTGGGGGTTTTTTGTTTTTTTTAGATTGTACGTTTGAGTAATTTGCCGCAGGAAACCAAAAGATCCATCTCATAGGAAGTCGGTCATTTCGGCCATTTCCGATGCGACAAGCGATGGAACCAGAACCTCAACTTGACCCCCGCTGCTGTGTTTAAACATTTAGCAAGGAAATGTCACATGGTTTTTTTTATTTGCTCCCCTTTTAGATGTAGATAGACAATAATAATAAGGCAAGTGAAGTATGTTGCAAGTGAAGTGTGTTGCAAGTGAAGTGCTGTTGCAAGTAAAGTGTGTTGCAAGTGAAGTGTGTTGCACATGCAGTGCACAAAAATGAATTGCAGAAATTAAGCGTTTGTGTTGTGTTTTTAAGTGTCTGGCTAATTGGGATAGTTGAGTAATTGTTAGCGATTCCACTTTTTTAGTTGCTGGACGGCATTGGGCATATCACCCAAGGATATGAACAAGGCGTGAATTTTGTGTTGCCCAACCATGTGGCCCAGCTCACGCAGCTTCACCAACTGGATTCGAAATTGCTCCTCCCAGCGTTTCTTATTCTGGGCTGCAATTGTAAATAGACTGAGCGATGGAATAGTTATTTGCTTCGGCTCCTTTAGGACTTCGTGTTTAGCTAGTTGCCAGGGATTCGGTAGTTCGCGCTGTGGATTGCGCTTGGTTCGCTCGTAACGACGATTTAAAGTGTTCTGATATTTCTTGGCCACATGGTCCTCGTTCACATGGAAGTTTAACTTGTCCAGCTCTTGGATGCAACCATGCATCGACTCCAGTCGCATGATGTAAACCTTAGTAACGCGACGCATCTCCCTCCTCGACGGACTCAGTAAGATGGATGGAACTTCGCGCAGATTGCGATCTCTCGACAAGAATCGCCTCTCGCTCTCGTTCTTTGCCACGATGACCATCAGTGTAGACCCGGACTTGACGAATTTGCTCTTCTTCCTTTTCATAGTGCGCGAGTTAGGCTGGCCGTTGTCCGGCGAAATGGGTGGCCTTATTAGCTGAAGACAGATTACTTGGACATCGACATCCACTATGATGCGATAGCCATCAATGGTCTCCACATCGAGCAGCACCTGGCCTCTAAAGACAAACACAACGGCAACGTTGAGCTGCTCGAATCGAATCGTAGCCAGAATACGCAGGTTGCCAATTAGCTCATCCTGGCGCAGCGGGAAAACAGCCGTTCCACTGTCGAATCTGGAATTTATTTCGATAATATTGCTGCACATGATAATTCTTTATGTTGTTTATTGTAAAAGCAAATATTTTACACTGAGTAAATTCAATACTCGAAAAAGTTTTTGTTTGCCTTCAGGAAACGGGGTTGCTGAGATTTCTTTTGATTAAAAAAATTAATTATTTTCTAAAGTGCAACTTTAAAGAAAAACAGCGATAAATCTCCTATTACAAGTTAGCTGAAGTAAAAACTTTAATGTTCTTTTGGAAAATTCAACATGAAAAGTTATTGGTAACATTTTGTTTGGTTTTTTGTCCTGCGCAAAGCCGAATAATTAATTATCTTGGAGTTCTTCATGGATTTTCAAATTTGATTAATTTTTCCATTGACTATTTTGGTCAATGTTTGTTCTTCACATTAAATTTATAAAAAAAAACATATTTAAAAAAAATTGGTTAATTTTGCCAATTTTACCATACTGCTTTAATGTGAAAAAAAAACAGTTTATTTTGTAAAAACTATGTTTTAGCTTTAAGTTTTGTGTAAATTTGTCAGGTTAAAAAAGCCGTGTACAAACTATTGAGTTGGAGTACTCAATGCACAAAAAACTAATTGTAAATTTATGTAACAATTATTTAATATTGTCGATTGATTGTGGACACCTGTTCTTTGATTACCATATTGTTAATCGATGTCTTCTTTTGTGTGTGTTCTTCTAGGTGCACAAGATTTTTTAATTTTGCCACAACAATAACATCATTTTCAATATGAACAACGACACCAAAGTGCAGCAAGGATAAAACGCAAACTGGGAGAGGAGACGGCAGGGAATCAATTGAATTCAATTGTAGTGCCACAAACAAACACAATCAAAACGGCGAAGAAGGAGTTGCCAACGGCAGCACAGGAAACACGCAACACGAAACAGGCAAACAGGCAACAACAAATAAGAAACAAAAAAAAAACAGACGACAAAACAACATCACGAACAATAATAAAATAGCAAATAAAATCGCCAGGAAGGCGTCACATTGATGTAGCTACAAAATGGGCGCTAACTCGTCGAGCAGATCCGACCCGAGTCTGCACCAGGACGATGACGGTAAGTGATTTTGTCTCGAACCAAAAACAAAACAATTGCATTGCATCCGAAACCTGAACTAACTTAGTAGCTCGGTTTTTTGGAAATTAGAAAACAACAAAGTATTTGGAACATTTGACAAAATTGGGAGTCGGCCATGGAGCATCTGGATGAGCTGTGTCTGCAGCAGATCTTGTCATATTTGAGGCTGCCAGATCAGTTGGCTATGCTGGAATGTGATGATCGCTGCTATTCGCTGCTGGGCAGTCTTTGGCGGCGTCATTTAACCAAAATTGAGCTCAATCTGCTCCAGATGCCCGTTACCAAAGAGCACTTTGAGTTCGTGCTGCTGAGCAGCTGGCGCAACTTAATTGTACTGCGGCTCAACTATCTGGACAAGGAGAAGTTTGAGGTGCTTGTCGCAAATAGGTTTCCCAAACTCCAGATGCTTCAGATCGATGCGCTTCCTCCCTTTTTCCTCTGTTGTCACAAACAGCATCAACTAAGACAGATTATGATTATGAATACCTATCAGGATAATGCCGTTGACGCTTGCCAACTGATCTGATAACAGCACATGTCACAAAATAAAAACACTCAAAATTCCAAGTATCTGACCTGAAAAAAAATGGTCTGAAATAATCCGTGTAAGCTTAACTAACATAATAAATCAGTTTAAATGTTCGACTAGCTAATAAAGCCAGCTCCTTAAATATAAAATATATAAACTGAATCTGCTGAGGTTTTATATTAGAAATCGCCAGACTTGGCTTATTCATACAGATATGGCTTAATCGCATTGACTGTCAATGCTGGAATGGAATGGAATGGAACATATAATGCTGCTTTTAGCCTGCACAACTTCACTTTAACCACATCCAATTTTCAGTTAAACAAATGAATTCGCCACTTTTATTTGAGAACTGTCAAAAAAAAATAATTTAAAAATAATTTAATATTGCGCTTTAAAAATCTTTTATTTTATAATATTTTTTATTCCATTCTATAGTCTTGTAAATATTTAAATTTTGCATTTTTTATCGACCACTTTTACATCTGTTTTTGGGTTTTTTTCGCAGTCAACTTTGATCATTTTCAAATCCTGCGCGCCATTGGCAAAGGCAGTTTTGGCAAGGTGAGTATCTTTGGCAACCTCGGCGAAAGCCTATTTCAATGTCTCTGTGTGTATATACTGTATTTATATATATATATATATATATATTTGTAGGTGTGCATAGTACAGAAACGTGATAGCGGAATTCTTTATGCCATGAAATATGTTAGCCGTTCAGTTTGTGAATCCCGCGGAGCTTTGGGCGGTGTTATCAAGGAGGTGGAGCTCTTGTCCTCATTGGAACATCCATTTCTGGTGAATTTATGGTTCTCGTTTCAAGGTATGTATGCTGGGACACACCTGAATTTCTAAATGCATATATATATATGTATATGTATATGTATGTATGTATATATATGTACATATGTAAATCACTTGACTACCACCTGTAGAGTGGGCCTTGTTTTTGCCGAGGCTTAAGAAACTGCTGATTGGCAATCAAAATGCAAATTAAATATGTGCATTTCTTTTGAAGTCTGAACAATCACTTGCCACTCATTCATACTGTCATTCACATGTGTATCTCATTCTCTCCCTCTCTCTCTATTTCTCTCTTTCTCTTTCTCTCTCTCTTTCTCTCTTAGATGAGGAGGATTTATTCATGGTGTGCGACCTGTTGACTGGCGGTGATTTAAGATACCATTTACAGAATCGAGTATGTATTTTGCTGTTTGCCATTTTGCTATTTGCCATTTCCATTGCCATTACGATTAGCCAGGCCAACAAACTGAACAACTAACAACGTTTGTCTAACCATTGAAATTCACACATTTCTCCAAATCTGTACCAGGTCGAATTCAACGAGCAGAGTGTGGCCTTATTAGTGTGCGAGTTGGGCAGTGCCCTGGAGTACCTTCAAACACAGCGTGTGATCCACAGGGACATTAAGCCCGACAATATTCTATTGGATGATGCCGGTGAGTTGAACCAACAACAAGTACAACAACAAATATAAATATATATATATATAATAATATTATATATATATACTCGTATATACACGCCTACCTGCCAGCCACTTGGCACCCAATTTCAAGTCACACGTCCAAGTTTCCCAAACACATCCATAATTCATTATAATGTGTAGCAGACCCATGCTAGGAAATTTATTGATTTCATGCGCGCAGACAGGCAAAAGTTTGCTTGCCTTCCCCAGGTGAATAATGCTTGGGGTTAGCGTGCTCTCAAATTATTCATATGAGCCCGACAGGCGTCTAAGCATCCGCCTCACTGGCTGCCTGCCAGGTGCTACTTAAGATATCTCATATTTACATATATACAAACATACACATATGTGCTTTCATATGTATATATATATATATGTATGTACGGCTCGCATTTTGAATTAAATTTATGCGGCGTCCAATTATGACGCATGCCATGCTTTGCGATTGAGTTAAATTGTGATTTTACTAAAATGTGAAATATTTTTTTTGTAATTATTTATTTTATTTTATGAATTTTATTAATTTCAAAACTTGTTAATATTCATAGTTGCTGCAAAATAATGTGTAATCCAAATATACAGTTAAGTTTGAGGCATAAATCTGAATTTTAATTAGTTGCAGGGTATTTTTAATTTGTGCGAAAATTTAAGTTCGACCAAGCCTATTTTTAAAATATTTTTTTTTTTCGCAATTGGTAAAATAGTATGAGTTCTAAAAATTAGGCATATTTTAAGTAAATATTTTTTCTAAATTGTAATATGAGTTAAACTGTTGTTGCCAAATAGTGTTGGCATTTTCTAAAATTCAGATATATTTTTCTATGACTGTGTTACGAAAAGAGGAAAAGAAATCTTTATCAGCGCCTGAAAAAGCAATTAAATGCACTGCCGCAAAAAACTATGCCCAGTAACAGAAATATACACACATCAGTTGCTTTCACTCACATTCGCACACACACACACACAGACACAACAAGAACAAATATACAGTCAGTCAAGAATGGTTGACGGATAAGTGGAAACCAATTAAGTGCGCATAATTGCAGGACACGCTCATTTGACTGATTTTAATATTGCAACGAGGTTGCAGAAGGACTCCCTGGCCTGCAGCATGTCGGGAACGAAACCATATATGGCGCCAGAGGTGTTCATGTGCGCTCTCGAGGAAGTCGGTAAGTGCAAATTGTCCTTTCCCCCCCCCCTCCCCCCATCCCTTCGCCACTGTCCCAGCTACTGTCTCATCAACATAACAATTCAATGTGATTTGAAAATGCAGTTAATTGAATGTGTCCGGTCATTTGAAATCCAATTTACAGCGGGTTATAGCTACCCAGTGGATTGGTGGTCCCTGGGCGTTGTTGCCTACGAGATGAGGTCCAATAATCGGCCATTTGTGCTGCACTCCCACACGCCGCTGGTGGAGATCAAGAATGTGCTAAACACAAACGTGCACTTTCCGCATCACTGGAGCCACAACTTTATCGATTTGCTGCAAAAGGTAAGCGCACCACTAATCATAGTTGCAACATTTTATTTAATTCAACTCATTTCTGCATTTAGCTGCTTTGCGTGCATCCTGGAGCGCGGATAAGCACACAGCATGAGCTGCATCAGACGCCGCTGTTGCGTCCTCGAGACTTTCAGCAGGTGCTCGATAAGAAGATAAAACCCACATTTAAACCGCCCGAGGATCATCTCAATTGCGATCCCTGCCTGGAGCTGGAGGAGATGATCGTTGAAACGCGGCCACTGCACAAAAAGAAGAAGCGTCTGGCCAAACAGCGCTCGGCGCAGCGGGACAGTGATCCCGAGACGACGCTAATCAAGGAGTTCATTGTGTACAATCGCTTCAAGGAGCTCAAGCGCAAGGCCATGGAACAAAAGGAGACTGACTGGCAGCGTGAACTCGAATTGGCCATGGCCAACTCAATTGTCAATAGTTTGGCGCCCATACAGGAAAAGCCAACCACATCCCTTGTCACAGCGGCTGCAGTACCAAAAACAACAGGAGCAACAACTGCGACAAATGCCTCCAGTATCCGTTGCACCCCAAGCGCTCCAACACAGCCCAAAGATAGTGATAGTATTGAATTTATAGATCGCACACCATCTCCACAGGCGGCACAAGCCATCCAAGGGATACAAGTGACACCAACGCCCCGAAGATTCTGCTGCAAGGCGACCAGCACAATCCGCGAATAAACTGAACATTTCAGTTTGCAATTTTAACCATTAACTCAATGCACATCTAGCGACAAAGTCCTAATAAATCACAGGTTTCATGGCTCACACACACACGCATACCTACATTGCTATGAATACACTCACTCCAAAGATACAAATACAAATTACTACCAATAGAGCTTCTACACGAATAAAAAAATAAAAAAAGAAATATTTTTCGAGCAAGAATATAATAATAACCCCAAACATAATTTGTAACACAAGAAAAACACTAACAATAAACGTAAAATCACGCCATATAACATCTTTGTATTATATATATGTATGTATGTATATATATATATATATATATATATATATATATATATATATATTTACATGGATGGTATTTTATAACTTTTGCGGTGTCAGCAAACTGTATATATATACAAATATGTACGTATTTCTTTATACATGTACTTATTTTTTTAGATGTTAGCCACAAATCAAAATAAATGGTAATGTCCCCAACTGAAATAGTGATTTCAATTTTGTTCGTTAATAAAAATCATCAAATCTTTATTGCAGCTGGCAAATCAGTCAAATTGTTAATTACAATAATAGTAATAAAGCGTTGCCAATTCGATTTTTTTTTTGTTTCAATTTTTATTTCAAGTTATATTTCATTCATGTTTCACATAAGATTTTTTAATGCTTTTTCTTTGTATAAAAAGAGTAAATAATTACGGTTTGTATGTATATTTTTTTGTTTTCACATCTTGTTGATCTTCATGTTGTTAAAATATATATAATAATTGTAAGGGTATTTGTATTGGTGTTTGTGGCCGTGTGGGAAAAACACTAACCAAATTACAATAATTATGTTTTATTGTTCGTTTCTATATTGATTTCATTCAGCAAAAAATGCAACATTAATTATTTGTTAATTTAATTGCTTTAATCCACGCGATTTTTGTTTTTTTTTTTCAGTTTTAAATTATTTTTTTTCGTGGTTAATGTAAGAATTTACGAATATCAACATTTCGTACACGAACTCCCTAACCCACGTACTGGGCGTGCTACCAAGGATAGCAGATCAACTGTATTCTGGGCGACACGCACATAGCAGGTGGGATGGGGTCAGGTGTTACAAGTTTAAGGAAAACGTTTAGAAAATTGTAGAATATATCATTTTTTTATATTTGACTTGTCAAGGAAAAAGAAAGACAAGTGGTAAGTGGATGAAGGATTATTATCTAGCTTGAAATAATGATCCACTTTCGCAAATTGTGGAACAAGTATTTCATTCATATTTTTGTTATTTTATTATATAACGAAGTATTTTTTTTGTTCTTTTTGTTTTCTTTTGAAGCAAAAAACAAATGCAAATTGTTTAGAAATAGCGTCAGAGTTTCTGTTAGAATTGAATCGAAATATGTTCTGCCGCTTGTTGTGTTTAAGAGTTTAGAAAGAGTGAATGAGAAGAAACTACAAAGCTGAAAATTATAACGTTAAAATGTGTAGATGAGTGTTTTGTTTTTTTTTTTTGTGTGTGTTTGGAGCTCAAATCGTTTGATTTTTTGTTGTCTATTTGTGTGTTACTTCATTTCGGTTGTGTTTAAACAAAATGTTACTCTTTTTCGTTGAACTCCACACGTGGCACTGGCGGCAGACAACCGCCGGGGCCGTTTGGTGGCAGCGCTACCGACTTGGTCATACTATACAGTGGTTGTATCCACAGACTCAATGCGTGAAGCGCCGCCATCCTCGGCTTTGACATTGGCCTTAACATTGCCGTCATTGCCATTCAATGGATTGGCGCCAGCATCGCCTTCGCCACCCCCGCCAGCGGCATTCTTTTTGTCAAACTGAAGTAGCTCCACATTGAGATTTATGGTTTTTGTCTCGACTGGCTGCTCCTCGGCACGAGCTGCAGATGGTGGAGTATAGTCGACACCGCCTGTGGTAATGGTCAGCGAGAGATCGTTCAGCGACTTGAGAACTTTATCAACATCGTCTTGAGTGCTCGGATTGCCATTCCGATTGCCAAAGTGCAAAAAGCACTTTCCTAAGTGACCTAATAAATGAAAAGTGATAATAAATTGAGATTCACCCAGAGCACAATGGTTGCCACATACCCTTCCATGCAATCGACAATGGGTTACATTCGCGCTTACGCAGCTCTGTCTTCAGATCCTTGACGCGAACGTCGCGTGTCAGGTTTGTCAATTTAACACAGAAATCACGCGGGGGGGGGTTCTTTTTTCTTGGACGACGTTCACCAGCACCGCCCTCTTCAAATTTACGACCTTCACTCTTTACACCAACCTCTACACCAGACTGGTCGCCCTCAGTCTGCAATAATAAAAATAACAAGCAATAAATAATTAAAATTAAATATAACGTGCTCTAAGTTAAAGAAGCGTTTTGTTTTTGATTTTACCTTGTTCGTACGTCGGCGACGATTAAGGAAACGACCCTTGCGGCGGGGTGCGCGCTTCTGCGCATTTTCCTGCGTGTAAAAAGATAAGTTTTATAAGACAAAACGCTTGGGCAAAACATAACAATGTTTGTAAACATACTCCGCCGCCTTGTTGTTCGTTGTCAGTCTGTGAGGTGGTGCGTCCTGGGTTTCCTCGTTGGAAGCGACGACGCAACGGTCCACGACGGCGTCTATTATTTTGATGCTGCTCAACATCGGTATCCTCCTCCTTCAGGGTTATCTGCTTACCCGACTTCTCTAGCTGCTCCTTAAGCTGTTGCAACACAGGCAAGATCTTCAAGCGACGCTCGGACAACAGTTCCCAGAAAACTCCATTTGGACGCGGCAAACGCTTGGCCACACGTATAACCTCGGTGGGTGTTACAATAATGTCCACTGGTGAATCGTATTTTTGGAACAAATTAACGGGCAATGTGTCGACAACCTGCACATCATGCACAATTGTTACAATGGCCGTCTCCGGCGTGATCACTCCAAGCTCAATAAGCAAGCCAATGTCCAAATCGGCAAAACCATTGCCGCGTCCAATGCGATAGCCATCACGTGAAACGACCACCGAACCGATGACAACCAAATCAAGCTTTAGCTTGCTATCGAGTAAAATCTCCGAACGGAAATTCTGTATATCTTGGACACGCAATGCCTCCTTCTTCTGATCATCGGTGGCATCATCTGCCACATCGACCTTCAAGCAGAGTGCGGGCGAGTCCCGTGTGCTGGGCAAATACACAGATTTGTTGGCCAGCATCGACTGTTCCTTAAAATCATGCAGGGCACGATCGATGTTCACTTTGATGTGCTCTATAAATACATTAAATACATAATAAATCTACCATATTGTTTATAGACTTATTTTAGTACGTTACTTACGTGCTTTCTTGAACTCCTCCTCCTCGATGAGCAATGCTGCAGCCTTATCGGCATCAACGAACGCAGGAATGCGGTTGAATATGCCATTGAAGCCGATTCCAACTTTGCCATCGTGGATCTTCTTCCAGGTTAAAACGCGCAACGAGCGCTTTGTCGGCTCTGCGGGTTGAGCTGTTAAACAAAAAAAAACAATAATACAATACATCTCAATAATTTTGGATAAAAAATAAACTATTAAAAATCCGTTCAATTTATATTATATAAGTTTTATTTATGGGCTGATCTCATCACCGGCCTAAATTAAAAGTAGTCCAGAAATCATAGGTATTTGTCAATATTTAAAATTTTCCAGCATTCAAAATATGCGATCGTCGCTCATGGATAAGGCATTTGGGATTCTAAAAATAAACACAAACAAATGCGACGGCAGATATTGCTGCTTGCCAGAAAGCAACAATGAGTAAAGTCACATGAAGAGAATAAGCGAAAAAAAAAGAGGGACAGAGAGTCCAAGTGCAATATCTCGCATTACCGGCAACAAATTCATTGTTGATTTGTCAGCAACAGTCGTCGTTGTTCTTATCGCTGACCCATGATTACCAAGCAAGCACGTTATCACGTCAGGTCGAACAAAATATTTCTATGCCATGCTGATAAACCGGTTTTCACGCCTAATAATATATATTCACACACACACACACATATATGCAAGTGTTGACGAAATCAACAATTTAACTAAATAAACATTGTCAAAATATCATTCGAATTGCCAGAAAACAAATATATAAAAATATACAAGAAAGGGTTGCCACCTGTCCGAATGTAACATATGTAAAATTGACATAGTTGTATTTAATTTTCTAATTTAAATAGCAATTATACATGCAAGGTAAGAATCGTACCCGCCTCCTAATACATTAAATGGCGAAAACATTAAAAATATCGATATTAACGTATGACATATAAGTTGGCAACGCTGCGGCACACACACACACATACGCATTCGACTCTCAACACATACACATGCACACACAAACAGAGCATTTCTCAGCGATGAGCGCATCAAGACGCGCGAATTTTTCAATTAATATGTACATACATATTTATATGCAAAAGTATAGCTGTTTTTGCTTGCACACACACACATTCATATATATACTATGACAGCACGAGAGCAAAAAAAAATAAATATTCATATGGACCAAGAGCAGGCAATATGATTCACTACATACTATTTGGACATCAAGTTAACAATTGCAGCACTTGTAGCATTTTGAGCATAAAATTGCGCGCCTCGATGACGTAATTAATAGAAGAAATACGAAAAAGAATTGTGAACCAACAATATAACCGTTCACTTCTAAATTCACATACTTTCAAACGTACATATGTGTGTTTGTATATTCGTGTGTGTGTCTCTTTGCTTATATACATATTTGCAATTTGTTTTTTTTCCACTGTACTTGTGTTTAAATTCTGTTTTACAGTTTTTAATAGCAAATTTATGGGCAGTGTGTCAACTCTTATTTACCGCTAGAATATATGTGGAAAAAATATGGCGGCAATTTGACAAATTTTTTGTGTCAACGCCGAAAATGGCCGTGCAAAAAAAGAAAGAACACTAGAGCGTGCCCTTGATCCATATTTTATGTTTCAGGGAAAAATGCAATGTACAATATTGTAATCTATATTAAGCCCGGCTAATAAGTGTTAAATACATACACATTTTAATATGTACAACTACATCACAAGAAATGATTCGCTCACAAACAGAAAATTGATGCCCTCACCACGAAAACTTACTTGTCGATGATACCTCCGCGGCGGCGGCAGCGGCAACGGGAGCTTCGTTGCTTTGATTTTCCATCGTATTTCGTTTATAAATTGTGTATTTAAACTGTTTTTTTTTAGTTTTTCGTTTTCAACAATTTATTTTTCTTTCACAAATTTACACAAGTTACAGAGCAACGTCTACCTTCTCCGGCTGCTTCCAACAAACCACGTTTCTCACCCGATGAAATTTGCGTATATCGATGTTCTAAAGAAACGCGATGATAGAGACCACTTAAATGGGTATTAGTATTTTTTATGTTATTATTTTTTTAAATTTTGTTTTAAGACACAAAACGGCAAAAAATAACAAAAAAAAAATTAACGAAACAAACAATCACTAACACGAATTGCAACGTTATGAGAAAACTAATTTCATTCCAATTGATTTAATGTTGACAGTTAAGTCACAGATAATTTGTTCAGAATTTCGTTGAGCGGTCCGATAGTTTACTCTGTAGAATTCTTTGATTTGTACGAACTGGACTTGTATGATTAGTGTATACTTTACGCAAATCACTGTTAATCTAATTGATATATAGATAAAAAAAAAATTGTAAAAAAAAACTGTTTTGCGGTATTTTTTGCCATGGCCGGAAAAAAATACTTAAAGCGAGCGCGAGTTGTGAACAGCGTATGGCTCTATTATGTCACAGCTGTTTTGTTCACAACGTGGAGCGGTTTGTCGCTCGAGAAGTTTATTATTTGAATTTCTTCAATTAAAATCAGCCGGTGTCCGCTCGATGCAGAACTCGGCGAATTATGCAATTTTAACTGGCAGACGTCTGCTCTGCGCAGTGCGCTCGAGGCTGGGTGTTAGTTCCTTTTTAGAGGAGCGTTGCTTACATCGTGGAGCAGTTTATCTATCGCGAAATAGGAAACACGAAACGAATGTTTCGACGCTATTCAAGCCGGTGCAGGTACAGGCCAATCTGGATGACGAGAATGTGGGCTCAGAGCTGGTAGGCAAGCTCGAAAAGTCCGACCTGCTTAAGATACTCAACAGGTTTGCACAGCGTCGGGAAATAAAAGCGCTTTGCAGTGAAAATGGCTTAGATTGTGAGTAGTATGTTGTTGCTGATGATGTCCAAATCTTTCGAGGCTAATCTCTGCTCCATAGCTTATTTGCAGCAACAGGCATTTGGATCGTTTCGTCGCTATTGCATCGAGGCTGAAAATCTGCCTGTTGACATTCACATCATTTTTAGTGACATTATGCAAGGCGCTGGCCACATTAACGACATTTTCCCCTATTTCTTGCAACATGCCAAGACTGTGTTTCCCCATCTCGACTGTATGGATGATTTAAAGAAGATATCCGATTTACGACAGCCAGCCAATTGGTATACCAATGCCCGAGCCATTACCCGCAAGATCGTATTCCATGCCGGACCAACAAACTCGGGCAAGACGTATCATGCTATGGAGAGATATCTGAGTGCAAAATCTGGCGTCTATTGTGGGCCACTTAAGCTGCTTGCCACCGAGGTCTATAACAAGTCCAATGAGCGTGGTACGCCCTGTGATTTGGTCACTGGCGAGGAGCGCAAATTCGGCATAAGCGAGAACTCACCAGCAAGCCATGTGGCCTGCACCGTAGAGATGACTTCCGTAAATACTCCCTGTAAGTACAAAACAAACTTATATTTCACAAAATATATAAAAGAATGATGCGATTACCTACAGACGAGGTGGCTGTTATTGACGAAATTCAACAGATACGAGATCCACAGCGTGGCTGGGCTTGGACACGTGCGTTTCTAGGACTAATTGCCGATGAGGTACACGTATGCGGCGAAGCGGGTGCGCTGGATTTGCTAGAGAAAATATGCGAAACGACGGGCGAAACGGTCGAGGTGCATCGCTACGATCGTTTGACGGAACTAACAGTAGAGAGTTCAGCGTTGGGATCGTTGGACAATATCATGCCTGGGGATTGCATTGTTTGCTTTAGCAAACATGACATTTACACGGTCTCGCGAGAAATTGAAGCGCGGTAAGGATGCTTCACATCAAATCTATATTTAATCAGTTTCCCCAACAAATTGTGAATTAATTTTTTTTTCAGCGGTAAGGAAGTTGCTGTAATCTATGGCGGTTTACCACCTGGCACCAAGCTGGCTCAAGCTGCTAAGTTCAATGATCCCGACAACAGCTGCAAAGTAATGGTAGCCACAGATGCCATTGGCATGGGCTTAAACCTGTAAGTCTACTTCATTAGTTTATTAACTTAATTCCATTAATAAAGCAATTAATTACAGGAGCATTCGTCGCATCATCTTCTACTCTTTGGTGAAGCCAACGATGAACGAACGCGGTGAACGCGAAATTGACACAATATCAGTGTCCTCGGCTCTGCAAATTTCAGGACGTGCTGGTCGCTTTCGCACTCAATGGGAGCATGGCTTTGTCACCGCATTTAAGGCTGATGATTTAAAAATCCTGCAACGTCTACTGGAACAAACACCCGAACCTTTGAAACAGGCAGGTCTGCATCCCACCGCTGACCAAATTGAGCTGTACGCTTACCATTTGCCAAACTCATCACTGAGCAATCTGATGGATATTTTCGTCAATCTTTGCACTGTTGATGACTCCTTGTACTTTATGTGCAACATTGAGGACTTTAAGTTCCTTGCCGAGATGATACAACATGTTCCTCTACCACTGCGCGCTCGCTATTTATTTTGTTGTGCGCCCATCAATCGCAAAATGCCATTTGTTTGTTCCATGTTTCTAAAGATTGCTCGACAATATAGTCGCAATGAGCCAATTACATTTGATTTTATCAAAAGAAACTGTGGCTGGCCGCCTAAGCTGCCCAAGACAATACTGGATCTGATGCATCTGGAAAGCGTCTTCGACGTCATGGACTTGTATTTGTGGCTAAGGTACGCTTGTTGCTTGGATATTTAAATTTTCTTATTGACCAATTTGTATATCTTTGCAGTTATCGTTTTATGGATCTGTTTCCTGAAGCGGCTAGCGTGCGCGAGGCTCAGAAAGAGCTTGATGAGATTATACAGCAGGGCGTATTTCAAATTACGAGGCTACTCAAGAACACGGAAGCTGGCCAGGACAGTGAAATGCAATCAAATCAAATGCGACGTGCGACTTACGTTAAAGAGCCGCGACTGCCCAGCTCATCTCGTGGTCGCCTCACAGAAAGACTACTCGCCCAGGGTCTGCTAACGCCTGGTATGCTCAGTGAGCTGCGAAAAGAGTGGGATGCACAACAGCACACAGTTCAGTCAGCAGCGAAAGACTCTCAGGAATATTTTACGGATAGCGATGATGATGAAGATAGTTTTACGGGGAACACAAAAAAGACGCGGCGAAAACGCAAAAAGTAGTTGTATTAGTAGAATCTGAATGTAGAAATAGGATGGGAGCCAAGGAGACAAGCTTTGTGCTGTTGTTAATGTTATCATTTTATTTTTAAGTCACAAATATGTAATATTAAAATTATTATTTTTAATAATCAACAATGACAATTTAATTGCTTTAAATTGAAAAATAGAAATTTGTAATCTATTCCAGGAAAATCCAATTACTTCATTCATTCTTATGGAGGGAGTTTCTACAAAGAGGCTGAAGTACTTTACAAATAAACTTAACAATTTATTTGCATGGCCCTTCATTGTTGTTGTATAGTTTAATTGGATAAAGTTGAATGCACACACATAGAAGCTTATATAATAAATATGTTTTACAAAAATGACTTGACAAAGTTTTTTAAGTGTATTTTTTCCCTGTTTTCCAACTTTTTCTATTTCCCCACTTCCTCAACTGTGTTCTGCCCTCCAAAATTAAATTTTAGTTTAACTTTTTATATCGCAAAGTTCATTAACAACGAACACATATTCATCGAATTGTGATTATAAAATATTGGACATCGAAAACATAGAGATTTTTAAAAAGATACAAATATGTATAGTAAAATATTTAAACTATTTATAAGGTATTTCGCATATGAGCATTTGTTGTACATAGTTTAATACTTGTTTTTAAGTTTTGTTTTGTTTTCTCTTAATAAAAACTTTGACAATTTAAAATCAATCAAGTACCGACATTTATTAAAGCTTTCCATTTGCATTATCTATTGACATGGTTCAACCCATGTACTCAAGGTAAATGCTTTCGCCCTTTTCAGTAGGTAGTATTAACGCTTCTTCTCTTCAGAGCATTCCGATATTAGAGATGCTCCACAAAACTCTTTGATTATAATTCAATACTTCAACATTTAATGTTGTTTTTGTCGCTTATATAATTCACAAGCAACCTTTATTAAATATATCTAAATGGTGCTGGATATTCAATTTCTTTCTTCAACTTGATCTGCCTCTCAACTTTCTCTCAGTTGTACAATAGATTTTTGTGCGTATTTAATTTGAATCCTAAGGTACTGGTATTTATTATATTCATTTATAAAAACTGGAACAATGCTCATGGTATTCTTGTTATAAAAAATTCAAGAATTTCTTTGTGGCTCTGAATATGGTATGCGTTGGCTACAATTGTGGCTGATTTTGCTATTATTATTTGGAGTACGTTTAACAAGTTATTTCGAAATGTTACACGGAACTGGTAACAAGAGGCATCGTTCTGGCCGTGATTGTATTTTCATTTCTCTTCTGAAGAAATGTGTAACAATTTTCGGCACACCGGATCAATATCACAAATCCAAATGTTTTTTATTTATGCATGTATATATTTTTTTTTTTTTCGAAATTTCTTATTATGTATTATGTTAATAAAAAAGTGCTAGTCTGATAAGACCATCAATAAACCTTTACGGTTAAATATTTGTTGTTGAGATGCAGAGAAATAGTAACTACAAAAATTGTACATGTACTTAGATGCTTACATGTCACTGTTCTTTCCGCCCTCTTCTTTTCATATCGTATTCGTTATCACAAACAATTATAAAGTTCAAATTTTTAGTAATAAGTTATGCATATGCAGTTGCGTACAAAATTTCAGTATTCTAGGTAATTGTTTTCTTTTGTTTTTGTTCTGTTTTCTTTCTCACATTTTATAAAAAATGTGTGCCAAATTTGATTCGTTTCCAAATTACAAATATTTTGTTTTTTTTTTTTTAAACCCATTTTGGGCTCATATCTGGTTATTAAAACTCCCAGATTTTCCAAAAATGTTAAGAACACAATGTACGATCAGTGTACTAAAGTTTTTTTTTATGTGTTCCATTAAAAAACCTATCCTCAAGATAATAGTGAACCTTTCGGTTCATTTTTAGACAAAATCAAGCTCCAATCCAGGCTCAATATCCACTGCAACCGCATTGTCTGCAGGGAATTGAACCTCATCCATCTCCTTGCGAGCTTTATCCTTGGACCTGTCCTTGAACGCAGCAAAGCCCAGTTTCTTGAGGGCTTTACTGCTGCGTCCTGAGGACTGGCCCAATTGCTCGAATCAGGAATCAACCAAAACGTGCCATCGCGCCAGAATCTCACCTTTGGGCATTTCACACACATCTGCCCAATGCGCGCATTCCTCCGGTCCGGATGAGTTTAGACCCAAGCTAAACCAACCGACCATCTCGTTCTTCTTCATGTGCCTCTTGGCATACACTGAGATCATGAGCGTGACATCGTTCAGCTGGAACAGCGCCACTTGAAACGCAAAGGTCTCCTTAAAAAGCGGATTGGGTCCCCTACGGATGGACGTTTTTGCTCGCGAAATCTCCTGACCAATGCTGCTGACCATGCACAGCTTCACGTACGTGTCCGGCGCCTTATTCAGTGTTAGGCTGCGGAACTGGCTGCCCTTGATAATTTCCACACTGAGGCGACCCGTGACTCCGTTGTAGCTTAGACCCAAAAGCAGCTCCGAGACACCTCCATGCTGCATGGAGGATGTGGAGCCGGCACTGTCCGATCTGGCCAAGCTCAGCAGGTCGCTTGTTGATCCCAAAAGTGATGATGTATTGCGCGGCTCCAATGGCAGCCACAGATTAGTCTCTAGCTCCAAATCGACGGTTGCGAAACTTACATATGCCTCGCCAATAAGGCGCTCCTTGCGCAGCCGTTCGCATCCATAAAGACGGACTCGCAGACCCATGTTGTTCACATCCTCGGGATTGACACGATGCAGCAGAAAACTCTCCATGTACTGTGGATTTTCACCACTGCGTATTTTGGTCTTGTGCTTTTGCTTCTTATTTGGCAGCATTAGCATGCGCACCTGGCCAAGCAGAATGGAATCAGTGATCATTTGCTATAAGAGCTTAAAGCATTTAAGTCTCACCTGGGTATGTGTCTGCTGGCCATTTGCCAGAGGTGGCAGACTTCTCGCCTGCATCACATGCACCGTCATTTTACGCATGGGTGCATCATACAGCAAGGACATCTCCAGTTCAATGGGTCCACGTGGAGCTATGATTTTTGAATCGCTGACAGGAATATCATCTGACTTGATCGATCGCAAATCACTGGTATCAAAAAGGGGTTCCTGAAAAGCAATATTAACATCATCATTAATAATATGTCAGCAATGTAAAAAAAATCTGTTGTTCATTATAAATATTCTTTGTCGAATCTTAATATTGCTGAAGATAATGAATTTAAAAGTATTTAACTTTACAAAAAAAAAAAAAAATTATAAAAAAGGAACTTGATAAATATATTTACATCATCGTTGTTGTTGGGGTTGTGGTTGTTGTTCGGATTGTTCGGGTTGTTTGTGTTGCTGCTGTTGCTATGATTATAGTTATTATTTGCGGTGCTAATGTTGTTATTATTTTGTTGCTGTATGCTAGTAATTGGCACCACCACCACACTATCCCTATCCTTTTCGGGCTTTTGTGGCAACACATCAACCTTGTGGTGATATTTTTGTGACTTGGCAAAGGAGCTTCTCAGCGATGACATCGGCACTGCTGTGAACAAATTGGATAAATGTCAATTTGAATTAGAGTCAAGTCACTTTAATGCATACCTCGGCTCTCGCCTGTCAAAATGCCAGTGTGACTGTCGACGGACGCCTCGATGGAGTCATTAGAGCTGCACTCGCTGTGGGATGAGGGTATGCCGACCTTGCCACGTTCGGCAATTGCCAAAGGGTCACGCGTCACTGTGACTCTTTGCAGGTCGGCCTGTTGATGATAATTGAAGCTGTGGCCTGTCAACGGGTTCATTTGCTCGCTGCCTATGCCATAGCCGACGAATTTCCCATTGGCGGGCAGAAGGTTGTTGTTCTGCTGATGCCAGCGCAGGCGACGCAGCATATCCTCCTCGGAGTCGGAGCTGGTGTTCTCATATCGACGTTTGCGCGCTGAATAACACACTGCATTTAAATGATTAATCTATGCCTGATATTAGTTTAATACTTACTAATTTTTTGCACACATTTGGCCGCCAAGTGACGCTCGTCACAACAGTTGATGCCATGGCGATGATGAAAACAGCATCTGCGACTTATGTACAAGAAGAGCAGGAGGAGCAGCACTAAAACACCAAAAAACGCTCCCAAAAGAGTGGTCACCTCAACCGTACCTGCAATAATCAAGAGACATTTAAAGTTCAGCACAGAAACCATTTTCATCCTATCAAATAAAATTCAATTGAAAGTTTTGTGCGCACTTTAGACCTACCCCACTCCGTTTGTCGATCTGTCACCTCGTAAACAACAAACGGAAAGTGACACTGAGTACGTACCTAATGAAGCAGTGCTATCCACACCAGATGTAACAATCATGTTGGTTCATGCGTGACTTCGTATTTAAATCAACGTTCCTTTACATCAATTTTGCATTAACCTCAATTGCTGTGCCTAGATGAAAGAATTGCGTTCATATTAATATTGCGTTCAATTTGTATTGAACTTGCGTACGAAAGCTCGCACTTTGACAGCAAAGAGAGAGTACCACGGTAAGAATTGAATCGATTTTTCGCAGGACAATTACTATTTTGTTGACCAAGAACCCGAATTACTCTTTGCAGCAAAAGTAACTAAACAACTATTTAACTGCATTAGTGGTTTAGCTTAATACTTATGCACTTTTTTATAATTAAAATCAATTAATAATTTGAAAAATAAATATTCATTTTATGTTCAAATTTAATTTAATTATTTTTAAAACTATTATTGGTTCTTTTTTATAGAATTTATTACTGGTTTATTGTGCCGTGCGGCACAGACTACGGTTAATTTTAGAATAATTTTGCACTGACTATTCGAGCATTTGTACTGTTTTTATAGGAATATCTATCACAAAAGCAAATATACCTGAAAGGACTCGGAAGCTTTCCCCCACATCCTATTTGTGTGTATAAGTATTTGTGAAAGCTTCCCTTTGACAACTGCAATGTCAAAACAACTGTTGCTTAGCCACATATAAGATAATGCGGTCACACAATTTAACTATTATTTTGAAAGATAAATCTTTGCATTGCTCAGCTACACAAAGTAATTATTAAAAAATGTGTAAATCACACGTTATTATTCAGCTTAAGTGAATTTTTTCCGTTTTATTAATCGATGTAAGTTGTGCCTGGACTTATCGATGACATGCGACTATTGATGTATCGATGAGAGCAAAAACGCTGGACAGTATATTCGCAGCGCGTGTGGAGGAGAAACCAGAGAAACAAAACTATTAAAAATATGAAAAAATGGCAAAGAATAAGTCAACGGTTTACTTAGGCTATGACGATGAAGAAATCACAGCTAAACAGGCTGTATATCTGAATAGCTGCACAAACAAAATCGGTGGAACTCCGGTAAGTAAAAGCGAGAGAGAAATAGGGATTCCTGTGACAGGAATTTGTAAGTATCGGTGACAGTGAATACCAATATATATATATTTATATAAACACACTGACTATTTGTAATATATGCTTGAAATATGTAATATTTAACAATATTTGATATTTAATTGTATTAGACTTAATGTCCTTCTAACTGACGGACACATTTCGTATCTCATTAGCACTAACACATGAACATGTAAGTGCTACACACACACACACACACATATGCATATGTGCTCGGGGACTAACTGAGATGGCAGATAATTAAAATTGATTTTTTTACTTATAGAATTGGCCGCGACATGAAGTGACCGTCCCCGCATGCCCACTGTGCGGCATGGTGCGTCCCTTGATTGTGCAGATGTATGCTCCTTTGGATCGATCGCAGTTCCATCGCAATCTGTATGTGTTTGCCTGCATAAGCCCGGCCTGCTCGCCAAATGCGAAGGGTTGGGTGTGTGTGCGCACCCAGCACCTAGATAATCAGTTTAATGTCATCAGTGAGCAGTCACCGAAGTTGGCCACCAAGAAGCAGAACAACAAGAAGAAGCAAAAGTCGAACGGCTTGCCCAAGGTTAACTGGTGCAGTGGAGCCGACGATTGGGGTTGGGGTGAACCGGAGATCGTTGACGAGGCAATGGATCTGACTGCCGACGATGAGCAGAACGAGCGCAATGGCAATGTAAGACCAAGTGCCTTACAATATGTCCAGCCTGTCGATGAGTTCGAGGGATCATCGGACACAGCGGCCCATGATGTAGGCAAGGTGGTCGGCGAGAATGATGATGATGACGATGAGAGCACCTCAGTTGAGAATGACTTGGTCAGCGGATTTGGTCAAATCGATATGAATTCGCCAGAGAATGCTGGGGAGGATCCCAATGCAAATTGTGCAGCGGCAGTTGTACCAACAGCCAGTGCAGATGGAGCAGGCGCAGCTGCCACTGCGATTATTTGTGCCGAAATTGAAGGAGACGAGACGGATGTTGTTCTTGTGGACACCCCAAAAAAACCGGAGCGAGATCTGATTGCGCTGCTGAAGCACACCTCGTTGCCGGCCACGCTGGGACCACTGTCCCAGATCAAAGATCTAACTCTAAAGTCAATTTACATTGCAGTGGATGTTGAAGCAAATGCTAAGCAGGATGATTATGAGAACTATAGTGGCTTACTGTCCATGGATCATGTACGCGACTTGTACCAGGAGTACAAGCAGCGGGATGATAATCCATCCCGTTCGCCTGTCGCATTAGCCGCTGCTGCTGCTGGCGGCGGTGGTAGTGGCTATGAAGCAGCCGATGAGCAGGAAGCGTACGAAAAAGCATTACCGGCCCACGGGGATTTGGTGTTTCACAATTTCATCACAACCATCCAACAAAATCCCGGACAGATGCTGAGGTGCGTATGGCAAGCAAAACAATGTTGAATGTTCGAGACAATAATGTTTATACTTTTGTGTATTAGATACTCGCGTGATGCACATCCGCTGTTGGTGGCGCCACTTAACGAGCCGCTGCCAAAGTGTCAGAACTGCAAGGGGGATACTATTTGTGAGGTGCAGCTGTTGCCAACGCTTATACCCAAGCTGCGATTCCAGCAGAATTCCTGCAATGCGCCAATCGAATACGGCAATGTCTTAGTTTTCACTTGCCTAAAGAGCTGCTGGGATACACCCGACCAGATGCGCTATGAGCACGTTGTTGTGCAGTCTGAAACATAGATCAACTTCAGCCTGCTGCAGTAGCTTCTAAGGATCCGTTGCAGTCCCAAAAACAAAAACAAACAAAAATAATATTTTAATCGCAAATTGCAATTATGTAACTTAGAGAATGAAAAGCTAAGCTTTCTCACTTGTCCTAGGATGATTTTATGCTCTAGTTGTTAAAAACGTTGTACGCTTTTAGACAGCAAATGCAGATATTAATGATGCATAGTTGCTAAAGACTCGTTATTTCCACTCACACTAAAAACTTTTTTATTAGAGAAACGCTATGCAATTTGCTTTTTTTTTACATTATGCATTATGTGTGCAACTAAATGGTGGACTAAGCCAATGGCGCATCTGCATCCAGGTGGTAGCTTCTCACCGCCGAGAACTGCAACGGTGGATACCTTGATGTTGTCAAATCGAATTCGGAGCTCGTCTCCACCTTGTTGCGTTTTTGCACCAGGGAGTAGTTCGACCAGATCAGTTGGCAAAATCGCCGCTTGTGCGAGTTCATGATACTCAACTCGATGATATATTGCGAGCAGTTGCCTTCTTCGTCGCCGGGCAAAATGCTCCCACGTCGATGACGTTGTGCCGCCCCCGCTGGCCGGCTTGTCTGCGACTTTTGCAGCATGAGCGTCACAGTGCTGCCAAAGAGACGATAACGACCACGCAACACATCCGGCCGCGTATTGTACAGTTGCTTCAGTTTGGTCACACCCTGTGCCGGCTCCTCGGCGCTGGTCATCATGAGCACCTTGCCGTCAGGCAAGAAACGGATATAACGATAGTATTCGACTAGCTGCAACGGGCGATAGAACTGATCTTGGAAACTGTTCTCGCCCATGCGTAAATAAGTAGTTTTGCTAATGTAACAGCCGCTGAAAAGGACACGTTCTCGCCGAATGAACATGTCGCGCCACGACTCATAGCCATCCTTGGCATCCAATGTGCCCACATTGTGACCCCAGACGCTGCAAGAAAAACGACAATCTTAGAAAAGGTAAAAAATCTTTTGTGTTGCACTTACTTTGTACAGGCCAAACGCCAGAGCTCCTCGTCGCGTCCATACACATAGAAACCTTTGCACACAGACGAGAATTGCTCCAGCGAGCGCATGTCCAGCTGCGAGGACACCACCCAGCGCAGTATATGAATCAGAATCTCGGCCGGCAGATCAGAGATGTGTAGATTATTGCCGGTTGTCAAAACACTTGCATCGCGACTACTTAAGACCATCTTGCCCCCGTAGATTTCATCGCAGCAAAGATCACGTCGAAACTTTTCGTACAGGCCATCGATTGGCTCGGCGTCCTCCGTGACATTGGGGTCAGCCAGGTCAAGTTGCTTGCTGAAATCGCTGGGCAGCTGTTGGTACTTTTTGTAGACATCATTCTTCAATTTCTGCTGCTCGTAGAACTTGAACTCAATATCAGGAACAATCTGAGTGGCCTTGCGATAGAAGGCAAGTGCATCGTAAACCTTGCCACGTTGCTCCAGCTCAACGGCGGTGCGATAGAAACTCTCTGCCCTGGCTTGAGGTCCAATATCCTCATTTAAATCCAGCGGCTGCTCCTGCAGCTCCTGCTGCTCCGCGGATGACACCAACAAAGGTTCTGCTTGCACCTGTAACTCACGTTGCCAATTCACACGGAATTCATCAAGCGCCCTGCTCTGATTACAATCAGATGGGGGTTCCGGGTCGGACATGACCACACCGCTTGGATATGAACACTCGGTGGAGGAGGAGTAACTTTTAAAATATAACAGATGTAATGAATAACTGTCACATTACCTTATCTGACGCAATTTCTAACCTGCAATTAATATGTTGGTTATCTAGAAACTCGATCGCGCTAGTTGTAATTCAAGATCCATGTAAAAATCAGATTCGTTAGATACTATAATAAATGGACGTGCGTATTGTTGATAACGGCCGCTTGCAGCTTTACCCATGGACTTAATCGTAGTTCTCCGTGGCATGGGCAATTTATAGGGCACTTTTTCAGATTTGATTTTGGCAAAGAAAAGCCCTACCAGCCGTACTATTTTTATTAGTTGTATAAATATTTTGCTGCGCAATGATATATTTTCAACTATCGATTAATTGCAAGCGAAGACTGTGTACTATTTATCGATATATCGCGTAGCGAGCCGTGCTCAATGTGACCGGCTAAGTTGTTATTATTTGGTTTTAAGCTAAGTAAAAAGTGGTTAGACATTGATTGATTGCTGTTGATAATGTCTGCCGACTACGCGCACCTGTGCTCCTCCATACTAGAGCAATGCCTTGGCCAAGTGGTGCAAGCGGTTGCCGATTGCCTGTTCTCAGCCACCACGCGGACATTGTCGCAAATTGTAAGCAGCACGCAGTTAGCCCGGAAGGAAGTGGCACTCGCTCTGGCGGTGCTCATCAAATTCCGCCTGGTCAGATTTGAGCCATCGAAGAGCAATCAGTTTCTGCCCGAGTATTCACTCAAACGCGAAGATATCATTTGCCTGCTTCGATATTCCCGGTGAGCGAAACAGATGTCATTGAGAAATCCATTAACTCAACTAACCCGATGTACATTTTCATGTTAATTAGCTATATACATCTTGTGCAGACCAAGTATAGCAATGTTGGTGCGTCCATTGCGGAGGAGTTGCTCAATTCGGGTTCGGAGACGGCAACCTGTTGCCTGCTCAAGTGCCTTTCTGATGGCGACAATAAGGCGGAAAGTGCAGAAACTTATCGGACAACATTTATACAGATGATCGCCGATCATTATATCATTAAAACACCGGAGCTGGTAACGGGGGACGAACAGGATGAGTGTGTGCCTAAGTTCCTGAGCAACGAGTGCGATTACTTTGTGCCGCCAAATATTGATCTGCAGCTTTTGGCGCAGATACGCAAAGGCGACGCCACAATTGCAAGTGCCCCAGATGGGGGCATCGTTTGGAGTCTCAACTTTGATCGCTTCCATCAGGAGTTTCGGGACGATATCATGAAACTTGCCGTCGAGCGCAAGTTGGGTGAAACTGCCGCCGAGTGCTTCAGTTTTATTCTAAGCCTCATCTACAAAACCACAGATCCGTGGCAGCGAGTAAGTCATTATCATTATTATCATTGAAATCATATAACAAAATCATTCGTTTTGCAGAAAGCCTCAAATCACATAACATTTGTGGAAATCAAACAGGCAATTGAGCGAAAGTCGAATAATCTGGACTTGATGAAGTACCTGGATCAGTACATAAGTTTGATAAGTAAGCCACTCTTAAGGCACACATAGAATCCTTGAACACAATTCTTTTATTCTTTCATAGCGGATGATTCGCTTGGTTTTTTGCGCAGAGTTGGTGACATGGGAGGTGGCCAGTATGTAATAGATATGGAGCATGCATTCGAATCGTTGGCCTTCGCCTGTGTGGAATCGGTTATAACCGAACGATTTGGCTCGAAGGCCACCCGCATATTCCGAGTGATTAGATTCAAGAAGTACATCGAGCAAGAAGATCTGCAAAAGGAGGCCATGATACCAGCCAAAGAGGCCAAGTCTCTTGCCTATAATCTGTTTCAAGAGCAATTCATTCACGTGAAGGTTATCAAGAAACCCGGTGGAGGTGGCAGTGGACCAGCAAAGGCTTTCTATCTCTTCCAAATCAAAGAAAAAGATGTACGTAAATTTACAAATTCAAAACTTAATTAATTAAAATAGCTTCTGATTTTGTAGACGGTGAGAATGTTGCTGGATAATTGCTACAAGTCTCTTTACAACACAATCCGTCGATCGAGTTTTGAGAAAAGTGAGCACAAGGGATTAATTGAGAAGTCACAAAGGTTGGACAGCATAGTTGAGACTATGAAGGAGCGCGGTGACTCCAATGACTACATTGCTGAGGTATTCATTTTATTTAAATTTTGGATAATCAAATGGTTTTAAATGCAACAATTATATTTATATTGCAGGTTGTGGAAACATTTACGCCGCCCGAGTGTGAAATTCTGAATAAGGTTAAAAATCGTATCAAGACCTTGTCAAAGGCTGAATTGACATTGGACGACACGATATTTCTTTTGCAAATGTATCAGCATCATTGCACAACGCTGCCAACTGGCATTCAAAAATATAAATAAAATTCAGATGAATATCGAAATTCTCCAAATCGTATCTTATATCGTATATGCCTATAACGTATTTGATAAGTGAATTCCCAGTATCATATCGAAGCCTGTATTTTTGCCACTTACGATATCCAATCGTTATTTTAGTTCATCGCTGCGTAATGCGATAATGCCATGACACTTAGCTTTGGAGTGGCTAAATCTGTACTCTTTTATATAGCAATCAGTCTTTTACTTGCATCGACCTATTCTTTTTGTGTGATCTGGCATCACACTGAAACTCTATCTTAGTCTGGCAGCACAATATTTAATTTGAATTCAAATTTGAACATTGCACAGATATAAGCGAAAATACTTTGACGTATTTTGAAATTAGAATTTGGCAGACATTGGCTAGAGTCAGAAGTAGATTTTTTACATATTTTAGAAGCAGACGAAAAATGTAAATTGTAAGTTTTCCCTATTAAGAATATCGAATATTCTTTTAAAATCCGAACTAGTAATGCAAAAAATCGTCTTTTAACGATTTTAACAATAAATGAATTTCATTTAAAATTAAATTAAACATATAAGAAAAGATTATAATAATTGGATTTATTTATTCATATAAAATTAATAACGCAAATTTGATTTGCTATAAAAATGTGCCACTTGAGTCTTTTGTTCCACTTATCCAACTCTAAGCTTTATTCTCATGTTTGAGGTGCTGACGACCATTTGATTTACTTCTTTTCTTACCCGCATTTGACCTCCGACACCCGAAATACTCTGATATGGGCTGCGATATCTACAACCACAGTGCATAATAAGCTGGGGAGCCCAGCTCAACGCAAAGTGCTGACTGGTAAGAAGAACAGCAATAAAAGCGTAAATTAATTAAGAATATCGTATTTCCATATGCTGCTCCATATGAGAGTGAATAAGGGGAATGTCAAGACCCTGGCATATTTTGTCAGCGGCCACACGCCTCAAATGGCACGCCTTCCAAAGCACCGCCCAACCCAAGCCATTGACGCCCACAACACCACACACCCTATGTTTATTTGCATAAGTAGCTAAGCTCCTGTCTCCGGCACTGGTGAAAAGGAAGCGGGAAAAGTGGAGGAGGTGTGTATGTACAAATTACGAACGAAAAGAATATCTTGGCGGCCAGGAAGAACTTAACACAAGGCAACTCTTAACTCAGCTGAAGCTCAACTAGTTGAATGATGTCCTTCATAATGACGAAGCAAACCAGAGCCTTAAATAAACAGAGCAATGGGCAAAGAATATCGTTTTCATTTCCTAAGCTTGTCAGAGCAACAAACACAACAACATACATAACAACCACACACACATAAATTGTACATATAAGCGGAAATATTTGTTTTCAGACAGTTTTATCTTTCGGGCAAATGTCAAATCATATGTCATCTTCAACGTATTTATTTAACCGAGAGTACATTTTTTACAAAATCCGTATATGTTTGGGTCGACGCTTTGGCAGTCAAAAAAGGAGGCACAGCCAACACATAGACAGACGGACGGACGAAGGGACAGACGGACATTGGGACAGGACAGGTGGACAGATTGATGCTCGATTCCGAGAAACATTATTAACAAAGTTTCCAGTTCCCTTCCAGCCAGCCAGCCAGCCAGTCAGCCAGTCAGCCAGTGGTTGTTGCGGTTGAGTTTATGTTAATCACGGCAACACACACACACACACTGCCACAACACACACACACACACACACAAGGATGAGCATGAGGGAAATTCGGTTGCTGTTGTTGTTTTTGCCTACATTTGACAAATTGCCCAGTGCGAATGTGTTGGAGAGAAGAAGAAACTGTGTGATTTATGCGCGATATGAGAAGCGTGACTTTTCGGATGCGGAGTGGGTTGGGTGGTGGTTGGGGGGGTTTGGAAAGGTGCGATGCTACTGAAGTTAACCTTCGGCGATAAAGGTAGAGGTAATTAGGCACTGACTGCCTTTTGAGTCTGCCTGCAATGATTTTCCTTTCATACATGTGACTTTTAGCACGTACAAACGTGTTGCAACCTAATTAAAATTACAAAAAAAAAAAAATAATAAACACACACAAAAGAGAAAAAAAAGGAGTCCAAGTCCTTGACACGGCGTGCTGACAACAGGCTCAGCTAATACGTATCACACACACACACACACACACAAATGCACAGGCGCAGACACATACACAAAACCAAATTTGTGGCAGCCCAAAGCGAAATGCCACTCAAACCAGTCAGGCACGAGGCAACTCATATTCTCCGTGGCACATTCTCACACACACACACACAAAGAGCCGCTCGATTTGATGCAAGCTGCATGTTGCAAGCTGCTATGATGATCACTTCTGGGGTGGTTGCGGTCGTCTTCGTTTCTCTAATATGCGGGCAGCCATAATGTGGCCCTCACATGACACATGACATATATATATATTATAAATATATATATATATATATATATATATATTGCATTAGCATGGAGGGTCTTTTGAGCTTGAAAATGCGAATTGATGCTCAAGATTTGCTTACTTTGAGCCGCATCTTTGAATTTGAATAGAAAAAAAGCTAGAAAAAGGCGCAATCTGAATAATACAATCCCTTGTGGACTGCATCTCAAAATTTTTACAGTTTCTAATATTAATATTATTATTCTTTTATGTTTTAATTATATATTATGTATTTGTGCACTCGGAACAAAATCTGCTTCGAAATGTTTTGATTCTTAGAACTAATTTAATTTGATATACAAAACCAGTTTTTTGTGCTAATTTTTAGAAATATATTTTGGTTAACAATAGAAAGCAACAGAAATGCGTTTGCTTATTTTTATAAATAAATAAATTCTTCTGAAATTGGACTGCTAAATTAGAGTTAAAATTATATGAAATTCTAAAATGTTTTTTTTAAAAAGTAACAAAAAGTAACAAACTGTCATATCTTTGTTAATAATGGAGATATTGACGTTTTCCGCTTTGTTTTATAAAATTTTTAAAACTGTCATATCTTCGTTAATAATGGAGATATTGACGTGTTTCGTTTTTTTTTAAATATTTGATATTGTCATATCTTCGTTAATAATGGAGATATTGATGTTTTTTCCTTTTTTTTTTTTTGAAATTTTTAACTGTCATATCTTTGTTAATAATGGAGATATCGACGATTTTCGATTTTTTTTTTAATTTTACAACTGTCATATCTTCGATAATAATGGAGATATACTAAGAAATAAACGGAGTAGAATCCAAGTACAGGTCATTTCTCTCCTAAGTAAGATGGCTTTATTAGCCAACAACTGTCCAACCCTACCTAAACTAGTCCTTCAGATTCGAAGCTATTTTGCTTGGAATAAATTCGTATTTCGTATTTTTGGAAGCAGTCAATACAAACGTATAAAAAAGTTGTTAGGGTCAAATTCCTATATGCATCTGAGCAATTTTCAAAAACAATGCATTTTTATGGCTAGATAAATGCTGAGTTCAAGTCTTATGTGATGAATATATATATATATATATATATATATGTAAGATCGGAGTAACCATAAAAATACACTTGAAGCACTAAACTCAAGTTTCACACTATAAATGCAATGTTTTCATGTTATTTCCTGTTTGTATAAATATTTGAAATATTTGGCAATTCGAAACAACTCTTTGCGGGCAAAAGACAAACTTTTTAGCAACGAAATGTTGACTTTTGTCGGTGAATTGTTATATGTTAATAAGTAAGTTACGTTGGATACGTTAGTATTTTTGTGCGGCACTTGAATAGGTTGCAACAATGGCATAAGATATCTGCATATTCGATGATGCCGATATACATTTCAATCTATCAAGTACAAATTGGTTTTTGAATTCACGCTGTTTTTTTTTTTTGGATAGCCTGGATAACCTGAGCCGGTGCTATTGGGGAGCAAGTGGGACATCCGAGGCCTTGTTGTCGTCTGTGAGAGTCATCCTTGGCGTTGTATAGTAGTAGTTAGGTGGATATGTGGATAGGTGGATATATATGGGGTTTGCCCACTCCAACGATTACAATCAATATAAATCACATTTACCCAAAGCGAGAATGTTTTCTACTTCAGTGGAGAAGCCAAAAATTCATACGCAACAGGGGAATTTGCTGGTTATATTTTGTTTGTTTTTTTTTTTTGTATTTTTTTTCGCTTTATCTTTTACATACATACATTACATACATATAGATACATCTACTTACTACATACGAGGACGCACCAACTGAGAGTGGAGAGCAGTAGATGGGTGCTTTATTCTGCCTCCCACACAGCTGGCGTTTGTCGCCAGTTGCCGCTGACTCTCATAGTGAGCACGTCTATTTTTTTCCATTTGGCCAAAAAGGGCAGCCCGTCAGGGAGGCAGCAAGTCAGGCAGGCAAATATGCAACAAATTCTCATTCAAAACACGCACGCAAATTTCTTCAATTCGCATACATGGGAAAAAAAAGTGGACCGAAACTGAAACCGTGGCAGAAACGGGAACAGCGGAAGGGGAACTTGAATGGGGAACGGAAACTGAAACCGAACCTAAGTGTAATAGAATGAGGATCGAAAATGGTACAACAAAGGATGGCATAATAATAAAAAATTTAAGATGTGTAAAAAACATAAAAAGAAAATTCATTTGCGCCAAATTTGTGGATTTCACCTTAATCTTTGAGAATCGACGACCCCCCCCCCCCACCACCCCCTCCCCATCCAGCTACACTTCAATCTGCCCCCTCCTAGCAGTCGACAACAATGTGTGTGTGTGTGTGTGTGTGTCGAAAATCGATGTATCCCAATGAGTGGATACTCTGCTCCTTCCAAGGCAAGGGTTTTACTCAAGTCGTTCCTTTTTATGGGTTTGCGGTGAAAGCGCCACGTTTAAAACTCGTATTTGTAGATGCAGATGCGTATAACTGTGTGTGATTGTGTATCTGTGTGTGTGTGTGTGTATGCGTATGTGTGGGTGAGTTGGTGTTTGGGTGGGTTTTGCTGTAAGAGCTATTTAAGTTGACTTGCCCCGGTCTTGACTTTTACAATCGCTTACGTGCTCCATGTATACACACACAAATAGATTATATATATATATATCTATTATATACATATATCTATATACTCTAGTCGTATATATATTCCACCTATTAAATCATGTATGCGCCGTAATAAGGAAGCCACATCTTGTATAATGCATACTGAATCTCAAATTCAGATTCACACTAGAAATGCTGGACGGGGCCAAATTATTGCCGTTGCCGATCTCACAGATTGACTGACTGACTAACTAAGTGACTGACTGACTGACTGACTGACTGATTGAAGTACGTACTGTGCCATCATCATACTTTCAATTGAATTAATTGAAATTCTTCACTCAACTAAGTAAAATATGTAGACGAGCGTATTTATCATTACTTTAGTTATTTCTATAAACTGTGCCATATCTAAAGGAATGCATCCCATATTCCATTTATATATATTCTTATTGTTCCATAATTTTATCAGCTATTTACATAATTGCTTTTTTATAGATAATATTCGATCTTAAAAACTATTTACTATTAAATTCATTCAATATTCAGTCATCTTAAGAAACGTTTTAAATTGTTAAAGTAAATTTCTAAATATCTCATTTTTTATTGCAATTTTCTAGGTATATTTTTGTTTTCTATTAAAATTATTCTTTATTTAAATTATATTTGGTATATCTTCTTTATTGTTCTCAATTTACAATATAATAATAAAAACATTTTAATATTTTCTTTATTCTGATTATATATTCTACGTATTCTACACTAAATAAATAAATATTTTTATCATGAATTCATTCATGTTGGGAGTGAACCACAATTTGAAACGAAACAAAATGCCAGCTTTAGTGAAATACATAATTTTTAAAAATTTATGAATGTTAAAATTAAATAAAAAAATAATTATATATATTAATTGACCATATTGAATGCATAATGAATATAATATATTTTATGCAAGCTTTGAATCACAATTCATCTTGGTTAAAAAGGCCTTAGCAAAACGACCTTAAAATTTTTTGCTCTGTAAAAATGGGCATAATTTTTATTAATAAATTATTTTTATATAATAAAAAAAAAATTAAATAAAAACCAAAATCGTATAAAGTTATTTCGTTTTTAACATCATTAATATTAACTTACTGCTTAAGAAATCAACTCTAAAACGAGTCTAATTTCATCAATTTAATATATTAAATTGATAGAAATATGTATTGATTGCTTCAAAAATATAGAATAATTGAACCCAGCTAACAATGTATTTTGAGCTGACTAAATTGAAAAAACATTGTTGCAGAGTGTATTTGAATTTGGGTGTTTCGGATTTGAATTGACCCTCATGTTGCCCATCGAGGAGTGCATAATGCATTTTAAATGCATTTGTCCAGCAGCTGCTTAGAGCAATTGAGCAAACGCTTGGAGCAATTTCATTTATTTATACGGGGCTTTCGCACTTGGGACCAGCCTAATCTATGGAATTATATGCACGGCAATCTGAAGCTGGCAATAATGTTGATTTAAGATTGAAAAAAAAAACCACCAACTAAGAAGAAGATGAATAAGAGAAAGAGAAAATAAAACTGTAACAAGCTGCATTGAGATAAAATAATCTCATATGGGAAAAGGGGCTGATATTTCGACTACTTCTATAAATGCGGGACATTTGCTGGGCTTAGTTAATAATCAACTGTAGCTGCTGCTGCTTGTAGCTGCTGCGGGGCGTGGCGGGGCGGGTTTCAGGGCGGTTTCGCTCGTTGATCGTTCTTTTTGTGTTGCGGAATTGAAGTTGATGTCGTACATCATCAGCAACATGCATATAACTGTACATATACATGTGCATGAGGGCGGCGTGTCGGACACACGCACACACAGCCACACAAACGCACACACACACACACACACACACACACGCATGTATAGAGGAAGAGACACACTTACACGATTGAGGCTCGGTAATGAATTGATGGTTATTTTCAAAAATCCAATGACTGTCCGAGCGATCGCTGCACAAATCAGTTGAAGAATCGCACTCGAGCGACAATGTTCTCAGTTCTCTCGCGCTCGGTTCGCGCTTGAATAAAACTCGGGCTTCGGACTTGGATGAGAGCATTAAAAGAACATAAAATAGTGTAGCTGGCAAAACTTAAGCAAATAAATATATATATATATAAATATATTTATATACATATATATATATGCATATATATATGTATGTGCGTGTATCAAATAAAACACTGAAACATTCGCACGAGCAGCCGTTGCTGTTACGTCTGGTCAATCCTCCATTCGGCGGGGTTAAGACCCCTCAGAAGGCGCGATAATCATAATCGGCAGCATTGTCGTCGTGGTCGTCGACAACTGGAAGGCAAAACAGTTTTGCCACAGCTGCTCTCAGCGCCGGGTGGGTGTTCAACTTACTGTTAATCTGCTCAGACATTTATCAAGATTCTCGAAATTCTCAAATCATAGCGAAATGCGCTAAAAATCGTAAATGTTGCAACAAATTCGTATTTGAATTTGAACAACTAGGAGCGGTTTAGGGCTTGTGATTCGAAAGTATTTAAAGTTTACCAACCCATAAATACCCAAAGCATGCGATAAGCCACAGAGAAGATAAATTGGAATTTGCACAAGTAAGGAAAGAGTTTTCAGTTCCGATTTGGATGACTAAACGAGTGCAAATGAATACTGAACATGCACAGGAAATCGTCTTACTCACAAGTGGTGGCTATCAATTTAGTGCTCATTAATCTATATTTTAATTATATTTAATTTATGCGCCAAATGCGCTGCATTTTGATGTAATTGGCTTCTTAGTCATTGTGTTGTTGTGGTTTGTGCTGTGGTTTTGTAGATTTGTTGATTTGTATATTGTTTGCGCTGCTTGCAACGACAATTTGCTAGATATTTTTGGACAAGCATTTCCACTTGGTACTTGGCGCATCCAACACAATCTCAATCAAATGGAGGCAAGTGGTGCCAGCAACAACAACAACAACAACAACAACAAGAACAATAAGATTCCTGCTACACACACACACACATTGTGTGTAGTTTTATTCGTTTAAATTCAATTGACTTTGAATGCTCCACAATGAAGGCAAACAAGCGACACACACACACAGGCACACACAGTGGCACACACACACACAGAGCACAACAACAAAAAGCCAGAAGGAGAATCATCGTTGCCGTTGAGCGGCGCAACGGAAAACGAATGAGGGTCAATTAAGCCAATTTAAATTTAATAAACTTATGTATTATGTGCAAGAGGTTACTAGCCATAGCAATATGCCATATATGACTTGTGATGATACACACACACACACAGGCACACACACACAGACAGACACACACACAAGCAGACAGATAGGTCGATGGATAGAGTGAAAAACTGAGCTAGTTGGCCGCTGATCTTTGGATGCTTTTTCGGGGGTGGCAGAGAATCATTATTCAAGTAGATCTCACACAGGCAGCACATAAGGTTAAGTATGTGTATACACACACAAGCACACATGTGTGTGTGCTTGGGTGTGTGTATTAATAACTCAAAAACTGTATAAATTATAAAGTGCATAGTTCACAAATACATTAAAATATTGGGTTTGCTGCATCTGCCGCACTTACTTAATGAATTGACTCAAGCTGTCATAGATGGGGCAAGTTGTTTGATGCACGTTGCACATGTGGCATGCATGCATTGGGGTAAGCTACATACTAAATATTTGTAAATGCATACGAATTGAAGACATAAACATATCTTTGCAGATATTTCTCAAATGCCAACGCAGCCGGATGATTAAAACTGATTTGACAAGAATGCCTTGATTTGGGTGGTATGTGGTATGTGGTATGTAGTTTATTTTTGTGGCACTTACTTCAGCGTGTATTGCGTATTGCTTTCCTAAGTACTAGTGCCGCAGGAGTTAGGTTTGTGTCCGCAATGCCTCCTGCTGCCCAAGTGCTTATTAAGGCGACGAATTTACCAACCAACCAAGTGAAATGTGCAAGTGAAAGTCCTTTTTTGTATCATTTATTATTTATAATTGATTTAATAGTATCTTGTTTTTGAATAGTTATAAATACTATTTTCGTTTCGCTTTCATTTTTGTTTTTTCACAATTTATACTAATCTTTGCAGTTTCTTCATTTGCTTTCAGCTTATAATTAATATACATTTCTTGGACAGAAATTGCCTAAATTACGCACAGACATACATCATCATTATTATTATTACTAATTATTATTAGCTTAACTGTGTCCTCAACAATTATCCCTTCGAATACGAAGCATACATATATATATATATACATTCATATATATATATATATATATGTACAAGTGTGTGTGTGTGTGTATATTTTTAGGAAGTCTGTGTAGAATTGCATTACAAGTTTTTGGATGAGGACACAGAAAGCCAAAACATTGTTCTTTTTTAAGTGGGGCCTTGCAACATTTTTTGTGTGGCTTCAATTGTTCTAAATCATTGCAGACATGTAAATATTTATCTTAAATGCTCAATTCTTGATTTTATTACTAGTTTTGTGTAGCCTTTCCGTATTACAACTAATTATGCAACAGCATCGAAACAATTATTAAGAAATTAATTTATCAAAATTTTCATTTATATACAAATAATTCATATTCAATCGTTGCGATTTCGAAATTGAGGCATTCAAAGAAATAAATTCCAAGAAAATATTTATGCTATGTGAAGACTTTAACCATTTAATGACAATCTAGATCTAACCTATACACATATATATATAGATATATGTACGTGTATATATATACAAGCCTTACATTTATATATATATAAATACATACTTAAGTATTTAACACATATGTGGCTAATAGTAGTTAAACTCGTTTGCTTAATGATATCAACACTTTTCATTTAATTATATCAACGAAATTCAGAAAATCAGAAGGTAATACTTTTTTTTTATATAGAGATTGAGAAGTGTTTTTTATTGGTTTCTCAAAAATGCGACTCCCTCAGAAATCTGTTGGGTCTGGAAGAGTTCAGCGCCTGTTTAGATAAATTTAATGTCAGGGCATAAATTAGTTGTTTATTTTTATTTTTATATTTTTTATTTGTTTTATTGGGAGAGAGTTGTTTGTTTTTATTTGTTTGTTTGTTTGTTTGTTTTCTTACGACATTAATCACATATGTTCGATAGAAAGAAGCATTTTTTTTTTGGGTTAAGCAATATCGTTAGATATGATCGCAATTTGCTGATATCCCAATTTTGGGGAGAGATATGCACGTCAGTAAATATGTGTGTAAATATGTAAATTGGGATTGCTGCTGCTGCTGCTGCTGCTGCTGCTGCTGCTGATTATTGAAATTATACAACAGATTGGAGATTGGTGGATATGTGGAGGACAAGCATGTTGATCGTTAATTTGACGAGTATTAATAATATTAGACTTACGTGGGTAATTACAATTACAACAAAAATGACAACAAGTTAAGTATTTACAAAACGAGTGTATATTTCACTTACACTTTTGGCATTGTTACCTATGTGAAAAATTAAAAAATGCAACAATTACACTGAAATGCTTAAAATTTAGAGAAGTCTTGCCTCAAACCATGCGAATATATGAATAAATAATTACTACGTATGTATGTATATGTCCAGCTGCTACGATCTAGGTATTATTCGATACAATATTTATGTATTAATACAGTTGTTGTTTTTCTTACACACACACACACGCACATACACACACATACACACACTCAGACATAAGTACATTGATTTATTTATGAATAGCACTATTTTTTTTTGTTTTTTTTTTGTATATATTGTATAAATAATTACTATATGCAGATATGTTGCTTCAATGCATACATATATATATATATATATATATATGTGCGAAGTTTATATACAACTTTCCTGTATGCGATTCGAAGTGGTAACAACTTCAGGCCGAAATCGGTATTCACTCAGCGACGAGGTCACCGATGCATTATTCGGACTCAGCAAGCTGACCTCCATCGGCTGCGGTGTTAGATGATATGAAGATGAGGGCGTCGATGTACTTACATTATATGCCGAACCCAGCGAACCCAGCGGCGGGCTACAAGTCGTTATGCCCTTCTTATTGAGAGTTGCATAGCTCTGTTAATTGGCCAAGCGAAAAATTAAAGATTACAAAAAAAGCCGCAGCAGGATGACAAAAGGTGAGTGTGTGAATCTATATATATATATATATATATATATATTTATGTAATGCACTCGTCAAAAATCGTACTGAAATTTGCGAAATTGCCCAAACATGAAAATCGCAATGAGAACTTTTCTTTTGTGTCCTTAGATCAGTTTTCAATTTCCAAAAATCTAAAAAAAACAAAACCCAAAAAAATTCTTTTGGATTTTTCTGAGAATAGAAATAAAAACTGATTGTTTTGTAAAATATTCAAATCGTACTATTCTTTCGTTTTAAAATATTTTTCTGCAAAATAACAAAACTTAAGCCATTTTTCTTATTTCTAAAAACTAGAAAAACAAAACCTTAAAAATTTTTTCTAAATTCTGAGAATAGAAATAAAAAATGACTAATTTGTACAATTTTAAAATCGTACTTAACTTTTGTTTTAAAATATATTTCTGAAACATAAAAGTAAAATCCTAAAACCATTATTAATTTTTCTAAATACTAAAAACACATAAAAATTGACTGCTTTCTAAATTTAATGTTGAATTTATAAGATATTTAAAATTTGTAATTTTTATATATATGTTAAATTGTAAACTCAGAAACAAAAAGAAAATGTAAGAAGCAAGTAAAAAAAATCACTGGAAATTTTTTTTTTTTTAGAATTATCATACTTTTTATAAATATATTTTCTGCACAAACTGACTTAAAGATGGCAATTTCCAATATTCAGTACGATTTTTTTTGTGAGTTTAAATGCTTAACTGAATAACCATAAGATGATAATCCAACACCCATCCCCCTCCCCATCTCTCACTCCTCCCTCTCCCTCTCTTTCTCTCTCTCTCTCTCTTTCTCTCGTTTTCAAGTGATACTTACGATTTGCTTGCTTGGCCGGAAGGTATAATGCAGCACTTCGTTGCCCGAGTTGCTCAGGAGGCCAATGGCGCTGGCATCGGTGCCACCCAATCCGGCCATGGCTGCCACACTGTCCGCATTGCTCTTAAGCAGCTCCGCGTCTCGTCCACTGCAATAATCCCGCTGCATCAGCCTCGTCGAGGGACTGGCAAAGCCCGGCGATGCAACAAGCGCTTTAAGTGGCCGTTTTTCTAAAAAAAAACATAAAACAAAAGTAAAAAATAACCAGCATAATTAAAAAAAATATGACAGCAGCTGCTGCTTGAGAAGATTTGTAGTTGGATTAAGCGCTTACCATACTGATTGGGTATAACATCGGGATCGGTGTCATCTATGTCCGCTGGATCGGTTAGTAGATGTGGATTAGGACGAGTGCGCGTTGTGGAGCGCAGTGTATCGCTGGCCAGGCCATGATGTTGATGATGACCACCGCCACTTGGCGATGTTCTCGTGCCGCCATCAATGTTCACCTCACCCAGATTGGGGGCGCATTCGACCGCACTGCGATTATCACAATTAATTGGAAGGAGGCTGTGGTGAGACTGATGGTTGTTGGCCAGCTCATGGTGACCCTGCCCGTGCCCGTGCCCCTGTCCCTGTCCCTGCCCGGGGCACTGCCCCTGGCCATTCAATGTGTGCGTCGAGTTGGGATGCAACGGATCCAGCTGGCAGTCGGCTGGTATGGCTAATTGGGTGTGCTTCACAGCTTTCAGATTATTATCGTTGCGGCTGCAATGCAAATTGATTGGTTGGTTGTCTGGTTGGTTGGCCCAAAAAGCACTCAAACATTAGAAACATGTCCACTGATACATACCGATTGGAGAATCTGCGATAGATGGCCGCCAATATGATGCAGGAGATGGCAAATAGTAAGCCGCACATCAGCGTCAGACCAGCCAGGAATGGCGATAATGGCACTATCAGTCCGGTGGAACTGCCTGTAAAATGCGAAGTGAAGGGTGCATTTAAGTTAAATATATATATAGGATTTTAATTGAGGTTTTGTAGTTGTCCGCTGACCTGTCAGCTTGGCCACACCCTTAAAGTTAATGTCATCGATAATTGTGGGCTCCGAGCGTCCTTTGACATTGACGGCAAATATAATCATGCGATATGTGGCCGTCTGATCCAGGTTCTCAATCACAAATGTGACAGGTGTGTGCTGGTTTTGATATATATATATACACAAATGAATAATATATTCAGATTATATAAGCATTCAAATTTCTATATATATAGACATAATATATATATCACTTACATTTACTGTTATATTTCTGGCCAGACGCAATGAGTTCAGCTCGACCAATTCGAGCATAAAATTCTGAGGCAAACCACCATCGAATCCCTCAATGCAATCCACTTGCAGCGAGTCCACAGATTGATTGCTCACCGTACAGTTTTGCAATGGAAAAGGTCGTCCTACAGTCGTATATATATATATATATAGTTGATGTATATATATATATAGAGATAAATCGATGTATGACTTACCCGCAGCGACAATTTGAAAGATACAAGGACTCTTCTGCAATCCAATTGAGTTCTTGCCCCAGCAGGAGATGGTGCCATAATCCAGATCCGAGCTGGGCGTATAATTTAGTCGCGACATGCCCGTCTGCAACGAATATCAATAGTTTAAGTAGATCTAATTAGCTATAAACTAGAGACTCCAATGGCATTCGAGAATAAATTGCTCTAGAAAACTCTTAAGTCGGATTAAGAGCATCTTAAATATCTTACAATTAGTGGTTTATGGCGCACTCCCTCTTATACTCCCTCTCTCTCTCTCTCTCTCTCTCTCACTTACCTCACTGGAGTGCAGGCGGGCGGGCAACTCTGTTTGCTCCCCCGATGAGTTGAAGGTCCAATGGAAGGAGTCGGCGGGCGGTGAGGCATCCACTTCACACTTCAGTGGCAACGTTTCGTGTTTGAGGGCGCCCAACAGCTCCTCGTGGTCGATGGCGCAGATGGGTGCGTCTAACAAATAAATAATTAAAGCATTTATTATATATTTATATATATATATATATATATATATAGGATATATATGTATATTTAATGCGATGCGAACACTGCTTTATTCAAAAATGGGGCTTAAATCAACCGCACAAATTTTGGGTTGCGGCCTTTAAAAGTTTCATGAATTAATTTCAAAATTATGCTGCAATTTTCATTGGTGTTGCCAAAGCAGGCAAATGCATTCATTGCGCCATAATCTTGGTCATTAATGTGGAGAGAGACTCCAAGAGGTGGTGGTGTTGGATGTTGGGTGTTGGGTGTGATGATTACGCCACATTCAGCAGTGCACCTTGGGGCACTTTTGGATGGCGGCCAGTAAGTCGATGCTACTGCATTTTGGAATTGGCAATCCACATTTCGCATTTACGCAAATGCATTAGGCGACATTTAAGCTCAAGGATTAAATTGTAAATTACATAGACGGTGGCCGTTGCCAAAATTTGTGTCTGGCTATTTAACTTACAGCGTATGCGCAATGTGACCGGATTACTGAGTCCTTTGCCCTCCGAGTTGACGGCCAGGCACGTATAGTCGCCGGCGGAGGCGCGCGAGACGGTCTGCAGGACCAACGACTGATCCGACAGGATGATGCCCACCGAGATGTTGTGCTGCAGCTCCTTGCCCTATATACAAAATACATACAGATATATACATATATATATATATGTGTTGTGTGTGTTTTAATCACTGGCAGACAATGGTCGTAATAATTATTTGGCTTACATTGTGAAACCAGGACATCTTGTATGGTTTGGGATTCGATTGCACAAGACACTCAAAATAGGCATCGTCACCTTCCTTAATGTCATCCGGATTGAGGGAGGAGCCCATCTTCAGCACCGTCGTTGGCTGGTCTGCAGAAATGCAGAACACGCATTCAGTGCTAGTCATGGTAATAGTTATGTTTGTTGCCCCAGACATGTATCTTTGACCCCGATCCTGGGCATAATTTCAGCTACTTGGCATGCTGTTATTGTTCATGCCCATTTCCCGTAACCCGCAACCCACAACCCATCCCGGTCACTTACAGTGCACAATGAGACGCCATTTGTCCTCGATGGAGCTGCCATCGATGAATTGATTTTCTGCTCGACATGTTAAATATTTGCCATCGTCCTCCCGGGTGGGCGAAAACGTCAGTATGCTCAGGGATTGATTGTCTGGCTCATTAAACTAAAAACAGAAAAAAACAAAAAACCATAAAAAAAAACAACAAAAAACGAAAAACAACAACAAAAAAGGGAAGAGAGAAACAGAAATGAGAATCGCAAACAGAGTCCATTAGGAAATGAATAATGAAAAAGTGGCGCTAAGGCGAAAGCGCGGTTTCCACCAAAAGTGAAAATGAAAATAGCAGCAATTATAAGTACAGCATATCCTTATCCTTGCCACACACACACACAGGCACACACACACACACACACAGGTCAATCAATAAATAATGAACCGACTTCTCGCTAACGAACCAAATTACACAAATTAAGCAACATTTGACCAAGCAGCAAAAACTTGACTAGACTTTTTTTCATTAATTAATTATTGCTAACTTGAAATATTATTTAATTAAATGTTTTTTTTTTTTTTAATAAAAGCAAAGGTTGCATACTCAATTTGCAACCAAATGTTGCGCTCAAATTGCCGCACAACTGGCCAATTTCATTTTACATTAATAAATACAAAAAAAAACAAACAAAAATTAAGCATTTTCTGTCAGTTTTTGGTAAAACATGGACAAAAATTTGTGTTCAATTTGGCTTTGCTTAAATGGGCCAATTAGTTATTGGCCTTGTTGTCCATTTGACAGAAAACATTTGTTTAGCCTTTAATGAATTGTCTATGTGTGTGTGTGTGTGTGTGTGTGTGTGTGTGTGTGTGTGCGTCTTGTTAATACAAATGAGAAACGTGGCTAAGTTCATATTTAATGAATAAACAAAACACTTACATTTTTGGTCAGTTTCTTTAGCTGCTTGTTGGCCTTCCACCAGGAGATTAAAGCCGGCGGCTTGGAGCCGGAACTCTTGCACTCAATGTCATAGGTGCGATCTGCGGACACAAAGCGATCCTTTGTCAGGATGTGCACGGCAACGGGTTTCACTGTAAGCGATTAAATACAAATGTGTTAATTTCCAACTCTTTCTCTCTCTCTCTCTCATTCTCATTCTCTCTTTTGTGTACGCACAGTTGACATCCAGTATGACGACTTTGTTGTTGGGCGGCGTCAGATTCGTGTTGCTGGCGACACAGACCAGCCTGGCATTGAGATGCTGTCTTCCTATGTTGGGATAGGATAAATGGTTGATAGTTTTGCCATCGGCTCGCTGATCGAATGACTCATCGATGACCGCATTGTCCAAGTACCAGGTTACATTGGGGCGTGGTCGACCTGTGGCAAACACACAAACACACACACAGAGAAAAAGCATTTAATTACATGCAAGGGGAATGGAGTGTGTGGAGCGTGTGGAGTGTGGAGTGTCACCCTTACCTCCGGATACCTCACAGGCCAGCACAATATCGTTGCCCTCGTTGAAGGACTCCACATTGCTGGTCTTGTCATGCCTATTCGGCTCATAGATAATCGGTCTGTCCGGCGGCACAATAACGGTTAGATTTATCTTTAGATTGCGGGTGGGCGAGTTGCGGAAGTCGACGCGACACCGATAGACACCCTCATCCTCGATGCGCACATTATCGATTTTTAGCTGGGCGGGATGCGAGGTGCTGCTAAAGTGCGCCCGTGTGCCAAACGCCAACGGGGACGACCAAAGACGTGCCTGCCCAAACTGTCGCCCCCTCACATCGAAGCTGCAAAACAAGCAAATGGAATACCCATGTAGTTCCACATAGGATTACCGAACACCCTCGACTCACTTGTAGATGGGCTCGCCGTCGCCGTCGCGAAACCAGAGCACCATGTAGACGGCATCGTCGCGCTCCAGCGGCGTTATATCACATGGCAGCATCGCCTGCCTGCCGAGCACACCTTGCACCGATGTCAGCGGCACCGGACGGTCCAGCTCGTGTATCAGCTCATCGGGTTCCAGATACGCGGCTTGGCTTGGCCAACAGCTGCCCAGCAGCAGCAGCAGCAGCAGCAGCAGCCGCAAGGCAACCCAGTGGAGGCGTCCAGTTTGTGACATGTGTCGCCGGCAGTTGAAATGCTGATCTTGCTCCTGCACCTGCTCCAGCCCAAGCTCCTGCCATTTGATTGAGAAATCCGGCTGCATTTCTCTCTTGTTTTCTGTGTTGGTTTTTGTATGTAGTTTTGAGATTTTGTTAATGGTTGCTTTCACTCAATTCACTTCATTCATATTCCATTTGGTCCATTGCACATTAATGCTGCAGTTGCTCTCAAGTGTGGGTTAAGTTTGTGTGCTGAACTCCTGGCCATCTTGGACAAAGGAAGGGGGTCAGTGGATGATACTGGCTGCAGGCAAATGGAAAATATATATATGCATTAAATGCATATTTCAATTAAATAGAATATTTCCATGCAAAGCCATGTTTAATCTTGACAGCTTGTAATTGATGCGATTGAATACAACAACACAAAGAACAAAGAAAACAGTCAACTGAATGCCGTTTGTAAATTAATGGCCTTTTATACATTATTAAGTTGCTGTCAATCAGTTTGCAGAAACAAATTGAGTTTTCCCACACATTGTTTATTTGATACAGCTTTATATTTGGTTATCAATCGTTTGAATGGCTTCATTCAAATAAATCCCAAATACTGATTTATAAACTTAATTTAGAAGTTTCGTCAAGTTATTAATAAGCACCAAAACTATTTACACAAAAACAACAAAAAAAAAATAAACCAAAAACAGGTAAGAATGTTCAAGTCGGGAGTGTTCGAATAGCAGATACACTTAATATATATATATATATATATATATATATATATGTAAATACTGTAAAAGAATAGTTTGAATTCACTTCTCCAATTTAGATAATCAATTGAGAATTGTGCCTTGTTTTGTTATCAGTAATCGATACCAATCGATAGTTGAGTAAAAGCTTTCGTGTGATATAAACAAACAGTTTTCTCAATTAAAAGATGCAATAATATATACATATTAAATATATACATAGATAAAATTAATTTAATTATCAATTATTTATAAAAATTTTTTCTTGTTTTACTATCGGAAGTTAATTTATATCTATGGAATGAAGTATACATTAAGACTCGATTCGAATCGACGGTTGATTCTCATTAAGAATATATTCAATTTGCTATTGAAAAGCTGCGCATTGAGAATTCCGGCTTTTACTGCTAATAAAAATCAAATTTTATTTATATTTGGCAATAAAGAACATTTATCGATGCCTGTTGATCGATAACATATATACAGTTGAAGGGCTCGCAAATGTTTCCCATTCTGACACAACATCATTAGACACCCTTTACCCATTACCCCTTACCCCTTACCAATTTTTAATAGCTACTGAATCTAAATAGTTTTTAGACAGCTGAATAATGATATTAATGAGTTACGAATGGGTAATCTGCGCCAGAAACAAAGGGAACTTTGAGCCTAGGCAGATGAATGATGCGGATACAGATGCCGGATGGGAACACGTCTCCTCTTAAGCTGTTTGGCAATCGGAAATACCTCAACTACTACGTAAGCTATTTGGTGAGCAAATAATACCCAAAAAAATAACATAAATAAAATCAAAACAATTTAATTGATGCATATGCCACAAAAATAATTCTAATTCTGAGCACATTTGAATTCGGGTGAAAATCGAATTTTGGTTATTAGTCAAATGGTTTTTTGGACGAAATCCGTTTACGAATAAGAATATACGTTTGTGCAGCATAGATACCAATTATCGATGTTTTCGGCCAACAACTAAAAGCTAGAATTATTTTGGTTTAAATCTCAGTTTTTGTGATGAATGTGCTGATGACCATGAAGGAAACCATGACGCTATTGCGGTCAATCGTTCAATAAATATTGGTGAAATTCTTGTCCATTTGTGTGTCAGTGTGTGTGTGCCTGTGTGTGTGTGTGTGTGTTTGTGTGTGTGTCTTGAAATACTCAATCTCACCTGTCAGCATAATATCTTTAAATATGTGGAGTCATTTATTTGGTACATGGCTGGCATTGCCAAAAACTGACAACAGCTCACAGAAAATAACATTGTTGTGCGTGTGTGTGCGTGTGTGTGTGTGTGTATTGGTTATGAGAGTAAGCATGATTGGTTTGCTTCCTTACATCCACAACATTTCACACCCTCTCACCCTGTCAGCTCTTGACCATAAATTGTGTTCCACAGAATGTGACACAAGGCATCAGGCAAAGGCAAAAGGCAAAGGCAAAAGCAAAAGCAAAATAAAGAGCGATATCTAAATCTGTGGTTAAAGCCAGTCTGGCAAAGGCCATGTGTATAAATTACTAGATGGCTACCCCATCCCCCCTCCCCCCCATCCACATTGTATGCCTTTTACGGTTTAAGATCTCAGGTGATAACAATGAGAGTTATGGGTTTTCAAAACATTTCTGAGATTCTGGCCAATCAAGCATGGCCAATGATCATATATATCGAAAGCACTCAAAGTTATGGCCATAATGCCCCTTTATGGTTATTTAATATTATAACTTAATTAATTATTACGATATGCTCGACAACAATAACAAAAAATAAAATTCAAAATAAAATAGAAAAATTAACGAACAAATAATAATAATTCCACTAGGCATTCCCACAATTTGCCTATGAATGTGCCACCATATGAGGTTTTGTTTGGACGCACTTGAGCTCCATCTTCAGACTCATCTCCATCTCCAACTCTATGACAATGGGCAAGCAATAGGCTGGTCTTTGTTTATCTTTAGCTTTTTCAAGTCAAATGTGTTGATTTGAAATGTATTTTGATTTTGAACCGGTTGTAAAAAATGCAAATCATATATCAATGAACTTGAATTCTTGCTCATTGAAATTCATTAGGTTTTATCTGTATTAATTGCCATAAGAAAACGGACAATAGATGCGTTGATTTATTAATAATTTGCTTAATAAATTTCAAAAATTATTATTATATGATTTTAAACTATTTGCATGTCAAATAGCTTGGGAATTTCACATTACTTATTTGATGATAATGAGTAAACGCTCAACTCTGATATTTGCTAATGCTCAAATAGAAGCAACACTCGCAAAAAAATAAATAGCGCTGAATTTTCAAAAATCAACATTGGAGCAAAAAAAATAAAATCAGAAAAAATATCTGATTTGCAGGCTGGTTTTTTAATGTGTAAAATCAGAAAAAATATCTGATTTCCAGGCTGGTTTTTTTTTTCAAGATATATACACAAAACTCTAATATAAGTTGGTTTTTCTTGTTAATATTAAATAAAATTAGTATTTTAATTAAAAAAAACATTGGAATTTAAAGTAAAATTATAGCATTCCAGAGAGAAATTATCAATAATATTTTCTGATATAATTATTTCTTTGCATTTCTACTTTTTAGACATACTCTTTTACTATTTATTTTCAAAGAAATGCAAAATAGAATTTCTCAACTTTAAGAATCAATTTTGCGTATATATTGAAATTATGTATAAATAGAGCTATATTTTTAAGTGTAATTTTTATAGATACTATTAAATGTTACAAGTGCTAAGCGTTTTCTAATGGACGCAATTAAAACGCTTCCCGTCATAAAAAAAATGGCTTTTAAGTGCGGCGAGTGGAGAATGTCCAAGTAATTTGATTTATTATGGTTATGTTGTCGCTGCTCAAGGTGCGAATTTGTTTCTTCATCCTGGGTGAGAGCAGATCAAAAGAGATTTTTTGCATATATTAACCACAAGTACAAAGGTGGCAACAACACACACACACACACACACACACTGACACACACAGTACATCATCAGTGTGGCGACAACATGCTAACTAAAGATTGGCATAGCTGGAGCAGAAGGAGACGGTGACTGCATTTGTGGAGTGCTCGCCAGGCAGATATTCCCTCAGCATACACTGGCGCTGCATATTTAATATTTAATATTAAATATGAACAGGTAAGTTGGTTAACTGCTTCTTGATGGGCAAGCAGCCGGTTGGCTAAGAGCAGGCGTGTCGGCCGCTTTGACTGTTGTTTATTTGCTGGCCATTTGCTACAAAACACCTTTGGCTCCAATACAGAAAATATACACAACAAACAAAAACAACAAACAAAAACAAAAACAACAAAAATTATGATACCCAACCGGTTTTGGTTATTGAATGGTATTTGTGTATTTCTTTCTTATTTTTTTTTTTAAATTGTACACAACGCTTTAAAATGCTAAAAGATGTTTGGGTTGAGTGCTGGCGCTGAGACCCCTAGGCCCCGTCCAGTGCCCCCACCCCGCCGCTCCACTCATCCAGCCAGGCAACTCCCTTGTCCAGTGGCACGGACTGCGGACGCTGTGGTGTTGCTAATTAAGATTACAGACATTGATACTTTCGGTACGCAGCGCAGTGGCACGTACAACCACAAAGTATATAAAACAAAAACAAAAAACAAAAAATCATATACATATATATATATAAATATGTATATATATATATATATATGTGTGTGTATAAAAAGTGTTAGTTTGTAAAGTTTTATGTGCTGTGGCCAGCATCAGCCCCTTGATGGGATGCTAAGGTGCTAGATCAACAGATCTGACAGCGTCGAGGCCCTTTTAGGCCTTATTAATTATGTAGCTTAATTTGCGATTATGCAGATATGAGCATACATTTTTGAAGAGCAGCATAAACTGGCTAAGATAACTCAGCAGCTTCTCCAACTTACCGTTTAATATATGTGCATACACGAAATCAGTTCAGTTCATTCAATATTCCATTTTGGTTACGGCTTGACTTGACTTAATGGACAAAACAGTTTTTTTTTCTTCTTTTTTATGTAGTTTTGTTTTTTTTTTTTGTATTTATAGTTTGCGCTTTTGCTCGGCTATTTTTTACTACCTGCTGATCAGTTCATAATATTAATAAGCGACACGACATCTGAGCTTAACTGCTAAAAAACAAATAAATCCATATAATATATATAGATATATATATATATATATATATGTATAAATTATATATATATGTTCTATATGTATGGGTTACACTTCTTAACGAGCGCACGCACTTAATTGGCCAAGATTTACGTTGACGCTTTTTGCCAATAAGGTTTTGCACAATGCATTTAGAGGAGGCACCAATAACGACGATACAATACATTTGTCATCTTGTTTCTTATGCTCGTGGCTGCCAAGTGTAATCAAGTGACACTAAAGAGATCTCGAATCTCCCTCGGCTTGACAACTATTACCATACCAAATCAGCGCGCCTGGCTCTGACAGGCCAATTGAACCGCCTCGGCACAAAAGCAAGCGGCGAAAAAAATATATTTACACGGCACAACTGTCACATAGAGCCGGGGGGTGGGTTGGCATCGCTGCTTAAGTCGTTGGTGGGAGGGGGAGTAGTTTATTTTGTTGTAGGCAAAGCTACTGTAACCGTTACCGTTACCGTCAGCGTCAGCGTCAACAAACAATTGGCGCAGCGACGCAGGATGACAACGAAAGCGTAGGCGCGAGAGGCGAAAAAGGATTTTGGGTAACGGGGTAGTGGGGAAGGGGAAGGGGAAATGAACGACAACGAGCCACGTAACGTAACGTAAAGTAACGTAACCGTACACGGGCCGTGCTTGGGCCGTGGCTTATCCTTGTCTCTGTGTTCTGTGTTATGTGTGTTTCGCCTCTTTTTATGCCAGAGTCGTAAATTCCAATTATCGACGAAGTCGAAGCCAGCCCGCAACCAGAGCCCGTAGCCAGCCAGGCAGCCAGCCAGGCAAGCCAGCCCGTAGCCAGCCAGTAACTGTAACTAGCCGCAGGAGCAAAAGCCGACTCAATGCGACGCGACGCGACGCGATTTTGATGCGACTCAACTCAACTCGACTCGAGGAACAATGTGAAGTGTAGCGATTTTCAAAGTCAGACGCGGCACGAAGGAGCAATTGTTGTTGTTGTTGTTGTTGTTGTTGTTTTTGCTATTTTAGTCGCTTCCTTTTTGTTTCGTTTTCATTAATATATTTAAATTTTTGGTGGTAATCCTCGTTAGGTAAAATGCAATTTTGGGCCTAATTTAAATTGCCTGTTTTTTGTAGCAACTTGGTAACCGGCTTGTTGTTGTTGTTGTTGTTGTTAAGAGGGCACTTGAAGAATTACATTAATTCATTGGTTGAATAGGTCACTAGCAACTTCTTGCCACTTAAAGTTGGCAGAATTATGCTTGGCTATTAACAAATCAACTGCACTTAATACTTATTATTATTATTATTATTATTATTTTTTATTGGGGCTGCGCTTTAGGTTTTGGTTTTGGTTTTTTTTTGGTTTTGGTTTTGGTTTTTTGGTTTGGGTTAAGCACTTGGGCAAACAAACACCGTGTCGAGTGCCAGAAATCACTTAAATTTCACAAATACCTTGACAGTCTCTCACACACACATACAAATACACTTGCCTTAGTTTGAGTGTGCCTGTGTGTGTGTGTGTGTGTATTTCTTTGTATGTGTATATGTTGTGTGTGTGTGTGTGTGAGTGCTTTAAACGGATACCCTAAAGCGAACGCATTGGGCTACATTTCAGGCGTTACGAGTGCAGAGTCCGTGAGCAACATGTGTACCGTTATGGCTTCGCGTATCTACTGGATACACGACAACTCCAACGTCGTCGTATTCGTCGCTGCTGCTGCTGCTGCTTTGATTTTTCGAAATTCGAGTTCGACCCTCCCTACTCGGCTAAAGAGAAACGCATAATAGAAAGCAACATAAAACAGCAGCACCAGCTGAAGAGAGTGCAGCATTTTCGAACTGCTTAAAACTTGTGTTTAGCTTACAGTTTTGAGTTTTGGTGTTTGGATTTTGGCGCGATTAACATTTTAAAGTAATTTCTAGGAATTTCCATTTAAGCTTACATTTTTTAACAGTATTGATTGCATATTAAAAATTTTTTAGAATAAATAATGTTTGATTAATTAAAAATAAATTAACTAAATTCTTTACTTAGTTATAGCGACAATGATGTATTATAGCTTTACACTAAATTTAAATATTCATATTATTTATTAATTTATCTAGCCTGATGATCTACACTTAAGCGCTTAACATCAATATCAAATATTAATCTAATCGCTTAACATGTTATTGACTGGTTGTTCGAATTTCGAGCGAAGAGCACAAAACTGGCACTCAAGCAATCAACAACAGACACAGCTCAAGAGAGAAAAAGTTGTGAAACTTGGCGATATTCACTTAATGTTAACAGTGTTGAATATCGTAAAACCGCCCGCTAACATACTGTAAGAGCGCAAAGAGTCTTTAAAGGGAAGAACTGTAATTTAATTTCGATGTCACCATAAAACCAAAAATGTTAATGTTCATTTTTGGCGATTAGAAAATGTGTCGCCTTTTAAATAACTGAGGTATTTTCAACTTGTTTAAGGTGTGAATTTTTGTGACTTTTATGGTGTTTTTAATCGAATAAGCAAAAAGCTGCGCTAGCCATAATTTCAGTTCGCTCATTTTATGGCTTGTCGAAGATTGATTTAGTTTCTATTATAATTTCAATTTAATTTTGATGTGATAATTAATGGGTTTTAAATTATTTTCAAATTGCTAATAATAATAAATAACACGGTCTTAGCATTATATTTTATTAAATATAATTATTTTAATAAATTAATTGGTCTTAAAATGATTTTAATTAAAAATATTTAAATAAACTTTTAACCGGTTCATATTCAATGCTGGCAAACAATCAAAAATAAATATATAAATATATATAAATATGCATAAATCTGTTAAAGCTCATATAATTTGTATATATTTCAGTTTTAAATTCTCAGCCATCAAATTGTGAAATAATTAAAGCCACAAATTTCTGGCAAACAAGCTAAAATATGTTTTGTTAACATTAGCTGATCAGATTGCAATAATTTTTGGAATCAATCAAATTGTTGAGCGGCTGCTTGTTTAAATACATTCTTCAGCTTCTTCAAGTAGATTTCCATAATTTCACTGTGTGTGGGTGTGTGTTGTGTGTGTGTGTGTGTTGTTGTGTGTGTGTTGTGTGTGTGTGTTTGTATTTTGCAGAAAACAATTCACTTTTATGCGGCCAGATGTTATTCATCATTTGGCTTTTGTTGTGTTTTATCCGTTTGATTGATGCGCCATATTCACCCGATTCGATATCGAAAGGAAGTAATAAAGATGCCCACAGGCAAGCAAATACACACACACACACCCACACACACAAACAGTGCATATATATATTTGGAGAGCATTATATATATATATATATATATATGTGTGTAGGGAAGATAGAGTACAATCACCTGGTCCACAATTGAAGCTGGGTGCATTAAATCGTTATAGTAACGTATACAAATTAATGCAAACAAATACAAATCGAGTGCTTGCCACAATATCTCTTTTGTTTTTTCACCCCTCCCCTGCTAATGTTTTCCCTCTGGGCTGGCACGGCAGTTGCATGGTGTGGGATTCCCAGTTCTTGTCAATAGTTACGACTTTCTGATGTGCCACGGAATGCTAAGCAGATCAAAAGCCCGGGCACCAGCACGTGAGGAATGAGGTGCTACAAATCTCAAGTGAGCTGCCCACACACTCAAAAAAAACGCAGAAAAAAAAATGAAAATCGTTTCTTATCTTTAAAGTATATTTAAATATATTTCATTTGAGATTCAAAATTTACAACGCCCGTTTAAGTAAATTGATATTTTAACTATCTAGTTTCTAGAAATAATTTCTAAATGTTCGAAGAAAACTATACCAAAATTACTTTTCAGATACGTAATTCTTTATAAAATGCTAAAGTCCGTGAAAAAGAATCGTTCATAATCAAAATTGAAATTTTTCATTTATAGCCAGTCAATTAATACATAATAATTTATGATTGATAAAAAGCTCTGCTGTGAAATTTAGAAAATAGTAATAAACTATTTGTTTTTTTCTATTAAATTATATGAACTTATATTTAAATTAATAAGTAGAAATTGTTATATTAAAGTTCTATGTAAACACATAAAAAAAAACAAAAGATTTTATACATATTTTTTCTATATTTAAATCAAATGTAGCCTGAAATTACAAAAATAAAATTCCTTTTAGAAATTTACTTGCTGATTAATTGCTTAGCGCCAAAAATGTTTTTTTTTTGAGTGTATTGCACTTAACTGCATATTCCCTGTTGCGCCTAGGCAAAGATGCAGATGCAGACGCATCCCCCGCTTCCATTGCCCTTAAACTGCAGCACGCCAAGGCTTTTATTTTGGACTTAACATTTGGGATTTGTGGTTTATTTTTGGGCACACATTGTTTGCCTGTCTCGCTGTCTGTTTGTCTGTTTGTCTCTCTGTCTGTTTGTCTGTCTATTTGTTTGGCTGTGTGGCTGGCTGGGTGAGCTCATAAAATAGGTGTGGTCATATCATCAATAAATATGCTCCGGCTGTTCAATAAAAAGCAGAGCAACGAGTAAATTAGCTAGAAAAATACAAAATGTTTGGAATTGAAAGAACTTGCGCGCTGTGCAATGTAAAAATAGCATGGCGAGTGTATGTAAACAATAACAACACAACACACACACACGCACGCACACACACTTGATATGTGCGTGTGGGTGTATTGGCTGCTGTGCAAATTAGGGGTGGGGTGGTGTAAGAAACGTGAATCACGGTTATCGCGTGCCGGCCAGAATCATTGGCCACGTACTGAATGAAGAAGCTGGCCGAACTAATGATGTGCATTTTGCTTTCTGGGAAACCCTAGACGATTCTCCATTCTCCATTCTCAATTCTTGATTCTCGATTGTGATCATTTGCATTTGTTACGCACGTCAGCGGCAACATTTCACACATTGTATCAGCGGCAGACACTCAAAGAAAAATATATATACCAACATTTTTAAAAAAATTCACAAGTGCAGCTCAACATTATTTCGGTAGATATTTTTTTATAATTCCAGTTTACGTTTTATTGAAATTTGTTGTTGGTTTTTTAGATATAAAAAATAAGCTTATTTTCTTTTGTTTATTTTATTGTTATTATTATTACTAAGTTGAAGTATTTTTTTATTTTTTTATTTCATATATGTTAATTTCCACGAAAAGGTCAACAGACGCCTTAATTTTAAGTTGACATGTGCAATCGAGTTTTTCTAATTTTAACTATAAATTTTGAAATTTATGAAAAAATTTTATTGTGCAGCATAACTTAGCTATTTCTGCTACTTTATTGACTGGTTTTCTTTTTATTATTACTTTAGCTTATCTATCTCATATTTAAATTTTGCCCTGTAATTAAAAAAAAAAAAACAATAAATAGAAACAAAGGAAAAAAGCTTGTTTTTTTTTTAAATGTCTTTTATTACATAATTTACTGCGCTTAAAAAGCAAAGTGATTTTCTAATTTAAAGCCAGGTTTTTTTATTTCTGCAAATTATTTCTAAGAACCAAAGAACATATTAATTTTATGAGCAATTTTCAAGTTGAGTTATCTCACAAAATATAAATTTGATTTAATTTGCTGAGTGTATGCAAAACTGAGTCGCTGGTTTCACAGCCGCCGTTTCTGTGGAGGCACTTAAAAGACCATTTTTTGGTTTACATGTGTTTTTTACTGCTCGAACATTTATTGTGATGCCCAACTTAAAAACGAGTGCCAGCTTCGTCTTCTTCTTCTTCTTGAGCAGCTTCTTCAGCTTCTTCAATTTCTTTAGCTCGGTTTCCGAATCAGTATTTTTGTCTGCGCAATTTGCATATGGTTTGTGTATTTTTTTTATTTCGGTTGCCTTTTTTTTAACGAATTGCTTGTCAAGCGGCAATTAATAGCTGCTGCCTGTCAAATTAGACAAGAGCATCGTAATCCGACGTCTTAATGACAACTTCCAAAAAAATGTGGTCAAAGCAAAGAGCTATATAAAAAGCAAATTTATTAAATTTACAAAAGGGCCACAACTCAGATATTGCTCGATAATTTGGCCATCAAAGATTTGCATATGAATGCCCCAAATGTCGTTTAAACAATTTTTTAACAACACCAAAAAAAAAAAATACAAATACAACAACAAAATGTGATAGTAGTATAAAAAAAAACAACAACTTCTAAATGCCGTGTTTGGGCCCATTAACATTCGCTCGTTGATTCCATTCGCTTATTAGAAACGGATGAGGAACAATGATTTTGCTATGGTAATGGGAATGTCTACGTGGGGTAGAATGGGATGAGGGATAGGTGAGGTGGGGTGTGGGGAGGGGAGTGCCCATTCAAATTCTATATATTCATCGATTTATCGCTGCACAAACATAAACACACACAAACAAACAAACACCCACACACACACACAGACACACACTAGCGCCTCAGCCACGTGCTTAATACGTGCTTAAATGTTAACATTTCAATTTGCAATTTGGACTATCTGTCTATCTGTTCGTCTGACTGTCTGTTTGTGTGTGTGTGTGTGTGTGTTTGTTTGTTTGTTTGTTTGTGGGTATGTTTTGCCTGTCTGTCAGTCTGTATGTCTGTAGTATGTCTGTCTGTCTATCTGTCAGTTGGCTTATGTGGCTATGCCTATTGGATGTTCTCCTGCCTCTCTCTCTCTTACGCACTCTCGCCGCGCCCAGCGTGCTAAAATGTTTTCCAAACATGCAAAGATCATTTGCGCACACACACACAAGCATACGCAAGCATAAGCAAGCTTACACAAGCATACACAAACACACACGCACACAGGCAAAGCGCGTTAGCTGGCATTGACCCTCAGCTAACGGAACCCTTTGACATGTTTGTCTCCATCTCTGTTCTTCATCGAGTTAAGTTTTAAGCACAAGCCAAGGCACGATACACGCGCATACATATATATATATATATACATACATACACATATGCATATGCTTATACATACATACACACATATGTATAATCAGAATTCAAAGGCACGCATTATTGAATAAGCCCAAAAAAAGAAAATATTAAAAAAGGCAAGTAAGTCGCGTGTGCTCGACTGCGAGATACTCTCAATCCAAAGAGAATTACACAAATATATATATATATATATATATATATCAATTAAGCTGTTTATATATTTATGTATATCTCATTTATTATATTATTCTATTATAAAATATAATCTCTTCTCCTCTCTTAGAAATTAATAGTTACAATATCAGTATACATTTTGGATTTGATTAATGAAATCTCTACAATAAATAAATAATTTGTCAAGCTGAATAAAATGACAATTTAATCGCTTTATCTTAAAAATGTTTGCTTTCATTGATCGATATTTATTGATATACGCCAAATGATAGTAGTTACCAATAAAAAAGGGACTAATCTTGATCTGCTGGATATGGCATAAAAGAAATTATAATTAAAGCTTAAGGTGTATATTTCTTATAGACACTGCGATCGACTTGTTCATAGTTTAAACCATATTAAAAGTCGGCGTTGCGCGTTATTGCCGCCTTTTGCATGCTCTTGAACAAACCCATTATACACTGTTAACGAATTTTGAATGGGTTCTGGGTATAAAAAGAAATAGAAGCGCCGTCGTGTTCTTGGGCAATAGATGAGCAGCGTTCCATCGTATGGGTATCGTATCCGTAGCCATCGCCCCACTAAATGTGTGTTCCCCAGATAAGATACTTTATTGACATTGCGTGTCTAAACACTTTACCGCTGCGCTGCGTATTGCTATACTTCTACCCCCCTCCCCCTTTCCCCTCCCCCCAACGACCAACACCATCTTCACGCTCCTGTTGTTGTTGGTGGTTTTCTTGATTGTGATTGTGCGCTTTAAGCTTATTTGCATAACCATAATTCTTTATTCAGTGAGGTGTGCGTGTGTATTGTTTAGCACAACCACATCAAATATTCACACACACACACATACACATGCACACACAGAAATGTTTTCATGTATCTATCGGAAACACAATTTTAATCTAAACAAATATAATAATCCAAGTTATTTTGAATTGCTTCAATGTGGTAATATTCATTTTACAAATTAAGCTGTTTTAGATATGAGATATGGCAACAACTCAAGCAAACAAACTGGTCAAATGAAAACTTTTAACTCTTTCCGTTTCTTCTTTCTTCTGTTCGTCGTCGACCCAAGCCATAAAAATCAACCCCCCCTCCCACTACCCACTTTTTAAATTAACACAATGAGCCTGCACCAAGTGGTGCTCAAAACGAGTGGCCCTTTTAGCCTAACCGCACTTAAGTTTAGTCTGAGACTGATTTAGCCTGAATTTGCAGTATGATTTATGATATGACCCTGCAAAGGGTATTTCATTTTATTTAACAAGCATTAGAGAAGATACCTTATATATAAATATATATTTATATCTGAACAGCAAACTGCGACAATATAAGCATATTGTACAATTGTGAAAAGTTAATAACTTCTACAAGCAATACAAAAATATTGCAAAATGTTATTGCTAATAGAAATAAAATGTAGTAAAAATTATTTATACGAAGTTTTAGTTATTCCTTCTTTAAAGGTATATTTTGTGCCTAACATTATAAGCCTATTTTAATGTTGGACTATTATTTATTTCTAGAAGCAATACTAACATATTGTTATAATTAAATGTACAAATTTTTAGTTATTCCTTCTTTTATTCATAGCCTAATTTAAAAATTATTTTGATAAGCAAGCATTACTTTATTAATCTCTGTGAAATTGCGAACATTATTCGATACCAACTCAGAATCAATATAAAAAAGAAAAATCGGATAATTACAGATTAACTCTTTATGTTATCATAACAATATTTATGTTATTATAATCTTTTATTTTGTTGTTAAGTAAATAAATTCTGGATCAGCAGCACTACTTAGAGTCAATATAGTAAAGCTCGTCTTATCTTATGTTTTACAACAGTTTTTTTTTTCTAAATTGTCTTTTTAAAAATATACTTATAGTCAACTAAAACTTATCAGTTATGCGCATTAATATTCTTCTATAGTTTGGACATAACTTTTATGTGAAAGAACGGTTACTTTTTTATATTTCTACCAAATTCTCGAAGTCCAGTTTTTCCTCGGTCTTCCAGAATATTTTATCTTCGCTCTCAGCTAAACGATTATTTTTGTTATATCTATAAAACTCAATATAAAATATGACTATTTAGTTTTCCACGGTCTTTAATGGTATTTTATCTTCGATCTAGGCTAAACTTTTTTTGTTTAATTATATCTGTAAATCTCAATGTAAAATATGACTATTTATTTTTTTTAACATAAACTAAAAACAGCACACACATTTTTAAAAAGATTTTAAAAATTAATATTTTAAATGAAATTAACGTTACAAATTAAATAATAAATATGAAAATGAATAGTCAAAATGAAATGAAAAGTGACAATAAAAGAAAGCACTTCATAAATCTGAAGGTAATAAAATGTCAAATGGTTTATGGCATTGATTGGGGAAACTCAGAAAATAAATACCCAATCAGATCAATATGATATTGATCTGATTTAGCAAATGCAGATATTTGTTATACTCATGTATAGAAATTTGTATTTATGAATTTATCAAATGGTATTCGGATGCTGCAGGTTAATAAATACATATGAATATTCAACTATTTGGCCCAAACCACACAATAACAATCAAATAGACACAAGACACAAGTGAAACAAGTGTCTGATTATTGTTTTGCTGGCAATGAGGATGGCAAAGGATGATGATGATGATGATGGCAATGATGATGGCAATGATGATGATGATGTTGTTGTGGACTTGTCAACGTGTTGGCCTGGCATTTGTTGTTGTTGTTGTTGTTGTTGTTGTTGTGGTCGCCCCAAATCATTAATTTCACAAAACGTGACTTTTTTGCCATATTTTGAATTCTAATTCCACTCATTAGGCGGCACTGTCGCCGTTGCCGTTCTAAACATAACTTCAAAAGGTGCAGACTGCACTTGTGACACGTTTCGTAATCTCTTGGTTGCCTCACTGCTTGGCTGGGCAAAGCCTTTTTCGCATTTCCCATAAGCAGGCGACAACAGCACTAACACACACACACACACAGAACACACACATAAGTTGCAGCTGCAAATGCCAAGATGCCGCAAGGCAGCAGATAGCAGATACAAATACAGATGCTTAAGCTAACCTGCATCTAAGTACACCTGAATGTATGACTTGTATTGGTGTGTGTGTGTCTGTGTGTTTGTGTGTGTGTGTGTAAGGCATGAGTCTAACGTCAGAGTGCATTACAAGCTCAAGTACAAGCTATTTCCGCAACGGAAGGCAACACATTTGAGTTTACCTTTTGTGCCACTGCCGGCTCAGTCAGCGACGCAGAGTCTAATTAAAATAAGCATGAAAGCTACAAAAGGTCGACGCAGATAGTTTTCTGCTGAGTGCTGAATGTGCTGCACGAAGGAAGGGGGTATGTGGATGGAGGTGGTAGTGTGGGTGGTCTTTGGGTTGGCTGTGTATGATTTGGCAGTAGGTGGCTTGCAGTTTGCAAAACACGTTGCATAATTGGCCATTTTTGTGTGCAGTTGCCGCACATCATTCTCAATCTTAATTAACAAATATATATGTATATATATATATATATATATATATATATATTCAAGAAATAAAAAGTGTAACCCAGGCATAGAGCGCGCTCCAAAGATGCCACATAAAAAGAATAAAACAAGAGAGAAAAAAAAAAGATGGCAATTTACGACTTGTCATAAAGGGAGGCCCCGCCATATAGTAAATCATTTTTTATGTAGCCGTGGACTGTGGGGCTACTAACAACGCAAATAAGCCACGGTTAGGCCCCACATAAAATCCTTTAGCACCTTTAAAATGCCTGGCCAAAAAGCCCTAAGCCGAAGCTGAAGTCGAAGCCGCGGCCCAAGCCAGGGAGACAGAGGCAGACAAGACGGCGGAGAATGCGACTGCTAAACAGCGAAATTTATACAATCAACAAATGACATAAAATTGTTGCTGAACGACGCAAAAAAATAAACAGAACAACAACAAAAAGAAGAACAAATAAATTGCATGACAAATTCCTGTCGAGGGTCGCAGGTCCGCATTCGAAGTCGAACAACAAATGATGGACGATGATTATATGAGACGCAGCCAGCAGTGTGTGTGTGTGTGTGCTGTGTGTGCTGCTGTGTGTGTGCTGTGCTGTGTGTGTGTGTTTGTGCTTGCAGGACCTTTAGCCCAGGCTCAGCGAGAGCAAAGAGGCGAACCAACAATTTAAGTCCTCAAATTCCAGCATGTGAAGCAATAATAATAATTTTATTGTTTTTACACAGGTAACAAACAGAAAGTTATTTCAGCCACAGCTGAGCGGCTTTTAAAAACAAATCTTGGGGTAAACTGGCAGCAGCCAAGCCAAGCCAAGCCAAGCCAAGCAACGAACCAGCCAGGACAACCACCCAGCAAAGGACAACAAACAAGGGTAAGCGCCAGGCAAGCGTAAAGATACACACACACATACACACTGGCACACACTGGCACACACACACACACACACATACGCAAGTAAAAGAGGTTTTCGCTTGCAAATGTGACGCTGCAAGGTGTACACTGTATACAAACAAACCAATCTTCCACACACACAACTTACACACACACACACACAAGCACACATACACACACACGCACACACACAGCAAGGGGAACAGCACAAACATAACTCGAAGAAGAAACAAATAAAAATGGCGAAATAAAGCAGAATAAGATCTGTAGCGAAATATTTTTATTGCCTTTTTTGCAACAACTTGCAAGCACACACACACACAAACATACACCCACACACACACACACGCACACAGAGAGTTTGTTTATTTGTGGATCTCTTTTGATACATAAGTAGACAGTTGGCAAGCGGGGTTTACGGGGGTGTTAGCGGGTGTTAGCTGGTGCCCCTGCTGTGTTGTATGCAAACCAACATAATTTACGCCGCCATAATTTGTCATAAAAATCTTCCAGCAATAATTTAATGTTGAAATGCAAATTTTTAATACATTTTTATACCCCACTCAGAGGTTATAAATTTTTTTTTTTTGTGTATTGCAGGTAAGCGAAGAGGCTAAAACAGGCGCCCATTTGGCATTTTCTTTTTATCGAAAATATGTTTGCTAATCATAAAATATATATTTCTATAAAGTAGCATAGAATAATGAAAATTAACTTCATAGGATTTTTTTTTATCAAATATTTCTAAATTTTACAGCTTTAAATAATAATGTATAATAAAAATCAATTTAAATAAAACCTACAAGTGAATCATAATTTACCAAAAGTTAAGAAAAATGTACCCTGGAATAAAAGAAAAGTTTCTTTAGAATTAACAATTTGAGTTGCACTTGTCGGTAAAAACTTGCAAATCCTTTGAAATTCAGGTGGATTTTGTAGAGGATATGTTTTTAGTCTTGTACTTTAAAGTTAGAGTGATATTTTTTTATATGATTTGTCTATAAATTAAACAAAGCACACATTACATAATTCATATCTTTATGGTACATCTGTGTGATATATTGCATATAACTGAAATATCTTATGGGATTTGGCTTGCTGCCTTTTGATTCATGCGCTTAAGCCTGGCTAATTGAGTGTAAGCAGTTGAATTTGCAGCACTTTTCATGTTGTTAAACTGGGTCAACGCAAAAAAGGAATCCCCTTGCTGCATAATCAAATAAGCAGTTAGCACAAATCATGCTGAATATTTATATATATATATATATATATATTTGTATATATTCACTTTTGAATTGCTGCCTCTTGAGAAGATTTAAATGCTGGGCTGAAAGAGTTTTGTGGCACTAGTGAGCTAAATTGCCGCAACGGCTGTCATCGCAATTGCCACACATGATTACGCTGTAAACATTTTATGTACCAGGAGTAGGTAACAAATATTTAAAGAACTTAGCACAATGATATGTTAGCTGCATGAGAGTTTTATGGCCGCATTGCTGCCGTTGCCCTGCGACGGGTGCAAACGAAAGAAATGTGCATAATTTCTTCACTGCTTGTTAATCTTTATGGCGCCTAGGCAACTACAAAATCCCTCAAGCCAAACAACCCCCCTCCACCCAGCTCCTCACCCATAACTCAAACTCGAACTCGATCTGGAACTAAATCATAATAACCATGGCTAACAAATACTGCGTGTCATTTGAGCGCACACATCATAAAGCAGCAATTAAGACAATGTTAAAATCGTAAGCGTTAAAAATGCCATAGAAGACTCTGTCGCACAATAAAAAAGAAAAACTGTCATAAAAGCAAAACACACTCACAAAGGGACACAGTCATCATACAAGGAGAGTGAGAGAGAGAGAGAGTGAAAAGCCATCCAATTTGAGACGCTTGCGTGTAAAAGAAGAAGAAGAAGAAGAATCTGGCAGTCATTGGCAACGCTGCTAATTGCCAGTCAAAATTCTATGCACAATAAAAAGATGAGATAAATGCGTAGGAACAACAATAAACTCGTGAAAATTACAATCTCTTTGTTACACAAGGTGTGCAAAAAATACATATACACACACATTTATATATAAATATATATATATATATATATATATATATAAAGTTTTAAATTATGTGCTTGCCGTTTTATCTTTGGTTTATGACTTTTATTAAATCAACTGTCGTTCTAAGTTTGCAATTTAAATGTGATTCAAACATGCTTGTTAAATTCAAGTCAGCTTGCTTTCTTTGAACTACATTTCCACACACACCCACACACACACACCTTGAGAAATATTTTGGAAATAATTTATAAATATAACAAAACATATTCTTAAAATAAGACAGGCTCTTTAAGTGCTTTGTAATAGAAAAAATGCCTAAAAACTTTATAAATGCAAACACGAATTTTTATAAATAAAAATTCTTTCTCAAATTCTGAAAATAGCAATGAATTTTTCTCTGTTGAAAACTATGTTACGAATTTACGGGTTTTAAATAAAATTAGATTATTTATAAAATTTTTTTAAATTATTATATTTGTGAATTCTTAAAATACTAATGCTTAAATAACAAAAACAAAAAATTCAAAGTTACAAATTTACCATGAATTACCCAGAAATTAAGATTCAATATTTGGTTGTAGAAAAATGGTTTCCGAATAATAATTTTAGCTACTCTTAGCGATATTATTATAGCTTGGGTGTGCCTGCACTGCACCTCCCCTTCTGAGCTTATAGCTCCACCATCAACCCCAGCTTTTGCAGGAATTCTGGAGTCTTTCTTGGGTTGAGTTGGAGGTGCTTCTATGTCTGAGCGCTGATTTTTCCGAACTGAGGGAATGTGTTTATTTAAGCAACGTGTTTCTTGTTTTATTTAGAAAATATGTTTCCCACAGGCAATGTAATTGTAAAATGCTTTTCAAATTTTCTTTTTGTTTTGTGTTTTGTTTATTATTTTGTCTTAAGCATTGAAAATGTGTGCAACGAACAATTGCAGAAAATTTAAAGAGAAGCTCACAAAAAGTGCTATTATTGAAATGGTCAAATCTGAACAATTGCCACAAAGACCGCACACACAAAACACACACACACACACACCCACACCCACACACACATACACAGCAAACACATGAGGGACTGACTCTGTCACCTCAGGGGCGTACACATGATTGTTTTTGGGGAGTAGGGGGAGGATATGTGGGGGTGTGGAGTGTGGGGTGGTTATGAAACGGAAATGACTCTTAGCAGCAGGCCCGATTTGGACCAACTGGAAGCCAAACCATTCAGCGAACTAATGCCGACCTAAGGCAAATATAATTGCGTGTGTGGGTGGCAACGGGGAAGAGGGGGAAGACTGTGGCGGGGGGCCGGGGGTTGGGCGTTGGTAGCGGAACAGTTAGTGGTAGCTATTTTCTGCACAATGTTACAAGACATTTGCATGCAGGCGTCATCTGGTTTGGGTTCGGTTTTTGGGTTTTGGGTTTTGCGGTAAGCGTATGGCCAGAAAGACAACACCAAAGCGTTCGACAATTGTGCTGATGCCGAGTATTGGTCAGTTGGCCATCTAGGAGATGACACACCACCAAAAACCCACCCACCCACCGCCAACCACTTGCTACTCCTGTTGACGGCTGCTGCTGTTATTGCTGCTGCTGCTGCTGCTGCTGCTGCTCCTACGCCTCCTGCTTCCCCTGCTACTCCTCCTGCTGCATACGTGCTCAACAAAATATTGATTTAAATGAGTTTCAGTTTCGGTTTTCATTTCCTATCGCAAATTCCAACAATCAGCAAATTGTGCTGCTCAATGAACTACTTTTTCCTCGAGTGCTGCTCCTCGTTAGATGTTTCCCAAGCAAAATGCATGATAAGCAAAATATTGCAACATTGATGATGAGCTTCTTCTGCTCCTGCTGCCAGTCCTCCTCCTCCCTTCTCCTCCTTAACTTGTCTCAACATGAACAATGTGGGTAACTGCGAATGCGATATCATTTTGTGTGTGGAATGTGCGAATGGCACATGTAAAACCCCAAATATCCCAGAACTCATTCCAAAAAAAAAAAAAATATGCTCATCCTTAAAATGGCCGTTTTGGCCATTATTATGAGAACTTGCGACTACTTGGCAAAGAAACCGAGCACACAGAAAAACACATCAATAATATAAACTACAATTTAAAGTTGATAGTTTTATTGTTGCTGCCACATCCCAAGGGTTAAATCTTGGGCAAAACTAATGCCAAACTGTTTTTGCTTTTTGCTGTCATTGCCATAGCGTATTATTCACACACACACACACACACACACACGTCCGCACACACACACACACACTTAGGAAAAGAGTTGTACATATGTCCGAATCAAGTGCAAATGGCCAGAAAACCTTTCAACTTTCTTGGTTGGGCAAAAGTCATTTGAAGTCATTTTGGAGTCGCAGTCACCCGAAAAGCCGCAGACAGTCAACCAAAGCAACGCAAAGCAATGCGAAAAACCTGACCGGAAAAACTTTATCCACAGTTTTTACCTACTGGCGTGGAAAAAAATATATTTGAATATATGTAATATCTCATTTGCATATTGTTTGGCTTCTGTTCTACTACGACTATTTCTACTATCTGAATTCATAAGAAGGCTGCTGAACCGGCAGCAGCCTCCAAGCACTCTTTAAAGTTTGGCAACAACTTTTGGCCCAAAAGTGGTCGCATCCCTGGATTTCGAATTTTTTTTACTTTTTTTTTTTTGGTTTGACATTTTTTTTTTTTTTTTTTTTAAGGAGCTGTCTCTATTCAGCGTTTCATTCGGTAAGATTGCTACAGCTACAAAGCTCTTAAAGTAATTAGTGGCATAAATTAAATCCCCTGGCTAAATAACAATGGCCAATTGTTTCAATGACCCTTGTGCCACTTTTAATTGTTGCAATGCTGTGAAAGTTTTAGACCTAGCCATGGACCGGACCTGCTCCGGTTCCGACTAATGCTCCTCCAACTTCGGCTTCGGCTGCAGCTTCAGCTCTACTCCGTCCCTGTGCCGATTTTCATTCGGGATTAAAGCTTCGGGACCCCAAAAGATGTGGAAAAAGGGCCGTTAGAAATTTTTTCTTTATATATTTTTTTTTTGTCTTTTTGGTGACACCACATTGTATAGACTTGGATGGGGGGGAGGGGTGCGTTGAAGGGGTAAAGCTGTGGCTACTAAGCACCAGCGCCCCAAATGGCATTGCAGCAAAAGCAGCCCCGAGGCATAAATAAACTTTTTATACATTTTCATATGTTCTTTATTTGTTTTTATAGGAAGGTCGCAGCGGCACAAAAGTTGACATATTTTAAATTGTGTATGAAATAAAATATATATATATTTGCATAATTGGACGCATTAAACATATATGAAAAACCACTTATGATTTGTATGGCTAATATAATTATTTAGCAGTGCGAAACATTTGCAACAACATTGATTTTCAATTGATTTGAACGCCTGCCGTCGCCTTTCGTCATAAAAATGAGAAAAAATACTCATCGAAAATTACACGGACGAATAAAACAAGCTGTTGACTTGCCAAATAGCCGTGAATTATTCCCCCAGGGCGTAGGTGAGCAGGTAACGGCAATCGCTTAGTTTGCCGGGCCAAATTCGCTGAGACGACAAATGTTGCTGTGCTGTGGTTGTTGTTGCTGGAGAACGTACTCCACCCCACCCATCTGGCAGCCCGGACGTCATCACATCCTGTGCTGTCTCCTCGCCCGACAATAACGAGCCGTGAATCGAGGCCGAGGGGCAAGAGGCAGCTCGTTGATATCGTAAAGCGACACAGAATCACACATAAAATTTTACAACACAAGGATGTTTTTTATTGCAATGACGGGCTTGTCCATGTCCATGTCCACGTCCACGTCGACGTCGTCGTCGAGGTCCCTGGCCATTAGGTTCGCGTACCAATCGAGTCCTTAAGTAGCCAATTACTGAAAAGTTCGAATTCCTTGCAGCGGATATCAGTGTGTCGAGAAGGCATTTTCAGCTAGATGCGACGATGGGTTTGTTAGCCTTAGCTGAGGGTAAACAGCAAAACATTTTTCTATTTAATTAAAATGAATTTACCTTTTGGGTTGCCATAAGGATTGCAAGGCCAAGGCGGATACTAAATGCTGGATGCGTCACGAGCATCGACTGATTTATGGATGGCCACCATATAAATTGCGTTGTCGCCTCAGTCGTGGTAATTTAAATCACGAGCTGCGGTTTTAATTAAAAGGAATTTATTTTGCACTCAACTGCAGATAAATGCACACTTTCAGTACACAGTTGAGTAACGACCACACACACACACACACACATAAATATATTCACACAAAACACACACACACACACAAATACACACAAATATATTGACACACACTTAAGATGTTACCCCTTTTGAAATGAGACAAAACAAGTAGAAGAAAATCCATTTTCCTGATTGGAATTCCCCTTAAAATGCAAACCATTTAGCTGGTTGTCATAATTAAGGCCTACGCATCTGTTGGCCAACAGCTCAGGTTGCTGTTTTCTCGTCTTGTCTCGTCATCCGACTAATTATTATGAAGATGTTTGTCAAGGTTTGGCCAGCGTTGGATCGGGTTTCCATATTAGCCGACAATCAATCATGTACATCATGCTACAACGGGAGGCGTCTCGTAATTATGCTTTCATATTTCAAATGCATTTCATCTATGTGCAAATGCAGATCTGGCCAAGACTGTGTGAGAATTGATAGCTAATAAACCTTGATTAATCTTCCAATTGCGCTTGAATAGTTTACGCTTTTAGCAAAAGGAAAATGAATACAAAAAGGGAAAAGTGGAAACCAAACACCAACCAACATCCCGAGGGCCCACTAAAAGCACGATATAAACATGGGCAACAGAGTTAAGAAGGCAGAAAACGTTGCACACAGTAAGAAACACAGACACACACACCACACATACTCTACACACACACACACACACACACACACACACGCACACACATGTGTGTAAGCATACGGAAATTGTCGGCGATAAATCTCCCATTTACCTTTAAACTCAAAATATTGCGACCAATGGGAGCCGCAGCGTTGGCTGACTGCGTCGCTTACAGTTACATTTACAGCTACAGCCCCTAAATCCACTAACAAATAAAGGAATAAATTGCCCATAAAAAGGATTTTGCAAATGCCGGCTGCAACTATAAGTTCCCCTTACCCTCACACACCCCTCTCCCTATTCACATATCACAGCATGTGTTTCGTATTTACAGCTATGGTGGAGTTTGGTTGTAACTTCAACTTAACTGATAGTTTTCTTTTGGATGCCAACTAATGTTAAATTTTATAACCATACAATCCACTAACTTTGTCTCAATTTTCTAAGCCACCTAAGCAATCATAGCATTGCTCATATTACTTTTACTACTTAGGCAATTGGTTTTTATTTTTATGCATATTTACTTAATTTCATTGTGTTTGAGATGATATCATTTTAGAAAGCCCGCGGTGTTTTGAAATTGATTGCGCTTATCGATTAATTTTTCATCGAAAAATTTAGCGCAGATCAGTGTTGGGTTACACAAGCAGAGCTCTAATATGCAATTGCTATTGCAATTATTCCATTATGAATTATCATTAAGCAATCATTACTTAATATATATATATAAATTCTAGTTAATAAAAACATTTAAATAATATGTGTGCGAAATATAACTATAGCGATAGCTATCGATATATTAGCAAAGAGGTCGAGCATTTCTTGGCTATCGTGCTTCGGTCACACTGCTGCACTTACCATCATCGCATAAAAGTTTGGTCGAAAGTACAGCAAATCTACCATTTACTGCACAAAAATAAATAAACTAATTACAAATACGTCTACAACTCACGCCCACAAGTGCAACAAAACGTCGCGTTAATAAATTAACCAACCCCGAAAGGATTGAATGGTGTTGTAGCAGTAGTCGTCAGTCGTTGTGTTCTGTGGCAGGAACGAAAGGAACGGAACGTGTTTGGGGCAGACTTGTTTTTTCTGGTGCCTGTGCGAAAAAGGGGACGCCGCCGCCGTTGCAACAACTAACTGTGCTTTTTTTTTTGGGGGCTGCAGGAGCCCACAGCCAAGCGGCGCAGCTCAACCAGATTTGTTAACCAGCGGAGGGGGGCGTGTGAGCCAGTGTGTGTCTAGATATATATATATACAAGAACAAGTTGAAGCGCACTTGTGTGTATGTGTGTGTGTTAGTGTTGGTGTTTTCAATTGTGCAGGTGTGTGCTTGTGTGAGTTCTGTTGTGCGTGTGTGTGTGCGCGCTGAGGTCTTAATGTCTGCGCTTTTTCCCAGACGAAGACGAAGACGTGAGCAGCACACAGGTGAATTATTGTTGCAATACGCTGAAGCTGCCTCTGCCTTGGCGCTGCTCTAGCCAAAAAGCCAACACACAAAACACAAACGTTCAACAACAACTACAACAACAGCGAGGAATTAAAAAATGCTGCGTTTTCTAAGTCGTCGAAAGGTGCGCAACAACTATGCCGATAATGCGAGCAATTCACGGGTCGCTGGAGGCGGCGGCGGCGGAGGCGGTGGCGTTGCCGTCATTGCAAGCAGCAGCACCGGTGGCGGCTTCCATATTAAGCCCCAACGCATTGTGGTAAACAAAAATAAAATCGACTGTCGCGTTATACTGCTGGACAACACTGACCTTTCCATCGAATTATCGGTGAGTCTAGAATTACAGAAAAAAAAAAAAAAACATCACACTCTGAGCTTATCTATATGTGGACAAGGGTTGCTTATGAGGGGGGTGAAGGGGTGGGTTTGTCGTGATACTTTAGTTTGTTTTCAGCCGAGTACAAACATTCCACGGATTGCGCTGTCTGTGCTGTTTATGTGTGTGCGCGAGTGTGTGTCTGCGTGTCTGTGTGTACGTGTGATAAACACAAAATTTATTGCTGATCGGCAAATATATTAGGAGACGAAAACAAAAATGACAAATAAAATAAACGTGATTAGTTCAGGGCCAATGCAATAATTTGCATGCTAACCACAGTAGTCTATGGCAATTAGAAACTGTTTCCGTTTCACACTTAACTCGAGTTTTGATTAATATATTTGTTTAATTTTGTTAAATTTCAAAATGTATTAATTAGTTTTATTTTTAATTTACTTATCTGTATGAAAAAATACTAATGTTATATTTATATCTTCATGTTGTTTTTATATGGCCACTGCTATAAATTGGTTGATAACTACAGTAGTCCCTGACTAGCTAGAAATCTTTGGCTTTAATGACAATTCCAGTTTGCAATAATTTAATATTTTTATAAGTATTTTTCTAAGCAGAAATGTAAAAATTTAATGAGTTTCATAGAAAAATTGCAATTTAATTTGAATATGTTTATCATTTTCAAATGGTCACTATAAAATTCTAATTGCATTAATAAAATAATTGAATTGGTTTTTAATTGCTTTTGCTTGCAGAAAAAAGCACTGGGAAGTTTTCTCTATGAACAGGTTTTCTATGCCTTGGATATCATTGAGAAAGATTACTTTGGATTGCAGTTTATGGATGCGAACCATGTGAAGCACTGGCTAGATCCCACCAAGCCCATCAAAAAACAAGTCAAAAGTGAGTAATGACAAACAAAACATACAAACACACACACACATAAATACGTGGTTTGTATCTGTATCTGCATCTGTATTTGTATTAATGTTTATAAATTGTAGTTGGACCACCGTACACCTTTCGCTTGAAGGTCAAGTTTTATTCATCGGAACCGAATACGCTGCGTGAGGAGCTGACACGTTATTTATTCTTCTTGCAATTGAAACAAGACTTGCTGGAAGGGCGTCTCGACTGTCCAGATGACAAATCCGCCGAACTCTGCGCGCTGGCCTTGCAGTGTACGTGATTCCCACTTACAAAGAATACAAAGTTATATATATATATATATATATAATATATATGAGCACAATGCCTAACTCGATATGTTGAATTGCCACCATAAATGTGACCTTTGACGTTGCCGAGTTTGAGCCAGACGAACTCTGGGTTATTAGGTTAATGGGTAGCTTGTGCGCATTTCGTATAATAACTTTGTTTTCTGTACGATTTTTAACTAACTATACAATTTTTGTTTGCATCTACAGCGGAATTGGGCGACTATGATGATCAGGTGCATTCAGCTGCTACGGTCTCCGAGTTTCGTTTTGTTCCCGAACAGACGGAGGATCTGGAAATTGCCATATTGGATGAGTATAAGACATGTCGCGGCTTAACGCCCGCCCAGGCTGAGACGGCCTTTCTCAACAAAGCCAAATGGCTGGATATGTATGGTGTGGACATGCACACGGTGCTCGGCAAAGACAGCTGCGAATATCACCTGGGCTTGACACCCACGGGGATTCTGGTGTTCGAGCGTGACCAGAAGATTGGCCTATTCTTCTGGCCAAAGATTAGCAAATTGGATTTCAAGAAGAAAAAATTAACGCTCATCGTTATCGAGGACGATGACGAGGGACGTGAACAGGAGCACACTTTCGTCTTCCGGCTGTACAATGAGAAGGCCTGCAAGCATCTGTGGAAGTGCGCCGTCGAGCATCACACCTTCTTCCGGCTGCGGGCGCCCGTTAAGGGACCCTCGGCCCGGCAAAACTTCTTCCGCATGGGCTCACGTTTCCGTTACTCCGGTCGCACTGAATTCCAGACCACTCAGCAGAGTCGCGCCCGTCGCACCGTTCAGTTTGAGCGTCGGCCCTCGCAGCGATTCGCCAGTCGTCAGTCGCATTTGTTGCGCGAACGGCAGAAGGCATCCCAGGAATCGGCAGCCTCAGCCGTGGCCAGTGTCAATGCTCGGGCGGCCGCCGCTGCTGCAGCTGCTGCCACTGCCGCTGCCACAACTCATGCTGCACCGTATGCTGCGAACAATGAGAACAACAACGAAACATTTGATTCGCTCATTTCGGCAGATCCGTTTATCACCGTCACCCCCTCACCCTCCGTTCTGACTGTCATACAGAATTCGGCCATTATTGAACCGGACGCGGCATGCAGTGCTTCGATTAGCTCGTCGACTCATGCGGCTGCCACTTGCCCCTCCCTGGGTCGTAATTCACTTAAGTCCAACTTTAGCAACGATGATCCGGCCTACAGCAAAATTGGTTCCATTGGCAAGGCTGCGGGTCTTTCTGTGAAGTAAGAACTTTCTCTCTTTAAATTTCATAAGACTTTATTTAATTTATAATTATTTTTTAACAGACTGGAGCCGGAGTACACGCCACCCTATTCACCCAATACCACCAAGAACTTTGACGAAACGAATCCGTTTAGGAGTGCGGCTGCTTCGCATCATGGGAGCTTTGGCAAGGCCTCAATTAGCTCAGGCCAGCTCAGGTGTGTGTTGCGGAATTTGTTTTGCCCTTTCATTGCTATTCTTATTGTTGTATCGCTTCTTGACTAATACGCATTGTTTGTATTTCTCATGCATTTTGTATTGTTGTATTCTCGTATACTGTGTGTATCATTGTGCAGTGTTAGGAGCGGCTTATCGGATAAAGATAGAGAGCTAGATTCATTACTTAAGTCCATTGTCAAAGATCCATCCCCATCAGTGCTCGCAAACGAAGCCATTAACGATGCTAACAGTATCAGGTAGCGTAAATAATTCAATATCACTTTTATATCTCATAAATCGCTCGTATTCTAATGCAAAACAAAATGTGCTTTTCCCTTTCTTAGAGTTACTATTAACAAGACCTTTGACATGGATCACAACACGGAGACACTTAAGCGACTATCGACAACAAATGAGAAGCCCAACAATCAAGTGAAGCTTGCCAATGTGGGCGCCACTGCGTTGCCACCGGGCAACATCAAGTGCAATATACTTAAGGGTAACATTTTTAATTATTTATCATCAATTTTCAATTGTTGCTGAAACTCTTTGTTTTTTTTTTTATCATAGCGCGCGTGGAAGAAGAACTAGGTGCCAGTGGAAATGCCAAGTTGACCAATCAAATGTTTGTGCCCGCTGCTCACTCCAGCAGCAGCAACATGCACGTGAACAACAACAATCACATTGGCAGCAACAGCAGCAGCAGCAATCATACACACAGCGATGGACCCGATTCTCTGAATGCCACCTACATATCAGTGGTGAGTTTTTCCACTCCAAAATAGATATAACAAAAAAAACCAGTTAGCCCCATGCCTTGCACTTATTTCATGCTTTCTGTACATTTATTTTTATTTACATTCGTTGTGTGTGCACTTTGTGTTTTGTGTGTGGTGCTTGTTTGCCCGCCTGCTGTTTGTGTGTGTGTGTTTGTTGTCATTGTTGTTGTTGGATGTTTGGCTTGGCTATGAACACACACAAAAAAACAGGGCGGCGATAAGTTGACGCTCAGCATACCGGAACAGAAGCCGAGCAGTGGCAGCGCCAGCGCCAGCGGCAGCAGCAGCTCGAGCACCAACAATAGCAACAGCAATGCTAATGCAAATACAATTGCTAATGCTAATGCTAATGGCCGGGCCAGCAGCAACTCACCCTTCAGCAATGCCACCTTTGTGTCTGGCTTCAGTGGGCCACCAACGCCGCCGTCGTCGCTGCCAGCGACAATAAACAATACGAACAACAGCACTTTGGCAGCAACCAGTGTGACCAACATAAGCACGCCCAGCGGCACAGCTGCTAGCATTAATGTTACTTCCAGCAGCAGCAGCAGCACTGCCACAGACCTGGCTGCGACTAGTAATAGTGGCAATGGCAGCTCCACAACTCCCTTGCTGAGCAATGCCTCGGCAGCCGAAATACTCATTAATGAAATCTTCATTAACAATATAATAAACAACAACAGCAACAGCAATAGCAATAGCAACAATACCAGCAGGTCAGAGGCGGCAAAGGCCAAGTCCTCGACAACGACAACGACAAATACAACGTCAACGCCTAGCGCTGGCACATTGCTCTTCTCCACGCTCAGTGAGCAGGAGCGCTTGGAGGCGCAGAAGTCGAATCAGCAGCAACCCAATCAGAGCCAAGTTGATGGGCCGCAGATTGAAAAGGTTTGGTCAATTCAGAGTTGTGAAACTGTCTGTCCTTTAACGCGCCTTGCAAACTAACATTTGTCTTCATTTCAATATGCACCTAATATTAACAGCTTCTTTTTCAAATTTATATATATATATATATCTTTTTGCAAATAATCAAACTCAATACTATTCGCAGAAGAACAGCAGCAGCAGCAGCAACAATCAACAGGAGAACATTCGCATTCCATCCAATAATAGCAGCAAGGATATGGTCTCACCATGGCTGGTCTCATCGGAAATCGTTTCAGCTCCGAAGGGACGTGAGCCGACCATAATACGCAAATCCGTTATTACAACACAGTTGTAATTTTTATTGTTTAAATTGAACAATTTTTATCCGTAAGACTTAATGATCGTATTTATATATATAAGAAGATATAGCTATGGCAACTTTAGACAACATTCGTTTAAGCATTCCACGAAACAGCAACATATAAGACAATGAGAGAGCAGGTCCAATCAAAAAGAACTAAAATACAATGTTAACTGTCCATTAAATGTGCCTTAAATTATACTTATATGTATTATTACATAACAATAATATATACAATGTACATGTGCGATATGTGTGCTCGGTTAACGAGAATGAAATGTGCTTAATGAAACAGTGTACTTAAACCATACATAATGTATTCTATTAATATTAATAAGTGTGTATAGACTGGATTTTTAACAAGCAAAGTGATGTCTTTCTGCTTAATATACAACGATCTATATTATAGCTAAGAAAATGTGACAAAATATATATTTTTTAAAATTACAGTATTCCAATTAACAGACAAAACAAAAATAAAAGATCAACGAATGTCGCATATCGCTAGACTTGCAATTGAATATTTGTATATGAATTCAATTTTAAATCTAGTGCCGGCAAAACTGGCAGCTAACTGAATAAAATCTACTCATATATACATTTTATTATATTTCAATTGTTAAGTGCAAAGAAAGCAATTAAAAACCTTTTTTGTATACAACTTTAAAACAACCAATGCATTTCTATAAATATGTGTATTAAAAACATATCCAATAAAGCAAATTGTGTGTGTGCGCGTATGGTAATAGTTTCGGGATAGTTGGGCTCTTTTCTGTATTTCAATTAGGCAGTCCATTCCAGGAAGCCACCAGCTGCCATGTGACCTGCAATGTTCAAGTACACACCACCAACAGCAGCAGCAGAAGGAGCAGCCGAAACACACATGTACTTGAAATTCCAAGATGTGTATTTTTGCAGCCGCCGAGGGTCGATTTGTGGCACTGCTGCAATTAGAAGAAGACAGCCGACTGGCACTTTTAATGTTTGATTCCAAAAGTCAACGGCAATGTCTCCACACACACGCACACACTCTGCTGTGTGTGTATGAGTTTTATATCTTTGAGAACACATTTGTTGACGTTGCCTCTGTTTTTTTTTATTTTTATTTTTTGTTATTTTTCATTTTCATATTTGTTATTTTTAGCTGACTAACAGCAACGAGTTCGACGAGGGGGTAGTTATTGCATCTGCTGTTGGGCTGTGGAAAATGTACTTGTTTGGAAAAGCGAACGCGACTATTTCTAGATCTAGATAAGCATGTGTATAGAGAATGTGCACACACACACACACACACACACACACTGATGATTTCCACACCTTTTGGCAACCGCTTCTCGCGGTGGGTGTGCGTGTTGTGCAAAAATTATCATTATGTGCTGCATGCAATGCTAAAAATAATACGACTGCTGCAAGCAAAGAAATGGAATAAATCAAAAGTCAATATTTAATTTAAAATGGATGCTATTTATTTGTAAAACTGTAAATTTCATATGGTTGTTTTATCTCAATTTCTCCGTTCGTCTTTTGCGACACTTCCAATAAATATTAATATAAATATAATACATTTCATTGCTGTCTGATTAATTGTCAAATATGGTATTGGTTTTGGCTGGGCAGCAAGAGGTTCAACTTAAAATTAATCATCATTATTCATTAATCTCTAGGCGCCTCCACGGAGGCGACGCCGTTTGTTTTGTTGTGTGCGTGTGCATGTGCGTGTGTTGTGTGTGCTTGTGCTTGTGCTTGTGTGTGTGGGTTTGTTGTGCCATTGCTTAGAAGCACTTGCGGTGCACAATGCCAGGGCCGGACTCGTCGTATTCCTGCTTGGAGATCCACATCTGCTGGAAGGTGGAGAGAGAGGCAAGAATGGAGCCACCGATCCAGACGGAATATTTGCGCTCTGGTGGTGCAATGATCTTAATCTTGATGGTGGATGGCGCCAGGGCAGTGATTTCCTTTTGCATACGATCGGCAATACCGGGATACATGGTGGTGCCACCGGACATAACAATGTTGGCATACAGATCCTTACGGATATCCACATCGCACTTCATGATCGAGTTGTAGACAGTCTCGTGGATGCCGCACGATTCCATGCCCAAGAACGAGGGCTGGAAGAGGGACTCGGGGCAGCGGAAACGTTCGTTACCAATGGTAATCACCTGACCGTCGGGAAGCTCATACGACTTCTCCAACGAGGTCGAGGCAGCAGCTGTGGCCATTTCCTGCTCAAAGTCCAGGGCAACATAGCACAACTTCTCCTTAATGTCGCGCACAATTTCACGCTCAGCGGTGGTGGTGAATGAGTAGCCACGCTCGGTCAAGATCTTCATCAGATAGTCGGTCAAATCGCGACCAGCCAAGTCCAGACGCAGGATGGCATGGGGTAGGGCATAACCTTCATAGATGGGCACTGTGTGGGAGACGCCATCGCCAGAGTCCAGCACAATACCAGTGGTACGACCGGAGGCATACAGGGAGAGCACAGCCTGGATGGCCACATACATGGCTGGTGCGTTGAATGTCTCAAACATGATTTGCGTCATCTTCTCACGATTGGCCTTGGGGTTCAAAGGCGCTTCGGTGAGCAGCACTGGGTGCTCCTCGGGTGCGACACGCAATTCATTGTAGAAAGTGTGATGCCAGATCTTCTCCATGTCATCCCAGTTGGTGATGATGCCATGCTCAATGGGGTATTTCAGGGTGAGGATACCTCTCTTGGACTGCGCCTCATCGCCCACATAGGAGTCCTTCTGGCCCATACCGACCATTACGCCCTGATGGCGTGGACGACCCACAATCGAGGGGAAGACAGCGCGGGGCGCATCATCGCCGGCAAAGCCAGCCTTGCACATACCGGAACCATTGTCCACAACCAATGCAGCAACTTCATCATCACACATCTTGGCGTCTGGTCTGTGTTAACTGCAAATAGACAGCAATTAAATATACTAAATAATATTTGTTTTTTCGACGAAAGGAACACAAGTTTCCGAACGTGTCTGATTGAGATAACTGTGTAAAATGAAAAAGTTCTAAATTATGAAAACTACTCAGAATCAACACAAATCATCAAAAAGCTACTTGGATTTGTGAATGAATTTGAAAAGAAATTATTATATTTTATTTGATTTATTTTTTGTACTAACCGTTTTTTGGTAAGAAAGAAGAAATGTAAATTGAATAGCAACACTTTCGCTGTAGAACTGCGAGTGGCTGCTGGATTGTAATGAGCTAATATTTATACCATTTGTTCGACCCTCAGTCGCACAGATCTTCCACACACACACACACACGCACACACACACATAGCAGACACAGATACAGAGCGGCGACGTTGCTTCTCAGACATATGCAGAACATGGATGCACATTTCGCTTAAAGGGGAAATTTTTGAATATCTTTAAAAATAATATTTTTTCTTTCATAATTTCCGAGAGGCCAAAACAGACGTCGTCGCTGAGCAGAGGGTAAACAAAAATTGCTCACAAACATAGAAAAATACACACACACACACACACACACTCATACATGTGTGTGCCATCCTCCGTGATGGCATCGTAGGCGTTGTTCTGCTCGGCATTTTTTGTGTTTGTGTGCGTAATTATTTATTTTTTGTTTTGTCTGATTTTTAATCAACATTCGCACGTTGGTCCAATCCATACATGGGGATGCTTGGAACTCTCTCTCTCTCTCTCTCTCTCTCTCCCTCTGCTCGGGCAGAGAGCACACTCGTAATTAGAAAAAAAGAATTTCAAAACAAAACAAAAAATTAAGTATCGAAAATACGCGCCACATATTTTCTGCTATAATTCGTTGGGTGTGCATGTGGGTGTGAATGAAGGTGGATGTTGATGTTGATGTGGAAGCGCTTCTGGTGGTGGTGATGATGGTCTATCCTGAGATATAGGTTTCGGCCCCATAATCACTAGTCGAATATTGTTAATTGCTCGCGCAATGCACTTGTAGTTTAGAAAATGCATTGCACTTAAAAAACCAACATGTTGAAATCATCAATTATGAAAATATAGCTAAATTTAATTTAGCACAATACAGTTTCAGCCCAGCTAATGTTTACTTATTTATTAAGTTGAAAACATTAGGAAATATATGTTTGTTGTTTACACAACAGCTTCTGGTATTTTTTTTGGACTATCAATAAGTAAAAATATATTTAAAAAAAAAAATACAAATATCGTGCGCTCTCACGTTTTAGCATGAGATTCTTTGACGCTGACGATTGGAATTCTATTTTTAATACAGATTTTTAAACTGAATTTATATATAGCTATGTTTGGCCAGTTAATACAGGTGCAAAACACTGCACGGGCCTTGAACGACTAGCATATACCCTAATAAAGACAATATTCAAAATAATATACAATATGTAAAATAAGACACTTTATTAATTTATTGCATTATTTTTAATCAGTAGATCAGATTTACTATTTGATTTATTTGAATCGCATGTTCATTCATTAAAACTATTAAGAATTGTATTAATGTTTGTATAATTTCATTGAAATACTTAAATATTAAATTAACACATTTATTTTATTCAGAATGAAGGACATGTTGAGGTCGGGCATATTGGACTGGACTTTATTTGGTATGACTTCCATGTACTTCGTTTCCATAAATATCTTTTAGCGCCAGAGTATTTATTAGCCTCAATTTATTTAATTAACACTGACATGTTAATTGCCTATTGAATTAATTAAATAATAACTTTCAGTTTGTAACTAGTTCTTTCAGGGTCTGCAAGTAAAGTGTTGAAACTTGCCAACAATTTCTTAGTATATCTATAATTAAACTATAGTTGTACATATTAAATTGATTCTATATCAAAAATGTTTTGTAACATTGAATGAAATTCAGTGAAATATTAAATATACTTATCAAAAATTTATTTAGCCACAAGCAGCTGATTGAATTGTGTTGGCCAGCAACAACAAAAACATGCCAATTTGATGATACCACAACAAATGTGTAAATCTAAAAATATGTGCTTATATTTTGTGTATTTTATTTTTTATTATGAGAACATCTACATATATATTTATATATTATTTTTGTGTATGGGGCAGCCGGCGCAGTGGGCCACCACCTTTTAAGGATGCATCAACTAAGGAGGTGATGACGACCACGAACAGTGGCACTTTTAAATATTTTTAAAGCCAAAAATCAAAGTTGATTAAAATAATAAAGTTCATTTTTATTTCCCTTATTATTAAGCTGCTTATGTTTAACAATATTTTGTCTGATTGGATTCTTTTCTGCATATCCCCAAATGTTGCAATAAAGTTTAAACCAGTTTTCATTTTTTTTAATTGCAAATTTAAATTATAACGTGTATATATTTTGATTTGAAATTTATCTATTTAAATAAACTGTTTTTAGTCCATGTTAAATAAGTAAATTCAAAGATATATATATAAAAAAAAGTAGAGGTCTGTCAGAAAAATTAAAGCAATATTTTAAAAAGCAGATTTGGTTAATTTGGAATATATTTTTTTTATCATTTTTTTGGATGGGGTCTTAGAAGACACTGTAAATCAACGACAACTGCTTGGATTAAGACAAGCAGCCGCAACGGTAACGCTGCCGTGCATTCCACGCCATATTGCAATTTGTATTTTTAAATTGAATAATGTGCCAAAAGAATATGCAAAACTTATAAGTATTTGTACTATATAAATATATATTTATAAATGAATACGAATATTTTTTGCAATCTGTATTTTCCAATCAGTGGCAATTTTCGTCATGTCAACATGGTTGCACCAGGCGTATGCGTAATCTTGCCTCTTTTTTCTCTTAGCAGCGCCCAAAGCGGCGATGCAGGCAGCGGAGTGGCCTGAGGCGTGTGCGCCACTTAACCACCAGTAAATACACCACACACTCCAGGACGAAGACACCGCTGGCGAGCAGTGTAAGGACGCTCGTGAAGGCAAAGGCGCCATGGAATGCGGACAGTGTTAGCGCTTTGAAGGCAGCAACCTGCACACCTGAGATCTGCTCCTGAATCATTCGCACCATATCCAAGTCGCGTGCCCACTTCTGTATGTGTCCCGACTCGATGACGTGCTGTATAACCGCATTGATGTGGTGCAGCAGATGATATTTCTTCGGCAGCAGCATAGCCACCGGATAGACATAAAGGGATTCCTTGCGCTCAAAGCAATATAGGCGATCTCGCTGAATTCGGGCATTGTAGAAGGCATGTTGCCGGGACACGGAAACGACCAGATTTTCTTGGTCCGCGGCATTATTGAGACAGTCCACAAAATTAAAGCATATTACAAAATTTTCTCGTATATACTTGAAGATCTACAAGGAGGTAGAGATGGGGGGGAGTCAATATGAAAGTGAAACAGATTTACAGATGTCCACTGGCACCTACCTCGCCCTCTTTGCTGAGATGCCTTACATTCTCGGAGCTGATCAAAATACTCATGCGTTCGCCATAAATCTCCTCCAGCTCACTGATTTGGGCTTGTGTCGTCGGAGTTGTTAGTGTGCTGATCAGAAAACTCTGATACGTGTTGCTGAAGAAGAAGGCCAGCAGAAAGGCCATAAGGAAGAGTAAACGCAAGGCACTTGGCAACGCTTGGGCATTCACAGTGACGGCCTGGGTGACCAGAATGCCCAGCATGCGTATGCAGATGGACAGATAGTTGCGCTGACTCTTCAGCTTAAAGCCGGACAAGTGCTGCACCAGCAGCACAGCCAACGAGTTGACCACAATGGTCAGCAGCAACAATAGCCAAGTCGTGGCATCAAAGCTGGCCAAAAAGTTGAAAAGGCTATGCTGGCGCTTTGCCTTTGCCACGCACCAGGTGAGCTCATCCTGGTGATACGGTGTGGAGCTGGATACAAACTGACTGATTTTCGGATCTTCATCGATGCCGCCCACAATCATTTCGAGTTTTCTGTTTAATATTCAAATATACAAATAAAAAATAGTTTAATCGTTTATTTAGTAAAAAGAGTCCACAATCATTTACAAAGATTTTAATAAATAGAAATTAAGTTTGAAATTAAAGCTATAAAATAATTTTAAATAACTAAAGGTAAAAAATAAAACTTGAAATAAACAAATTAAAAAAAAAAAAACAGTCCACAATCATTTCCAAAGATTATAATAAATACAAATTAAGTTTAAATTAAAGCTATATTAAAAATTATAAATAATTAAAAGTAACGAAATTTAAACTTAAAATAAACAAAATAAAAAAATAAAAAACAGTCCACAGTCATTTTCAAAGATTTAGTTTAAAATGAAAGTTAGAAAATAATTTATAAATAATTAAAAGTAGTAAAAAATTAAAATTTAAAAAAAAATAAAACTAAAAAAATATATCCTTAGATATAGGATATTAATAAATTATTCAAAATAAAATTCATTGGAAGTATTATTGAAATAAAAAACAGGTTATGAAACTAGATAAGAATATGAATATCGTTGAAATGGTAATTATACATTTTGACCCAAAATATTTTTGTTAATCTAAAGAATGAGCCTTGGCCAAAAAAATATGGCACTTGTAAATCGGTTTAGTTCTGGTATTCCAAGTTTAGTTTAGTTTTTTGAATGAGATAAAAAAATCAGATTCTTAAATCTACGTCTAAATATACGAAAGAAATAGCAATACATCAAACTTGTATAAATTATATTATAATTAATTTTTTATTCTTTTAAATAAATATAAAAATAACATAACTAAAAACTCGCTAATATTGTAAATATTATATGTAACATAGAATATATAAAAATTAATTATTTCTTAAATTAAATGTAATAATTTGATATATTTGGAAAATGTTTTAATTGTGTTTAGATTTTCTTCTATTGGTTCTGATATTATAAATTCTCAATAGGACATTTTTCTGATCTAATATAACAATTTAGATAATAATTATAATATAATTTAGTAAATTAAATTGTTAGTCAGTCATTTAATTGGGTATCTTAGTCAAAGGGTTTTTCTATATCAGTTTCAGTTAAAATTTCAGTCAACAAAAACTGAAACTCATCAATCAAAATAAATCAAAATTTACGTCAATCCACTTACCCCTCGATTAGAAGCTGGAACAGATGGAATACATTGTTGCTTTTGGTGGTGTAATCGATACTCACATGGAGTCGCTGGGCAATGGTCTGCGTTAGTTGATACTCGATGCCAGTTAATATTGACACACTAGCCGATTCATCGGCTTGATTTGTACCCGGAATTTCATCGTCGACATTGATATAGTCTGTATCTATTTCATCATTATAATAATAGCTAGGAGCGGTTTCGTTACCCGTTCCACCTGCATCGTTATATGCTGTGCCCTGGGCCTGGGCCTGGGTTTGGGTCTGGGTAATGGCGAATATGTAGGGCTCCCAGGGACCACGATAACCAGCTCTAATGGGACAGTCGCTCAGATCACGGGGGAATTTATCTTCAAATCTAGCACGTACATGTTGTTCAATTTTAATTTCTGGATGATCCGATTTGGATGTGTTATTGAAGCCCTTGTTTTCTTGATGGTCTCTTTCAGAGCTATTATTCTCACTTTTCTGGGCAGTCGCAGAAGAGTTGAAAGCGATAAATGTGGAATCATTATTTTTATCAATTTGTTCCAATCCATTAACATAATCCACTGCAGTTGCTCTTTTTTCATTTTCTCTGGCTTCAGTTGGTTCGTCATGGTTAATGGCTTCCAATTCCGCTTCTCCAATAGCTTGATTAAATTCGCTCTCAATTTCGTCCTCAAAATTTGTGTCCTCGTTATCGAGTTCACTGCTGGATTCGTCATCCTCCTCAGCTTCTTCATATCTACAGGAATCCAAGAACTCTACGGCAATCACACGATTACCACAATTGTTATCCGGATGATATGGAAAGACAGTCTTGCCAGAGTAAAAATTGTTTTCATCACTCTTCCCGATTACATTCACATTGTAGAGATGGTTGCCCATGAAGCTCAAGAGTATCTCGACCATCAAGTCGGTCATCTCTTCGTCTGTCTCCTCCACAGAAGCCAAATACACCACAAACTGTGCCAGCGGGTTCCAGTTGAGCATGCTCTTCCACAGAGCTATCGTCTCATCCAAGTCCTCATCGTCCAGGTTGTCCACAACCAGAAAATAACATTGTGGCTTCTCTTGCATTAATTGCTGCCCTTCGAAGTTAGTTTTTGTGTGCGTCACCAAAATGCTCCATGGTAAATCCGGCCGACCATTAAACTCACGCAGCAGCTGGTCCTGAATATCACGGCTATTGGGTGTGACACTCATGCAGAGCACAGCACCGGAGAGTGCATCTCCGGAATTAAAGTATTTGTGTAGCAGGGCCAAGTTGCATGCTGCCTGGGACTTGTCCTCGCTGCGTAACTGCATTAAATTGATGCCAAAACCATTACCCACAACTGTGAACAATGTCAGCTGGAGCAGTATAACTGCTGCCAGCGTAGTGGTACCACCACTTGGTTGTTGTAATGTTGCTGTTGACATGCGATCGACAACTAAATGGGAAACGCCCTCGATGTGGCTTAGCTGATTGAAGCACTCTAAGCCTCAAGGGGCCATGTTATTATTATCCAATTACCCATGCTAATATTCAATGCCTGAATTCGACCTAGGGCCAAATCAAAATTATTACTATTATTTGTTTTTATGTTTGTTTTGGTTTTGATAGGCCCTGCATGCTTTTAACTCCAAAGATTAGAAACTATCGTGTAAGCAAAAAAAAAAAAAACAACATTAAGTCGGCCTATTTAATAAGTAATATTTCTCCATCCACACCCAGAGTTTGCCACAACTATCTTGGCTATGACAAACTGGATATTGCACAGTTAAAGCAAAATACCAACAAAAAAAAAAAACAAATAAAAAGGAAAAGTAAAAAAACGCGCTAAAAACGCCAACGTGAAATCTCTCAAGTCGGTGTTCACTGTTGATAGACGCATGATTTTTTTTTTTAGCTATTGCCACACAAGTTGCATACAAAATTGGTTGTTAACGTGTGCACATTTAAAATACAAGGCAATGCTCTACTTTTGGGATATTCTGTATAGCGTTTGTCAAAAATTTCAATTTAATTTATAGCATTTGTTACACTATTAACACCTGCATTCAAGATACCAGTTTGGATATATTCAAAGAAGTAGTATACAAAATTGTTTATTACAATATTTACAAGTTGGTTTTTTTTAATTAAGTAAACTGTCAAACATAAAATATAAAAAATAAACGATTTTTCGTTTTGACTTTTTAATATTAAGAAATGATTTATTGCACAAAAATTTAAAAATGACACAAACTGCCTAAAAAGTTGAGAAACACATAACTAAACGCATTATACATTTAAAATAATCGCTTAGCAATTGACTAAAAAATGTAAAATTAAATAAAATTTTTGATGTGACTTTAAAAAAAAAATCCACCGTGTTCACAGAGCTATTAAATTAGTTAAATGTTGAATTTGCTAGTTTTCAATCGTATTTGTATTCTAAAGAATCACATAGATATAAATTATAAAGTTCAGGGGTTTTTCCTAAATGTTTTCATCCCTTTTTATTTGTTATTTGAAATGAAAGATACGCAACAAAAGATCTAATAAAATAATTTAAATATATGACTTTCACTTTTTGTAAGCTGATGCCTAAAGTGATTTATATACATATACATATTGCTGTAAGTTATTTGCATCAGTATATACAACTGCGACAAAAATTATAGTCCCACTGCCACAAGAAATGGTTTTTAATGTATCTTTGGTTAAGTTTAGAGAACCTATGAAAACATTTTTAGAATTGAAACTGAGAAAAACTGAACTTGGCAAATAAACAAGTCTTATTATTTTCTTTATAGTTTAAGAACTTATCTATAGAATATTCCATTTCATAATATTATATATATATATGTATATATTGTTCAATGGTTTTTAATACTTTAATATGATATTATATAAATATAATATTTATTCAATTATAGATAACATAACTTTTTTAAATAATTTTTAAATATTATTTTTAGGACATATACATAAACTATAATTATTGTGTCACTTATGCAATTAACCACAACTTTTAGTTATTCACTTTTTAGCACCGCCTTATCTGAACCAACACCTCCAAAGTCCGCCTCAGCAACAGCAGCGGCGACTGCCCCAGCGTCGGGGGTTCTGCCCCAAAGGCGTGGTGCTGGCCTTCATTGAAGTGAATTTATATACAATATATCTATTTGACCATTGCCTGATTTATGGCAGCCGAAATGGGAGTATGCACAGCAAAAGTGTTGCACTGAACCCAATTAAAAAGACGAGTCAGTTTGACTAGGAAATACCCTAAAGGCAAATGTTAAACATGTTATTTTAGTTTTGTGTTTAAAAAGCTTTAAGCACTTATTTCTTTTAGCCGAAACTGGAATAATGAAAAATTACCAATGCGTCGCATTTTCCGATTAACAAGACAAATTTACAAAATTTTTATAGTAGTCTGACAGAGGAATTTGGCTATATCGACTCGCCTTTTGGTGCTGACTACAAATATATCTTGATGAGTTTAGCGATGCCTGTTACAGACTTTTGCACAATTTGTCTACACCCTTTTTACACTATTAATATTGGCTCAGCGTATAAAAAGCAAGAAAACGAATAAATTTATATATATATATATATATATATATATAATTGTATGTTGCACAAAACACTGATACTGTGCAGCTAGGTAAATGCAGAGTGATATCGAAAATCTAGTATACCATGATGGTTGGGGGAAATCAGCGGAAACTGAAAGTATAAATACACATTTGTGGTAAGTGCCGTTGATGGAAAACCGGCTTTTGGCGCACCTCTTGCGGAGGTGGAGTCTTTAACGATCTGATATGTAGATCTAATTGGCTAAACGGGATAGTTCTATAGTGAGTTTTAAGCGAGCACTTTAGGGGCACTTGTGGGGCGTTGGAAATCTCGATTTAATGTCCATATTATTAATTAAGTTTTATGCCAAATTAGCCGAGCAAACGTTAACAAATTGATTCAACTGAAAGGCTTTGTCAACACTTCAAATCCATGAAACTGACAGGCAGCAGCCTTGGCGATTCGCAAAAAGTGCTGTTAATAGTTGGCCACAAATATTCAGATGCAATTAAAATTGATTATCAAACGGCACACAAACTACACAATTTGGAGTAATAACAAAACCGATTGAGGTGCTAATGACGTCTGGCTATGCGTAAATGGAGAGCACCACCAGACGCCCGGACAGTCATTCAAAAAAATATGTAACTACACTCGGAAAAAAAACGCACATCATAAAATTGTGATTAAAAAAATGTACAGATTTGTAATACGTGCAGAAATGTAACGTAAAAAATGTTGTTCTTTAGCATATTTTTTATTTTAATTTTCATTTTGAATAATATAAGTTAAACATTAATTTTAATATTTATTTTTTTATTCTTTTTTTTTAACATTCCTTAATTAAACTTTATTATTTGGCGACTTAATATTAAAAATGACTAATACATATTAGCAAATCAAAATTAATCTCTTTAGTACTAGAATAAAGAACAGTGTTTTTTTTTTTAACTGTATTATAACAACGATTATAAATGTATTTCTTAACCAAAAATTCAAATAGTACAACGTTAACAGCCATAAGCCAGTAACTGGTCAAATGTGCATTAAACATTAAGCGAATGATTGCGGCTATTAATCTTCATCTGAGTAAAGTCGTCACTTGGCCAGACTCAAACGGGGCGGGTCCAGGGAAGGCGGCAGCGTAAAATATGGCGCCGATTTGGATGTAGTGTTTCTCTATGAATTGGTTACTTTCGAAATAAAAATCAGCTAATGAGCGACTTGTGAGGGCACCGAAGCCATTGTCGTCGTCGTCGTCGTTTGTGAAAGGAGAACTGATACCATTGTTGCCAACGCATGCCTCGTGGCGATGTCACTTACACCCACTTCACAATATTCAGTTTTAACTCCAATTCCGGCTTGACTTTCGTAATCGTAATCGTAATCGTAGTCATAATCGTAATCGTAGTCATAATCGTATTATATTCAAGAGCAATAATCATGTAGCAGTTTGACTTCGAGCGACGCAAGTTGCGGTTTAATCATTATATTATTGCTACCAATGTCTGTCAATATGGCCTTGACTTTGGCCAAGTTGTCTGCCTAGAATCGGCAATCACCAAATAGTACACATGTACACACATTTGCATAATTAATCAGTAAATAAGAGCACTTTAGCCGCTTAATGAATTTTTGAGTAAATAACATTTGTAGCCAAAGTGAATGTTTTTGTTTTTCTTATGACTTTGGCGGCTGGAATTCAAACCTTTTATGTGTCCAATTAAAACGAACAAGCTGAACTTTACAATAATGACTAGACTCTAATGGTATATTTGGCAACTCGATCATATGCCTTCGGCTCATTCTCAGCTACTCCACATGCCCAATGCATAGAATACCCAAAATCTACGAGAGCTGCTCTAACTTGGCTAATTCAGGCGGCAAACCAGTCGGCAAACCAGATGTTGTTGTTATTGCAGTTGATATGTTTTTTGTGTTTCTCTGTTTGCTGTTATTGCAGTCTCTATTTTGTCGTCTACAAATGCTATTTTATTTTTATTTATATTTGCCTTGCATAACAACTTTTCGCCTATTTCATATTTTGTTAAGTTTTGCACAAAGTAAAAAAAAAACGTATTTATTAAAATTGATCAAAAATATGATGATTTGTTCGTAGTTTTGTATATATTTTATATGTGGCTTTTACTTTTCATTGCGATATCACATATTTTATTTTCGGCAATCAAAGTGTACTATGAATGGTCAGCGGTCAGCAAAACAAGTTGTTGTCTAGAGCTTGCCCTAGTTCCTGGACACTAACTGGGCTTTCACCAATCTCCCGAGTCTGGAGTCGCCACATGGGCCAGTTTAGTGCATGTGCCCCCAAGTGTTATGAAATTCAGTTGCAATTCACTTTAGTTCACTTGTCGGCAACATTCGTGCTGAGGTCTGCAACTGTTTATCTCATTTTTATCAAATCCTTTGCATTAACCTATAAGTTATGAAAATAACGAAAGCTAATACAAAATAAATAATTCAATTTACCTTTGATCAGAATATACATAAATTTATTATTAATATTTATCAATATGAGCAGCCTTGAACTGTATGCAAAATTTCTGTAGTTTTCAACAGTTCAAAGTATAATGCTATAAACATCAACTAATACAGATAGTTTATGATAAAAAACAGCCCATCCAGAGTCCATAAAAAATGAATAATTCAAAAAAATGAGTATTTATGAATTTATTAGATATTCATTGACTAATTTAAATGTGAATAAATTGAAAGCGCATAATTTTTTTTTGCATGGTATAGGAGATATATATTATTATCGTATATACAAAAATAAATATTACTAATCTATGTTGTCGACCTTTAAAGCTATAGAGAAAAGTTTAGCATACTTAAATGCTTTTTACATACAGAAATTTGTATTTTTAGTGTAAATACATTTTTGCTGGATACTGGTTTAAATTAGGAAAAGAGGTAACCAGACAATAAACATTTGGGTTAATTATAAAAGTCTTATGAAATTTGTACCTGTATTTACACATTTGGATTTTGTGTTAATCATCCCAAACTAATTATATTCTAGATTACAATATAAACAGGTTTGATTTAATACAATTGTTTAAATAGGTGTTTTTAATTTGCACAATTCGATTATTGGGTTAAGAAAAGAAATTCACTCCCGTGATTCCAGACAGACTGGTTCAGAAGATTGTGCGCATTTTCGTGCACGAGATGCTTCGCATTCCAAACTAATTAAATAACAAAACAATAAAATTTTAAAAATATTGCAAATGATAACACAATTATTCTAGAAATTATTTAAGCTTGTTTATCTCGTTTTACAGAATAACAATGATGCTCTAAGGTTCATTAACTTATATCTAATTGTAACAGAGTATCTTTTGTTTATATACAGTAATACCAGGAATTGTGCAGAGCATAATTAATTTATTACTATTTGACTGATTCAAAATAAAAGTTTTAATTAAAAACTGACAGCTTAACAAATGGATAAGTCCTGACGCGCGACAATTAGTTCCATATGAAGTTATATATGAAAGGTTGGAGCATTTAAAACGCTTGTCAATGTATAAGAGCACAAAATGTTGACTAAAAATCGGAACTGAAACTGCTGTTATTTTCTCACCGATTTTTGTTATTTACTCTTTAATAAAATACGTGAAATGGTTGAGTATTTGCTGTTGCTGAAGATGTGAATTTGAGATAAAAGTAGGTAGCAAAATTTGAATTTAAGTCACTTACTTATTTAAAAAAACACTCAAAATGGTGTTAATAATTATGATTATATCATAAATATTCTAGAAGTGATTTAAGCTTGTTTATCTCGTTTTACAGAATAACAATGATGCTCTAAGGTTCATTAACTTATATCTAATTGTAACAGAGTATCTTTGGTTTACGATATATACAGTAATACCAGGAATTGCGCAGAGCATAATTCATTTATTACTCTTTGACTGATTCAAAATAAAAATTTTAATTAAAAACTGACAGCTTAACGCTTGTCAATGTATAAGAGCACAAAATGTTGTCTGAAAATCGGAACTGAAACTGCTGTTATTTTCTCACCAATTTTTGTTATTTACTCTTTAATAAAATACGTGCAATAGTTGGGTATTTGCTGTTGCTGAAGATGTGAATTTGAAATAAAAGTAGGTGGCAAAACTCAAATTTAAGTCACTTACTTATTTAAAAAACACTCGAAATGGTGTTAATAGTTATGATTATAAGGTCAAAATTAATGCGCTTGACTGAATTTTTATTTGAATATTGCTGATTAAATATTCAATAGCAAAAATCACAAACGAAACAATATGCACAGAAAGGGTATTGTTAAACACGAACATTGCAGCATGCAACGTTGCTGTGTTTGGCATTTATTTAAAAAAACACACACAACTCTTATAAAGTTCAGTGTGGCTGTGAGACGAGCGCAGTTGCAAAGCGGCAGCCGCAACGCTTGGACGTGTTGGAAACGGTAAAACTACGGAAACGAATGCGAAACGAATTTAATAACAACAGATCAGCAGCAGCAGTCGCAGCAGCAGCAGCAGCAGTTAACCGAAAGTGTCTAAAAGTAAGCTAATGCTACATGCAAACCCAACAAACGCCAACAAATTTAACAGTTCGTCGCAGATAGGCAAAACAAAAGACTTAGGCAACGAACGCGAATGCATTTGTCTGTTTTGGCACGCGGCAAGTCTCCGCACCGTTTTTGGAATGGATAAAGTGCCAAATGCTTTGCATTAAGCGCGACTGCATCTAAAACTGTGCAGTGTGTGTGTGAAACGGTTCTGTTTCGGTCTTTCAGTCATAATCCAATGTCCCAGTGAAGCCGAATGCGGCTCCCACTAAAATTTATTCGTTTATTAAACAAAAATAAGAGTTGAAAATCGAATGCAGCTAAGCTATACATAGCCAAGGGTATGCAGTTGGCCAACAGCCGTGTGTGTTATTGGCCAAAAGCGCCAAACAGCCACCGTGGCTGTTGACGCTTGTGCCTTCGTGCGTGCCCAAATTAAGAACTGTTTTAATTACGCTTTCAACACATTAAATCGATGACTTTGGGCACCCATCGACTCATATGTGCATAATCAATGTCTACATGTGTGTGTGTGTGTGTGTGTGTGTGTGTGTTTTAGTGTTTTATAAGGAAATTGAGCATCACGTTTGACCTGCGCGGTCAGCTGTGCAATTTGCAAATGCAACATTTGTTTTTATCTGTTATTTCCAGTGAGTTAATTAAAGTGAATTTCCGTGCGAATCTTGCTTAAAGTATGTGCAAAAATGCTAAGTATACTTAAAAAAAAAAAAAAACAAAATTTTTATTGCTACAGTTAAATAATTCTCAGAATGTTACAGGCGTGGCAATTAAACATGTGGCACGTTGTTACTGCTCTACCTTTGTTCGTCTGCCCGTCTCTCTGGCTGACCGTCTGTCAGTCTGCCCGTCTGTCTGTCTCTCTGTCTGTCTGTCTGCATATCTGTGCGTTGTGAAACGCGTGAGAACAGAGTCAGAGATTGCCGCAGATCAGACCATTAGATATGGCATCAACATCCATCGCCGACGGTCTGTTTTAGCTCTCTTGTTTGTCAGTAAAGAAAAAGTTGAACTCAATTTGTTTGTGGTGTACATGATTTTGATGCACTAATTAGAAAGCTTAAAGCACTTTGTAATTTATGTCGTTACTATTTTTAATATGTTCATACACTGAGAGAAAAAACATCGTTATAAATTTAAAAACTGTGACATACTTTGGCGGCAACTTATTAATTAGAAAATTTACTTTTAAAATGGATGTTTGAATTTTTCTAAAAATTCTTTTTAATTGCAGTGTAAATTTTTCTAGTTTAAAAAAAGTTTTTAATTCTATTGTGTTTTTTTCTTTCTTGTGCAGACAAAGCTCTTAGCATTCACTTTTTGTTAGTAATTTAACTTCTACAAACATTTTAGATAGTTTGGCATTTAAAATATTTGAATTTAAAAAAAAAAACTTACGATATTATGTTTAAAGCCAATATATTTTCATATTTTTTTTTCCAATCATAGACCAGATGATTTTTTTTTAATTTATTTTAAATCGAATCTTTTCTTAGTGTGTATTGAATGTAAAAGCCATATTTAAGCTCTTTACGACCTTTGGCAGATTATACCAAATTATAATAAGTTTTGATTACATGTCTGACAAACAAGTTAGCAATATTTTATTGTGAGTTGTCAACCAATTTTAAAATAATGACAAATAAACAACGATTTCGTAATTTAATGAATTGAAAAGTCGGATAAGCAATGTTTTTGAAATGCTAAAAATTAACGTTTCTATTGTAATAGAAAATAAAAGAGTGTCGAAATAGTTTCGCTTTTGTGGCATCGTATTTTAGGCCCAGCGGATTGCGATGATTAGTTCCGCCAGTGAGCTGCGTGTCATCAAAAGACGGTGACAAATCAACAACAGATGTTAAATTTTGGAGGCCGCGCCCCATAAATCACTTGTCGTCAAGCCTAACTCACCGGCCAATGTCAATCGTCTTTTTTCCTTTCTTTTCTTGCACAGAAATAATTCACATTTCCGCTTTAAATTTTTGTTATGTAAACGACAAATATGTTTTCCTAGATGTGACATCGGTCACTTATGTAATTAAAGAAATTTGTATACTTCAAAATCTCGAACAATAAATTCAATTAACTTGGTTGCTTATCAGGTTAACTGTGTGTGTGTGTGGCACATGCGCATTTAATAAAGAAAGTGAAAAACAGACAAATTATGGTGTCGCACAAGTTGCACATTATTATTGTAACACGCACAACAACAACAACAACAACAACAACAAAAAGCACAACACTTAATGGCAAATCATATGAAACATCAACATTAACAAATCGAGCTGTCAGCTCAACTTAATGTCATGCATGTTGCATGTGGCAAAAAAAATATGTGGCACTAAGCTGCAGCAAAACATGATTCATAAAAATAAATGCCAAAAAAAAAAATGTATAAAACTAGTTTTTCAACCATTTAACATGTTAAACCAAGTAAAATGCTGCCGAACTTTGTTTGACACTTTGACACTGAAATTTTGGATTACAATTCTTTTTGCTTAATGGCCAATTCTTCTTATTGTACAGAAATTATGTATATAAATCAGTGTTTTCTATTCTTAATTGCTTTAACATTTAAAAAAGTTGTAAATATTATATATAATCTAATGTTTATATAAAATATAGAGAAAAGATTTATAATTTAGAGAATTTTGTTTTCGTATGCTTTGAAAACAAGAAAATTTTTCTAAGTTTAGATATATTTGCACAGTGCACATTTAAAAAAAAATCAGTCAGTCAGTAATTATACATATGGCTTGACAAGCTAATGTTCAATATTCGTTATATTAACATTTTTTTCTTTTTTTTGTTGGCATGTTGCATGGAATTGCCAATGACATTTAAATATAAAATGGGGCACAAAAGAAAAAAAATAATATAATAATAAATAATAGTCAGTCTCAGACCCACCTGCCAGTAAATCAAACTGCTGTCTCCGGCCATACAAGACGGAGTCTTAACAAGGCTAAGCAACAACCAGCTTAATTTGAATACAATGCCGTAGCAAATTCACAAATCACATATTGGCTCTGTGGTACAGATATATATATATATATATATATTTATATATTATTATTACTAGTAAAGGGCCACGATCTTGAATATAAAACAAGTGACTTTTATATAAACATTTAATTAGTTTACAATTGTGAATAATTATTACCCATATTCAAATGAATTAGCGAAAAAAAAAACAACAATGAAAAGTTTATTTATGGCTAATAACGGTCATAAAAATGCATCAGCAGTTAATTGAAATGGTTTTATAATTGCCCGTTGGTGCATTTTCTGAATGTATTTTTAAATTGTACTTTGAATAATTCATATTTTATATATTTTTTTTATAGAAAACACGCTTCATGTTTCACCTTGTTGCCAGCGTCCTTTGTGTTTTGCTTTGGCCAAGCGCTCATAATTCTGCCCTTGCCCATTCACCTGGCCTACAGGTGGTTAAGCAATGGAAGCTGCTTGGCTATAACTTTCAGCAACCCTCCCGCGCCAACGATGCCAACTTTTACAATCCGACAAATGTGCTGATTACGGGCATTGCCGTCAGCGAGGATCGCATCTTTATAGCCACCCCAAAGTTATTATCGGGCATCTCCTCGACAGTCAGTTGGGTGCCCAAGGCACATATTGGTGACTCACCCACACTGCAGGCCTATCCGGATTGGTCCTTCTCCAACGCGGCGCGAAGCAACTTTAATTGCAGCGATCTGATTCTGACTTCGGTCTATCGACTACGCATCGATTCCTGCAATCGCTTGTGGGTGCTGGATGCGGGCATCTCTCGCTCTCTGGAGGATTATGAGCGAACCTGTCCCCCGAAAATACTTGTCATCGATTTGGCCACGGATCGTGTGGTGCGTCGCATTGATTTTCCGCCCGAGGTGTTGCGTGGTGAAACCCTGTTCACCAATATGGTGATCGATGAGACCACAGCGAAAAGCTGTGACGATGTCTTTGTGTATATTACGGACACAGTGGAGCCTGGCATTATAGTCTATGACAGCGGCAAGGATCTCACCTGGCGTCACTCGCATCCAGGTAAAAAAAATAGTTGAACTGTAACGAGTATAATCATTTGAATCTACATATATGTTCCATTCGTACTCTTAGCCATGTACCCCGATCCGGACTTTGCCCAGTCCGAGATTCTCAATGATCGTTTTGTGCTGATGGATGGTGTCGTTGGATTGGCATTCGATGAGCGCAATGGCATTGTTTACTTCCAGCCACTGGCCACAGATCGGTGAGTGCATTCAGACAAGTACAGTAAAAACTGCTTCGGGCAGACAGCGATTTTAAATTGTTGTCTGTTAACTAAAGTTGGAGTGAAGATGATTTGGTTCATATAAAAGGATTGTTGAAACTTGAAATTTATATACATAGTAGGAATATATATACATAGAAAAAGGATAAGCCCGATAAATCAACAAATTTCTGTAAAATTGTAATTATAAAGTCACCAAATTTGGTTAGTAATTTCGGCAGATCGACACCAACCAACCCAACTACCATTTATAAGATGTAATTCTCTATAAATCGATACAGGAAATTATCGCACACCATTTGAAATATTTTATTTTATTTATATAATTTCAACTTGTTGTAAAAACGAAAAAGTAAAAAAAAAGTTTACATTAGGTTAGTTATCACTGTAAATATTCAATCTAAATGTAATTAATTACCACAATTTCAGCGTATTTTCGGTGCACAAGAATGTGTTGAGGAGCGGTCCTTTGGCCAATGGTGAATTGCTGGATGTTAAGCTGGTGGGCAAGAAGTCATCGCAGGGCATTGGGCTGGCTGTTTCGCCGTACGATAGCAGCCTGATCTTTAGTCCGCTAAGTGAGACAGCCATTGCCACGTGGAATCCCTCGAACAATCAGCAGTCAGTGTTGGCTCAAGATCGCGATAACTTGCAGTTTGTGGCGGATATAACTAGGACGCAATCGGAGCCGGGTGTCATATATGCCATTGCCTCAAAGTTCCATCGATTCTTCCTGAAGAATCTCAATCCCAATGAGTATAACAATCGCATAGTGCGCCTGGAGCTGCCACCAGGCAAATCGGTTGGCATTAAGAATCCCCAATCGGGTCATCAGTTGGCAGTGCCACCCACGGGAGCTGCTCAGAATAGCTTGCTGCCGTATGGCTTGTATACGTCACCCGCACACACGCACACACACATGAACGCACTACAGACGTATTTTACGAGTCCGGCTCTAACCACGCCCTTGACCACAAGGACACCCTACAAATTCGAAAATGCTGGCGTTGTCAATTATGGTCTGCGCAATCCGTTCACAGCACTCAATCAGGGCGAGGCGTTCCCGCCTACGAAGGCCACACGGGACAATTATCAGCGTTCCTATCTGGACACACTGGTGGATCGCCATGTGACCACAGCTCCAGCATCTCCAGCGCCTTACACTGCATCGCCAGCGCCTTATTCTTCATCCCCAGCGGCATACTCAGCCTCGCCAACGGCTTATTCAGCCTCGCCAGCGGCTTATTCAGCCTCGCAAGCGTCTTACTCCACCCAGCACAATGGTTATTACTATCATCATTTAAAGTAATCCATCATCGTTAGCACCGATTTAATTTGTTTACATTTTTTTTTTTTGTACATAATATTTTTATTTATTTTTTCCCCTCATTTTATTATATAATTTTTTTTTTTGTAAATATTATTTTTGATGTAATTTCAATCACTTATGCGACTCATTCGATAATAAAAATTAAAATACATACTCGAAATACTTGTAGCAATTTTCATTTGAAGTTCAACGCGTTTCCTTATCAACAATTTGTTGCAGCCGCCAATTAATCGTTTAATGAGTTATTAAAAGCCATAATTAAATTATAAGCCACTTAATGCTGCACTCAATGCTGATATTAATGAGCCATAAAATGACAGCCTAACCAGTTCTTGGCCAACTCCGGCAGCTGCTAATCCGACTTGTGGTTACGTTCTGGTTAGCACGAAGTTTATGTTACTTAAGTTTCAATTGGCCTTTTTTGGCAGTCGTATCTATTAATTAGTATAAAGAAATCCATTTATTTTAAAATTAATTAACTATTGCTCAATATTTTTAATAGTGCTTAAAAAAGCATCAAATTTTTTTTTCCAGTTTGCAAATTGTCTTCTTCAAAACTACTTCAACTTTTGCTAAAACAGTCAACAGCTAAATTTATAGTAAATATTCATAGATTCATATAAATACCTATTATTTGAATTTTTATAAATGAAAGTAACCTAAATAAATTCTTAGATTTTAATTGATTTATGACGGCTGTTAAAAAATAAACGGGACTAAACAAGAATATATAATAATTAGATTAATTAGATTTATTAGTTAGAAAAATATAAAAAACTAATAATTTAAGTTTTGTACTATACGATAGACGCTGCTAGTTAAATGTCGAAAACGAAAAGGGAGTTAAGAAGTTCAAATTATAAGACTCTAATTAGTTAGTTAGTTAATTAGTGAGACAACAATTGAGTAGAGAATGATAATTGCGGAGAAACTTCAGAGCAGCCACAAGAACAGCAGGTGATGAGCTTTAAGGGGGGATGGGAAGGGGGTAAGCAACAGACGTCGAGTTGTTGAAATGCTGTAACATAGCAAATAATATAACAAATTTACAAAATTAAAACTTCATTTAACATTTTTATTTTTATTTTAAAAAAGTGCTTTATTTTATGTGGCCATCTCAACTTTATTGGCTGACACAGGTAATGAGTGGAAAATAGGTGAGTTGATATAAATTAAAAAATAATAAATATAAACAAATGCAAATGGAATGCAAGTGTTGCAAAGACTGATGCAGCACAGTGACACATGTTGATCTAAATATACACACTTAATTTAAACGAGTGGAAAGCGAGTAAAGCACTTACGTTAATTCCAATAGACCACCTCTCAAATAGACCACCTCTCCAATAGACCACCTCTTCAATAGACCACCTCTCCACACACCCACAAAACCACACACATAGGCACATTCACTACTTTCCATCCCAATCTGAGCAGCTATTATCTCCGACGTGCAACGGCTTTGCCGGTGACTGCGTTTTTATGGCTGATCTCTAAAATTGCCGGTCGACTGCAAACTTAAACTACATACACAAAGCGAAAAAACTGAGTAGTTCTCAACAATTTTTTTTCTTCATCTTTTACAATTTAAATTCGAGTGATCGAAAATAGAGAATTTTCATCTTATTTTAAACGGTATATTTTTTAGTACAACAAGTACATAATGTGTTGGCTTAGTTTAAATATACTTTAAGGGAAAACTAGTAATGCATTCATACACTTTATGTATTCTTTATAAGAGTATGCTTGTGATTTAAGTTAAGAAATTTAATCAAGTGATAGTTTATATAATTTATTTATTATTTAAAACAGTCAACGCGAGAAAAGTTTTAGTTGCTTGGCCAAAACTAAGCAATGCTGAGGTTTCAATCAGAAAAAGGAACTACTTCCAAATTTTTAAAATTTTAAGAAAATTTTTCTTGTTTTCACAAAAAAATTCTGAATAAAAAAATATATATTTATATAATAAATAACTTTAATATTAGAAAATTACTTCAAAATATCAGAAAAATAGGAACACAACTTAGTTTTAGAAATGAACTTGCTGAATTAAAAGGTTAAACTTGGCGGTTTATTTTTTATGTGTAAGCTGTTAATTTTAAAATACGTTCAAGAAAATAAATTATAAAGAAAATAAATTATAAACTTATTTCGGTCCGTGTAGAGATCAATTATCGCGGGCAACGATCGTTTGTTGACATGTTGTGAGAATGTGAGGCTGTGAGGCTGTGAGGAATGTGCGTGTTCTTGGACTATGTAAATAGAGTTAAGCCGTTCTTTAGGAAAGGTGTCCATAAATCTGGCAAGTATTAAACGGCTCTAACCGCTTGACATGGGCCTGTGAGAAGGAGAGGTTAACGTTAACATTAACGCTTACCTGTTGCGTCGTTTGTTTGCTTTGTTTGCTCTCCTCTCCTGCGCCGCGTCTGTTGCCCATTTTGGTTAATTTGGGTTTGTCAGGTTGTTGGACCTACCTGCCACATTGCCACATTGCCACACTGCAACGTGCCACTCAGTTTTCACGCGTTGCCTGAACAGTTTGGACGATTTTGACAAACGTCTGCTTAAAATGTTTGAGCATAAATTGATCATAATTTTTGTGTTGACTGCGCTCTGTTGCCTGGAACAGGGTATTTCAGATTGCCAGCAGTTGCGCCTCAAGCAGCTGCACACGCTGCACAAGTGGAGCAACCTGAGCCTAAGCTCTGATCCGGCTCGCAACGCTCACTTTCTGCCCGTGGACATTGACATTGAGTATGGCGACGAGGGACGTCATCGCACATTTCTCACCATTCCGCGACTGAGTGCCGGAACACCCTTCACCTTGGCCACCGTCTCGGGCAGTGACAATGAGCGTGTGCATAATCCACGACTGGAGCCCTATCCCAGCATCAAATGGCATATTGCCTCCAATAATTGTTCCGGCATCACATCCGCCATCCGAACTTATGTGAGTGCAATTTGGAATTCAACTTTTTTGGTGATCTGTAAAAATTGTGGTTTAGCCTTAGTTGTATTTTTTATTATTTATTTTTATGATAACTAATTTGCATAGTAAATAGGAAGTATTGAAGTTCTGCACAAGTAGACAGGAGCAGGCATCTCCGACTATATAAAAAATATATACCTTTAAACTTAATCAAGAATCTGGCTGTCACAGACCATAAAAGCTATAATTATCAGTTTTCCATTTGAACTATTTCCGTTTCGCGTATATCGATTCAAATTCATTTAAGATACCAATAAAAGCCGCATATTGAAACGTATCTTCTCTATAAATAGGTAAGTAATATATCTTAACATATTGTGGACCAACTGTAAAAATTTCTGCAAGACAGGATATAAAATACCTCCAAGATTTCAACGCATTTTATATATACCTAAAAAGAGACATCATTGTAAAATTGATATGTTTATTTCGACAACTGGTTACATTTTGAGAGTGCAATGGTAATAAAATGGATATTTTGCATTATATGTGAAGTTAATAGGGTATCTAGTAGTCTACCACGACTCGACTAATACTAAAGTATTTTTACTCCTTTGCTGCTTAACATGATTCAATTTCGTCTTATTCTTTAGATTGATGAATGCTGGCGGCTGTGGGTTGTGGATTCGGGCCAAGTGAACTCTTTGCAACTGTGTGCACCACAAATTTTGATATTTGACCTGGTCAAGGATGAACTGGTGCAGCGTACCACGCTGCCGGCCGGAATGTATACGCCCAGCATATCAATATTTACGGGCATGGTAGTGGATCTGGCGGAGAATGTGGCAACCACAAAATGTTTGGGTGGCAAGGCCTACATAGCGGATGCTTGGGGCTATGGACTGATTGTGTTTGATGCACTCAGTGGAAAATCGTGGCGAATTGAGCATGAATCCATGCAGCCATCGCTGGGAGTGCGTCGGTTTGGCAGCGCCCATGCGGGCATCTTTACTGTCAGTCTCAGTCCCAGTGGAGCAGCTGGTAAGAACCAAATCCTCTAGCTAATTGAAAGAAATATAAAGCTTAAGTTCTTAAATTATTTTCATTTGCAGAACGTTTCTTGTACTTTCACACACTGAACAGTTTCTTTGAGATTGCTGTGCCGCTGAAACTGGTGAACAATGCGAGTATTTGGAATATGAAATCAAAGGATGAAGCCGGGAAATACTTTCGCATTGTGGGCACTCGAGGAACTCAATGCGAATCAGAGGTGATGGATAGCGAGGGTAATCTCTACTGTAGTCTGATCAGCCTGGGCGCCTTGATTAGTTGGAACGAGCAATTGAACTATACGGCAAATGATATACGTGCCGTAGCCTACAATCCGCAACAATTGAAATTTGTCACGGGGCTGAAGATCAATCGAAACTCGAAGGGTGAAAACGAACTTTGGGCTCTAAGTACTGAACACAATTTGTTTGTTGGCGGCTCCTTGAAGGAGAACGAGATCAAGTTTCAGATAATTGGCTGTCGTACTGCTGACTTACAGGCGAATACACCGTGCACTGTGGGCGCAATGGAAAAGCATAATTAACTTTAATTATTAGTTCAGTTTGAAAATCTTATATTTTGTAAGCATAAAGCTACGTTTTAAATGTAACGCGATTTGATAACACGCACAAGCTGACTGCGATGACACACGGTTTTAGTTTGTCAGCTGATTTGAACGAAACAAATAATCGAACGGTGGATTAATCGAACTATCGGTCATCCCTAGGCCGGCGTCTTGTTTACGTGTTTCATCAATAAAATAGAATATTTACTATTTTTATAGCTTAAGTTAATCTATTGTAAATGTTAATCATGACAAATCTCCAACGTTGGCTATTCTATGCATCGCTCTTTACGGTGCCCTATTTAGCAATTGTGCTGGGCACGGTGCAAACAGCGCTGACAACAAAATACTTGCTGCATATTCAATTGCTGCCGCTGCTGCTGTTAATTATATTTGGTGTAAGTAATTAGTTATTAGTAAAAAATAAAATATAAATCATATAATATATGTATTTAATAGATTTATTCCGTCTGGACTGTATTATATCGCACATTCACATTTAACGACTGCCCCGAGGCTGCAAAGGAGTTACAGGAGGAAATATTGGAGGCTCGCAAGGATCTTATAGCCAAGGGATTCAAGTTTCGTGACTGAAAGTGTTTTTAGGCACAAAGTTTGTCTTTACCTAAAAAACATTTATATTTTAATTTGAAATTCCATGTAATATAAAAAAAATGTTATTCCAAAAAAGACAAGTGCACGCTTGGGATTTGTGTTGAGGTGTAAAATTGTTTTAATTTTGTTTAGTCTAAATACAAGCTCCCAATTCCCAACACAATTAAGCAGTACATGATCCAATTTATTGTTTACTTCAGAGAGCGTGGCGAGAGAATGAAGCTCTTAAAGATCTTCGTTAACATGGGTCGCTCTTTTCAAATTTTAAATGATTGAGCTATGTTTAACAGTGTGCTGATCGCGTGGAATATGCATGATATGTTAAGTTTTCTTTGACATGCAGCCCAGCCCAATTTACGTATGCATGTCACAATGCGGCTCTCAGACTGGAAAACGGCTGAAGCTGCTGCTGTCCAAGCAAACACAAAACTGACTGTGTATAAACAGTTCACGCTTAGACGTCAGCACGTTCACATCAATCTGCGCTTGGTTCAACGAATAAGCATAGCATAACGAAGTCGAAAATAGTACCAAATCATGAGTCATAAATTGGTTTTATTGGCCTGCCTGGCCGCCACCGTTTGCAGCGCTGCTAAGGTAAGTCTTGCATAATAACGCCTTAAGTTAATTCAATTTCAAATGCCCGTTAAGTCTGCAATAGCATAGGCTATGATCCACGAGTTTTGTCTAATTAATGATTTCTCAGTGTTGTGGGTTACAGTCGGCAAAGTAAAGCAAAGAATGTCAGCAATAGGTAAATAGTAAAAAGAAGTACAGCAACAATTAGCTTGTCCCATAAAATGAGTTGAACGAACTGAAATGTTGGATAATGCAGCAAGTAGAAATGATTTCGTTTATGTATAATGTGTGTATATGTGTGTGTGTCTATGCGTATGTGCATAATCAATTGAATAAATTAATTTTCTGTTTGAGCTTGCTGCGATCTCGGTTTGTATTTTTGTTTTGAGACCCAAAACCGGTTTTTAATGCCGACCAGTTTCTATTTCATTGTATTTTCGATGCATACGGGAACCGGTGACAGCCACCGGCAGTCACACTTGGAAGCCCCCTTCCAGTATCCATAACCTGTTGTTGTTATTGCTACTGCTGCTGATGCTTCTGTGTTCATATCAAAAAGCTTTTGACTTTTTGTTTGCACATCACAAAAGCAATGGGAACTAAAAATGAGAAAAAGAACAAGAAAAGAAGAAGAAACAATAAGCAAATTATGTACACGCATATATATATATATATATATATATATATATATGATACGAACTTTGTTAGTTCAGAATAAAGACAAACAAACACATCCATATTGTTAGGTAGCAATTTGAGTTGGCAAAAAAAATTAATAAATTGTTAGTCACGCGAATTTTTAATTTGGTTAGCGTAATTTTTTGACAAGTTTCAGATAATTTGTGTTATTTTGATTTAAATAAAATGCATAAGGCCGATAAATATTCAAAACAAATCTATTCATGATCATGTGCACTTAAAATAACCTATTGTTCACATACATATATAATTTATTGCAATTTGTAATAAACTGCAACAAATGGCAATTTTTTTAAAAAAAATCAGCACATGTGCTGTGTAAATAAAGATATACACTGTTCAAAGTAAATTTCCCCTTTTTTTTTAAATAAACACAGAACGCTAAATTGCAAACTGGAAAGTGTACATTTCAACTTAAGTTAAATTTAAAATGTGGGATAAACGTGAGATGTTTTATGTTACTTTTGAATTGAGAAATTAGTTAATGTATTCCCTAAAAATTGATCACAGCTAATGCGAGTGCAAAGTGCAAAGCTTTTATTTTAAAAATCTTTCAACTCAAGAACTGAAAGCTAAATATTTAGTTTACTAAAGTGAATGAACGAAGAACCATCTTTAGTTTGTGATTGTTTGCTTAAAATATGCACATGATTTGGTTTACGTTTCCACACTGTTCACAATTGACTTCTAGACTTTGAATAATGGTTTTTCAATTTTAGGTTGAGACCAATCAACCGAAACTGTTTTGCATGTGCTGTAAAAATGGCAGCACATGCTGAAGAACTAATGTGTAATACTGAAAAAGCCCCAGATATTTGCCCCTACCACTGCCCCTGTTTGTGTCTCCACAATGCACAAGTGATTGACTGACCTGCATTGTTTTGCATTGTTGTTTCACCAGGTGCCTATTGCCATTTACTATGAGTCCCTGTGCCCGGACAGCGCCAAGTTTATTACGGAGCAACTGTATCCAGCAATGCAGACTGAATTGCGTGATTCTGTCGAGCTAACTTTTGTGCCCTTTGGCAAATCTCAGGTGAGCTGAACATCAAGCACAATGGCTCATTTGTCTAACATACGCATTTTCACACAATCCATGCTTTATTCAGTTTGTCACACAAGGCTCCGAAACAATTTTCACCTGTCATCATGGGCCGAATGAGTGTTATGGCAACCGGGTGCATGCCTGCGCCATCGAGCACATCCAGGCCAACTCGTACCAGATTGAATATACACGCGAATCGCTCACGCTTAACTTTCTCAACTGCCTGATGAAGGCGGGCAAGAATTTCCCGGACAATGTGTATCCGGGACAGCGTTGTGCCACCGAAAATCACATCAACAATTGGGAGAATATCAAGACATGTGCCAACTCCACCGATGGTAGTAATCTGCTGAAGAAGGCGGGCGAAACCACCCAGAGGCTTAAGGAACCACTGACCAGTGTGCCCACCATTCTGTTCAACGAGGTGAGCAAGAAAATCCTCCACACATATTCTAAAATTAGTTGCTTATTTTGCATCCTTCTTCCCAGCAATTCGACAAGGATGTCAATCAGCGCGTGCAGGTTAACTTCCTCAGCACCCTCTGCAAATATGTTTCGGCGCCCCAGCCACGCATCTGTGCCCAACATAACGGCGCATCGGGTCTGGTTGGTGCCGGCGGTGCCCTTTTGAGCTCCCTGCTGGGTCTGTGGTTCGTACGTTATCTTCACTAATTGGGCCAAGTGGTTAAGCCTCAAATGTTACATTTATAATAGCGTTATTCTGCAGTCATTTTGAATCTCTACAATTTGTATATTGTTTTATCCGATCCATCTGAAACTAAAGCCGTCCAATAGTATTTCAGGTTTGCAGAAACAGCAATAAAAATAAAGATAAATAATACATTTTTTAATTATGTGTAAATATAGAAATAATTCTTTCAGAAACGGAACATGTTGCAAAAATGCAAATCAAGCTAAGTTTTACCTATATAGTAGATAATTCAATAGTTAATATAACTTATATATATATGTATATATTTACTGTTTGATGTCAAATATTTTGATCTGTGCTCGGGCAGCAACAGCTGCTTATCGACGTAATATTTCTTGATGCGATAAGCTGCCGCTTTCGCAACAATTGAAAATAATTGTTGTAAACAAGTCATCAATTTGCGCACTCTGCTCAATTTTGTTGCTATTTTTTTTTGTTTCTTTTCCTTTTTTTAGACTGAAAAATTGCAATGCGAATCAGAGACTCTAAATTCAATTAATTCCCAATTATTCACTTTGATATTTTGAAAAGACGAAGCTGTGCTTATTGCCCAGGGCCAAGATGGCAAAGGTGAAACACAGAATTACATACGTCAGCTGAATTTCTTTCATTAAATCATATCTATTCACATGACGCATTGGTGACTCAAACTGCAAATGATTTGGTCGCGTTGTCAATTCTGACAACCCAGAAGCGAACCAGCAACAGTGTATCACGAGCAATGTCAGTGGCAATGGCAAATGGGATTGTGTTGAGGCTTGGAGCCTGGAGCGGAAAGTCGGTCCAAAGTTCAAAGAGAATGCTTTAGTCGTAGTTTTGGGCTAAATGCGTTTGCCGTTTTTCTTCTTTCTTTTTTTTCTTGCGGCCAGTCCAAATGGTGCAGCACCTACGCAAAACTAAAGGCCAGATCAAAAACCATTGCATACAGCTAGGCGAAGACTTCGTGCATGTCTCGTTCGGCTCGTTGCACGCTTCTGATTGGCTGTTGTACATTCACAATGACACCCACACACACGCACCGCACCGTTCGTCCTTCAATATAAAGCTGGCTGCTCTGCTTCCAGCGGCATCACACAACTTTTGGCTTTCAGTCGAGCGACACCAACACCAAACGCGCAAACAGGCTCAACTCTTGTTGTTAACAATTTTGTGTGTTGTAAGTGAAAGTGGCAGCAAAAAATACACTCTAAAATACCAAGGGTGTCCTTAATTTACGTTAACAACATAAAATTGTGCAAATCACACATTTATACTCATCACAAAAAATCTACGCACAAATTGGTAAGTAAAAATTACAATATTTTTCCATTCATTTCAACCACATCCTTTTTTTACTGGCTTTGTTGGCCATGGCTCCCTCTCTCTAATTGTCAAATATTGCTGTTGCCCTCAGGTCATAATTTGTGGGATGGTTTATTTGCTTAAATTAAATGAGTTAAATTAGTTTACTGGCCATTATCTGTTTGACTTGTTATCATTACGATGCGCTTAAATTTGCCATGCGCTTGCTTTGATTCATTTTTAATAAGCCGCCAAGGGGTGCACTTGCCAGCATCTTGAAAGTTTTAAGATTGGCTCTCATTTGCTTAACGCCAAATTAAGTTAAAAGTCAACAACTTTAGTGAGCCAGCTGTATAAATCTGGCATATTTCGCTCAGTTCGTTTTCTAAACTTGGCCCCATTAACTAGACTGAAGACGTTTACTGTTTTATTCCGTGTTGTATTTTAAAACTAAGTTGAAAAGTTTGTGAAAACAGGGCTAATTCTATTACTTTGTTTCATTTGATGTTACAAATTTTACATATTTTAGCAAGATTCTTGTTATAATATAAAATATTTTGTTAACGTCAACTAACAACAACCGACACAGAAAATACACGAATAAAATTTTATATAAAAAATGATTTTATAAAAACAAATAATCTATAAAATGGCTGTTTATTTTTAATTATAAAATTATTCTAACATTTGTTCCGTGGGTTGGGAATAACCCAGAAAACTGACCCATCATACATATAATAATCAAATGAATATTGAATTGATTTATATATATAAAAGTAATTATTGTTGACTAGGTTCAATTACATCCGCACAACTATTAATATTAGCTTTAGATTGGAATTTATAAAACAACTAATGAATATTAAAAATTAATAATTCGTAAGTCTATTGTAAACTTAAACGTCGCAAATACTTCTTTTAGCTAGTAAAAGAACAAATTTAAAGATTTGAAAATTATTAGTTTATTTAATGAAAGATTACGTAAAACTCAACGTTACCAAAGATAAGTGTAATTCCTTGTTTATTGCTTATATATTGCCCTTATTATTATTATGTAATAAAAAAAATTTAAAATTCAGAAATTATTTTGAAAAAAGATTTCCTTAAGGAAATGTTAGAGTTTAGCGACTGTTTGCTTTAAAGGACGCGCAGATAAGTTTTAAATTAAATTATATAAATTTATAAACTATCTGAAATATTAATATATGTGAAAATGCTAATGCTCCACTTTAGAAATATGTTTTCTGAATAATAAGTTGACCTTGTCAGCTATTACTGTCAGAGGGTGCTTAAATAGGCTTCTAAGCTGCTTACATATTTTAAAAACTGCGCGAGTATTATTTTTGATATATATGTTATATATACACATATATATTTATGTATATATATTGGCGTAATCAGCTAGCTGCTGATTAGAAAAATTTCACACGAAAACGCACGCGTAGAGAGATGGGTTGTTATGGCAGATGTGGTTCGATTGGTGATTGGTATTGTGCAAGGGGTAAGGGGTAAGAGGAGAGGGTTGACAGGCAACGCTGCACCTGTGGAAAGTTTTTCGAAATTAATTTATGTGGCACAGAAGCCGCGAGAAAAGAGATATATTACGATATGAGCAGTGGCAGCAGCAGCAGCAGCAGCTCATTAAATCGTTATTAGTTGACAATATATATTACGGGTACTATTCGCTGGGAAAATTGATAAGCATTGATTAACAATGTAATGTGACAATAATATTATTGTTTTTGCAGCGTGTGGTGTAGGTGTGGGTATTGTTGATTTATATGGCACAAGCCGAGGCACTTATCTCCTTATGTCTGTACATATTTGGTTCGGCTATCAACTGAAAATAAAACCCCGTGGTCAATGGAGCTTAACAGTTCTGGGACTATTAATAACAAAGTCTGAGGCGTCACCAATTTGCTTGGCATGGGCCAGAGTCTGGAGTCTGCGAATCTGATGCATGACACGATTTCAGTTGCGATTAAGCCGCGGTCGTTACTCAGCTTAAGCTTATCAGCAAGCCAAGTCGTGTCATGGGGACGAGCTTCCCGGACTTGGCCGATCCGTCGATCAGTCGCCGAGCGGCAGTTGAAAATGTGAAATCGTGGACCAAAAATTCGTTTGGCTCCCGTTGGCATTGTTGGTGTGGCCGTTGTTGTCAATTAAGAGGATACAAATACCTATAGAAAATAGAATTTACAATATATACTATCTGTGATTACAAACGTACAAAGTTCCCCGAAAATATATATACACAATTCTATAAAAAAGCTATTAAAAATAAAATATTAATTATTGTGCTGTGCTGATAAACAAATACTAAATAACGTCTTATTTTTTTTTTGTTTTGAAAATTTTTTGTTGTTGTTTTACATAAGTCAGCAGAAAAATATACCCATCAACTAATCAGCTCAAACTGAGGTGAGTTTAGCAGGCCTTAGAACAAGTGCACTGCAGTCCAAGTTAGTCACACGACCAGGTTTGATTTTAAATAAAACCCGGCACACGCGTCGTATAATTGATGTGAATAAAGTAAAGGAAAAGAGCAGCTTGCTAAGTTTTCTATATACACTGCATATATGCTTAAATGCTTATGTAAATATTTGTTTGCTGGGTTAATCAAATGGTTTACCGTTTATTCTAAGATATTCATCTGTGAAATATCCGCAAGCAGCTGAAACGATTAAGAAATTCAAAGCACGTAATAAACAAAGATTCGTTTAAGTTGTGCGTTTGCCACTTTGGAGAGACACACAAGCATACCCACACACACACACACAAACACACACGCTCACACACTAATTGCCTGCATGTGATGGGTGTAACATAAATCAAAGTTCAAAACTTTTACCGCTTCGGATTAGTTAACTAAATGCATATGTGAATTGTGATTAGTTGTGTGCCGTGATTTTCTAATTAGTGTGGCATACCTGCAGGCGCAGCACATTGTACTGCCCTCAACAGGTGCTCCTTGGCACACACCAACACACACACAAACATACACCAATTATTAATTGCTTTAAATGACATTACGCTCTCTCTTCTACCTCTTTGCAGTTAATATGAAATCGACTATTTCGCTGCTGGTTGTCATCTGTACCGTTGTGTTGGCCGCCCAACAGAGCCAGGCCAAAAGTGAGTAGTTTTCTTTGATATTCATATTCATTATTAATTTATTCAGTTGTATGGAATATTTTACGCCACTTAAGTTGTGTTTTCACCCTAACCCATTCAATTTAAGCGCAAAACAACAAACCTATAAATGGCTGACAAGTGAAAGACACACACACACACGCACACGCACACACACTCGCACACACCACTTGTGTGCACCGTTATGTCAGCAGCAACAATTGTTACAGTTCAACTTTAACGCAGAACAAACAAGCGTCGACCTGAGGTCGACGTTGCCATTGACAATGCTCCTTTGTTGCATTGTTTATGCAGCTGTATCGTCTCATCAAATGTGTGGCATCCTCCTCATTGCTGCATATATGCAGTGTTATCTTCTGAACCGCCCCTCTTCAGAAGCACAAAATGAACCACGCGTAATTGGATAGCACTGAAAATGACTGAAGAAGGGTATACTATGATATAGTTAATAATTTGGAATGCAATTTATCATGCTCAATTTAGTATATCGAAAGCAGTTCACACTTTGCGATTATCGATTGGCATCGATTTTGAAAAGCAAGTAAAGCCATAATTTTGAAAGCGGACCATTCGAAATGATATATTATCAATCCTGACATGTAATTAAAAAGCTTTTAAATTCAATATCATCAAGATTGGATAAGAAACAACCAAAATGTAATTCAAATAATAATGATAGTAATACATAATCTTTGGCTTCACGCCCTTCAGTATCCCTAAGAAATAATATCTCTTCTGAGCCTGCTTTTATTTGAGTATGCAAGTCTATTCATTTGCAAATTTGGCAATTATTATGTTAAAAAAAAAATACATATTTAACAGCAGCTTAGGGTATCTCGTAATCGTGCTCACTCTGTGCTAAAGCAGTTTTATTTGTTTTTTTTCGTAATTTGATGGCATAGCCAGACATGGGCTTAATTTCAGTATGCGAACAATAAAAACATTGTTTCCAAATTTTTTGCATGCCTTCACCCATATACCAATTTAAATATTTTTTAATGTCAGCCATAGATTTGGAAAATGTGCTAAAATTCATTGCGTAGGCTCCCAAAGTACACCGCCAACTCTCAGGAGCCTAAGCGATTTGGGTGACAAGTGACTAGATCGGGGCAAGTCCCAAGTGTGTTTAGTGTGTTTTAGCCAACTGACGCCTTAATATAATATAATGCGGGCGGAAGCTCAGAAATAGCATTAACTCAGCAGTTAACAAAAAACCAACAAAAAACCGAAAAAAAATAATAAATATATACAAAAAAAAAAGTGGAGGGACCAAAAACATGTTACAGTTGCTTTTGTCACGCAGGTCAAATGCTTATCAAAAGATGTCTCTCCAGAGCATTGGCAAGCGATTAAAGATTTCGGGTCTCTGCCAAATGTATTATGTTTACATATAATGACATCAAGTTTGAATCTTGTGCACTGGGGAATCCGCACACATTGACTTTGAAAACTTTTTCAGCCAAAGCTAATCCTGTGTGTGTGGGTGTGTAATATCGATTAAAGTTTTTGCCTGTAGCATTTGCAATTTATGGCTAAAAAGTCGTTGCTGCCTAAAATCATTTAGCATATTATTGAATTTTGAATTTTGCAGAGGGCTGCCAGGCCTATGGACACGTATGTTACGGCGGACATGGGAAACGCTCCTTAGATGCTGGCAATGGAGTAGGTGCTGGAAATGCGGCTGCGTCCAATGCCGCCGGCCTCGATCAGGAGTTTGTGCGTCCGAATGGCCTCTTACCCATGCTGTTACCCAATGAACAGGCGCCCGTAATGCCCGACCAGGGCTTAGATGAATACCAGTCGCGCCAAATGCTTTACAAAATAATGAAGTCATGGGTAAGTCACAAATAAATAGTCATTATTTAAACATACATTTATAAATACATTTATTTGTTTCTTTTAAACTTTTCAGTTTAATCGTCCGCATCGACCCTCCCCTCGTCTGAGTGATTTGGACTACCCGCTCTCAAGTTCCGGTGAAGCTTTCAATCGCGATGGTGCTCTGAATGCTCTCAATTAGGTGCGGAATCTAACACGGCGCGTAAACTACAGCATCAACAATTTCAACTAAAACGAAACACTTTCTTCAGCATTGTCAACAGCAACCACAACAAGAACCCTTAAAAAAAAAACACATTATCAATTTCTAAATGACTTAATTAAAATGTTTCATAGGTGTCTACAAATATAGCAACACATTTTTGCTATTTGCATAATCTGCGATGTTTAATAACAAAACCAAACTGAAGTTTTTAAGGGCTGGTAAAAATTTCAGTGTAAAAAAAAAACTGACAAAATGTTTTCAATAAAATAAAATGAAAATGCAATAAAATTGTGTTATTTTGATTGCTTTCATTTAAAATGTTAAACTACATATGAGTTTTGTGTAAATCATATGCAAAAGACTTATAACTACATACATATGTAATATTACCTATTTAATTTCTAAATACCCTGGAAAAAGGCAAATTATACTAAATATATCATTAATTTAAATGCAACTAAAAACTAAAGAATTGCAAGGATTTTAATTGTATATATACATATATATGTTACGTTTTTACGATTTTGTGGGTTATTAAATAAATCAAATACAAAATTCATAAACTTACGATTTATTATTGTAGAGTATGTGTTTCGTTAGCTCTTAATTTAAATACAATTTTTATATTTTTTCGATCAAATAATCGTTTTTTGAATTGTCGATTGCGCTGATGCATCGATAAGTCAGACTTAATCGATCACCCGAACAGTGATGTATTTTGTTTAAAATGAATAAAACAGAAGTGTAGGATTTGATACTTAAATATTAGTTTATGTATGAATTATAGGTAATTGTGGCTATAGCAAGCTATGCATAAAAACGTATATAATTTTGCTTTATTTATTATAAGTTTATAGTACTTACCAAAGCTTAAGATTCTTTAAGTTTAGGAAAACGCCTACAGTTTTGAAAGCACTACTTTGTTATTGTCACTTTACAAAATTAAGGCAAACAGAAGAGTAGAATTGAAATGTATAAGTATTATTAATGTAAGAATAATATCTTATTTTATTATTTTTTGTTATTTATTTTTTTTTATTTGTTGGTTAAATTTTCTTACGATTTGAAAAAAACAATTTATAAATTTAAGACACCTACAGTTTTGAAATCACTGCGCTGTTATTTAACATTGTTAACAGTCGCATTTGAGTCGTATATGTTAATATTGGAGTTGAATACACGTGCTTCGCTGGTAAACATGAAAGTAGAAGTCGAAGTTTATTAAAATATACAAAGCAGAGACATACGATTAAACAAAAAAAGATGACAGATCTAAAGGCAGAGGACACATCGGCCGTAGCGGAGGAGCAAGCGCCGCGTGGCATCATCAAGGGGAGTAGCCAAATTTTCCGCCGCAACCGCGCCATGGGGTATGTGAGCAACCAGGTGCCGGCAGTTACACGATATGTGCAGCGACGTCGGGACACCCTGTTGATCACCTGCATTGGGCGCTCCTTTCAGGTATACACTGCTAGCCATTTTCGCCTGTTGCATGTAAGTGGTCTGCATCCGGACGAAATAACGGCCTTGGCCAACGATAGATTCCACACGTATACGGCCAGCAACAAATGCATCTATGCATGGCGCGCCGGTAAACACATCCGGCATGTGTATCGTGGCCATGAGCGAGATGTGCATCTTCTTCTGCCCTTTGGGCGTAATCTGATTGCAGTCGATCACAGCAATGTGCTGAAAGTGTGGAACATTCCCACCAACGATGTGTATCTGGATGTGCCCTTCAAGAGTGATGAGTTTCTCATCACAGCGCTTGCTCATCCGGCAACGTACGTGAATAAGATTGTGTTGGGCTCGCAACAAGGCCAGCTGAAGATAATGAACATCAAGAAGAACAGCATTGTGTGCACACTCAGTCATCACGAAAGTCGTATCACGTGCATCGAACCAGCGCCTGCATTAGATGTGGTGGCCATCGGACATGCCGATGGCACCATCATTGTCCTTAATCTAAAATACGATATAGTGCTGGTGGCCTTTAAGCAGGATTGGGGCCTAGTCACCCGCCTGACTTTTCGCACCGATGGACCTCCGATTTTAGTGTCGGCCTGCAACAATGGATACATGGCCTTTTGGAACCTAGAGGAGCACAAGCTGGCCGGTCAACTGCAGGCGCATGAGGAGGAAGTGGCTACCGCCATTTGCCTGCCCAGTGAACCGGTCGTCTTCACCACATCGCCCGACAACTCCATGAAACTCTTTATCTTCGATATGCCGGACAATGGAGCACGTCTGCTCCGCATACGCGAGGGTCACACAAAACCACCGCTTTGTATTCGCTATCACGGCAGCTCTGGCGTCTCCATTCTCTCCTCTGGCGAGGATAGCACGTTACGCGTCTTTTCCACCATCTCTGAGTCGCTGAACAAGAGCATGGGCCGAGCCACCTACAACCCAAAGGCGACCAAGAAGAAAAGTAAACATCTTTATCGAAGAGCTCTTAATTTCTTGTTGTATTTAAATATATTCTTCTTTTCCAGATCGTTTCCAGTACGACAAGTACAGCATGCCGCCAATTATTGAGTTCACCTCAGATGTGGCACGCGAGAAGGAGTGGGACAACATAGCCGCCATACATACAGGCATTATACAGACCACAACATGGACTTTTAACAAAAATCGCATGGGCGAACATCGGCTGGTGCCGACCCAATTTCAAAACAAGAAACGCAACAATTTCGAATGCGAGACGACGTGCCTCATATTGACGCATTGCGGCAACTTTGTCATCATTGGCTACAGCAGTGGTGATGTGGAACGCTTCAACATTCAGTCTGGCCTGCATCGCTGCAGCTACGGTGCTCCAAAAACAGCGCATGAATCATCCGTGCGTGGCTTGGCCAGCGATAATCTGAATCAATATGTGGTGTCCGGCTGCTCCGGCGGGCTAGTCAAGTTCTGGGCGTTCAAGGGCAAGGGTAAGAGTAGACGCATAACAGTCAATTATCTCAGTTAGTCAATTATTACATTTGCTCCTTTTGACAGCTGAAAAGCCAATTGCCATTCTGCGTCTGGCAGATGGCGTCGCTCTGATGCGTCATCATCGCGAGAGTTCCATGCTGGCCATTGGCCTGGACACTTTTAAGGTCTATGTGGTGGACATGACCACTCGTGTAGTTGTTCGCAAATTCATTGGACATACGGCGAAGCTAAATGATCTGGCCTTTAGTCCGGACAGCCGCTGGCTCATCACAGCGGCAATGGATTCGACAATTAAGGTGTGGGACATACCCTCCTCATACATGATCGATCACTTCCGCGTAGAGCGTCCCTGCGTCTCGCTTAGCATGTCGCCAAGCGGTGATTTTCTCGCCACAGCCCATGTGAATCTGTTGGGTATTTATCTCTGGGCAAATAAGACGCTCTTCAGTCAGATCTCGTTGCGATCCATAGATCCACACGAGCCCGCACCTTATGTGGGTCTGCCGGCAAATGTTTGCGATGCAATGGAACTGGAGGATGCCATGCAGGTGCTGGGCATTGACAACGATGACGAGCAGAATGCCGAACTGGGCGAGGAGATAGATGCCAAATACGAAACGCCCAAGCAACTAACACCGGAGCTGATTACTCTGTCGGGTCTAGCTGCGTCTCGCTGGCAAAATCTGCTCGATCTGCAGCTGATCAAGCAGCGTAACAAGCCCAAAGCACCGCCAAAGGCACCCAAACAGGCGCCCTTCTTTCTGCCAACAGTTTCGGGTCTGGAGTTGCGCTTCGATGTGGCCAATGGTGCGCCCGGCACTACGGATGGTTCCCGCATCCAGCAAGTGTCTGCCCTCAACAATCTGACCGCCTTTGGCAAGCTTCTGGAATCGACTGCAACAAGTAATGACTTTGATGCCGCTTGCAAGCACATCACCCAACTTGGTCCGTCGATGGTGGACTTTGAAATCAAGTCACTGCATCCAGAATCCGGCGGCACTCTGCTCGCAATGCTGCAGTTCCTCAAACTGATTGAGTTTATGTTCAGCAAAAATCTCGATTTTGAACTGGCCCAATCCTACCTGAGCGTCTATCTCCGCTCCCATGGCCTTAGTTTAAGCGAATCACCAGAGATTGTCCAATCCCTGCGCAGTGTCTCCCAGGCGCAAGAATCGGCCTGGGAGCGTGTCGAAAGCAAACTAATTTATGGCATTGGCGTCGTCGCTGCCCTGCGAAACTTTGCTCGATAAATTTTTATAACTGTAGCCGCTTTTTACATGTTTGTAAATAAATTGACATCATATTTAAATACCTATTTTCCATTTTTTGGTTCTTATAAATTAAATGCATGTTTAATAACCGATGCAGGAAATCTATACTAAATCCTTTTACAAGAGAAGTTTCCTCAACTTGACACGATTTAAATTTGCAGAATTAAGATTCGTGATTTAATAGTTTCATTAAATACGAATATATTAAAAAATCGCATATTCAAATCGCACCCCAATATTGATAAAAACTACGCGACTATAATTATTATTGTTAAAATAAAAAATAAATGGAAGATCGAAGAGTTCTTAAATATGAGAAACTTTGAGTGGCAATATACTATTATAACTTTTTATTATAGTCCTATAAAATTACACCCCAAAATCAAATAGTTATTTCTTTTTAATTGCAGAAAAAATACGACATAACTAAAAATTGATATTTACAAAATTAAAAAATCAACTCCAATATTCACGATTTATTGCTTTTGAGGAACTTTGAAGAATATTTAACTACAAGTATTATAAAAGTCACCACTAATACCAAAGTCGTTCTTGCCTTTGAGCAACTTTCCCTAATATTGAAGAGCAATTTACGACTATAAAAATTGTTTAGTCATATCTTCTGGTAAAAAATTTTATACATATAGTACTGGATGTTTAGCTCATCTGGGAACATCAAACAGCTTGTGAGTGTAATTTCCAACAATTTGGCCAAAAATCCATAAGCTTAAAATTTTGTCTGCACATATATATTTTTAGCCAACTATATACTTTATGCTGTATACATTGTGTGAATTTATAATCTTTGTAATCATACATACACAATAGCTGAAGTATATGTACATATTAACAAATGGTTAAACAAATCATCCCCTTTAATGCAAAGTGAGTGTGTATATGTGTGTGTATAAGACAAATGTAATTTGAAATTGTGTATTATTATTTTATTTGTTATATCCATTTTAAACTAACGCTTTTATTTATTTAGGCTGGAATTAAATAACTTAAACTTGTTCCTAGATGCGTACTCGCTCGTGGACATTTCAATTATGCGGTTCTAGTGGCAACTGATTTAAACATTTTCATCGGGGGGAAGATTGGTGTTTCCTCCCCCCACCATTGGTGAAACTCATCCAACTTAACATAAACCGGAATTAAACAATGTACTTATGTAGCTGTTTTTGTTTTTTAACCACGCGTTAAAAATGTAGTGCATATTTTGATAAGTATTAATTTGTATATACCTAAATATCTTAGTTTGCATATCTCTTGTTCTGAAGAGCAGCTCCGATCCAAAGCTGTATAACTTTAAATTTGCATTGTCATATCAATCATGATACGATCTTTCTTGTGTGTCTTGGTTTTCTTCTTCGTTTGTGTCAGTGTGTGCTGATAAAGTTGTTGTTTTTTTGGGAGCTACTATTTGAAGATTTAGTGTGTGTTTTTAGACTGATTTGATGTAGGTTACAATATTATGATGCAGAGCGAGCAAACCCACTACAAATATCGTCGCAAGGGTTGGTTGGTTTTAGGTGTAGTTGTTGGGTTGCTTTTTGTTTCTTGTTTGTGGTAGATTATTATAGTTGTTGCTGTTGTTGTTAAGTTTAGTAGTCCGCTTAACTAGATGTGCACTGCTGAACGCGCGGTCCATCCGAGAAACCACCCTCGTCCTCTTCGTACGCCATTCGTTGGTGTTGCTGGCGTCGCTGCTTGGGATCATAGTCCTCCTGCAAAATTGAGACACATTCGAATTAAATATTGATTGATTCGGATGATTAATGTTGACTTACCAAAACGGTGTGCTCCGCATCAATTGGAATGTCAACCTCTGGCGCCGGTGGCAGGCACTGTTTGAGCGTTGGTATAACTGATGGATTCATCACATCGGGGAAAATAACCTCAAACTGTATGATAAGTGTACCCTTCTCCATGGGATTCTTGAATATGGGCATGCCCTCTTCGGCGATGCTCTTGGTCATCTCATGACGGATAACTTCGCCGGGTTGTGTAGCCACCAGCAGATCGCGATCATCCAATGTCTTGACAATGCGTTGGAATCCACACAGCGCTTCTACCAGCTGCAATGGCATCTTCATCATCAGATCCATGCCAGCGTGCACGAACTTCGAGTGCTCCTGCTCGTCCAACAATATGATGATATCACCTGGTTGAGATTCGGGCTCGTGGTCGCCCTCGCCCGTAAATACTATCTTTTGGCCATCCCGCATGCCCTTTTCGATGTGCACCTCAAGCACCTTACGCTCGCGGACCGTCTTACGTCCGTTGCAGTTCTTGCAGCGGTCCTTGTCCTGTATGTTCTCACCGGTGCCGGAACATTTTCGGCACACCTGCTCGATATGTTGCACGATGCCAGGCGCAATTTGTTGGACGCGCGTCTCGACGCCATTGCCTCGGCACTGGACACACTTCTCGATGCAGCCCTTCTTGCCACCACGTCCCTCACACTTGTCACAGATCACATTCTTCTGCAGCTGCAGCTTGCGCGTTGCCCCATTGTACAGCTCCTCCAAATGCACAGACATCTGATGGACGACATCTTTGCCGCGTCGTTCTCGACGACGTCCGCCGCTGCCGCCGCCACCGAAACTTGCACCGAAGAACTTTTCAAAGAAGTCCATCGGATTGCGGAAATCACCGGAATCGGCGCCACCCTTCTTGATGGCCGCCTCGCCGCCATCGTCGTACACCTGACGCTTGTTCGTATCGGAGAGCACCTCGTACGCCTGCGAGATGGCCTTAAATTTCTCGCCCTCATTGGGATTCTTGTCGGGATGGTATTTAAGCGCCAGTTTTCTGTATGCCTTCTTCAGCTCCTCGGGCGTTGCGTTCGGCTTCACGCACAGCAGATCATAGTACCCTGTTTCTTTGACCATTTTTTCTACTTTCCTTTTTTTGTTTTTTTTTGACTTAACTGCAACACAAAAAACTTCGATTAATGAAAAGATGGCACTTGCTATATACATTTTTTTGTTTAGTTTAGTTTCACCTAGTTTTAGTTTAGGGTGCAAGTGAAATGTAATTTCCGGGCACCAGTGCGACAAATTCAAGGTCAGCGTGCAAATAGTGCAACGGAAAAAGACCACGTTTTTCGGTAGAAAATTTGCTATTTCAATTCGCATTCGCTTTGTTGAAATACGAATTTAAGCGGTGAGCAGCTGATTATTCTACCCGCTCTCGCACACACCACAACTCATTGGCAACCGAACTAATACACACACATGCATACATATGCACACACGAGAATACACACGAACATAAACTTCTAGAAAATTTCGTCTGCTTAGCGTAGCCCTGGTCGCCGTAACCGTTGCCCCTGCGCGAAAATCAGCACAAAGCAGACAACATGATAATGAAAAAAAAGCACCAACACAATTATAAAACCAGGGAAAGCAACGGGCAAAAAGAAAAAAAAAAAGAAAGCAAAGAAAAAAATCTATGTAAAATTTTCTATTGACTTATGTGCGATTTGTGCTCGCAACACGGCCCAATCTCAACTGTGCAATGTATGTGTGTGTATATGTGAAAACATGTGCCGCGCAGGACGCTACGTAAGAGAAATATTGACAAGGGTAAGGGGTAGACACAAACAGGCAGACACAAAGAAAAATCGGATACCGTCACCAACTAAATCGATTTTGCAAAGTGTACCAAGTCTAATGACGCACCATAATGCAGACTAGTTTGAAAAAAATTAATTACACTTGATTACTTAATAAAGACTCGAGCAAAAATAGGTACTAAGTACACACACATACAACGCAAAAATGCCTACGGGAAATTTGTTAGTCAATAATTTTCTGTAATTGGTCTTACCTTTGATAGCAGAAATTCGAGGGTATTCGAGGTTTTATTGAAATAACTATATATTTAAATATATGTACACTTTTTCGGTACGCTTTTACGAATTACACTTCTCTAAAATTTGTATATATATGAAACAAATTCTTTTCAGCAGCCTGCTAGTGCTGTTTGAATCCGCCACGCTTGTTGTGTGAAAGATCGAGAATATGTGTGTTAGTGATGCGAAATTTGAAAATACCCATTTAATTATATACTTCATACTTACTGCAATCAATCGAAATGCACTCCTGTAACAATTCGTGCTCTGAAACGGTCACACTTTTTGGAAACAGCTGCTTATCCCGGCCTGATTATTTAACTTGGTCGCATGGAAATTTGTTGAAAAACATAAGATTGCATGAAATATCACTATGAGGCACGCACAATTTTTGGCACGCACAGTTTTTGTGCATAATAACAATGTGGAGGAGGCATGCCGTCTACTAAACCGCATTCTCGGCAAGGAGGAAATCTTTGATCAATTCCGACGCACGCGTTTCTACGAGAAACCCTTCCAGGTGCCTAAATAAGTGTAAATAAACAAATCTGAACCATCAATTCAACAACTTGTATCTTTTTCAGGTGCGTCGACGAGTTAATTTTGAGAAGTGCAAAGCCATTTACAACGAGGACATGAATCGCAAAATTCAATTTGTTCTCCGCAAGAATCGTGTGGAACCCTTTCCGGGCTGCAGTTAAATGTAATATTCCATATTTGTGTGATGGCCAAATCAAATAAAATATAGTTAAGTAACTATCTACACAGAATTTTCTTAGATAATATTATTATTTTATTCTAAAGTTGGAAGTTTAATGCATGTTGCATTAAAAGTATGTTTTTTTTAAAAATAATTTTAATTTCGACAAATCAATCTAAAGCATCTTGTATAGATTCTGCATATTTATGGCAATTTATTTTAAATGTTTGGCGATGCTATTATTTCAGATCCCAAAATGTATGGAACACTATAACGCATTGTCAGATTATGCGCTTCCCAAAAGTATGCAATGATTTTTAAACTTATTTATATAGAGAACAATAATAGGAAAGCCTTAGGCTACACTAATGTTCATATTCAGCCTAAAAAATATGCTTTCAAATTGTTGAATTTGTGCATACAATAGTAAAAGCTTTTGCACAACCAGCGTCCTTTTTTTGCCACATGCTGGCAACTTAGGGTTACAGCATTGATTTGGCAGCAGGAGCGAGCTTTTTGTTGCGGCAAAACAATTCGCAAAAGCGATGCTTGGGTCAGAGTCTGTTCTGCTTTCGTGCGGTTAGGACGCATTTAATTATATAAACACAGCTCTAAGGTAAAAGTGAAAAAATGCAAATACAAATAATCATTCATATAATCATTTTAAAGTGTCGACGCGAAAGTGAATGATATTGTCTAAACTATAGCATACTTTAGTGCGTTAGTTTATTATTTCAATTTTCACAACTGTTCTATTAGTTTTTGCAATTAGTGAATTTGAGTGGGTTCCCATTTACATGTGTGCATGTGTGTGTGTGTGTGTGTGTGCAATGCATTTGCAGCATAATTGGCCAAAGATTTCGAACAGATAAAAAAAAAAAACACTACATTACGAACTATCTGGGCTGAAACGTGCCTAAGTGTTCCCAAATGCATCGATAATTCGCATTTGTGGCCAATCTACTCAATTTGCTGCCAAGGGGCACATGCAACGTTAGTGCTTTGTGTTTGTGTTTAAGCAGCTACAGTGGGTGGGGTAATTGGGTGACTGGGTGGAATCAAGTTAATTTCACATCACAGTTGGCGTGCTCCTATTCGAGCCAAGTTGCTGTTTGAATTTGCCTTAGGTTTCTGCCTCTTTCGCGTTGCCTTTGCCTTGTGTCCATTGACAAGCCCCAAGTTTGCCTCTGCCCCCTGCCTCTCCTTCTTCTTCTCATACTTCTTTCGTTCTTGTTGTTTTCGTTGCTGTTTTGCTGTGCTTTGGTGTCGCTGTTTTAGTGCCGCTGTTTTATCGATTTCTTCTGTTATTTTTAGAAATATTTATTTGCATTTTGTGTATGTGTGCGTGAGCACAGTGTGAAAATGTCCTAAAAACGTGTATTTATTGAAAATTTAATTCTTTGTTTTCAGCTCATATATATAATTATAATTTTGGGGTTTTTTTTATTCAGTTTCAGTCAACATCAGATTTTGTATGTAAGAATGGGAACAGATATTTTTAAGCGTTTTTGCATATTATTGTGGGTCAAAAGAATATCCACAAAAATATGCAGCATAAATAAAGTAATTCAGTTTTTGCTATTGTTGCATATATATTTATATGTTATGGTTATATATATTTTAAATTATTTTATCTTTATATAAATGTACAAATATAGAAAGCAAATTATATCATTATTATTATAATTGTTCTCATTATAATAAGTATTATTATATTTTTTGGTTTTATTACAATAAGCCTTATTATTATAATTATTAATATTATTATTATTGCCACTTACGTTCTTATTATTATTATTGCTACTTTTGTACTAATTATTATTATTGAAATGATTTTTGTTATTTGAAATTTTTTGGTGGGAATTGAAAGTGCTCCAATTGGCTATCGACCACTGTACTTGTGTACGTATATATATATATCTACTTATACATATATATATATATATATATATATATATATATATAATTTCATATAAGTAATAAAATAAAAATAAAATTTGTACTGACAAATGTCCTTTTGCAGCTTGCGCTTACGTTATGCTTGTCAATAGATTTGTGGCCATTGTCCTTGTGGCCAGCTGCAGCCTTGCCCAAGCCTATCCAGTGCTGCCATATATCTACAGTAAGTAAACTTTAAGATTACACAAATAGCATATGTATATATATATATCACTACACAGATCCGTCGAAGCGCAGCGACACCGTCTTTCCACAAATCGAGGACGATGTGGGCGAGCTGGATCAGCTGCGAAATGAGCAGCCTGTGGTGGGCAAGAGACAGGATGATGGCAGCACTGTGCGCACCACAACCACCACAAAGGAGAGCGTTGAAAAGGTAATCGCATCCCCGGAGGTCAGCAGCAAGGAGCAGCCAGCTGCTGCCATCCAGCTCGATTTGGAACGCCAGCTGGAGGTGGCCACACCACTGATGTCCATGTCCACAACGACAACCACGAGTACATCGGCCACAACCACAACGGCGGCCTTTAAGGATGACAGCGAACGCTCCCAGCTGGAGGAGCCGAAGATGGCAGCGAAGCCGGCGTCGGAGCATGGAGCACATGCCAAGGTAAAAGCCACATGCCATAACATAGATCCTGGTACCATAGTTGATGTGTATGTATTGCCCGTTGTTTATTCCTTGTAAACGCCATATGTGTGTCTTTTGAATCAATCCAAGTGTATATCCACGAAACCACCCAAAAACCAACAGGCATTCTACGGTGCAGCGCGTCTGGCATTTGGTCAAAATCCCGAAGTGTTGCCAACGTTGCCCACAACAACCACATCAACAGTTGCGTCCACAACAACAACAACAACAACAACTACAACGCCATCGACAACAACTTCAAGTGCAACACCAGTTGTGGCCACAGAAGCAGCAACAGCACCTGTCGCACCATCTGAAAGTGAAGCCGAACCGGTTGAGGATGTGCCAGAGATGGATGCAGGGACCGATGATGAGGCGGGCCCTGAGATTGAGGGAATGCCGGACAAGTTGCCGACGGCTAATCAGAATAAGAATGGAGATATCAACAAGGAGACCATTGGCGACATTCTGATCGATCAGCTCGAGGCAGTGGCCAAGACCACAGAGCGGCGTTCCAGCATGCCCCATTTGACGGCCAAGGTTCTTATGACCCAACAACAAAACAGTTCAGACAAAATCATCATTTCCACTATTGGCAATAGATTGGCAACAACTCCTAACTAAACTAAACTAAACTAAATTGTATTATTATTTTATCCACAACCAGATTTGGTTGCCCCTTTTGTGATTGCTATTTTGTTTTTTTTTTCAATCTTTCGGTTTCGTTCAGTATCTTCTATAAATATGAATATGTATGTTTCAGACTGCTCAGAGTCTACTGCGTAATCCCAGTGGCCAATATTCGTCCTTCGACATGGCACAGTATGTGTTCTGGACTGGCGATGAGACGGGTGTGGCAAGAGCTGTTGAGGAACTGATTGATGAGAACTTGGTGCGATTTAATCATAATTTTATTTGTATATATTTGTGTAATACTCGATGTACTCTTTTGGCAGATCACCCGGGAGAGCGCTTTGAAGTTTTTGCGCGATATTCGTCTGGGAATTGAGTTTTTGCAGCGTTCCTATGCCAATCGTATCTTTCCCGAGGAACTGCGCCAGAATCATCTAAAGCGCAATGTTGTGCCCAGCACTAGTAGCAGCACCAGCACCAGCACAACGTCCACAACAACAAGCACAACAACCAGCACCACGACAGAGAAACCATTCATCCACGTGGAATCCGATGCAGAGGGAGTCACGCCTGAAGTGGGACATGCCAAGATCCTAGACAGCTTTACATTCTGGAACAAGCTCAAGACGCTAGAGAATGAAACTCCCCAAGGCAAGTCAAACTAAAAGTTAATCGTTACTAATTTTATTAATTAAAGACGAATTTACCTATAATCCAGATATAACAGACTATGACGAAACCATGGGACGAGCCAAGATAGTTGAGTATTTATACAATGAGTACAGCTTAGAGGAAATTCTGTACAAATTGGCCAAGGTAAGACGAAACTTAGTTTCAGATCATTTTAATAATAAATTTAATCATTGTATTGTATCCACCAGGTAATGTTTGCCCAGTCTCTGGCACATGGTTCGGATGAGGCTCAGCAGGAGTTGCAGAAGCTAACCGAATTCCTGGAGCATGAGGGCAATCTGGGCGTTATCCCCGTCGATTTGCAGAAGAAAGTTTTGCGTAAGTAATTTACAAATTTCATCTATATATCGAGATGTACATGAATATATATATATTCCAGGTGTCCTGCTCACCGCGCTGTCGGATACTTTAACGGAACATCCCGAGCTATTACCAGCGGCGCGTGTTAACTTGGCCAATCCATTTTTCAGGCTTCCAATGCACACCCCGAGCGCTGTGTAGACTGCAGAAATTATCAGCAAATCTCTATAATATATATATTACTATATATATACATAATTAATCTATAATTACTAAGTTATTGGTATATACATATAAAACAAACAAAAAAAAAAAACTAATAACAGATCATATATATATATATATTATATTCTGTTCAAGTTGATTGCCATACATAAATGCGCTCTCTCGGAATTGCAAACTGGTTACCTATACTACCTATACTTTGAGTAGCTCTAAATTTTCGTTCTATATACGTAAAAGAAAATCAACCAAAAAAAAATTGATTATAATTTAGTTAAGTATTGATTGTAAAATACTGTCGTGATATTTTTGTCTGGCTAGAAAAATGCGTGGAAATGAAAATAGTTTATATTTAATCATTATTCGACAAGAAGATGCGGAACAAAATCAACCAAGCAAATGAGAGACTTGCGCTATTTGGAGCTTTTAAAACTATATATATATAAAAATATATATAAATATGTATCTATATGTATTTGTAGAAAAATTTATTGGCATGCTTGCTTATATTTGATATGAGTTGGTTTGACAACATTGATGAGGTTGAAGTTAATAATATTCTTTGTTAAAAGTAAACATACATCCCTGCAATATATATATATATATATATATATATATATATATATGTGTGTACACTATAATTATGTACTATATATATATATATATATATATATATAATGAATATAAAGACATCGTTTTCCGCACCGTTTAATTCTTCAAATCAATGAAAGCAGGAAAGGACTTTAAGTCCGCATATATCAGTAGCACATAGAACTGCTTATCCAATATGACTATATATATATTATATATATTTTTTTTCTTACGTACATACACACATATTTACATACATACTGGAGTACATACCCTACTGAATAAATATATATATAGCTAACAAGTCGCTTGATACTTACATACATCAAATATTGATTGAATGTTCGATTAAATTGTTTGTTCGCCAATTACGTGTACTGTATAATTAAATACAAACTATTGTTTCAACATACATAATAATATATATAAAATATATATATATGCTCTATATTGTTTAAAAACAAACCCAATAATTTAATTAATTATTACTTAGTTTACAATTTATGCTTAACTTAGCAAGCGCCATTTGACATTTACAGTTCCTTCTTGGTCTGCTCCAGTTCGTTGGTCTTGAGACCATCTAGCATCTGGGTGATTTGCTCCTTTGTGAGTGGCTCTTTGCTTTCGAAGATCTTTTCGATCTCGGCACGCTCCTCCGGATCCAAGTCCTTACCATATTGCTGGGCAAGTGCCTCCAGACGCTCCTGATTCAGCTTGAGACGACTGGGCAGCCAAAATATAGTTTGCACCATTCTAAAAAAAAAAGGGCGATTTCAAAGTTGAATTAATATGGATGGTTTCATTTTGATCAACGAAACCCACCTGAGGAATATAAAGCCCGAGACGGCTAGCAACAAACACATCGCCGACGTCTGCAACATGGCCCAATAATCAACAACAACTTGTTCATGCTTCATTTTAAGAAACGGATTTGATTATCGAACGTGTTCCACTTGACTCGAAAGTATTCCACATACTATACTCATATGTGTCATAATTCAAATTGTTAAGAAGCAATTGTCAATTGTTGTGGTCGAAATGATACACGTCGTCATGGATATATTGGACATATGTATCTCTTGTGACAATCAATAACAATTAAATCCTCTTTGCATACGTGGCACTTTCGCATGGATGCGTTGACCTAGACCATAAAATCAACTGACCCACAGAATGCCAACAATAATTAATATTTTTGATTTCAATGGTGTAATGATTAAACATCATTGCGACGATCCCACCTATCAGCCATTTATTTATAGCAATAAAACAATTGAAAAATTCGCAAAAAAGAAACACTAAGTAAAATATAAATAATGTAGGATGATAAAGACAGGCGTGTGCCCAAGTATCAGCAGACACTTGCAATTGTAAATTAGCAAAAAGAAATTCTAATACTGATTAGGTGCTATCTAACCCCACCGGTCCTCGAGCAGAACCGATAACAGATACCCTGCCACTATATAAGACCAGAACACTTTCGGGCTTACTCATATTAGCTAAACCATGAAGACACTTCTGATCTGTGCGTCCATTTTACTGGGCGTTCTGGGTCTGGCCACAGCCGGCAAGAGACCCATCTCCGATTGCGTAAGCCATCGACATGGTTCTATAAATTAATACATATGTGTATAGCTCTAAATTCCACTGTGTAGGGTGAACGCATTCTGGATGATGGCTATCCCATGGAGCGTCATAAGGTCACAACCGATGACAACTACATCCTGACCATGCATCGCATACCATATTCCCCCAAGACGGGCAACACTGGCAATCGTCCCGTTGCATTCCTCATGCACGGCATGTTGAGCTCCAGTTCCGATTGGGTACTTATGGGCCCCGGTAAGGCGCTGGCCTATCTTCTGTCCGATGCCGGCTACGATGTGTGGATGGGCAATGCCCGCGGCAACACTTACTCCAAGGCACATAAAGTGTGGCCAACTTTCTGGCAGGTGTTCTGGAACTTCAGCTGGAACGAGATCGGCATGTACGATGTACCCGCTATGATTGACTATGCTCTGAAAGTGACTGGCGAGAAACAGGTGCAGTATGTGGGCCATTCCCAAGGCACCACCGTCTACCTGGTCATGATGTCCGAGAGGCCCTCATACAACGACAAGATCAAGTCCGCCCATCTGCTCGGCCCCGCTGCCTACATGGAAAACATGAAGAGCCCCCTAACCCGAGCCTTTGCACCGATCATGGGCCAACCCAATGCCATTGTGGAGCTCTGTGGCTCCATGGAGTTCATGCCGAGCAACAAGTTCAAGCAAGATCTGGGCATTGCTCAGTGCCAGGCAAACTCACCCTATGCCGAGATGTGCGCCAACGAGATCTTCCTCATTGGTGGCTACGATTCCGAGCAGCTGGACTATGTGAGTAGTGTGAATCCTTAGATAATCTCTGAATAATATATATTGTCGCCACTTTATTGCTACAGGAGCTGTTGGAGCACATTAAAGCCACGTCGCCAGCAGGCGCTTCGGTTAATCAAAATCTGCATTTCTGCCAGGAGTTCAATTCCGGCAAATTCCGCAAGTTTGACTATTCGGTGGTGCGCAATCCCTTGGAATACGGCAGCTATTTCCCGCCGGACTATAAACTAAAGAACGCCAAGGCTCCGGTCCTCCTGTATTATGGTGCCAACGATTGGATGTGCGATGTGAGCGATGTGCGTAGGCTGCGCGATTCACTGCCCAATATGGCTCTAGATTACCTTGTGCCCTTCCCGAAATGGGCTCATTTGGATTTCATTTGGGGCACCGAGGCCAAGAAATACGTATACGACGAGATATTGAAGCAAATGTCTAACTATGAATAGGTTCTTCATATATATATTTACAGTTTGATTGCATAATAAACTGAACCCATTACTGGGAGCAAAAAGTTACTCCACCTGCAACTCGGCCTTGTACCTTATCTTGATCTCATTATCTTTAAGCACTTGGCCATCGAGTAGATAGAAGCCGGGCGTGAGGAACTTCTTGAGCATCGATGCATTTAATGGATAGTCGTTGACCTGTAATTCAATTGGTGCCAGGGGACAGTTGTCGGGATGCGGCGCATTCGAATAGTCCTTCAAAGTGTCATAGAAAAGTCGTCTGTAATATGTGTCCATCAAATCGCAGGCGCCCAAAATGGGCAAATCTTTAAAAACAGAATAGTCGCTGTCCCCGCTATCCTTGCGAAACACTGTAATGTTAACCTGCATCGAAATATATATAAACATTATTTAATATTAAAATATAAAACGAAAAATATACTTAATTAATATAAGTCAGCATATTTATTTGTTTCGTAGAAAACAGTTTTTTGCTTTTAGAAAACAAATGTTAATTTCAATATATAGCTTACTTATATTTGGAATATATAGGTAGTTAGCAATGTTTCTATGATTTCTGCAATATTTACAAATTATTTGTCTTAGTGGGTGACAATTTATTGCAAATGACAAGAAATGACAAAAAATTATAATTTAAGTTCCAGTTCCAAGTCATACAAAAACTCACGCTTCGACTTATGCTAGTATATAAAAGGTAGAAGAGGGCATATTCAATATAAATATCATATAAATATCAGCGAAATATGTATTTTAAAAGAATGTTTAATTTGGACTCTGATGCCGATTAATTAAAATATATTTTTATGCAAGGGATTTTCACATCTCTGAGCTGAGCTTGACCACAAATTCTTTTATATATGTATTTATAAACTCACCTTCCATTCGTTATCGATGGTCAGCAGGGTTTTCAGCTCGCCGCTGACTGTGCGATGATCCTCAGCATCCGCCTCACTGACCCTCAAGCTGCTCTTGATAGCATTCTCGTCCTCCAGAACCTTCTCGACGTTGCGTAACTTGACAACTCGTTCGTCTGTACCCAATACTTGTTTAATGCTGGCGCTGAGGAGCACTAGGCTAAGGGCCACGCCCAGATGTACATTGGTGGAGTACATCTTAAATGGAACTGAAGTACCAACGAACCAGCAGCTTTATATAAAACATGCATTAATTGCGCATACGCCAAGTAAGCCAGCTATCTGAATTATCTAAGAGGAAGTTGAACATGTTCTTTTACATGTATAGATATTAAATGAACGGAAGTGGGATTTGTCCATTTTAATCTAACTAGAGGATCTACATAAAAAATGCTTATATAATTTATACGCAAGTAACAATTAGCATTTAATTTGCTTAGTTCATATTTCGATACAATTTTGATAACATTTTGTTAAATCTATAAAATGATTGCGAAACCAGCATCGAAAATTGGTTTTTTATATACAGAAGCAACTGCCATCAAATTTTGTATTAACGATTATTGGCCATGTCTTAAACTAAATCTTGTAGCCTAGTTCAATAGTAAGTATTATGCGGCTGGAATGTTATCACTAATATCTTAACCAAAGTTAACCATCTTTGGATCCGCCTTCACGTAGCCAAAGTTTAATCGCAGCTGCTCCAGGAACATAAATGTCAGTATGGTTTGTGGCCCAAGCCGGACAAATGCCGGCACATAGCCCTTAAAGAAGCCGAGTGGACCCAGCTTCGCCGTATGCAGTACAACATCCCAGAGGCTCTTGTACTCGCCCGGTTTGGCATTCATGGTGCGCGTCTTGAGCACATCCATCGGTTGAGTTAACGTTGTCGCAATGGCGCCAGCCATTAGCGAGGCGGTGAAATGCGTTACTAGATTATCCTTGAAACATGGCGTCGAAAGCAACATGCCCTTGATCTGATCGTAGAATGCAATCTGGCCGATTGTCATGAAGACGCCGCGTGCCGTTGCAGTTGTGCCGCCCGAGAAGAGCTTCTTAAAGCCCTCCGTTTGATACACCTTAACGATGCCATCGATGGCGTGCATGTAGCTGTGTGGATCACAAAAGGTGATTAGCATCATCAAATTTAAGTGGACTCAATGGGTAACTTACTTTCTGCGTTGTTCTGGCGACAGTTTGACATCGTTTTGCATGCGAACGTTTATCATGTCCGCGGGTGTGCCGAAAATACCACCAATCATGCCCGATAGGCCAGCCAAGGCAATTTTGCCTGTGAATGTGTCCGTATTTATATGATCTTTGCCCACCTCGTAGGCTCCAAATCTTGTCGTGGAATACGTCAACTGGCGCAGCACTGAGGCGGACAGACCACTGTAGAAGGCGAGGACACCTTGCTCCTTGACAATTTTCGATACTAGATGAACCACAGAGAGATTTCCCTGTTGCGTTTGCAGCGTGACCTTGAGCAGATCCAAAGGATGTGTGGTGCATGCGGCGCCCACACTGGCCATGCCACCAAAATACCAACGTGCTTGTTTCTGGGTGGACATTGTTGTTGTTTGGAAGAGCTAGCGCACGACTGTTAACCGAAAGATATAATTTTGATGAGCCATGGCCATAACGAATGAAGCAATGCGAGTTTGAAACATCAGATACATAAATAATAATATATATATGTGTATGAATTCTAAATTTAAATTTTAAAAGTTTTACGTTATTGTCTAAGAAAAGGTTACGGCAAGGTTACATCACCATCGATGTACGCGGTAATTTGGAAAAGCTAAGGATAATAAAATAGGTCAGCTGTTATGTTACGCAGTCAGTTTGCGTTAATGGGCGCGTTTCAAACAAACTGACGTTGCTCAACACGAACTACACTTCGTCTGTTGCCGGATCAATGAAAACAGTTTAAATTTAATAGCTGCTGTCAGGTGGCAGCACTGCCCGAACAGCTGCTCGTAACAAATGTGAATTTCGTGTGTGTTTCGGTATTGTTTTGTGTCAAATTACAATTTATCGTCTGTTTACACAAAAATATAAAACATCAGCCACAACGCGCTGTTCTATGTGAAATTTGATTAGTGAGTACATTGTACAAATTATTACTGTTTATTGTTTACGCGGCGAGCTCACTAAGCGCATCAGCCGACTTGCAAATTTCGCAGAAAAATTTGTTCATTTTTAAATTTGCATTTCTTGTTACGAATAATATGTGCAGGATTTCGACGACGATGCAGCAACACGTGGTCGAATAACTATTTGTTTGTGTTTATTGTAGTAATTAAGAAATAGTCTTGCGTTGATTTTACTTGCTGATAAGCCAGTTGCGCATGTGTGTGTGCGTGTGTGTGAATAATGGATCGTGATATTCGCATCCGTTTAATAAAATTTAAACACACGTGCAAACGTTAAACTTTTGCATCTTAACCACGATTTGTATTAGCTATCGGTTTTTCTGTTATCTGGGCGAACCTATATACTTTACGCTTTTCGATTCGTCAATACAACAAATATTTAGACTTGCTTGGAGATAATCGGCTTTCAGTGTTTTCAGCCCACTCGCAAAGCGATAACAAATTTAATAATTCCAAATATTTTTATACATATAAACGAGTACAGTAAATACTTTTCAATTATAAAATATTGTTGCAGGAAATAAGAGTAAAAAGACACTGATAGTTTTATAAAAAACTCTCTGATTTACTTGTGACAGATTTTTTGTTTTGGCAAATGAAAAAGTCATATTTGCACTCATAATTTGGATATCTTGGTAAACCATTGTATTTATGCTTTCCTATTTATCTGCAGACGGCTGACAGCGTTTGCCTCGTTTATTTATGGCTTTAGTTTATTTATTTATAAGAGATTTCGTGTGAAGCACGCCACGTGTATTAATCAGTACCATCACTTCACCATTTGGTTTTCCCACTAAAAAAACAATGATTCTTTTAGACAAACAAATATCTGTTTTTCGTTCGTTTTCCCTCCATTTTATGATGATAACAATTTGTAATGAGTTGCTAATAATAAACCCAACAAATACATCACAAAATGTGTACTTTGAGTGTTAAACACGATCAATTCATAACATTTAACAGCATTGAGTCTGATTAAGCCATCTATCGGAAACTTTCTTTCGTTCTGTTGTTGTTTGTATTTGGCCTGGCATTTTATCTGGTCATAAAATAGAATTTTCGCTGTTCAAAGTCTGCCAATAAAATTGTATAGTTGTATAAATTAAAAACAAAAATCATCACATGATCCATAAAAAAAATATATGCTTATAAGCATTATGTATGCAGTCAAATAAAAGTCGCGCCCCCATACAAATGCGTATATACTTTTATAAACAGCTGATTTGCGACCCGTCACAGTTTTTTATTGGCGAAGATCACGAAACGTTGCGTGATAGTTCCATGATTCCATTGCTTCCAGTACTACTCTGAGACTGATGCTGATGCGTGTAAATATTGGAAAGTCGTGTTCACAGTGTGAAAAGCTTAATTTAAATAATGCACACACATATGCAGTTAATTGATGCATTTCCTAATAGACACACACATGCTTACACGCATCCAATTTAAACTTTACCTTGAAATTTAACAAAGAGATGTTGCCGTGTGCTGTTTTTGATTTTATTTAGCTTTCACAACTGTGCTATGAAATATTTTTAATAAGTTCTACACATATGTATTTTTGGCAACACCAATACACATACACACACACACATAGGCAACGAAAACACACGCGCGGGAGCATAAACTTCAGCTCTTCAAAAACACAACACAACACAACTGAACTCAATTTACAGCACGAAAACTGGTCTGGTATTAATGTGGATTTCTTACTCTCTTGTCTGCTGGAGGGAGGCGGCACGGCACACGACGTTGTCGGCTGAGCACAAAAAGCGTACTGATCGTCGTCGCTGACAGCAGTGTCGTGCTTATGCAGTTGCGCGAGCGAACAAAGCTCCGGGCCAGCAATTGCCGGTCTGCTGCTATAACTGCCCGTAACTGCTGCTGCTCAGCAAATTGTTTGGCTTTGGATTATGTTTTATCGCTTCCACTACTGAGTGTCAGCGCGGTCAACTCAAGTGTTTCCAGAAGTGTGGCGGGATCGGCCTAAGTTAGTCAGTTGTCAAACGTTGCGTCGGCAGTCACAGTTGAAATTCACGAGCAATAGTCGGTGAGAGCGCAAAGTGAGAGCGAGAGAGAGTTTGACTGAATAAACATCAATTGGTGAGAGAATAGTTTTTATTATAACCATTGATATCATCGCGCTCATACTTGAATTGTTTGTTTTTATTTTTCGTTGTGTTTTCTATTCTAAAGAAGATGAAGTATTCCAGATGATTTCTAAACGCTTTTTGTTGTTTCTGTGCACCCGACAAACTCTACACACAAATTCAGTGTTTAGAGACGTTTGTTTTTTTTTTGTTTGTAAATGTGTTAATAGTTTTCGTATCTTTAAAATCGTTCTTGGCTGACTTTTTATTATCTCTCGAAAATTTTTATTTTTGATAATACCCTATTTACATTCTCGCAAGTGGTAAAGCGGGTATATACAGTTTTTAAATATATAAATATATATTTATCAGAAATAAATATAAGAAATGAGTAAATAGACGCCGCTGGAAGGTTAAAAATTCTTATACTCAAAATTGTTTTTTTTTTACGTACTCATCATTTATTAAAATGGTGTTGATGTTGTTTAGTATGAGTAAAATGTTTATAAACATATTTGTTTTAATTAATCTGCATCATCAAACTAAAGAATGCTTCGTTGTTTTTCCTGCTCATTTTGAGATTATGTATTCGAAAATACCCTTTATATAACTGTCAGAATGACCGGCGTCGATCGGCTTTTCGCAACGAGAAATAAATCCAATATATTATTAATCAGCGGTCAGGCGCCAGTTTGAATAGTCATCATATGAAAATGAGTTCATTTCATTTACTGCGATAATCGTTAATTATTATGTTCACAATAAAAACTTGTCTTTTTAGGAGCAATTCTCATTGGACGAGACAAGGTCCCATAAGATCGTAGTTAGCTTTTCTAATTGACAATTAGCTAGCAACTAGCACAAAGTATACATTAGATTTTACCACTTGATTACCAAACAAAAAATGGGTGCATCTGACGAGAACTGCTGTTGCCAAGTAGGCGTAGCTGATAAACAACTCAAATATAGCTTAGCGCATTTTATTTTTTATATTTATATTTTCGCACTTCTAGAACAGATGAAAACTCGTGTTAAATACTTATTTGTAAATTGATTTGCTATTGTATTCTATATATGGCAATATTTGTAGTAATCGACTGTGTACAAAATATTTACACAGCGGTTATTCCACAGAAATGCTAAAAGCTTTGTCTAGAGCTTTTGCCACGTCTCAGCTTTGCAGTTGAAATATGATTCTGACGTGACCGGGCCGAATGGCTCATTAGCTCAGCTGGTTAGAACGTCGTGCTAATAATGCGAAGGTCGTGGGTTCGATCCCCTCATGGGCTAATACACCCTAATTTTTCCATTTATTATTATTTTATTTATTTTTTTTTTTATAAATTATTTGAAGTGCTTTATTTTCATTGATTGCTATTGAGGGTTATTGGCCAAGTGTGCCGCTGACAGCGATGATGAAGTGACAAAATAGAAATACGAACCGACGCCGCCTACGCTCAAGTCAATAAATTAGAAAGAGACGTCTCAAAGTCTGCCTCCACTTGGAGCACGATAAGGCGTGAGGCACGTGACCTGCTCTTGCCTGACAGCCGTGATGCTAATTAATTGTATACATTTTATGGCATTTATAAATTGACTAAACATATCATGCTTCACTTATTCTTTAATACTTTATTTTTTCACAGCTTCTGCAACACAATTGCGCACAATTTTGTTTAAAATTATGGCCGCCTCAGTATTGATCGCGTGCGGACTGAATGAACAGAAACTGCCCGGATTCGTGCACATCAGCGAGGAGTCAAATGTAGATGGCAGCTTTCTGATTAGCTGCATCCTCGGCCAGCGGCTGCGCATCTCGAATGCTGGCACCCTGCTCGTATGCCTTCAGCATCATTATCAGCATTACTTCAATGCGGGCATGCGTCTCGGCTACAATTCAAACATCTTTCTCGGAAAGACCCTCAACGTCATCGATGTGCTCAGCGACATGGCTCGCCAGGGCCTCAACTCGAAGTGGCTGCGCTCACCGAATGGCGTGACCTTGACTGAGCGGCTCGCCGACGATATACGCGCCCAGCTGGCCAACAACTATGCGAATCGGAGCAGCTACACCATACTGATTGACAATCTGTCAATCTTATTTAATTTGGGTGCCAGCAAATTGGAGGTGCAACAATTCTGTCAGGCCCTCGCCGATCTGGCCAAGGAGCACGAAAATTTGACGGTCATCACCAAGCTGAGCAACAGCGACATCCACCAGCTGACTGATAATAACGTGGCCAAATTGGGACAAGTACGCATCCAGGTGCTGAGACTGAAGAGCGGCGTCATTCGTGAGGCCGATGGCAAGCTCCTTATCGAGCGTGTCCTCGACGAGGGCAGATATGCCTGCGAAGAGTCACGCAAGGAGGTCCTCTACAAGGTCAACGATCGCAATGTCAAAATATTCAATTTAGGCGAAATCGGTGTCAAAAATTAATACACATCCACGCAACACACTTGCTATAATTTTATATGGAATTTATTAAAGCCATTTTGATATACAATTGCAATATATTCCGTTGACTTTACTTTCCATCAGCCTGCTGCACATTTCACTTTTAAGTCTTTTGGCGTCACTGGTTGTTGTCCGTTTTGTTTGTTGTCTTTATGTCTTCTCTATCGAATGTCATCTGCAATGGAAAATATCTGCCGTTGTTATCCACATTCGCATTATTCGCCCTCATTCTAATTGCGTTGCCTTCTACGATTTTTTTTTTTTTTTTGCTCAACTCTTGGCGTCTTTTTAGCTGGCCGACGATGAACAAATAATGATGAATTAATGTCTGGGCCCTGACTTGCAGCAGTTCAATCGCGTACGAGTACATGGAGCCGAGTTCAAATATGCTCTCGCCTAAAATAAAAAGTACAATTTTTTAAAGCAGAAAAAATGTAAATTAAAATTGAATGCAATTTGTCTCTTGTCATTGAAAACAAAAGTTTGCAAAATGACATAACGTCTAAATAATTCTTTTTTCTTTTAAATTTAAACTATTTTCTTATTTCATAAACTGTACATACATATATTTTGGTTAAATTTTTGTAATTAAAATTCAAGTGAACAGACAATGATATTTTGCGAATTTACTTTATGGCCCCGAGGCGAGGTCGTCTTAAACCAAAACCCTGCCAAAATGCTAATTAATTGCATAAATCGTATTCATTTATTAAATTCAAAGTTAAAGGACTCGATTCTCCTCAGTGCCGCAACTATTTGTACGTAATCAGAAAATATGGTTAAAGCATAGCAAAAACGTGCTTCAATTTGACAAAAAGCAAAATGGTTGGCTAACCAAACGGAAGTTAGCTTTTAGCCAGTTATATTGTCTTTTGGGGGCGACACTTTATGCATTGGCAATAACTTGTTTGGATTAAACGAATCGCACATGGGTTAGTCTAAAAAAATGTATCTGACGGCACAGGAGGTGCCACAATTTGTGTGTGGGCGTACTAGCCGTGATGATGACAGCAAGGCTGACAATTTAATGGGCGTGTGGACAATTTTGTTGCATACTTTTGGGCCGACCATCCTGTAAAATGTTTACGCCGACGCCGACGCCGACGCCGAATAAACATGCACCACACACGCAGGCTGTGACAATGGCTTCATTATGCAAAAAAAAAAAAAAAAATGAGGAAAAATAAATCAAGTACAAGTGAGCTGAACTACGAAATTCCTTAAAAAACTGATCAATAATATGTCAGTGTATTTTATAAATCAATTAGAAGCCATTGCCGTTGAAATTGCAGCTTCTATTGCGATCGGTAATCGATTCGTATCGATATTCTCGATAGCTGTGCAAGTTTAATAAATTTGATCTGACAAAAACAATAATATACCAAATTTAAAGGCTATCTGTTATAGATTCGCAATTTCATAGAAACTCTATAATTGTTTCTGATGAAAAGCATATATACCTTATATCGCTAGAGATGCATCCTTCTGCCTGAAAGGGTTTATGATATAAAATAAATAAGTGGCGTATGCCAAACAATTTTTTCGCTTATGTAGGCCAAGAATGGAAGCGACTCTCATAAATATGATTCGCCTGGCCACCCTTTCATCAGTGATAATAACGGCACATTAGCGTCGGCCAGGCTGAAAATATTTTCGCTTACAACGCGAACAATGGCCAAATAAACGAAGCTTTTTCAGCACACACACCTATAACACACACACACACCGCATACACACACCCTCGTTTTCAGGTTATCAATTTTTTTTTTTATGATTTCGATTTTATTTTTTACAGTCATTGTGTCGCCCATGTTTGCATTAATCTCGTTTTTATATTTTGTATTTGTTGTATGTGAATAATATTTATTTAACTTAATTTGCTTAAAATCTGTACAGCTGAATGGTTTTTGCATTAGATTCTTCCTTAAATCGTTCATTTATTATATTTGTCAAAAAAAAAAAAATGGGTTAAGCTTAAAAGATTTTAAGTGAGTTAAAAGAGGCAAAAACTTTGCTCAAACCGTAAACAACTTTGAAGTTGCCACAAAACGACAAACACAGTAGTACTTAAAAAAAAAAAATTGTATGCATATACTGAGCAAGGCATAACTTGGTGCTGCCAAATATTCAAGGAGATGGCCAAATGCGTATATTGGTTGTACGTGCTTTGGGTATCACAGTAGCTGATTCATGTTCAATTCTGTGCTTAGCTCAAAAGTGCTTTAAAGCGCCTATTTGGATATCAAATAGAATTTAAGCCTTAAGCGTATCGTTGTTCCTAGTAGGAAATGAACATTGCGGGAAGTACAAAGAAGAGGACTGCGTGTGACTGCAGAAACGCCCAAGTGACAGGACAGATAAAGTTGTATCTTTATGGCAAAGGCAATGCTCGCAAATTGAAAAGGCCAATTCGTAAAACTGATAAATGAATTGTGGGCGGAAGTTCGTGTAGTCGTTAAAAAAACAAAATGCTGATGTTTTTTTTTTTGTTCGTAATTCTCGTATCTGGTAAATTTGCGGTTTTTAAATTTACTTCTGGCAAACTGTCTAAAACTTAAAATTTCTATGTGCTTTTTTTTAAAGTGTTGACTTGAACTCAACAGCGAAGGGCGCACACTAAGAGACATCTATAAAAGTTGCAGAAGTAAACATGACGATTTCATTTTGTTTGATAAAGTGAAAACCCAAAGTGACAACGACGAACAGGAGTAAAAAAAATTAAATTAAATGTTAAACTTACGAGTGTCCGACTAGAAGGCAGCCTGTAATCGGGCGATAATATTTATATTTTATTGTATTTATATAACAAAATCAAGCCAATTTTTTTCGGATATGGAATGTATCTGAAAAAGGTAGGGGAACTGTTATAAATAAATAATTGTATTTTAGAAAATTGATGTGAAAACTAAAACATTATTTTTTCTTTTAAGATTTATTCTCAAAATATAATGTAAATATTCTTCATTCTTTCAGAATTTCATTTTATAATTTTTTACTCCATCTAGAACAAAACATTTAGGAGTCAGATTCAAAATACCCTCTTCTGTTTCCCAGTCTTTAATGATAGCAATGGGAAATGCACTTTTTCTAGCAGAAAGTGCAATTATCATATCAGATCGCCCTTCGTTGCAATTGAGCTCATAATTTCGTTCCTTGTATTCATTTAATGATTTTCCGGGCAATTTAGTAAACAGTTTTGATAACAAATTTGTACCATTTTGTATAAGGTAGCTGGGCAATGATGCACAATTATTTCTCGTTAAATTAAAATTTAATTAAGATTTATGATAGCGCCACCACACAATTTTGAATCCTTCAAAATTAGATTTGTAGAAGCTTTTTAATGTGGTAATCGAATTCCTCTGCTGTGCTGGAAATTTAGCTGTTTGATGAAACCGCAGCTGATAAACCCGGCACAGTGTATAAAGTGATTACCTGGCGTATACGCAACATTTGCCATTTAGCCGCCGCGCGGCTTTTGGCTTTCCATTTCAGAGGCGACAACCTTGAAGCGGTATATTGCCGTAACTCAGCTTGCCAAGTTGGGCAGCAGTTGGCGCAAAGTGACTCCCCCATTTTTCACTGGGTTGCGACACAGTGTGGGAGTTTTATTTTTTTTTTTTTTTTTTTGAAATTTGGGTAGAAAGTCGTTCTATTAAGAATGTTGTTCGACACCTACGTACACCGACCTGCTAATGAATTTACGACTTAATCGTGCCACAATGTTTCGAAGTTTGGATAACCCCATTGGTTGGTTTGTTCTTAGAGTACCAATCAAAAGGAAAACTCTTTAAAAAAGGAAGCAATATAAATGCGTTGTTATCATTTGTTGTCACTTGGTTGTAGCAAATTGCATTGGAATGTTGCTTTATTTGTTTGCCTTCTTTTTATTGTAAAGAGCAATTGGCAAGTGGCATGTGAAACCCGGCATCAACGTGGCAGTAGCTGCAGCAGAATACGTTGCCATTGTATCAAAGATAGCATCTGCATCATTGAAATGTATAACAACACACAGCCCACAAATGTATCCTTTTCCCTCAGCGTTTGTGCTTCACATTATCGACAAAGTCTCTGAGTGGCATCAAGTGGCGGCTTATGAAATACGAACATGAAAGTAAACTAAATAATGAAGAGCAATTTATGAAAACATACAAAAGAGCAAACGTTAAGCTTGAGAACTAAACACAATGTGTTAAAGATTAGATTAGATTAGGTTAGATGATTATTAAGAAATTAACAAATTATTAAAAGCATTTTTTGAAATGTCAAGTTACTTAATCCTCAAAGCACATAGTCAGTTGTTTGTAATCTTTTTAGTCAAAGCTTTAGTCATTAAAATTAGATAAAAATTATATATGTGGTTTTAAGCAAACCTAATAGACAGAATGCATTTTCTTCGACCCCATAGATTATAATAATTCTTGAGCAGAATCAACTTCCAACTCGATCTAGCCATATTCGTTCCTCTGTTGGACGCGCGGATCTTTGAAACTATTAAAGCTGGAGACTTCAAATTATGACTGTAAGTCCTCGAATATTGACTCCACAGATTTGCCTACCTTCATTTTTCAAACACTCTTCGCCTGTCTACTTCTTAACATTTTATTGTGCATTTTCTAGAGATCTTGCAATAAATATTGAAACATTTTATATAACAATACTCATTTTTTTTATCAATTATATGCATTATATTATTTTTTCCTTTATTTTAAATTTTTATTTACCAATAACTTAAGTACAATTTCACACAAATTTCATAATTAAATTGTGTGCACTAAAAAATTAAATTTTCAACAAATTTTTGTTTGCTATGCTATTGTTGAGCCAAGTGCTGACTTAAAAAGACAGTCGAACGTCCACTTAAGTTTCATCGTTCCTAGAATTAACTTGGCATTGGTAATGGCTGACACAAAGATTTGCGTTTGGTAATGGGCCAGTTGGCCAGTGCAAATTATGCGCCAACAAATTGCTTTTAATTACACTTCTGTCGACTGGCTCACTACCTTCCCCCCCTCTCTCTCTCTCTCTCTATCTCTGAGTGTCTGTGTTGTTTTCCTCACTTTGTGAATCGCTAATTTGCCACGTGCTGACTCTGCTAGCCAAGTTTATAGCTGTAATTGTGCTGAAAACTTTGGCATTTCAGTAAATTTTAGTCGGGACTTTAGCTTGTGCTGCGGTTACTTTACTTGAGAGTTGTGTTAGTAGCGTTTACTTCGATCAACAATATGAAGTAACAACAAAGAAACAGCATATGTGACCAAAAGTAAACACAAGCTAACATACACAAATACCACACACACACACACACACACACACACACACACACACGCACACACACACACAAGCACCTACAGCACGCATAAATTGAATGTCAGAAGTTGCGTGTTTGTTGTTATACCAACTGACATAGAGGGAGGGAAACGGATATGCTTTTACTCACCGAGAAACTCTAGAGATGCTCATTATTAACCGCCAGGATAACGTTTGATACTAGAATTTCATTACAGCAGATTAAAGGCAACATTAGTTGGACAACAGGTAGGCTGAATCAGGGATAATACCACCTATATCATTATATAAAATGTTGGCCAACTTGTTATGTTGCGCTTGTTGTGACTTATTTTAATTATTTTTTACAGAATTTTCATTAGGACAATTTTAGGGGCAGAGTACGAGCCATGAACATCTACACCTACACTTAGAAAAAAATCGTTACGACATTTAAATCGTTCTCAAAGCTATAATGAAAAATCTTTCATTTGAAAATATGTTTATTGGCTAAGTATACAAAAAAAAGTAATTTAATTGGAAAGACTTCTTTTTTATATTACATAAATATTATATAATATTATTAATATACTATAATAATAGAATATATTTTAAATTAAGTAGAATTTCAGACACAGTTTTTTACAACAAGTGCAGGAAAAAATGTGAATAAGAGTAATTAAATTTACTTTCTCGATTTTATTTCGAAGTTATAAATTACATAAAGAATTTGCTTAGATATCAAAGTAGTAACTAAAAATCTTTGGAAAATTTAACATTTAAGAATTTAGGAAAATATGCCTAAATATGAAAATAGGAAACACGCATTTTTTTAAAGACTTCATTTTAGAAATTTATTCATACGATATTTTTCTGAGAATACACACAAACACAAACATTGCACACCTCCACTGGCAATTTTCCTAATGAAATCATAAAATTATACCAAATGTGCCACCAAAATGGGGCTGCAAAGCAACTTGTTGTTGGTGCTTTATTTTTATTATTGGCAAGACACATGAAATATAAAACCACAACCGCCAACAACAACACAAAGGACGAGAAGGGCAGACAATCTTTTTGCTCAAATTTCTGTGCAATTTGCAGAAATAACTTTAATGGTTGGCAAGTGTCACCAGAAATAGGATTTTGTGGCTCAGTTACTCAATTAATCACAACATTTGCAGTTTGAGTTAAGTTTTATGTCTTTCTTAGCCCCTGTCAATATATATTTTTGGCAAGCCAAGTTTCGCAATTAACTTCGGATTACGCAAATTGAGTAAAGGCCAAAGAACCGCTCCCTACCAGTTGCCAGTTGTCTAACTGTTTAACCATAAAAAATAAACTCCCAAAGTTATGAGGTGTGTGTGTGTGTGTGTGAAGAGTGTTTTTAGAAGAACAACGAAAGTGTTTCAACATTGAATGGAATGTAAATGCTGTGAAATTGTGATAAATAAAGTTTAAATTAAACAAGGGTTGATCTTTTAATAGTAGAATTTTTGAAGTCATTTTGGGTCACAAAATAATTAATTAAATAATTAATAATTTGTGTAAATATAATGTTGGGAGACAACTGGATTCTCAGAGAGTGTTTGTATGGTTTTTCGGGTTTCAAACGCCGGTTGACAATTGAAATCTTTGCTTGTTTTCAGTTTGGAACTAAAACCCAATATTTATCTTTACTAACTTTCAACTAATTTTTTTCAAACATTACAAAAAACACATCCAATTTTCATGGATTTATTTTTATTTTTTAAACATTAAGATTTTGTCTGTTTCAATCGTTGTTGAGCATTGATTAAAGTTGATTTCATTCATTTACTTGAGGAGCAGCCGTCGCAGCCTTGGCAAAAGTGCTACTGCAGCGAATTACTCCAAGACGAAGTTAGTCGTTTTGTTCATTTGCTGCATGCCACAAATTCCAGCATTTGCAATACGTTCCCTAATATATATATATATATATATATATATATAAATGTACAGCTGGCTTGTACGCCAATTTGCCGAGTGCAATTCGCTAGTTTTCTGGTAATGCCACAAAGAACTGCACGCGCCAAAGCACAGTAAAAGTTGCGACATTCAAAGATAGCTGCGACATCTGATCCGAAACCCACGCAATTGTCACGTTGCTCTCGCATCTCCTTTGTGGCGCTTGCCACTTGTCGTTGCGCCTACTTACTCGCCTAATTTACGGACTGTGATGATGCATTGTTCGCGAGGCGCGTGTGGCTGTGTTCCTGTTAACTGTCTGCGTATCAAAGGCGTCATTTAGATGCGATAAGAGCAGACAAGCAGACTTGAATCAAACAGCTAAAATTATAATTAAATCTATTTGTTACCGTAACGATCTCATCTGTAGATGATTTCAATAGAAAACCGTCATACGGAAAGTGATTCCGGATTACATGTTTGACACATAATTAACACACCTTTGTTTTGAGCTCTTTAAAATGCTGGACGCTCTTGCAGCGGAAATTCGAAAATATTCTAGAATATATTTAATTCAATTAAAAGTCTATATGCGAAGTACATTTGTAACTCAAGTAATTTAAGACAGGATTAAATCCATTTTATGTAAAATCGAGATTTGTGTAATTTTTAGGACTAATTTCCTGGCATATAAGTCAACCAAAGTTGAAGTCTGTGCTTTTAATTAATTTAATTTTCATATTGACATATTCTCATTTTCTTTAAATATGCGCTCACTTTATTTATTCTTTAAGAACCAATCCAAATCCAACTTTCTTGGAATGTCAGTCAAAAACAACGTTGAAAATGTTTTGTGACTTAAACCGATTTAATGTGGATGTTGAGAAATTAATACCTAGCTTCCATTTGCGCTACTGTATTTGCACACTAGATTAAATTTAATTCTCTTTATCAAAAGTGATATAAATAATGTGAAAAATGAGTAGTCAAACACAATTTCTAATTAAGGATTTTATTTATTATGCGCGTGTTCGTCTTAAATTGTTAAACAACAAAACAACAAAAGAATAAATGCGCAGCTAATTATTATTTTCAATCGCGACCAGAGTGGGATATTTCAAAATAAATCCATTTTTATAAAATGCGTTCGTTTTGTGTTTTTCATTTATTTTGTTCAGATGTTTACAACTTATATACAAAATTAATGGCATATATTATTTATATTATTGAAAACCAGCATGCGCATTAAATTATTTTTATGGTCGAGTAATTTAAAAAATTTAATCACAAAACCATTTTCGACAAAATGTGAATTGAAAAGTTTTTAGATTTTCTTAAATAATTGATTTAATGTTGATGTTGACAATTTGTATATTTTCTTTTTTATTTTACTATTTGTTTTATTTCATGCATAAAAAGTGTAACTAGAATAAAACGCACTTATTTTATTTTTAATATTTACAGTGATTCAAAAATTCTCTTTAAGAAAAAAAAAAACAAAATACAAATGCAAAATTTTTAGAATAATAATTCAACACATGTTAAAAATGCTTTTTGTTTTCAATTGATTTAATGTTGATGTTGACATTTTGTGTATTGTATATATGCCATTAATTTGCGTTATTTACTTCTTTAATTTAAATTTATGCCCTCTTCATGCCTCATACTCTCAAATATTGTAATACACAGCCATCTTCTCGGCAAATGTTGCATAATGCTCAGAAAGTGTAGCATGCTTTGAGGCGCTCACTTTTTGCGCTTGTTTAGCGCAATTTGCTTAGCATTGATTTATGCAGGGAGTGCTTTCAAATGTAGGCGTGCTATTTATGTGGCAGCTGGCCCTGTTTTTGCTTGCACTTGATTTGTGGCCGGCACGTGAAAAGGTCAAAAAGTAGTTTGATATATTTCACTTGGCAAAACTGACAGCACAAAATTACTTAAAGCATTGTCATTTCATTCCGCCCGAACCTGTGCAAAATGAAATAGAATTCGATGTATATTTGTACTTTTTCCCAGGTGAATGTTCATTTGTGTGCCTCAGCATCGTCATCAGCACAGACGACGACAACATAGCTAGTACTAGTAACCAGTATCTATCCTCATTCAAATCATGTCAATTAGCAGCCATGCAAATGTGTGACACAAACGTCAGAAGCATGCCACATGCAGAGTCTGCTTAGCTATTGGTGAATATGCGTTGCTCTTGGGCAACAATTGTGCTAACCTAGAGGTAGCTAAGCGTAGCTTAAATGCCAATTTCCTCAAACCATTAACCCGTTGTGCTCCAGCAGACCGTAAGTTAATCAGCCAATAGACGACTACCACATCACCAGCAATTCCTGTAAGTGGAGACCACTCCTAAAGTCAGCCGAGAATTTGGTTTGCGTGTTGTTTCGTTTGTTTCGGTGTAAAACGGATGTTTCCTTACATTGCAGACACATGTCGCTTTTAACGAGGAACACCCGTGGCTCTATTTGCTAATATTTTGTCGTCTACCAACTTTGCTTTACTTTGTTGCGGTTGTTTGCTATTTTGTGGACAACTAAAAGGAGAATTTAAAATACAAATGGAGAAATTTGGCTTTAAATTGTGGTCAATAATCCGTTTGTGGTTTAGGGTTAAATAATAAACTTACTTAAACCACAATTTTGCGGCTTTGTATGTACTTGACAACTTCACTTGTCAAAATGTACAAATATTTACATAATATTTTAGCTAAATATTTGCTATTACAATTATTATATTGTGTGCAGTATTATTTATCTGAAAATTTCAATTAAATATTAAATAAAAATTTAATATGCATTTTTTTATTGTTGCCTTGATTTTAAAACCACAAGGTTGACAGCATAATATATTATCAATTGCCACTGATTGGCAATAATTAATTGCCAATTTGTTATTGCTTCTGGTATTTGGGTAGTTTATCCTGTAAGAATTTTTTAAAATATATTAATACGTTTTTTTGCTTTTAATCCTATTTTTAATTGTTTTTATATATTTACCCGACACTTTAATACAACCAAATAAAGGTCGAAACTTCTGGCGAAGGCAAAAACAAGCGTTAATTAGTAAACTTTTAATATAGAAATTGATTATTGGAATTGTTGACAATTCCCTAATTAATTCCACTGATCGGGTGCAAAAGTTTGTGTTGCATTGCGCCTTATTGGAAGGGGCAAAAAACTTCAGCAAACCCAACGACTAAATCATACCCTGCAAGCAAAGCAGAATTTGCATAAATATTAGATAGATGGACGTGATTGAGTAAGGATATTTGAATTTCATTATTATTATTAACATAATTGTAAGGATTTCTTAAAGAAAATTTGTAAAGCTTAAATAAAATGAATAAATAAATAATCTAAGTAAGGAGGATCTGTAGCATAAGGTGATTTACTCAAATCCATTGTTTTATGTGCCTTCATTACAATAATTTTCAAAACATAAATTTTATGACAATAACTGAAATGGTTTTATAGGATAAGGGCAAATTTCAGTCTGTCCTCGCACATTTTTGCATCTATTGCAATTGAAAAGAAAACGCGTAAATTTTGTTAATAAATTTTACTTAGGGGTTCGGGGGGCAGAGTTATCGACAGAGGGCAGCTGCGGCACTAAAGCCTGAATGAATTACAAAGGACACGTCTCAGCAGGATATTATACAGATGGCATTTACAGTGTTTTGGGACAAACGAATTGCTGAATCAACCGGAACCAACTAGACAATAACATGCTCAACAGATTACATCTTTAAAGAAATCTTAAAGCCTCATCCGAGTAATTATTATGAGATTTTCCGACTGGGAATACAACGGTCAATATATATATATATATAATGTCTAATATATATATATATATATATTTATATATATACGTAAGACACAGAAATATAAAGGGACATCAGGATGACTGGGTTCGATGTGGTCAAGTGGTTGGGTGAATTGGATGAATTGGGTGGTTGTTTGATTGCTGGTTGGTGGGGGTCACAGGTCCTTGGACAAGGCTGAGCTGAGCGTCTTTATTATGCGGCTGCAATTGTGCTCGCACAATTTGAGTTATTTTTGGACCTACACTTGCTGTTAGCCAAGCTGCAGCTAATCTTTAGATGTCTGCTTTGCGCCTTTTTCCCTTTGTTTCGACTTCTCCTCTATCTGCTTCAGTTTGTTGTGTGTGTGTGTGTGTGTGTTTGTATTTTCAAGTACATGGAGGCCATAAAACAAACACTTTTAGTTTGTTGAACTGCGAGCGGAGGCTGCGTTTAATTTGTTGTCAAAAATAAAGGGCGGGAACCCTCAAAGAAAAACAAAACACAAAAATATATTTGATGTCGGCGCCAGCTGCAAAGCTGTTTTTTTTTGTTTTGCTTTTTACATTTTTGCTTTTTTTTAGTGACTTAAAGCTGTCAAAAGTTTTTTCATCCGTTGAGCAGAACAGAAACGGTTTGAGTGGTGCACTCAATATTATAATTTATTTTCAATTTTATTATTAACGAATTAAATGGAAAATGAAACCATAGTTTTGCGGTGTACTTGAAAACTTTTTGATTGCATTTTAATTGAAATTTTGCAACTGCTCATCGTATTGTGCAAAACTTGTGTTTGACAAGAGTATTCATCAATTTGGGATTTAGTCAAAGCTACAAATAACACAGGCAAGGAATGTGGTCTAAAAATCAATGACAATAATATAGGCAAGAGAAATCACTGAGTTCATCGGTGCATTTAGAATCAAATAGATGATAAATTAGTCAATTTCATTTTTTTTTTTTTGTATCGTATTAAAAAGAAAAAAGCGAAAAATAAAAAAAAAAGGTTGGTAGGCCACTTAAAATGTGTACATTTTAAATTGGCAACCATTTTAAAGTTGCCATTGAAATATGTTTGTTGAACAATTTAGTTCAAAGTGAAGAGCAGATTTTGTGGTACTCAGGTGAATTTCATTAAAATGGTGTGTGTGTGTGTTTGTGTGTGTGTGTGTGTTTGTGTGTGTGTGTGTGTTTGTGTGTGTTTGTGTGTGTGTGTGTGGCTGCTGTGTGTTAGTCGAGTGCAAGCCAGAGCCAACAAACCAAAATAAAATGAGAACTAAATGTGGGTTCAAAATCTAAATATGAACTTCTCAACTTACGAGATACAAAATTCTCATAATTTTATACGATTTGTACGTGCTGCCAGACGACAATGTAAAAGTATGCAATGTTATATGTAGGTCTTTTCTACATTATACTTTATGCATAATAAACTGCAAATGTCTGTGCATAATGCGACTTAACTATACACTACAAACTGAGAGCGAGAGAGAGAGAACGAGCTAGAGAGAGAGAGAGAGAGAGAAAGAGATAGAGCTTAAAGTATTCAACTGGCTGCATTTCAGCCGCAAAAGCAAAAATGGCCTATCTTTTTGAAGTGGCTAATCACTTGATTCTGAAAAGAGTTTTCAAAAATATAATAAACTGAAAATTTGTGTGCATAATGCGACTTAAGCACACACTACAAACTGATATTGAGTGAGAGAGAGAGAGAGAGAGAGAAAGAGCTGGAAGTATTCATATGGCTGTCTGTCAGCCGTAAAGCAAAAATGGTTAATCATTTTTTTCACTTGAAAAGAGTTTTCAAAAATCAAGCATAGCTCAAGGAAAATGTCGACAGCTAAACGGAAATTAAATACAAAAAGGCAAAAATACAGTTTGCTCAGCATGGAAAATCTAAAGTCAAATTTCATACGAAATTAATGAACTGGCAAATGGAATTTTTGGCTTAGGCACAACATGCAAAATGTGCTTTTTACGTTTTGCTATAAATATGAATTATTTTTTCTAATGTCCTTTTAGATTTATTCCTCAGATTCGAAGCTTATTCAAATCACATATTTAAAAGTTTAAGAAAGTCATTGAAAATTGTACCTTACCAAAAATGTGCTTTAAGATTAAAATACTTTTTTTTTTTTTACTATTATGAAAATATTTTCCATTTATTTTGATATACTCTCATCTTATTAACTTCTTTAAATAATCAATTTGAAGAGTTTACTTATGCTTCCTTTGCGAAATACCTTTTATGCACTTCCTCCTGCAAAATGTGGTGGGTTCCTTTTACGTGGCTAATAACCTCTTCTGGGCAAAAAAAAAAAACCATTTTAATAAAAGTAGCTGGCAAAATGGTTTTCAAAGTTGATTGATTCCAGAATAGACCGCTGTTGACCTGCGAGAATGATTGTTCGAGTTGTTCAGAATTCTATGCGAAAAAATGTTGCCAATTTCCCAGGAACATCAAGATGACAAGCCAGGCCAAAAGAAAAGAAGTCAAACATTTTGGTTTTCTTCGGTGCAAGTAAGTAAGAGTAAGAGCTTTATTAGTTTTTTAGATTACACATACTCGAGTATGCCCCTGCATGTGGCAGAGACGAGGTCAACATTTGGCCAATATTAGCATTTTATATTACTTTATGCTGGGCATAAATCGTCTGTTTCGCTTTTGGCCATAAATTGCCATGCAAATGGCCCTAGACTAAAAGTCCGCCGACCTCCTCAAACATCACTTCAAATTTTCATCAAATAGTAAGGAAAAAGTTGAAAAAGGAAAACTACATTTAACAATACCTAACTATTTGTAAACATTAATTCAGCTAAATAACTAACAATTTAGAGCTAATGGTTAAATCCCCTGCCGTTTATCACAGCGATTTGGGCGTGGCATAGCCCACGCGGCACTCGCCCCTCTCATTGTTGTTGGCCACGTTGTGCTTTTGCCGCTTCTTGCGCCACGGAAATTTGCGCACCTCGCCACTCGTCATCGTTGTTGCGGCTATCTCTGTGGCACTGTGGCAGGTCTCGTGCTCTGGCAGACTGCTGCTGCCACTGTACGTCGCCTCATCCCGGCGACTGATAACGCGCGTCAGTTTCAATCGCGCCGGGGGCTGTGCCTCCTCCGGCTGTGTGTTGGCCAAGAGCAGCGGCCCATTGCTGCTGGTCAGCAGAGTGCGTTTCCCACGGCGACTCACATCGACCAGTTCCGTGTCGAGCAGCGAATGCGAGTTACCGGAGAGACGCGTCTGCAACAAGCGATGTGGCACCACACCAGCTGCATACAAATCCGACTTCCGAACACGCCTCACACTTGCCCCTCCACCGCCACTGCTATTGATGGTCGTTGCCAGACTAGTGCTGTTTGTAGTTGTTGTCGTGGTATTGGTCCTAATGCTGTCCTGCAGCGACAACTGATTGCTGGCATCGCGACAACGGAACTGCACCACACGATAGGAGCCATAGGGCTCCATGGCATTGTTGTTGTTGCTGCAGCTGACGGGTTGCAGCCGCATCGATCCCTGCATGCGCAACAGGGCACTGTAGTTGTGGTGCTGATACTGACTCTGCTGCTGATGATTGCGCGCCAAGCCAAATTGACGTGTTAACGTGATCTGCAAGGTAATTAATTATTATAATAATAAATAATAAAATGCTCAGCTGAGTGTTTGGGACGGGTGGTGTAGGGGAAATTACCTTAAACGCCTCTCGAAACTTGTGGCTCATGATGTTGTAGAGCAGTGGATTAATGCAGGTGGACAGAAAGTAGAGTACACCGGATGTGTAATCGAGTATGTGAAAATAATCGTTGAACGCATCCTGACAACGACACACATTAATTAGCGACACCCCATAGACGGCCATAAGGCGTTGGGCGTGAAATGGCGCCCAGCAGAGGAAGAAGGCAACGGCTACAGCTACTGCAAAGAGGGACCATGTAGAGAATTAGATATAGATATCGTCGACTGGTTAATCCATATGATTAATTCGTCTGGTTGTTTTGACAACCTACATGGCCTATGCGCCTCATTGAGCAAAGTGTTCGAACAGCACTTTGCAGACTGGGCTTGGGGGGCTCTTACTGTGTATTGACAGTAATTTCAAATTGAGCGCTCCTTTAATTTATTTATTCATTAAAAAAAAAAAAATAATAATTTGACAGCGTTGCTTAGCTTCGCTTGGCTTGGCTTCGCTTTTTCCTCACCTACCCAGCATTCTGATGACGCGACTCTGCGCATTGAGGCCACGATTCGCATCATAGGCTCGCCGTGGCAGCGACTGCATTAGTCTGCTCCGCTTCAGTTTCATTCCAATCAGGACGTAGAGCACACATATTGCCGTCATGGGGCCGCAGAAGAATATAAAGCCCGAGACGGCGAATACATGGGCGTAAAAATTATTCTCCATCTATTAAAAAATGTAAAGATTTTACTCTACTGCTGCTCTCCTTAATGCCAATCTTAATAACAGCGTTACCCACCGTGCAGGAGTAGCCACCATTATCCTGGTTAACCACCGAGAACTGCATCGCCTGCGGCAGTGCCAACAAAAACGCCGTCAGCCAAATGGCCAGAATGAATTTAATGGCTCGCGATAACTTGGACATCGTATGTTGCCTGAAAATGAAGTTGGGCAAATGTGTGGAAAATATTGGCCATTAAAATGAGCAAACACTCCTCTCAAAATGCATTGCCATGTATAAACATAAAAGATCGACTTAAGTCTTAATGCAAGACTTAATACACCTATAGCTACTATAAAAAAAGACTTATTCTTTATATACTATATAATATTTATGCACAATAAAAACATATAAAAGTAAACATTTAATGCATTAAAATAACATAAATGCAACACTTAACGATTTACTTGCAATAACTAAAGAATAGGGTTATTCGATTAGTAAAGTTAGTTCAGCTCTATAACTACCAAATTAAATTTAAAAACTCTTTCATAATTGTTTCACTCAAAATTAAATATACTATTTAAATATTTACACTCTGAAAAATAATTGACATATATAGCAAGGCATATAAACAAGAGTTAATTTTCCAATAATTATATTCGATTTAAGATAAAGCAATATGTTTGGTTAATTATTTTTTGATATGTTTACTTTTATTAGAAGTCTTATTAAATTGAACTCTTTTGTGACTAGGGCAATAATTTATAGTTCTCAACAATCGCCTGTAAAAATAAATAAATAATAACAAACAAAATTGTATAGAAAATTATCCAAAAAACTGGAAAAGATTATGTTTTTAGTGGTTATTATACTTTTATACCGAGGTATATTGGTTTTGTGCAATGTCCGTCAATCCTCAGAGATAGAGTATTGAGATTTGAGACATATACTGTTCGGTGTCCACGTCCGACAACGTGTACAAATTGGAATGGCCACTTCCACCACAGTCGCCCACAGGCCCTCCGGTAATTGATAAATTTTAAAATTTCCCAGAATTTTAAAGATAGAATCCTCGAAAAAAATAACAAAAAAATATCATATCCCACAATATAAGAAGTACAGTTTTTGCGGGCGCGGGTTGGTCCGCCCAAAAAAAACCTATATCTACCGTAATTTATTAGGGTATAGTTACCAAACTTGAAAAGAAGATTACTAAGAAACAACTCTATCATTTTTTTCTGTAAATCCACTCCAGTCGCCTAAACACCTAAGAATTTCAGAAATTTAAGAAATTTTTAAAGCACGTCCTAGCCCAACAGCAATGTTTTCTCTTTTTTCGGACTGTTTTTTAAGTACCTTTTTTTAAACAACTCAAACTCATTCAGAGTTCTTATAAATTAAATGATCTGGAAATTTATGAATAAAATACAAACAAAAAGTATTGTAATTTATCTAAAGAGCTAAGCAAAGGGAAAATAAAATGATTTATTCAGTTCACGAAAAGATTTTGCAGCCATTTTGTTTGTATTAAATTAAAAAAGAAAATTGCTGAATCAACAAAAATCGGTAGATAAGTATTTAATATGCATATTTAATGACTGAGTACTCAGATACTCCAATCTTTACAGTGCTTTCAGCTTCTGATTAAATGTTGATTTGTTCATTAATATTATGGCATTGATATGCATTGTTGCTGGCAGAGGTGTAATTAATATATATATATATAGTCAAATAAAAATTGGTTTCATACTTTGAGGCTGGCATAGAATTGGGATTTAATTAGGAAAGCATATATATAACACTTAGTGAGTTGATTTATACAACCCTTAATGCAGGTGCTCACTTACCGGAACGGATGGCAGATGGCAATATAACGCTCCACAGTAAATGCGGTAATTGTTAGGACGGTGGCATTGGCTGCCATCTCGGAGAGGACACTCTCCACTATGCAAATGCCGTCCGTAAATGGATACGAATTGGGACACCACAAATTATATAACTCCTGTGGTATGCCTAATGACGAGACCGGATGCGATAGTGGTGATACCATATATTAAGTATACGGTCCGAGTGACATTTAATTAAGCTTACCTGAGACTAGCAATATCAAATCGGAGACAGCCAAATTGAACAGATAAAAATTAGTTGCCGTATGCATAAAGTTGTTCCGTGATATGACAATGCAGGTGATTAGATTCCCAAGCACGCCGGCGACAAAGATTAGCGCATAGCAGATAGTTAGGACAATGAGCAGCGTGGTGGACTCATCATAGATGCCATACGTCCCTGTCACCGTTGTGTTTGTTGTGGTTCCATCTGTGATGTTTACTCTAAGCAGGCTGCTTAGATTCTCAGTGGTGATGTTCATCATTTGAGCGACATGTGTTAGAAACTTGTCATTGCGCAGCAACAACAGCTGCGGGCTACGACTCTGGATGGGACTTGGACTGGGACTGAGACTGAGACCGTGGTCGAGACCCAGACCGATGCCATCTCCAAGGCTGGATTTGGCATTTGGCAATGCATGAGCCATGAATGATTGATTGAGTACATCGTCAACACTGTCGGTGGTAAAATCAACGCCTTGAATCATTCTGCTGCCAGTTGTCAATTAATTGTGGGTGTGGCGCAAAGCCCCCAGTTGAGTTTGGTGCCTTTTATCACTGCTATTATTAAAGTCTGAGGCGACCCGATTTGTGTTTACGGCTGAAGCTCTCGTTCTGCTTGTGCACATGGCTGATAAGAGTGGCCCAGACGACAAACAGCCCTAAAATTGTGCACTCGCCTGTAAAGCAAACAACATTAAAAATCATTAGTCTCAGGAATGAGTTTAAACTCAATCCCAGTTGCCAGACATAATAATATGCGACCATCGGAAAATCTGGCTCCTACAGGTGCCAACCAGAAATCGCGGCCAGCTGTTGTAATCCTAACTGCGCAATTTAATTGCCTGTCTTTCACATCAAAAGCCTAATTCCAAAATCAAGAACAAATAAAGTCCCATGGAAACGCCCTATATCTCCTGGCTGGGCTCTTAATAGACAACGTTTCTTAATAAACCAATATACAAGCTTATCAGGTTTCTTATTATTGTTTGGCTTAATTGTGAAAAAAACCGTTTTTTTTTTTCTTGTGTGGCATTTTGTTTTTGCGTGGTAATAACAGAGTCGTGTGCCGCAGGACAAAACTTTCATAAGTGGAGAAAATAATTTAAGGGATAAACTTTCAGTCTAAGCCATGGCTCAAATGGCAAAACATTTTGAAAATTATGTTAAAAAACATGTGTAATAAATGGCATTTTGAGCTCATAATTCACTCATTATTTCTCTGGCACGTCTGCCAATAGCCTGTAACCAACTGGCTAAGGTCTCCACACAACTTGACTCCTGGCCACATTTCACATGTGTAACATTAATCATATTGTCAGCTCGTGTGGATTAAATTTAAAAATCATTTTCTATAAATTGTCGTCTGTGGCATTTTAGTTAAGGCTTATATTTATTATGCCCTTAAGTGTTTAGCATACACGAATTTTTGCATATCACTCACTTGTTTCGAATTTAAATTGCGTTGCTTTGTGCTCATAAATATAAAAGATTAATTTGCAAACTAAATAAAAAGGGTTCGAACTAAAGAAAAGTGGCAAGAGCAGACTTTGGGCAATAACTATACCGAATAGAACTTAATTAACAAGTGCAATTATGTTAAACAATTAAGGGGCTTGCATAAATAAAGCATGAGAAAATTACTTTACCTAATTGTATTTTGATAGATTTACAGTTGCCATAGTTAAGAGAAGACCTAACCAAATACAATAAATTCCTAAAAATAGATATATTTAATCAATTGTTAGCCTATTTCGCTGCTAAAGGTGATTTATATATATAAACCCAATTCCAAAAATGTCAATTATCTCATTTATTATGTAGAGTTCATAAGAAACGACACAATTTCCGGCATATTGCGTAGTGATAATAATTGATGACAAAATTGAGTTGCCATTTCATGTGTGAAAGTTAATTAAGACTCAGATTACGTTTCCGAGTCAAATTAGTATGAATTTGCGTAATCTATCTATCCCATCAGCAAGCTATACAATTTTGCTTTAATAATCCATACTACCAAAAAAAAAAAAAAAAAATGTCAAGAATAGTAGCCAATTTTACTTTGAGCAGCAGTCAAGTAAACAATTCGCTTAAGTGCCAAAAGCCATCTAAAGTGGCTGACTTTCTATTTGATTTGCCGTCACTTTCCATGTTTGCACAAACCTGAGGGTAATGGTAAAAGCCAGCGGTTGCCTATTTTTTTTTATCAGTCTCACAATTACTTTGCCATTTCCTTTGTTTCCTGATTATTACAATGGGTGCACAAAGACGTTTCCGCGATAATATCTGAGTGAATTATGACTTTAAGTAATCTAATTGCGTTTTTTAGACAATTAGCTAAAAACTTTTGCACATTTTTTTTCACGCACAAAGTTGCTCATTCTTAAGGGTATTTTTCGTACAACCAAAAATTTTTTCAAATTTTGATCGCCTTGTTTCAATATGTCGAAAATCCTTTTTTTTTTAACTTTTTTGATGCCCGGACACGTCCGTTTAGTAGCGCAGTCAATTGTAGACTGAATTTCCGTGTGTCCGACGAAGGCGCGCTAGATGCTTAACTGTTAACTGTTAACAGCTGTTAACAGATAACAGCACTTCTTTATCCTGTTAATGGATGGTTAGGCTCATTTTGTGTCCTGCTCACGCTCCCGCTCTATGACATCCTATCTCTCTCTCTCTCTCTTTTCATTTTGGTGGATTTAGTGCCTTCAGCTTTTTGACATTATTTCATTCATAAATTCATGCTCATTGCCTTGACTTCTACTCATAGAACGGCACTCACACACACATTTGAGTTTCTGTGTCACAGTACGTATGAGTAATATAGCGCTGCTCCCATAAACGGTAAACAATCGAATGAAATTTAATTGAATTAAAACTGAACTGAGCATCTTTTGCGTCGAATTGAAATATCAAATGGGCGCGCAGCCACTAACACTTACTATTAATATTTATTGGTCAGAGCACCGCCCATTAAGGCGTTCAAATGGTTTTCTATAATCACCATCTCTGTCTCTAACCCACGTAATTCTGTCTCACTGACAAGGCAATCGCAGGCGAAACAATCAAAACACACGCGAAATCAAAGCACCAGTTGGCTTCTTCGCCAGACACCCATTGAATACCCACAATGATTTTTTTTTGTCTTGATTTTGCCAACAGAACTTTGTGGTGTCCATTGCCGTCAATATACAAAGACCGCATATTAATCATTTGGCTTGAGCAGCTTTAGATTTGTGGCCTTTGTTTTTGCCGCTTTGTGGCTTACGATTTTTGTTGAAGTTTTGGAAAAGGGGCTTGCAGCTTAAAAGCTGATTTTCTTGCTGCTTCTGTTATTGCTTATGGTAATGGTTATGCGTTTGGAACAGTGCCGTGAGTACCCTGTCGGCAACTCGTAATTACGACCAAAAATGGCTGCAGAAAAAAAATAACATAAATGAAAATTAAGCGCTTTTCTGTCTGGCATTCGGAGAAAAAAATTTTAATAATTGGTAGTAAGCTTAGATGATCGGCCTTCCCTTTATTTTAAATTTTACTTCTTATTTAAACTTTTAATTCAGTAGGATTCTAGTAGAATCGTGGTTGACATGAATTCCGAGCGAAAAGGTTTGCATAAACTTTAATGTACTTTATCCAATAAAGGTAGTTTATATTATTTATGTTAAGCTGTAGATAAAACCTGAATATAAAATGTATTTGCTATGAAAAATATGTTGACTATTAGTAATGTGAGATAAGGAAGTTCACCAACAAACTATTGTTAGGAAAATAATTATTAATCAATCACCCAGCAGTAAGTTAGACATAAACCAACTCTTGTATTTATATTGAGAAACTAAAAGTTTCCGTAAATATAAATATAGAATACATATAAATTAAGTTTTTTTTTCCTTTTGAAATCATTAAATGCTCATTTTGTGGAATTTTTCCTATTCAATGTAATCAAATCAAAGTACTCTTTCTCAACAACTCTCCGGCTGTCTAATAAATATTCAAGCTTTCGGATATTTTAACCGAATGTGACGCAAATAATTGCAGACCATAATCAGTTTTCCAGCTCTGTGGATTATTCATGAGATTGATAGATATGTTATAGTATGAGTTTCCCTCCCTGTGTAATGACGCATACGCCACCTTGCCTATGCCGAAAGTTCAATTGAAATTACTGGACGGCAGTTGGCAGATAGCGGCCCAACTGCCAGAAAAATGATTAGCATAATGTGGCTCATGTGGACCACCCACTGTGTCGGGCAATTTGGGTGCAGCTTAAATCGAAAAGGGTCGACCACAAGACTGAATACCACTGTGGCTGCGTCTCGACAGCGCTCATCTTGATTTACGAGTGCCATGAATTAAGCAATAGCAATAGCAATAGCAATAACGATAACGATAACTTAACCACATAGCCCCATAAACGTATTTTCGAGGGATTCAAATGATTTTAAAGCGCCTTTTAATGTGCCGCCTAATTTGACTAATTAAATAATTGAATGAAATAAGTTTAAATGAGCGCGTCCTCGAGCATGCTGCGCCCGAGAGCTCAATGAACTTGGTCGGTCGGTCATGTTTCACTGTGCATTACAAGCAACTAGCTTGTTGCTCATACAACCCGTTGAACGACCTTGACATTAACTCTAACAATTTAGCATAGCGCTATGAGAAGGCTCTTAGTTAAATGAAACCCTATCAATTTTCGAGCTTCACAGGAATTCCGTTATGGGGAAGGCTTTGCAAGTAATACCAATGCTTAACTGCCAATCGAAGCCCATAATTAGCCAAGAATGAAATTTACGAATGACCGACGATGGCCACGTGCGTACTCCAAATAATTCGAATACAATGAAAAAAAAATAACCCCAAAGGAGAAGAGAATTCAATTAAATGGCAATGTCAGAATGCAAAGTGATTCATGCTTTTTGTGAAATTCAACAAAGAATTAAATGCTGTTAAAAAAAAACTTTTTGCATAGGTATGCATATAAATTGAATGTAAAAGTAGTCGATTCTTCAGATTCAATCCGCTTAATTACTTTGATAAGTATTAATTATTATTAGACGTCAGTTCAAAAACCGGTTTATTTGTGCTCATTAAATTTGTTATATTCTTTGAGTTATTTTCGATAACTTTTAAGTCCTCCCGAACTCATAAATGTAAATGTGACATGTGCGTTACCAAGTTGATGAGTTAGTTATTAGGTAAAACATTAGCCAGGGTCAAAAAATGGGCAACGGGTTGGTCGAACTGCAAATAACTTTGACCTGTCTTGGTTTGGCTTGCAATCAAACTAAATGATTTGGAAACTTGCACAAAACTCGAGACGAGCTGCTGACAGCACTAACTGCGACCAAAACTTCAAAGAGAAAGGAGAAAAGAGCGCAAAAAACAACTTTACCCCACTGAGACTCCCTGCTGATGTCATGCCTGGTGGCCATCAAGACAACAGCCAAATTCTTAAACTTAAACGTAGACAAACTTATGGAATGGAAAGCTGCAAGAGGCACAGAGCACTAGTTAAAATTGAATTTTTACAACTGACACTTGAGTGCGTGCTGCAATTATTTTAGGTGTATCTCTTGGAATGTGCTGTGTGTGTGTGTGTGTTTGCGTTGGTATTGAAAAGGATATGTGTAGTCAAAGTGCTTGATCCACGGCATACTGCCATCTGTCAGCGAAATGTGGCGCTTTCAGTGTTTGCTTAGGACTTTGTTTTGATTAAATGACAAAAATTGTTTTGCAATATATGTATAAGGATTGAGAATTTGAGTGCATTGAATTTGATTTATTTGCCCTTGTGACTAGCGCGCTATTCAATCACAATCACTCAATCAAAAAAAAATTATACATATATATATAAATATATACGTATTTGGGGTTGACTTTAACTTTTATGAGCAGTAAAAATATAATAGAAACGCTTTCATACACCCATAAAACTGACGACTTGCAAACGCTCAACGGACTCATAAAAGATTACCAACTACAAGACATAGAATTTAAAATGATTTAGCCGACAGGGCTCGATAGATAATACCCTGTATACATTCAGTCCTAAAGGTTTAGTATAAGTTGATTGATTTATATAGGTTTAAGAATCATTATGTTTCGATCAATCCTGTATTTAAGGTAGAAAATGTGATATTAGATTATTAAAGTTTTGGAAACGTATTCCACACTTATGGGAATTACGGGCATGGGTCCCAATGAGATAACTTTGTCAATAGTGAACTGATTTAATCTTGTAGACATAGAATAATCTATTTTTCCACTAATTATTGAAAAATATTTAAAAAGTTGCAATAATAAAAAATGTATTTGTTTTAATGGGTGTTTACTAATTTTTATGTTTATAAAAGTAATTATTATAAAAGTATTATATTCAATGTACAAAAAAAAGTTTTTAATTGAGCCTATTTGTGTATATGTATGACTTTAAGACATGGGCTTTGTTAGCCAGCCGCTGGCTTACGCTCTACGGATGAACACCCTGTTCCAACGTTACGTGCAATCGGTCAGCTATCCAAAGGATACAAAGAGAGTTAGCTGAGGATGTAGCCATTTGGAAACTGCTCTGCGTTTTTTATAAAGTAAAAATTGAAGCTGATTTAATCAAGACCAATAACCTCTTCTATTTAGGGAACTTCTTTGTTTTTCAGAGTGGAAGTTTTTAAATGAAATAATATTCCTTTCCGAGTTACTATTACTGACCTTACACTTGTTATTGGTTGTATATTACAACAATTTCAAAATAACTTATTTTTTTCGTTCTCAATGACTTGGTCAAAATTTAGAAAATGTTTAGTAATAATTGATAAAAACAAGCAAATGTTTTTAATTAGAATTTTTTCAACATTCTTACTTTTAGTAAACTAATTTTTTTACTCGAATTAAATAATTTCTTAATATTTTATAATTTTATTTTCGTAGCTTTATCGTTCCTAACTAATTCAGTTCAACATTATGTTCAATGTTTTAATATATAAATGTTCTTGTTTATTCGATAACAATCTTCTTTTTATGGACCATTTGTTATATTTTAATTACACAATATTTACCAACACTTTTAATACATTACTCAAAATGGCAAAACCAATTATCTTTTACGATAGTCTGGCAACTCTAAATGCCACCAACTTTAAAATAAATAATTGAAATTATGAAATTGAATTAATGAAATAAATGTACGACTGTATTTTTGCGCAAGGGCAAATTAGAAAAACATTTAGATGCATGGAAAATGCTTAAACACAGGAAATAATTTATTTTATTATTGACTTTAATTAATTTACTTTTTTCTACTGGTTCGTGAGCGGCTCAAGAAATTGTTTGCCAACTTTATTTAAAAGCAAACTTAGTTGCCTCAGCTTGGTAAAAAGTTGGACCACACAATAATCGTACTTAATATTTTATTTAGAATTCCTAAATGTCTCACTCTTTTTATTATCATGCATATATGTTTATATGCAAGTAAAGCCAACAATTTAAATCATAACTAATTTATTTAAAAAAATAATAATTCAAAACATTTTTTATTTGTACTTTTTATTTAAGGCAAGTTTAGGTGACCGTTTTTCACGGTACCGACCGAAATCACAAAATGCAACTTTTACTATATGAAAACAAGAACATGAATGCAATAGCAATCATTTGGACTTCCTTTCTGTACTATATAAATCAAGACGACGCTGGCTGAACACTGGAATTTGTTGACGCACTTGCTCCACCAGAGAAAAGTCGATATCCACGGCCACAGTCTGCTCGCCATCGCCAGCGCTAACTTGGACTTTGGCCCATGGGTCCACAATCATAGAATGACCATAGGCAACGTAATCTGCACTTGTGTCCCTGGCTGGTGACGTTGTCACCACAAAAAGCTGATTATCGTTGGCCCGCGCCCTTTGCAAAAGCTCCCAGTGCAGAGGACCTGTTGTCATGTTAAAGGCTGCCGGGTATATGATCATCTCGCAACCATCGTTACGATATAGACGCGCCATCTCCTCGAAGCGAATGTCATAGCAGATTCCAACCCCAATCTTGTGACCATCAACATTGATCACAGTAAAATCGTTGCCAGCGGATAGCGTCTCGGATTCCTTAAATCGAATGCCATCCTTTACGTCAATATCAAAGAGATGCATTTTGCGGTGCTTGGCTATTAGTTCGCCAGTGGGTCCCCATACGGTGCACGTATTGTAAATGGCATCACTTTCTCCCAATTCAGGAATTGTGCCGCCGACTATATAAATCTGATTATCTAATGCTGCCTTCGATAGCTGTTGGCTGGTGTAGCCATTTGGAATTTGCTCCGCATGCTCGCGAAAATATTTTGTGCCATAAGGACAATTAAAGCATTCTGGCAACGTTATAAGCCGTGGCTTATGTTCCTTAACGGCAGCTTCAATTTTGCTCACAGCATTTAGTACATTTCGCGTTTTGTTCGTGGAGCCCTTTAGCTGTAACAAAACAAGTCGCATGACTGCCAAAGGAATGTTAATATTTAAAGAATATAATCATATGGCTTGCTGCACTTACTATTACTGGCCTTGCTCATGATAATTGTTCTCTATATTATCACAATTAACGAACAAAGATAATCTTTATTGCTACTCTTATCGTCTAAAAACAAATATATTCGTCGTATCAAATTAACTCAAACATGTGTTTTATTTTGCGGTCTGGCAAGGCTATTGAAATACATAGCAAGTAAATTGTCAATTTATTTTCGTTTAGCGAGGTGGCAAGGCCACAGCTAACCGCTTTTCTTTATATGTTGTTAATTCACATAATCGTAATATAAATACTAATTATCATGTTTAAGATACAACAATGGCCAATGATCCTAGGTGTACTGTGAGAAAAGATGCCGACTTCAAGTCCAAAGTGATATGTAACTGTGCATTGTATTGTGTATTTTAACAACTGCTTCTTAATCCATCATACGCCCGATCAACGTAAAAACGCGATATGCCATCGACATTACCTACGAAATATTGTTATTATTATAGGTTTGTAGGCAAACATGATCACTCTAATGTCTACCCACTTGCTTAAAAGTGTCCATCGATATACGCACATAGCCCATGGCACTGACTTCAGCTGGTCTCTGGGAACGCAAGATGATATTCAGTAGGGATTTCTTGAAGGACGACGTTGCATTCACCCAGTTGTTATTATAGGCGGCATGCGCAATATTTAAGCTCTGCAGAAATTAATTTTCATCATCTCAACAGTAATCAAAGTATTTATGACAATTACCAAAAATTTAACCTTCTCGCCATAATAGCACACAAGATAAAGCTGCGAAGTAGCCGTCAACATAAATGCAATTAAGGTAATTGATTCTGGACTTAATCCCTGAATCTGTGCACAAGCAGACACAGTGCAGAATAGTCCAGCAGTGGTAAGCAGATTAAACAAAAGTGATCTACCAAAGAAGGCATTTATCTCCTCCTGAAGGCTAATAACGCCAGTCAAAATTATTAACTATTTGACAATTGCAGACGCGTTACTCACTTCAGTAATTGATTATGCCTGTCCACCAATTGGGAAATGAATTTGAGATCGGTTGAGTCGTGTGTCCAGTGAGGTAGATAATTCTCCAGGGATCTCCCCAAATAATCAAGGTGCATACATATCTGCACCTCAAAGTGTATCAGCCATAGATCAGTGCTCATATTCGATATAACCATTAGAGTGCTGTGCAACCACTCGACTATATAAATGGCAATGTAATGCCACAATGGATCCTGCTGCGGATCGAATATATATTGCGGGTAGAAATGCAGATAGGGAAAGGATTTCTTCCTTAGATAAACAAAAACCGACTGCAGCAAGGGTTGTAATATTACCATCCCCGAGGATATGTAATACACCAGAACGAGCAAGAGCAGTGGGCGCGGCCAGTAGAAATCGTTGACCCTGTAATCGATCCTTGCCTGCTTGGATGATGGATAAAGTGCTGCTACCTTACCATTTAACCTTCGAATTTCCTGCTTCTGCAGTGCTACTCCGTATTTGGTGTCCGAGTTGATTATATAGGCAAACAGCATAGCATAGCGTAAAATCATTAGGAAATCGGTTCCAATGGTATCCTCCCACTCCATAAAAAGTCGTAGCGAGAAAATCACAGAGCACACGTGGCTTGCCACACAGGTCCTGTGGTACAGCTGCATCAGGATACTGAAACGGGTACTGTCTGTCTCCAGTACCTCATAGCCGCAAAGACGGTAACTAATTTTCGGTAACCAAACAAAGTCCTCGTAGCCATATGAGACGGGCTTCATGATGAAGGTGTTACTAGCGAACTGTTAACTATTTTGGCCAATCAGCCCCATTTATAGAAGTGCGAAAGCTGAGAATATCCTGCGGTTACGTTTGATTCTAGCGGGTGCGAGTGTGGTTAAGTCCATTAAACGGTTAAAGGGATAATTGACTATTGTAATATATTGATTTCTTAAGCCCATAATTATAGAATTATTGCAATTTGATTTGCTGGGTATATTTGTAAAATTAATATTAAAATATGTATTAAGTAAAGAATTTTTAAGAATATACCATATGCTAACTAAGTATTAGCTCACACCCTTTTAATAATAAATGTTTCTTCACTTTTGCGAATCTGACACTATGTTTGATTCAATCATCTTACACAACGTTATAAATGGAAAAATCATTCTTTTAAATAAATCAGCCAACATCATTTTGCAGTTTCGAGCAGGAGTACTTGGGATTTTCTTCATATTTCTCTTCAAAATTCTTATGTTCCTTTTGAATGATCATTTCACCACTGTTAAGCTGTGGGTTATATTTAAGAATGGTCCATGCACCATTTAAAATTACTTTTCGTTAGTCATAAAGTTATTTTCATTCGGCGTTATGGTTTTTATTATTATTATTAGTATGCACTTGTGTTGATTACAAACCACATGTAAACCATCAAATTAATATTTATTATAACCAATTTAACCATTAAATAAATAAAAAAAAAACAATTTTCCAATAATGCTCATAACTGCCAAGGAATGTTTATAGTTATAGAATTAAATTAAATGCTTGCTTTATGATAATGCGTGTTTATGATATTTGATTTACAGATTACAGTAATTTGCAAAAAGCTTAACTTGTTTGAATTTGAAGCTATTGTCTGTAACAGATTTGAATATTTAAATGTATTTAAACATATGTTTTGTGCCAGTCTGGCAGCTCTATTCGTATATATCGCAAATAATGTTGCCAGCATTGTGGCAACATAACAGCCAACAGCTGTTAATTACAGCTTGTCAAGCAGCCAACAGCTGTTACTTGCACATTGTCAAGCCGTCACATAATCGTAATTGTTTATTGTTTTATTTTAAAATTCAGAACATAATTAAACAAATGTTTTTCTCTCCAGAATATGTCTGGAACTAAAGTGCTCCGCTCCTTGCTTCACGAATTGCGTCAGTCGGCCAAAGATCCTGCAGGCCTTAAGGACTCGCTGGCCGCCCGCTACATTCTGGCGCAGTACAAGAAATTCGAGACAACCGACCAGCAGCTGTGCAAGGCTCGCAACGAGGCAATCTTTCTTGGCCAAACATATTTAACCTATCTCAGTAGTTTGCGCAAATACAAGGAGCTCTACAACGAGTACCATGGTCGGGGCGAGCGCACGGTAAAAGAAACAGCAGATCTTGTTGGCTTCAAGCTGCCAACAGATCCGAAGTAATGGTCATTTAGAAATGTAAAATGGGCAATGTTGGCCCGTAAATATATAGAAATTAAACATCTACTTCTTATTATTGCCAGTTTAATGTAAACACGAGATGAGCCAGCGTCACCTTATATATTTAGTCCGAGAATCTGTGTATAGGCAGACTTTACGAAAGGTGTTCCTTAAAGATGGCACTAATCTCATCCGGAAGGCTAAATTGTTGGCTTTATTTATAACTATTTAACAATAGCATACGCTGCACTCACATATCTTTGACAGTCCAATGGAGATAGTTGCATCATATAGTTCATATTTTTTAAGAATAACCGCGCAGTCGTACAGTTTGACATGAATTGTTTCCATTTAGTTCCTATAACTGTAGCATTCATCTGATTGGTTTGGATGCCATTGTACAATGCTAATATTTAGAAAACGCAAACGAAGTAAAAACGAAAGTCTTTTTGTGTTAACTTTAAATATGCATAATACATTTTATTTACACAGTATGTTTACTTTAAATATATAATATGTATGTCTTAAAGAACTTTTTTGTATGTGTCACATGTTTAATGCAATTTCGATATATTCAAGTATGATATAAAAACTAACTAAATACTAAAAAATCGAATAATTTGTTTTGTCCACCAGACCTAGTTGATTAATGCAAAACTTTGGGCAACTTGCGAAAAATGCAAGTTGGCAAAATTTTGAAGTCAACTTTTACTTTGCAGATAGGCAAATGGTCTGCTGGGCCTTGGCTCCAAAAAGCGGCATCGATTGATTCATTGCAAACGATTTGCGTCGAACAAACAACGAGCCGAATGCGAATCGAGTACCTGGGCTGGACCGGGACTTGGATCCGTTCAGCTTACGATGTCTCAGGGTCGCCGTAAAGCAAATTGTCCAATTTTAACTTGTTTATCTTGTCGCCAGAGGGTGCGCCGTGTCCGGGCCGTCCCCAAAATGTTTCGAATGTGTCAAAATGTTGATTACACAAGTCTCGCTCCATCTGCCTAGAGACACTGACCGAGCGTCGTTTCTGTGATATTTGCACGTTCAAATCGTGCAGGTAGCGCATATCGGCGGCTGTTTGTATCCTACACCATTTAATTGCCACAGTAGGATGCCAAGTTGCAAGAATGGCGATGGGCGATGGGGAGCAGCAGCAGCAGCAGTAGTATTGTTGATTGTTGTTGTTGTTGTGATAAGTCATTTGTTTTTTTGTTTTTAACGATTGGTTTCGTTTCGTTTTGATTTTTGAGTTTCGGGGTTTTTTCACGGGGATGGATACATAGAAGATTTGTATTATGATTTGGATATTGTTGGGGTTGTTCAGTTAGTTTTTGGTTTGGTGGTGTTTGGGTTTACTCTTTTGGTTGCTATACTTTCACTTGTATTACAATTGATATTTTGTTGCTGAATGAGCCAAAAGAAGTGATAGAGAAACCATTAAAAACACAAAGATGACGCAATCGTATCAATTTCTATTCAATTGCCATGAACATCAAGAGCTGAACTCAAATTTGGGATATAAATTGTCGCAGAGCAAGCAAATGAGAAACGGTTATAGAATCAGAATCAGAATCAAAATCAGAAACAGAAACGTTAACGGAAACGGAAGGTGGAAGGGGATGCAGGTGCAAACACAGAGATCAACACAATGAGAGACACATTAACAGATACAGATGCAGATGCAGATTTGGATGCAACAAGCACATGACAGATAGACACATAAATGACTAGCGTATGTGCAGGGTGAGTCGCCTGAGGCAGCAAGTGGGCGCTTGTGGCGGCGTTGCTGTTGCTGCCACACAGTTGCAGCCGCAACTGCAGCATTGCAATTTGCAGTTCAAGTTCTTGGAATGGCGCTTCATGTGACTAATGTTCTTGATGATGTTGTTGATGTTCTGCTCTTTATTGGACTTTGACTTGTGCTTGGGTGTTGCGTACCTATCATGCGACGGCGTCCTCTTTGTCACATCCGTGCTGGACAGGCTGATTGGACGATGCAGGCCGCGCCTACGCGCCAATAAAGGCACCAGCTCAACACCACCGCCTACTCCATTCTCAATTACAGCATCGGGGGTGCCACCGACACCAGTGCTGTTGCTGTTGTTGGTGCTGGCCATGCAGTGGCCACGTAGCAGGCGCGGACAGAGCTTAACGGGCTTGCATTCCTTCACCTGCGTTCCTTTGCCACATGGGAGTGGGTGTGGGGGTGGTGGCACCACTGCGGCAATCTTTCGGGATATTTTTGTTGGACTGGAGCTGTTCATGGCGGGGCAAGTGCAGGTGCAACGCTCACAACAGCGCTGATGCTTGAATGGTTTACTTCCTTTCGATTTGCGAAATGTGTTTTTTTCAGCTGGAGTCACGGGATTGTCCTGGTCCAACTCCTTTAGCATCTCTTTATTTGTCCAGCCCTGGAAGTGAGTGAACATTCATTGTTTCACATTCTCAAAACCTTTTACTCCAATGAAGCTCACCAGCGATTTCATAAAAGTGTTGCCTACTTCTTTGGGACTGCGCCAGGGCTTGCCACCGGGACCGGCCTTACCCCATGGCTCTTTGCATAGCTAAAAATGTTGGAATCAAAGCAATAAGATTAGAAACGCCACGCCCCTCGTGAATTGTAACTGCCGCTCACCGGCTTTTCCAACTTGCACTGCAGTTTCTTCTTCTGGCAGGCAAGTTTCTCCTGCATCGGGTGCTCGCTCTCACTGTTGACAACAATCTTCTCCAGCATGGCTTTGCCCTTGCACGGCGGAGAAGGCTTGTAGCGCAACTCAATGTCCACGTGTGCTTTATTGCGAAATGACATTGAGTTGTGCTCTTTCAGATCGATCAGTAGACTCTCACCATTCGGAGCATTCTGAGCCAGACTGACGCCGCCCTTCAGCGGATGCTCTCGCTCACAGATGGTCACGGTGCTGCTCCGCGGTCCACTCTCCTGAAGATGATGTATCGAATGGGCGTGTGTCAGACGACCACCGGGCGCAGGCGGAGGTGGAGGCGGATGGTGATGATGATGGTGGTGATAAGCGGCCAGTGGATTTTTGTGGCAAGTTTTCTGCATGGTGAAATAGTCATTGTAGCGACAAGGCTGCAGTGAATTGATGCGATGGGCGGTTGTCTGTCGTAGAAGTAGTTAGATTCCAAATTGAGAAATTAGAAGCATTATCTGAAAACACACCCTAACCCCCCTCCCTACACTTACAACAGTTGGCGTTGAGTGCAGTCCGACTGCGGTAATATCCTTGCGTCGCACCTCCACGTTTGGAGCCCCACCACCTGGCCTGCCCCAGGGACAGTGCTGCAGAAACAAATCGTAGTACTGCAACGAATACAGATTCAGTTATGATAACCGTAATGGTACCCATTTATGATTTATGCTACTTTAATGCCTATATTTTGCCAAGTATATAAATATATAAATACCATCCATTAAAACGCCCAACCCCATTCCGAATCCCATCTAGTTTGTTTGCTCCTCTTTATTGTTTGTAGGTTGTTGTTATAGTTGCAATGTGGGCCGCTTTGCTTTTCATTCACCCATTTTTTTTTCTCCTCAAATTCCGTCGGATTTGAGTCGCATTCGCAATCAGAAACACGCAAACGGATCCCACTGGAACTATGTTGCTTCTGGTTGATTGCTCGGCCTGACTACGTATTGGTGTAGTCAAGCTTGTCAAATGGTTTGTTGAACCATTTTCTGGCCAAGTTACTAAATTCGCTCAAAGGTCTTTGAACTCAACTTGAGTGTGCGATCTCGTGTGGGTGCAATGTTGACTTTAAATAAATGAATACTCAAACCTGAACAAATTCAAAAGGATAACGAAACTTTTACCAAGGATTCTTAAGGTGAACAACTTTTCGTTAAATTTGTAACATATTCAAATATAACTTAAATTTTATGGTATTTGATTTTTATTTTAAAAATTTGTCACTATTTCTAAGTTGCTTCATCAGATCAATAAAATTTCGGTTATGGCTGTCGTCACATTTTATAGATATAAAAGTTTAAGATAGATGGTTTCTCAATGCATAACACACATTTCAAAATCATAAGAGCCCAAATTTTTACAACCTATTAAAAAAAATTTAACAAAATTTGAAAAGTATTTTTTTTTCTAAATCTCTAGTTAACGTTTACAGAGAAAGATAACTAAATTGTACAGGCAGTAAAAGAAAAACTAAATAAAAACAATCTGTAAGCAGCCCTAAAATACATATTATATTTATGTAACAGGCCAAAAAAAAGCATCTCCGACCATTTAAATAGGTATATTCACATCGTATCGATGATTCTTTAAATTCCATAAAATTAATATGAAACAATATCCGATTGCAATAAAAATCAAGTATTCTTGAATACTTATATTTTGTGGTTTAGGTAAAGGTATCAGAAATAGCAATTGAATTGTTAAGAAACTGTTACAACATTTGATATTAACCAAGTAACGCTCATATTTTGCATATTAATGCACACAATTTAAATTCCAAATTTCAAATTTGAAATGTGTAAATTTTATTTAAGGAAATTGAGACAAAATAAATAAATAACTGTATAGTTTACTTTCAGTTCAGTTTTATACACACATAATCCGCATTCTAAAGATTCAGATTTTAGCAGTATTAGCGTTAATATGAATTAATTAAAATAAAATAAAAAAAAGGCCAATTATGAAAATATCTTAAGAAAAAAGTTTAGAACTAAAACACGGAAAACATCTGTCAGTGGGTCTGTGATATGCCCAAAAGATATATATTTACCTCCTGCTTATCCTTCTCCTTGCGGGCACATTCCTCAGCTTTGCGTCGTCGCCACATCCGTAAACTCTCCTCGGCGTTCTTGCGCTCGACCAGCCGCTTCTTCTCATCACACCACATCAACGGATGTTGGATGTGGTCGTGGCAGAAGGCACCCATCTCATCACTGGTTGTCATCGCTTGGCGAGTGAGCGGCTGGAAAGCGGAAGTAGCGCCACGTTCAGCAAATAACGCGCTACTGAAACAGTCCCGCTGTGCAAAAACCCAAACCTTCGACTTCTAAATCACACAGTCGACGTCGAGTTGGCCGCACTGATCCGTGCCTGGCACGGGTGTGTTCGGCTGGGCTCAACTTTCCGTCCGGCCCATCCCAATCGCTTTGGTTGTCTAGGCAGCGTCACCAGCCACAAAATTATTTATAGTCTAGGTTAGGGCGCTGCACAAGGTGCACAGGTGTGCGGGGCCACGCTACTGTCCTTGAAGTTGTTTGTTAAGTCAGGCCAGGATTTCAGTTCATTTGCGTAACTTGCTCAGTTAGCCAGGCTGCCACTTTACTTTCCGCGTTTGTTTGCCTTTTACACTCTGCAATTGGGCTGAAGTGCTCCTGGGAGGTTCCGTTTCTTTTGCGTTCCAACCAGATTTTTTTTATAGCTATGACAGACCATTTGCATTGGTTAAATTATGCCACAGTTTGACCTGATTCGTGTGCTTGCATTAAAATGGAAAGTTCTGAAAACTATCAATATTGGATTGCAGTTTCGTATTTTAGGGCGCAATATTGAGTGCGCCACTTCATAGCCAGCTTTAACCCAATTAATCAGCCCTAACTAACTTGTTGATATTTGCCAAACTGTAATATGTTGCAAGTGTGTCGGGCGCAAACAAGGTTCAGTTAAAGGCGAAGCCGAAGCGACTTTCATATATTAAAATATGAAACCATGTAAAGTGAGCCTTGAAGTTTCTTGTTGTTTGTGTGACCTAAATTGAAATTTAACAGTTCTTTTCTGTATTATAAGATAAAAATAAGCCTATCGCTGTTTTTGATAGAACATTAGCTCTTTCTTGGTTATCAAAATGCAAGAGGTCAAATTTATACTTAAATAGTATTTTATTTCCGTTTCATATCGTTGCCTTTTCTGATATATGGTTAAGATCCGATATCTTAAATTCTGTATTCTTATCTAGTAAATTGTTTATCTACAGAAAAGCTCGAGAGCCCGGCTTGGTAGAACTGGGCTTGTTTCTATCGATGAATATTTATTTTGAAAACAGAAATCACAGATGATTCTATGCATATAGAATATATATTGCTTTTAAATTGTTCTTACATTCAACCTTTTTCACATAGATGTTTGTATTCTTCCCATTTGACTGTGATACATGTTGTTTCATCACAGCTTTTTTATCGGGATTTTCTTGTAGTTCTTTATTATATTAATCTCAGTGTACCAACATGGTTTTCTTGTCCTGTTTCAAGTGTTTTGCACCGGATAGCTCAAATTAAATTTCTTGAGGGCTTATTTGGGATATCATTGTGTCAAATCAATGATTTGCCTGATAGGATAATAAGCTTTCAAAGTAGATTACTTATCTTTTATTTTAAATCTGTTATCTTATATTATGTCTAAAAAAAATCGTCCAGTGACCGCTGACAGCAGATTATAGATTACTGATAATCTTCTACATTGGTCGAACTATAGCCACTTCCTACACTTACAATCCTCTTACAGATCTTCTTCAACTGTAACGTTTTTTCTTATTTCAATCTTTAATTGATATTCATTGTTTTGTGTTCTCAAAAAATCGCATTTATTCATCATTATTATCGTTACATAATTATCATTATCAAAAAAAAACATTGTCAACATTTGCACATTTATTCAGAAGACCAATAACAATTTTAAGACATTTTGTCAATTGCATGCTAAATTATGAAGTTGATCTATTTACGTAGTTTTTGTTGTACCTGGCTGTAAAGGTGCCTTTGGCTTATCTAAAATTACACCGAAGCCCGAAAGGGTTGCCTACAAACCAGTCTTAAATGTATTTACAATCATTTAACATTCATTCGTGTCCAATGTATTTAGTAAAGATTGTAGTTTAAATGTTGTTGTTGTTGTTTTTTTTTTTTTTGTGAATTTATACTTATTGTGTATGGGGATTAAAATAATTTTTAAATTAAAACTGGGACAACTTAAAATATATATATTATCTCTTTGATTTGCATTATGGACTTAACTAGCAAATGTTTTGTGATAATATGTGTATATCAATTGTATGGTATTTAAAGAAACAAAAAAAAAACAAAAGAAATATTATGAAAATTTGCACTTGAACATGTTTAAATGGGTGACAAAAAGAATCCAGAGACCATAAAACCACTAATGCATGCCTTAAAACACACAAAATAAGATAGGTAATTATTAATATTTTTCTAAATTATTAAACACTGCTCATTACATTTAAATATCGTTTGTTGCGTTGACTAATAATCATTTGTCTTATTGGTTTTTAACGTTTTTTCTTTAGGGCTAAAAAGTTAGCTTATCATATTAGTGCAAATATTTTTAATACACAACAAATTTAGATTTTACCACTGATTTTCTTTAGTGTTTTTTTATTTTCAATCATCCAAATATCAAACGAGACAGTAAGTAAATACAATCAATTGTTTTGAGTGGACTTTTCCTTATAGTTAAGCTGAATCGGTTCAATTTGTACAATTTGTTCTTAATTTTCGCTTAAGCTTGGGCATCGCAATTAAGATCTTACATTGCGATTTATATACATTCACAAATTTCAAAAACATTGCATATAAAGTTTATTAAAAATTCCTTTCAAGTTTTACATGTACATGTTTACATACAATGTACATAGTTATCGTTAATTTCTTTCAATGTCTTGTTTACTTTTTATGCAATTATTTACAGTGTCAATAAAAATGCTTAGAAACTAAATAATAAATGTTGTTTTTTTCCATTTTCTAGTTTTCTTTTTACAAATTTTTCCTTGTTGCACTCATTTGTTGACTTAATTAACATTAACTTATTAGTATGTGTATAATTTTAATTTATTATATTTTATTGCTGTTTCTACTTCATTCGATTGATGACTAAATCGGCAACAACTTGCAGACCCTTCTGATACGGAGACTCACTCAGCTCCTGAGCCAGACGTATCGCCTCGTTGCAATGCTTCTTAGCCAGAAAACGCGTCTGCTCGAGTCCATGTGACTTGTGTACCAGCTCAAAGGCACGCTCCACATCGCCGGGCTCACTGAAGCGACGCATCACCATGGGGTTCAGCTCGGGATACTGTGGAATGGAAATGAGAAATTGAAGTTAAATTGTCAACACCATCTTACAGATTATATATGATTATTTTTTTTTAGTGTGATTTATATAGACACCTGCTAGACGACTTGGGAGAGCGTTGCAGTCTTAAACTTAACTTAAAACGCACTACACGCGCACACTTATCGCGCCCCGCATAATAAACTGATGTAAAATGGAATCGCATTTGATGGCACGCGGTGCACACACCCAAAGGCAGAATGATATCATCAACATCATGATCGATGTTGTAAATGACCACAATTGGGAAATGCACACAGCTGTCAGTGCAAACACTTAGCTGGATAAATAACAAATTCTGCTACTTCTATAAACATTGATCGATAAATGCGCATATTTATACACTTAGAAAAAATCTTACTACAATGAAAATTAGAGATTTTATCTTGGCCTTGGGCATTTATTTAAAAATGTAGCATAATTTACCCAACCCTCTATTTCTACATTTACAAAAAATGCACCATGGTTTTAGAAATATAGTTCTTGAATGGTATTTTTTTTAAGTGTAGAAATGTGCTTGCTGCAGCAATAAGGAAGTTATGCCGTCGCTCACCTTTTCGCATGCAAACAGAACCGGCGCTGTGGCCAGGCCAAGCTTTAGGTCGGCTGCAGTTGGCTTGCCCATTTGTTCAGTGGAGGAGACGAAGTCCAGCATGTCGTCCACTAGTTGAAAGGCCAGCCCAATGTTGCGTCCATATTGGAAGGCCACTTCGGCGACATTATCATCGGCCTGAGCGATGACGGCGGTCTGCGAAATTCCAAATGAAAACAAAAAGATTTCAAAGTCAATTGCTGGCCAATAACCTATCCGAATGGGCACAATGACAAAACGCATTCGTGCAAATCCAAATGCAAGCAAATAATTGCATTTAAATGTGCAATTGCAATTCAAATTGCATTTTTAATGTTCGACCAACTTACCGCCTTCAGCGCATTCGCAATCAGCGAAGCGGTCTTCCTGTATGTCTTTGTTAGATAGTGTGCAAAACGCTCGTTCTCCGTTTCCCTCGACCCGAGCTGCATGAATTCGCCTTGAACCAAATCGGTTAAGATCTGAAAAAGGAAAAAAAGTGAAGAATTGACTGTCATGTTTATGATTTAAGTATACTTTCGTCAGTCGAAAGCGTAATTTATGTCATTTTAAAAAAGGATTAAGCCTGTTTATTTTGGGGTAGTAATAAAAAGAAAACTATAGAATTTTCTAATGATTATAATAAACTTATATTCATATATATATATATATATATATATATATATATATGAATATATATTCCCAATTCTTCTTTCCGCCCTTAACCATGTTTAATTTTAGTGGATACATTTTAATAATTTTTTTTTGCCGTTAACAAAAATATTTGCTCCCCAAATCAGACTGATTTGGAACATGGAAAGAAACAGAACGTTTTCAGCTTTAAACATCCAAAATTATGAAAATCTAACAACAGATATAACATTTTTTTATTATATTATTTTATATTATTAGATTGTTTTAAGTAGCTCAGCCAGTTTCGCAATATACGATAAGCATACGTATACATATGTATAATGATCAAAATGTGGACAACTTCCGCATGGCTTGCAATTCAAATGAATACGGAAAACAAAGTTGTGCCAAAAATTTAAGTAAATAAAATTTCATTGAGAGTTTGGCATTCAGCAGCATGGATAATACCACTTAGATACGATTTTTAAATTCTTGTTCCGCGTCACAAGCCGCTTATCCTTCCTGTGTATATCAGCAGAACAAGTCCGTCACTTATTTTGATATTTGCCACAGATTAGCGTTTTCTTCTTCTGATATTGCCAATCCTAAACGATTTCCAAAGCTAAAAATTACATTTATTCATTTACCAAAAATTATTATTTAAAAATAACAATGGATCTGCTCAAGTTTATTTTCAAATTTAAGGTATTTTTTGGGGATGCAGGAAACGTGAAACGTTTAAGAATTTCTATGCAACACCGATAAGTGTAAAATTATAAAAGCTAGAGTTTACCAATTTGGAAGGAACGTTTCCCAGAAACGTTTAAATTTTTTTTTTGTTATTCATGGCTTGAAAACATTACTTTACAAAAATACATCGTGGCTGGATGGTTTTGATGTTTGCATAAAATATGTGGGCGCGCCCTTCGTTTAATTTGAATTTTGCTCATAGTTGGTGCTGCTCACATAAGTATTTCCATTCATTGATTCATTCTGACATTTTCGCAGGTAGTTGTCAAAATGTTGAGCAAACAAACTAGTCAAAGTAGTCTTTTTTCCCGTCTATAGTATAACAAATATACGGTAGTTGTAGTTGTCGCTTCTCCGTTGTCAGTTGTAGCTGAAGGAGCCCAAGGTGAGAGCCAGAGTCACAGCTCAGACACCGATACGGTCACAAATATATTTTTGGCCAAATCCCAGTGATTTGGTTTGTTTAAAAGGCGCTATTTGAAGTTGTTTTTACGATGTTGGTCGCCTTAGAAGCAAAAACAACATGTTGATTTTCAATGTTAATTAAATTACACATGCGGCCAAAATAAGTGCGACTATTGCGTACAATCAGCAACACCAACAACTACAAAAGACAACAACAACGGCAACAAAATATGATAAACCCACCGAGCAACAAAAAAAAAATGAGAAGAGCAACAAATTGCAGTTGATTGAAGCCTTTTAAGCCGCTGACGATGCCAAAAGCATTTTTCATTTATCTGTCAAAATGGGAGCACATTTTTGCTATAACATTGTTGGCAAAAAAATGTGTCAATTCCAGTGCAATTGACCGGTTTTTTTTTTTAATTTTTATTAATAAATATTTAATGGATACAATGTATTCAAATGATAGCTCTGATTTGGAGGGTGGCACGCCTCTTTTCGGTGAAGATATTAAATGCATCGAAGTTTTACAAATTAATTAATAACTTTATTTTTATACTCTGATTTTGATGCACGAACATTGGAATAAACGTCAGAATCAATAACACAGTGCGATAAGTTCAAATTAATATAAATCGCATTTGTACAATTAAAAAACCTAAAGTCACAAAATTTTTCGCAAAGATTTTTAATGGGTTTTAATTAAAAGATCGAAAAAAAAAAATATATTTTAAAACTATATTTCAAATGGTGTTTTTTTTATTTATATATTATAAAGCATCACCTTGATTAAATATTTTCGCAAATGTGATTTATTTAAAATATAATTGCCAATTCTACAATAGTGCCAGCCGAACATTTAAAACTTTAACCGCCTGGTTTAACCCACTATTATATAAAAAATTCCCATTTGTTGCGAACGTTCTGCCAATATTTTAATGCCAGCAGCGTCTGTGCCTGTAAGCTCTATGAAATTATTTTGACACGTGTTTTGCATATCAAATACAAAAGTGTTTCATAGATAAGACGATATGCGAAACAGGTGATAAATTTAAGGCTTGGATAAAATAACAAATATATAAAAAAAATACAAAACTACTTTCAGTATAAGACGTAAGAGATGGAATTGTTTTACGTATTGTTGTAATCTTGTTCTCATCAATTCTGTACATATTTGGCAGGTCAACCTAAGATACTAAAAAAAAGATGGACGGATCGTCATGGAAACCGATAGAGTCAAACTTTTCGAAAAAAAAAAACAAATTTAAACCATTATATAGTAGTCCTATGTTGATTTGATTTGACAAAAGGCAACTTACATTTTAAAATATAACTAATCTGTTTGATTAATCCAAATTAAAAAGACAAAAAGATTTTTAGTATTGTAGAAATGTACTATAAGTTTTTGTAAATTTATATATAATTTTCGACTTCACTGAAACATTTTCAAGCTTAAGAAAGTTACATATTAGTTTACTTGTATACCCTGTACCAATTCAAATTTTTAAACGTATGCAACAGGCAGAAGAAAGCATTTTTTACTGCATAAATTATATATTTTCTTTGACTCTCACAGAGTTCAAATTTTGTATATTAATTTTCGTATAATTGACTACGCGCAGATCAAAATAGTTTAATTTTACCGATAACTCCCAGCTATTTATCAGTATTAAATAATTATTATTAAAATTAATCAACTGTAAACATTTTCTTAAGTATAAATACCGAAGACTTGTACGATTTACTCAGTATTTAATAGTTAAGTTCAGGTATAAACTGTGTACATATTATTCTTCCGTCTGCCCTAGTTGGTTATACACTTTTCTGACCATTTAATGGGTATTGGGCTTAGCAACTTCAATAGATGCCATAGATGGCTCGTTAAAGTGTTAGCGGATCTGGGGTTTGCTTTGGCCATTAGCTCGATTGTGTAAATAACAATAGATCGAGACGAGATGACTAAAAGAGGCCAGCTTCAAGATCACTCTCGCAACAGAAAGTGAAATTGTCAGATGACTAATTTAAAGTTTATAGAAACCACACAAAGCAGCAAAATATGTTTTGTTTCGAAGCGGTTCTTTTGGAATATTATAAAGGCAACAAAGGGAAACAAACTGGTTTATGGTTAAGTGCAGAAATGTTGCATGTTGCAATCCATTTTGCGATCAGATGTCCTTCGCCTTTGCATTGAACTTTTCCAGGGTTCCAGGAAGTTCAACCGAAAAAGCCACGTAATGTGCTGTCGTTAACGCAACAGGTTTTTCCCCTGAGTACAAAGCGGTTCTGGACATTTCTTAATTTAAAAATTGTTTACATTTCAAGCAGAATTTATTTTTTTTTGTTTAACCAACGTGCGTGTGAAATTCGACATTGAATTTGTATTTATGTGCCCGGAGACAGCGCACAAGTTCGGGACTTTTTGTGGTAAGTTCTAGACAGAAGATTCGTTTTAAACAAACATAGGCAATGTTAATGTTTGATTTAAAAATCATCTGGGCTTGTCAAATATGTGCTTAAAAAAACTTAAAAGTTGAGGACCATTAAATTCTTACATAGTTGATACTTGGCAAAACTGTTCATGTAAATTTGATATTTTAAGCATGCAAAAATAAACATAGTTTCGCAGAATTTGTATGTAGGTTTGAATAATTGTCGCTCACATTCCGGAGTGAGATTATAACAGATATTTTTATAAACTAAGACATTTGAATATATTCAAAATTGAGTCAATATCTCCTAAGTGCATTTACTTTTATGGTCGGAAATGTTTTCTCGCACATAACAAATACTCCTAATAAATACTCATAAAATAGCAAAAAAAAATATGTATATTACGTATATACTCTGAATATTTCAAATATGCCTAACTTTTATATTATTAAATACAAAAAAAGTTTGCTCCTGACAACTTTCCGGTGTAAGTAGTAAAGTATTTTAAAGCATTGATTGGGATTCATTTAAAACACTTGCAGTAACATTAACTATTTGTACTATTTAAATACGCTTATTTAAGTATTTTAATGTATTATTTTAACCTATATTGAAAGCAACTGATTAAGCTTACCTGACTCAAAACGATCGTCACGTCATCGCTGCGCAATCGCGATATCATTATCGAGGCAATCGATAGAATGTAATCACCAGCCATTGTAACCTGTAAGCACAATGACGAATATCGTTATTCACAGTTAAATATTTCAAAAAAAAAAAAATAATATCAATTTGTTGAGCAACTAATTTTAATGGACCTACACACCGATAACATCAAAACACAAAACGCTTTTGTGTCCGCTTGTCAAGATGACGATCGAAAATAACTTAAGAAAGTCGCATGGAAAAATTTAAAAATGTTAACGGAAAACCCAGTCTATTTTTAAAAGGCCTTCACTCAAATACCGTTTAAATGAAGCAACTTGATGACAAAATCTTCACTTCGAATATGCAATGCAATGTCGCAGATGCGTGAAATAATGTTGTCTTGCGCTTCTGATGATCTTCGGCGACATTAATTCAACTTGATAATGAGATAAACATATATATATATATATATATATATGATCATATAGTTGACCATACCTAACTAATTTGTTATTCAAAACGCGCTTACCTTTTTGTGGTTCCATAGAGCATTTACGCTGGGCTTGCCGCGTCGAAAGTCGGACTGGTCGATGACATCGTCGTGGACTAGGCTGGCCGAGTGGACCATCTCGGAGAAGAGGGCTATCTGTCGTTGTTTGTGTACTAATTGGCTGTCAAGGCAATAGGCAATAGGCGATAGGCGATGGGTAAATATCATTTCTTAATCATGTGTATGTAGTATGTGGTTATAATTTGGGTTTAATTGTTTTTCGCATAGCAAGATGTTTGCACATTTCGCAAAGATCTGTTAATTACACTCCATCTTCAACCCACCCAACCCAGCTTACTGTGATTCGTTGTTCAGATGATAGTTTAACGCCTTAGCCATCAGAAGCGTCACCATTGGACGCAGCGCCTTGCCCTGTCCATCAAAGTAGTAGCATGCGATGGTGTCCAGTTCTGGCTGTGATGTTCCCGACTGCAGCAGCTATGGAGATAAACCAATGAAGGATTGCGTTCTCAATGTTTGTTTTACCCAAAAATTAACAAATATTTGTGAACTATTTATATTTTTATACATATTTTTCTACAAACATTTAATTATTAATCTGTGTGGCTTCCGGGACTATTATCACACAATTTAAGAATTTTCTAAATACCCTTTGACATTGTGGATCCAATTAGGATATTTGCATTAATATTTATAAATATTAAGTTGAGAGTGGAAAGTGAACATATTAATTAATAATTATTATTGATTTCTACAATCAGATCAAATTGTCACAAAAGCTCTCAGAATGGTAATTATTTGAATTAAAAGCGCAGCTATATACATCTATATACAATTATTTATCAAATTATCTATATTGAAGAATGAAAAAATCTATGCGTATCCGCAACTAGAGGGTATCTAAATATATCTCAAATGCTAATTAAGTAAAATATGGAGAAAAAAAACCTGATGCCATTGTAACGTAATAAATTTGATTGTTTACAATAACATAAATGAAAAATAATAATGTGATAATAGAAAAACAATCATTGAATTCTATCAAAATGATTCAGAGGCTTAAAAACAAACAATTATTATTGTTGCAGTCGGTCGTAAATGGTAGAAGAATTCTATATTTTTATGTGGTGTCCATTTTCGACCATCGATTAGTGAATTTCCGAATAACCAATAAACTTTGAATCTTTATTATTACTTTTTTCTATATAAATATTTTGTGATTTTTATTTTTTATGGTATGTATTCAATATTGACAATTAAAACTTTAGTAGCAAACAATTATTTTGTCTATACTTTAATTAGACATGTTAATTTAGGTGTTCATTTAGTTTGATTTAATTTTCCTATTCCTATTTTTTATGTATTTAAATGTATTTATAGTTTATTAAAAATATTGCATCTCTGCCAACAGTTTATTAGCCATAAAAATATATATAAGTGGACTTACATCTCTCACATCGTCGTAAAAGTACTTAAGCTCGTCGTCGAGGATTATATAGGGATCAATTTGGATTTCTCTCACTGGCCCGGCCGGCTGCTGTGTGTGAACGGAGCTGTGTTTGCGTATACTTGAAGCTAAGCAGCCTGAGTACTGCGAGCTGTGACTGCAGCTGTGTGAGTTTTGCTAAGAGTTAAAAAAAAAAAGAAATAAAAAAAACAAACGCATAAGAACTGTGTGATTAGCGAATTTTCCATAAATGCTGTAATTAATAATAAAGTGTGAAAATTGCAGCTCTTGGATAAACGGTCATAGCTCCTAATATCATAGTTAACACAACGTAATTACGTACGAAAACGAAATAACCGAAAACGGTTTTTGAGTCACTTAACAACTTTCAATTGCTGGCAGCAAAACTAACGAGTTTTTGTTTGCTGCCCCAAAGCAATTGGAAACAAAAGCAACATGGTTTTTTTTTTGTACAGTTAAATTAGTCAACAAGATTTATAACATTAAAATTACAGCGGCAAATTGCCAACAAATTGAAGTCCATTTGTTAGCACCTACGCATCGACATTTGACCTTGTCGCCAATTTGAAGCATGCCCGCAAATCTGCTTATTGCCGCACACAAAAAGCGCAACTGCCACGTGGCAGGCTTATGTAAGTATGAACATGCAAATAATGTTGGTTGTGTTGGTTAGTAGTTGTACAACATGCATGATGAATGCAATGTATTCTTTTATATATTTTGTGACCAATTAGATAGTACTGATAAATACTTTGCTCTTTTTTATAATAAAATAAAAATTATTTTCTTCCTATGGATAGATTTCGAATAGTGCGTACTACAAATTGTCCTGAAATTGTTTTTATTGATTTTATGTTAATTACAAAATTAATTTAAATTAAATTTAATATAAAATTAAATAATTTAATTTAAATTCAACAAAAGAAGGAATAATTATAATATTTACTTTTAAATATTTTAATCTAATTTATATATTTTCTAGAGTTTACAAAATGTCCTAAACCAGTCCACTCGTCTTTTGTTTCTAATATTTGTTTAATAACTAATTTGAGCAGAAATGTCATATTCGGACTTTGTCGAACTATATATATTTTTTCTAAACAGCTATATTATTGTTTTGTTGCTTTTTTATATGAAACTATATTAAATTAACATATTTGCAATGACTTCTTTTATATCTATGTGCATTGCCTGCAACAAAACATTGGAAAATTATTTTGTAATGCAGTCGGAATATTCTAAAATATATTTATTTATTATCCAGTAAGTTTTATATATTCAATTTTAATTTTGTATCTTAAGAAACTATTAAAAATAAGTGGAGTGTTTTTAGTCCGCATTAAATAAATAATATATTTCTTCACAATTTGTGTTTGTGTCTTCTTTGCTTCCCCCCTTGTGTGCAATTGTGCAATTTGCTATTTGGCATTTGTACATGGCTCTAAATATATATTCATATGTATATGCAAATTTATGTGGCTATAATGTACATATGTGTGCATAGTGTATTGTGTATTGTGTATTTGACAGTTCGTACGTCAGTCAATAAAAGTGGTGCGCATGTAAGCAAGATAACATGTAAATTTTATGTTAGCAACTGTCAACAGAGAGAGCGCTAAGCTACTGCTGCCAAATGGAGGCAACTTCTACGGCCAAAGCCAATTGAGCTGCAAATATTTGTGTTAGGTTATGTGATGCGTTGAGATGAGATGAGATGTGGTGTGGTGTGGTGTGATGGTGTTGGGCGTGGTTATTACGCATCAATACAATCGCAGACAACAACATTTCATGCATATTGACCCAGATGCCTACACTTAAAAAAAAGAAGGCCCTATGTATTTTAAAAAATACCCCTATGAACCTAAACTCCTTTTTTTATGTTTTTAGAAATAATATAAAAACTGAGGGTCGATTGGATCAGTGCGACTCGCGAACCAAGGATAATCTGAATCTATAAGCTAATCTGGAGATTCATAAAAAACCACACCCTGGAAATTGTATATATAGAAAAATCCAAGCTTTAATTTGAAGTAGACAACATTAAATCTAATGCTAAAATTGTAATTTTAGCGATTAACTTTCTATAAGATGAGAAGCCCTTGGCGATTTTAAAAAAAAAATAAGTGTGATTTTTTTTTTTCGAGTGTACATATCCTGCAGCTTAAATGGCTCCCATCAAGAGGCAATAAAGTTTAACGCTATTGGCAACACAACGGTTGGTCCGAAAGAGAAGCTCGGCATCTCATAAACGATCTTAATTAATGGTCTTCGGTGCACGTGAAGACGAACACGACGCCCAAGCGACCGCAACTGCTCCAACTGGTTGGGTGTGATGAAGACTTTTCATTGATAGTGTTTGTCGTTTCATAAAAATAAATATACATATATGTATTTACGCATAAATTTTGACCATCCCTCGCTTTGGTGTTCATTGAAAAGATCTTGTTCACATTGGGCTTACAATGACCCACTTTTATATTAAGTAAGAGTGGACAAACATATGTGTCATAAATACAATATATACATACATATATTTATATATATATATATATATATATATATATATATATATATATATATATATCAGTATTTGAAGTAGAAAGCGCCTGGAAATGGCGATCAAACTTGACTGATTGACTGTTATAAAACCAAACCATCAGTATTATAAAGCCAATTAAATTCAGCTCGTGAAAAGTTTCAGTTTCAATATGTGCGTGAAAATAATACAAGTGTTAAAGTCCGCAACAAATGTTTGGCTACTTCTTCTACACAAAATCAAAATCAAAAACAAAAATCAAAATTAATTTCACTTTTTTCTCTTATTTCTTTATTGGTATTCATTTTCAGGTTAAGAAACGTGCAAAAATGCATTTAATCGTGGCTATTTTTTACGTTCGCAAACTACGTTGAATGATTTATAAATTTTTTAAATTGTTTTTATGGCCACTGTCCAATGACCAAATAACCTGGCAGTCTACCAACCAAATATCAGACTATCGTACATCAATTTCATGGAAAGGTTTTTAACAAAACGATAATAAGCCATTTGCTTTCTTTTCCTAAACATATAGTCAATTCTAAATTGCAACAATAACTAACTTGCAATAATTTAAAATCTTGTTAGGAGAAATGGCTTTAGTTTTCTGCTGGCATTGCGTGCTGCGCAAATAGGAAGAAAATTATTCGTCGCACTTGGCTGCCACTGGTGAGCAGAGGACTTTGACTGATTTCAGTTTTTTATATTATGATATATAGTCGGAGAGAAAGATTTTAGGTAATATCACAACTAATACATCACTAAACATTTCTGAAACCAAGTTTTATTTCTTTATGCTTACACAACCAGTGTTTGTAAATAGGTTAAAATTCTTACATTTGCATTTTGAACGAGAATTACATTTTTTAGCAGTCATTTTGCATGGATTTTATTGTAGTTTATGATAGTTGAAGTCTTTTACTGGTTAGTGAATTAAAATGTTAAAGTTTATCAAGGTAAGAGATTTAACGTTATGGTATTATTTTTTATAATTTTTAAAATTATAGCTTTATAGCGCCATAGCGAGAGCGTACATCTTAAGAAGAAAACATTCATTAAAAACCCCTCAAGGCTTAAAATAAAAAACAAATAACAGTTGGCTGTTAAATTAGGTTTGGAATATGGCCTGGCTTATTCGAAAAAATTAAGGCCAAAATGCATATGGCTAGGTTAGGCGGAATAGACTAAAGATAACCCTTGTGGCGCTTTTCTAAACTTTAGCTGAGTCATCAAAAGTTAAAAGCCCCAAAAAGGTGTTGATTAAACAAATTACTGCTCAATTTGCGCGTTAGCAATTTCTGCAATTACTGCAACATCAAAAAAACACCATGCGCAAATTTATGAAAACACTTGTTATGCGATGCGTGAAATGTAAATTTATAGTCAACACACAAAAAAAAAAAGATCGCCCAACAAACCAGCAGGTGTAAATACACATACATACATATATAAGCTATCGAATTTGAAATATTTTTGTTTGGGCCTCGGGGCGCTCCCACGACATAATCTTGAGGATTTTGGAGCGGCCTGTGCTCGATTGCGTTTGAAGATGGAACCGAGTTGCCACAAAGCAATTGAAATGTGCAAAATCTTGTAATTGAAACACGCGCATACAACAACACATAATGAAACGAAAAAATAAAAAAAAACCACAAACAAACACCAAATACAAAAAAGACGTTAACAAATTTCAAGTAGCTGAAAAGTGCGCTAACTGATGTAATTTTGACTTGGCGCACTTTTGATTGACAAGCCTGTCAAGCTATTGCAACATTTGGCATTAGATATTGATTACTCTATTCGAGTTTGCTTTGAATTTGAATTGAAGTTGATTCTTTTCACTATTTCTGCAATGCATTGTTTTTGCCAAAAGTATGCCAGAAGTTTATTTGTGTGTCTATTTATTAATTTTATTAACATTACAATCAATTATTTTTATGGGTGCCACATAAAAAGCATATATTTCAACGTCCTTGGGCAATAAGTGCATTATAAAAAAATTGTTAGTGCGACGAATTTATAAAACTGTTGAATTTTAAACCTGATAAAACGTGACTTTATACCTCTGGCATTCCTTATCATAATAGAGGAATTAAACATCTAATATATATAAAAATATGCATGCACAAACTAAATACAAGTTATTTTCCCGGAGTTCAGGTTTTTAAAAACAATTTCTAAACTTATTAAAATTAAAATAATAAGAAATTAATTTAAAAAAGTTAAATTTAACAAAATTTTTATATAAATAATTAAAAAATAAATGATTCAAATTCTGTGTCTGGCCTTCCATGTTAGTGTTTAGTTAGTGTCTGCCTTAGTGGAAAATCTTAGTCGGTAATTACACAAAAATTAATTAAGAGAAAAGGTAATGTAAAAATTCAGTATACACCTTGGAAATCAGTCATATTTTAGAAATCCCTATCGGACTTAATTAGTAGTTGTACTTTTATAAGGTGAGTTATTTTAAAAATTCATGCTTAATATTTATCTGAGTATAAATTTCATATTATATAACCCATTGCGGTATATTTATAATTTTAGATTATATCTTTTGGCTTGAGACTCATCATAGCACCTGCTGATTTTGAGTGCACTTAAAAAGAGATACATATAATATGTGCAACTAAGCAGGTAAAACGGGTAAATCAGCCAACGGCCTGCAAAAGCGGAAGCTACACACACAGCAACAACAGAAAGAGCAACAACAACAATAACAACAATAACCAACGCGCAGATTGATACAACAAGAAAGTATTGGCCAAGAAAGTGAATAGCATTTTGTTGAGGGCCGCTAAAGACGAAGGCGAAGGCGAAAACAAAGATGAAGATGAAGTCGCCGGCGAAGAGGGAGCCGAACGAGCAAGCCAGCGACACTTTGGACTTTCCCTTTTTGTCGTCATAGTCATCGTTGTCTTCGTTGTGGACGTTCGCTGACGTAATAAAAATGCTGCTTGAGTTGTTGTTAAGGTGTGGAGAGGAGCAAAAGCTGCGACAATTGGCTGCATAAATCGCTCTCCATGGCCATGCCAGTTAGTGATAAATTCTCTCATTGATTTTGTTAATGTTGACAGCGGCAACAGCTTTTGCTGGAGGAATTCGTTAACATGCGTGTTAACATAACATATACAGAGGCGATATCATCGCATGCATTTTAAGTGAGTATCAATGAGGAGGAGGGTTTGTATTTGTTTGGGATTTGAATTCATATTGCATATTTTAATTCGTACACACTGGAAAAAATCGAACTGAAATCTAGAAAACGTAAACTCAGCTAGTTAAGTATGTTATACGCTTTGGGAACCTTCTTAAGTCGCCGTAACTAATAGCATATTGACGATATTTAATCTTACTAGCGACTCAGATAAACACACACATATACAGACGGATGCTCAAAAAATGTCGCAATTGCCATGCATCACGGTTTTATTACGACAGAATTGGCCTCATTGTAAGCTAAGTATGTACTATCAAATATTGCAATTTTAGCCATGTCAAGCAGAGAGAACTGATCTCCACAAATTTCAGAAATCGACACACATATAAGCAAAAAAGATATATCCACTTAAGTGTTTTCAATACGATAAGAAAAGTAAGAATGTGTAGTTGAGTAATCTCGACTACGATATACCCTAAGTTGATAAAAATAAAGTATAATTTTATTTTAAAATTTTACTTTAACGGATTTGCAAACAAGGCATGAGAAATATTCGTGATTTCTTATAGCAAGGCACTGAAAAGTAAAAAAAAAACAAATGCAGTGCATATTTTTATTTACAAACCCGAATTGATTCCTAATTGGCTGGTTATAAACAAATGCATATACATACATACATACATATCTACTTACACGAATTCGTACGTAACGGGGTTTTTCAGAATACACACAAAAACAAATGGACGCTAGCATCAAATATCATGCCATCTCTTTCTCACACATGCACTTGCATATTTATGCTTACAGAAAATGATTGCGGCTGCTGCTAGAAATTAGATCAATCGGATAATATATTTTTGACCATAACTTGGGTGTTTCTTATCCGATTTAATGTGTTAATTAGAATATTCTGACTTTAAAATTATGGCTCTTATTATTATCGGAAATTTGAATTTACTCATCATCGAGAAACGGAGGCAGTTATCAATTAAATAAAGCAAGCTGCGCTGGAAATATGAGAACCTATAGTCTCATTTTTTTTAACAAATGCTTAAAATACTTGTGGCTTATGAGGCAAATGCTTAATACTTCCCCAGCCACACCTTTATACACACAAATACACACACCCCGGCTCTTGTTGACACATACGCCTGGGTTTCCGCAAAACTAGAAATTGCCGAATATTCGGTTTTATTTCTGGCATTGAGGCTTAAATAAGTTATTTGTAGACTGGTCGACGAGTGTTTGTGATTATAGCAATTTATCAAATGCAGACAGAAACGAAGAAAAACGAAACGAAAAAATGTTATTGCAGCCCAAATATGCAGACATTTTGAAAACAAGTTGCAACAAGTGCCAAAAACCAGTCAAATTCAAGTTTATCCTGCAGCACCAGTGAAAATGAATGGTAAGCAAAAGCAAAACCAAAAAATAACTGACAAGCTCCAAATTCCAAAATTCAAACTGTAATAAGCAACAAATCAATGTATTTTATTAACTTGCCGCTTAAATTCATTTATTATGCTGTTGCTGTTTTTGTTATTGTCTATTCAGGAAGTCAACGCAATATGTTGACATGTCAATCGATTCATGGCAAGCGTTTAAATAAATTTAAATGTAAATTAATATTTGTAAGTGAAATCTTTTTTCCACCCAAATACAAATACCAAAAAGGAAGCATACAGAAAGAAGCAAATAAATTTTTTTAACAGTCAAGAATGCATATTTATATATGCAAACTCAAAAAAACACACTAGTTTTAGAATATATAAACTAATATCTCTGGTATTACTTATTATAGCATATAAAACCAAAATCTAATAAACTGATAAAGATTGTAATTACGGTATTTTTTGTCTACATTTTAGAAATGATTCAATGTTAGAGCTTAGTTTGTGTCTGTCATTTTCCTATTTCCTTTCAAAACCAGGGTTTTCATTACTACATTTATTATTGAACATTAGTATTTTAAGTATACATATATACAAAAATTTTAGATAATAATTTTAAGAGATTACTTATTTCATTATTTTACAGATAGTGCAATATGTGAAACTCATGTCTGAATTTCTAATTTTTCCTTTAAAATTTTGTTTTAATAAAGAATTAGAAAAAATTTGTTAATTTAAGAAATATATTTTGTATATATAAAAAAATTATTTCTTAAGGAAGAATATTTATTAGTTTTGTAGTGAGTTTTAGAAATATTGAGCGATTTTATTGCTGACTGTAGGTTGTTATACATATGCTTAAGAGGGTGATATGAGCACTGACCAAATATCGAGTATGTTGGGCGATGATTGCCTAAAAAAAAAAGTGATCTATGTTGACCGACATTGGTGGAATGTGAGCCGACAGATGGTATCAGCCTACTGTCCAGCCTCCCGACTAGGGACCATGGTTGGGTCCCTGAGTTCGTTGGAGTTCGTCTGGGATTCGTGTCGGGTGCTTGGCTGGGTTATGCAACTCTCAGTGTTGTTCAAAAGCTGCAAACTTGCTTTTTTACAGTTGCACGATGACGATGGCGATGGCGAAGGCGATGGCAGCGCTTCTTTGGCTTTCAAATCGAAATTCGAAAATGTTGCCGAGAGAAACACAACAACAACAGCAAAAGCAACTCCGAAATCATTAACAGTTAACAGTTAACAGTAAACAGTTGGCCGCAAGAGCCGCCAATCAATGCGGCCCAAAACCAAACCAAAAACCAAAAGTAAAACCAGTTTAGGACAAAATCGACAGCAAACGAAACGCATGCGTCTCTGAAATTGGGTCACCAAGTACGAGCCAAAGAAATGGAAGCGAAATAGCCAAACGGCAACAAGACCAAGAAAAACCAAGACCCAATGCAGACCCAAACCAAACCAACCAAGCCATCAACAATATGAGAAAAATTTAACAACAGCAACATCAACAACAACAACAAGTGAGGCAACAACTAAAAGCAGGTGTGCGGCAGGTGAATGAAAGTCGCTTCGCTTGGGCTTGCCCGGAATCAAATTGACTTTGACAATCGGTCGGCGTATTTTTTGATTATTTTCGATTTCAATTTGATTTGCATATATGAATGTAAATCATAGATTCGCAGAATGTTGATCGTTTAACGTTCAATAAATGCACTGGGCTGGCATTCCACGAATACCTTTCAGCCAATTCACTTGTCAATTCGCAATTTGGCTCGTCTCGCAATGCCATTTGCCAGTGAAAGTGACCGGCTTAGCAAAAACAAAAAAAGTAAAAAAAAAAAAAAAAAACAATAACACGTAAATGATGGCACGGTAACAAAGACAAAGATTTACGATATGGCCACTTCATACTTATCATAGATATTGTTTTGTATATTTTTTTTTTGTTGGTTTAACATTTAGGCAATGTATTTATTTATAGTTGCTTTTTTTTGGTTTGTTTCTTAAACATATTTTTCGCAAATTTATGAGCCGACTCCAAAGAAAGCAAAAGTTAAATTTACTCAATGTGTCTCCTCAAATTTGAACAAATCGCACTCACCAACTGTAAACAGTAACCTTAAATATGTTCTCTAGAAGAGTTCTCATTAAAAATGGATGGCCAACAAGGAAATTATTCAGCACAGCTGTCATGTTGGAAATAACCATTAGTTAGAAATGTTTTAATAATCATACCAACAATAATAATAATAAACGCTATCTACATTCTTTGACCAATATCCGGGCGACTCGAATGGAGTTTCACTTTCGCAGACTTTAGAGACTTAATCTTAAGTCGACTCAGAGACAGCTTGTTTGTGTGTCCACTTTAATAATGTCTTTTCTAGACACTGCCTAAGCCAAGTCGCATAATCATTTCATCAAATTCACACGCAGCCGTTAAACTCTTTGCAAATTTCACGCGTTCGCAATGAAAGTGAAAATATTAATTCAAACACAAACAAACAACAACAGCAGAATCGAAAGCCAGAAGGCAGTCTTTGTATACTCATATAATTTCGTATAAAGAAAATAAACAATCATACGCGTCGATCATGACAACAAGCCCATCTCTAAGACTTGGCTATTGTTTAATAAATATAGATTATTAAGTATTTAAATAGGCAATATAAATAAGAGGCAGTGACAACTGCGACGTTGTCTTTCGTAATATGAACTAAATAAGAAAGTCAATTGAGTGTTATATGGCTTGTTATTCAAAAAGTATATTTCTAAAACACAAAGATTTTTTTTCTTTCTTGTAACATTATTAAAATATATATAATTTCAGAGTGTTTATTACAAATGATAAACATTAGTTTCTTAAGATTTCACAAAAACAAACATTTTAGGTTGTTTATCATAACATTTAGTTTCTCTAAGATATCTATTATATAAAAAAGAAAGAAAATTTTTTTTTAAAGATATGTTGAATTTTTTTAATGATATATAATATTTGTAATTAAAATAAAAACATATTTTGAGACTATTGATTTAGTGCAGGTTTTTGTAATTTAAAGAACTTTTTTTCTTATATTTCGAAAAAGAAAATTATTCTTGTTTTTCGGGTAATTTTCGAAATATTTAAATTTTAAATGTTTATAGGCTAGGTGTTAATTATTGTTTGTTTATTGTCACAAAATTTGGAATGTAGGTTCTCGTATATTATTTTATATCAATTTCGGAAAGGGCAGTTTATAGTCGAGCACTTGCGACTCGGGCACTCTGACTTGTTTTTGACAGAGCTGCTTGCGTCGCTGCTGCTGCGACGTGCGCTTTCTTTTTGCTTTTTGTTTATTGTTTACCTATGTTAGAGCTACACACACACACACACACTCAGGTGTGTGAGCTGGGCATAAAATGAATGAATTTTTATTCGGTTTAACCAAATTTCAATCCACCTAGCGAAAATGCATAACAAATTAGACTCCGTCGACTGCATACAAAGTTGTCTTTTGGTTTGCTTTTGGATTTGACTCTTGCATTTTCATTTTCTTCAATAGCTCATCAAATTGGAGTCAAAATATATATATTTAATGCGTGCTTTTTGTGTGTGCTTCGCAACTTAAATTTGGCCCTAATATGTGCCAAACGAGTCAATTAAATGTGTATTTTTATGGGCACTTGCCCTTTTTACCTCCTTATTTCCATTTTTTGTTTGCCACTTGACCGATCTTAGACCCCAAATGACAAACAAAACCTTGAAACAATGGCCATTATTAAAGCACATTATTTTGAAGGCATAAATGCAATGCACTGAGCGAAAAAGTGCAATGCTAAAGCAATTAAGGCCAGTGTTTAAGTTCTCAAATTGCGTGTATGAAAACGATAAAGTTTTTTTATGTTCAAATTTAATGATTGCACATTTTCAGGGCAATGCAAATAGTCCGAGTGTAAAATGGAAAATACATAAATTATTCATTTTACGAAAACATCCAATTACAGAACTTGTAATCAATAGAAAATGTTTTCACACGGGCTTTGCCGAAGATCAGAAAATTTCCATAAATTTTCCTATAAAATGTAAAATAAATTATTGTTTTAGCTTTAAATAAAGCCACTCACAACAGGCCTGCGACATATGTATTTGACCATTATCGTGTTAGAATGAGACTCTTTGGTCTATTTGATGCTTCATCAAGCGCACCAAAACTGCGTCTAACAGGTTTATATAACTCTCCGAGCCCGAAAATTTAACATATCAGCCCAGATCACGAGTGAACGACCGCCAGTAAGAATTTAAATTCATTTTAGTTTCCATTAAACAATTCTGTCTTGCTTTTACAATCAAATTTTTTGTAATCCTAAACTATTAAATATTTAATTAACATGTATTCTTTGTTAGCCCATTGATAGAAATTCCATATAAATACCTGCTTTTTCCAAAGGCTAGAAAGTGCTTGCCTATAATCGAATTTCGCACCCAAACTAGCTCTAAAAAAACACATATATGCAACAATCTTTTAAAAAAACTAACGGAACTTTCATTCTATTTTTATCGTATTTTCACATTCATATTCATATTGTATTTTTTATGGCTCTCCCAAATGCTTGACCATTTTACATCCATACCCCGAGATAAATTATATTCTTTATTTATAGTTTTTTTTTAAATTTAATTTTTAACGTTTAATTTGATAATTTAATCAACTATAATTTTCATTTAATACTTTTATTTCACTAAAGCAATTTTAAATTATTGGGCTGATTTTATAAGATAAATCATAATAAAGTAATAAATAATAATAAGTTCAATAGAGTTCACAAACAGCAACAGTTCAACTTTTGCAATAACAATTCAAACGACAAACAATTAATAAATAAATTGCATAACAAAAAGAAACATGGCTCATTAAGTATAGAGAAAATACTGGGGTAAAACATGAAAATAAATGACAAGCATACAAGCATTCTCAAACCAGAGAGAAAAATTGTAAATGTTTCATCTTGAAAAAATGTGATGATAAAATTTGCAAAACCAAAAAAAAATAACAAATATATAATAAATAACGGCTTCCGCCAACAGAAGCAAAAGCGCACACAGCAACAAAAATGTAGTAGTTGTGGTTGTTGCTATTGTTGTTGTCGTTGTCTTCTTTACGCTAGCTGCACAAAAGCAATAACGAATAACCAACAACGAAGTCAAAGCCACAACCAATTTCACTTTCATTTTCTTTTGCTTTTGCAGCGAAATTAAAAGCGAACGAATGCAACAAACCAACAAAACAACAAAGCAGAGCAAAGCAAAAAGATACAAAAAAAAAAAAAAAAACTAAAGTCACGCAGACGCATTTGCGGCAAACACTTGATGCACTTTGGGCATATCAAGCAACGGCTTTTTGTTATTGTTGTCTACTAGTTGGCGGTCGATGTCATTGTTGTGATTGTCGTCGCCGTGTTTCTTTTTATTTACCTTTTTCTGTTTTTTATTTAATTTTTTTCTAATTTTCTTTCTGTTTCTGTTGGTGGCTGTGCACCAGAGTACGCTGCAGAGATCATGATCGAGCATGCAGACAATAAACCTGTAAAAGTTCGATAACGAGCAAATGCTTTTTCTTCTCTTCGAAGTTGAGTGATTCAAATGATCTAATCAAAAGAACAGATCAAATCAAATTAATGAACTGCTGTGTGTTTGTCTTTGCACATAACTGAAATGTTTTTTGAGAAAATTTGTTTTAAAAAAATGTTGTCTAATTTTCTTTGAACAAAATTATAAGTAAAATAAATCATTTAATTAAAAGATCTAATTTTATAGCAACAAATGACGATAAATTTTAATAATAATATTAAATAAACACCTAATATAAGTTCCTCAGATTGATACAAATTTTGAAAAAGTAATCGTTGTAATTTAATATTTAGACCTCTGTCGTTTGAAAGAAATATTTAAAAAAAATCAATTTGCTTTAAAATAAATTATTTTTAAAATGCATAAAAATAAAGTATCTCGGATTTAAAAATCATTGTAAACTACAAACAATTTATCTCCTTTTTTTTGTACTCACCAGAAAGCTGAGGTAATCCTGGTTAATGCCGCAGCCCAATCCTTGAAAGCTGCGCACGAATTGTGGCTTATTGTTTGTGAATTTTTTCACACATTGTCCTTGGGCAGCTGCTGCTTGTGGCAGCTGGGTGCTCTGCCGTCGCACGCTAAGCTGATGATTGAGGAACAGGCGACAGATGAATTTTTGCGTCTGTTGGCGTCGCGATACGCACGCGACGCGACCGGAAGTGCTCAAACAGGCCATTTTTTTATTTATTCTGCGCTCGATTGAATAATAATTTTCTTTTGGTTTTCTTTTTTTAATTTATTTTTTTTTTGGTACTTCGGTTTAATGGTTTTTCAATTCGAAAAAAATGCAACTCGTTAAATTTTTAACAGCATTATTATCGCTGCATTGATTTTGCTTAAGACTGCATCAAATTGGAAAAAAACGGCACAGATTCAGATACAGTTTAGATATATGATGTTCAGATGATGGACTGAGACACTCGCGCCAAATAATTGAATTAACAGAGCGCTTTGCTTGCGACCGACTACAGCAGCTGCAGCGAAGTGTTTCGCTTTTTGGCAGTTGTCTGCGCAGCAAGCTCGGCTGTAAGTTGTGGTGAGTTTATTCGCGCACAGCTGTGGTGAGCTCGAATGGGAATGCGAAAGCCAAGCGACTTAAAGACGTTGCCGACACGCATTGAATTTGAACTTGAATTCACCGCTGCTAGTGGCAACCAGAAATTGCATTTCCGTTGTGCAGTTTAACATGCACTGCACGGGAGCTCAAACTTGCCTGCACTTGTCGGCTTGGTTAAGACGCCTGTTGCACATCAAGCGGTGTCATGTTTTCTCTTCGGGGTATTATAGTGCATTAGAATCTTGTCATATACTAATTGTTTTTAGTTATTTTAAACTTTATCTGGCTTTTCATTTAACAAACTTTTACAACTTCCTAGCACAAAAGCAAACTTGTTTTGACGTAATAATGTTAAAACAGCTGTGCAGGCCGCTGATTAGAAAACGAACGGAAGTGCCAACTTACATTTTGCAATGAAACAGCTGTGAAACACCTGATACATATCGGCAACAACATATCGTTGGCTTTTCTTTCATTATTCCAAATGTGTATGAACATGAAAATTTAGTATGCAATCAAAGAAAAATGGCAGATATTTATATGTAATAAATGTTTATACTAAAGGCGAAGTTTGTGGGCTATAATTTAAAGTATCTGTCGAGTTAATCTTAATAAATATCGATATATTGGAGATATATTGCACACAATATAAGTTGAAATTGATCGATTCTTTGGTACACGCCGATTACTTTGCTTCATTTACATAAACTTGCACAATTTGTAAAATGTCTCGTAACTTGTTTTTATCAATTACAAATATTGTAAAACACTTGGAGCGACTGTTCTTGCCACACGCTGCACAACATACACCAGCCCTAGCTTACATAGTGCAGCCAAACAGCCTTCCGCACAGCAGCAGCAGCAGCAGCTTTAGTTTAAGGGAATTAATTGGCGATGGCATTTTGTGGGCTGTTCCCAAACACCGGCGCAGTGTCGAAAAACGCTTAAATCGCAAATTTGGGCATCCCGATTATGTTTGGAAACCGCTGAAGGAGAAGAGAAATCTTCGCTCCTGCACGCAGTGCGGAAATGACCATGAAATGGGCGTGCTCTGCCGTAAGTCAAAACAAATACAACCATAAAAAAATAATACTATCTTAAAAATCTGCAGCTCACTGCTACGCCAAAGTTCGCGAGGAAACGCAGCTGATGCAGGACAAAATCCAAGCTCAACTTGGCCTGGAACCCATCGAGCAGGAAGTGATTGTCCTCTACGAGGGCGAATCAACAGCAACAACGGAGGAGCAGCAGCATGGCAAACGTATCGTGGAGATGAAGAAGCCACGTCCCATGTGGTTTACCAAAAATCTCCTACAAAAATCCACACAGCAATCCTCCAATGAAATTAAACCCACTAATTTGGGTTAACAATTTTATCTTCAAGCCTTAATAAATTGCAATTTGTTTATTCTGCGTAAATTGCCACGACTGTGCACGTTTGAGGTAACCATTGTTGAAATCCTGGGCACTCATCGGTTTCCTGCCCTCCAAGCGCAGCTGCTTCACCTCTAGCCGAGTACCGCCAGCACAGCCAATTATCAGCGATTTGCGCAGGCGATTAAAGCAAATGCAGCCAGGAGCTAAGGCTATTGGAGCTATTGCTCCATCCCGCTCCCGTACAGGATGATTCAGCTCGATTAGTTGAATTTGTCGCTCCTCGAAGTTTGTGGTAAGATTCTTGAAGCCATAAAGTGCACGATGTCGCTCAAAAATCTTCGGTGCTGTTTGACATCCCCAGACGATCTCCGTAATTTGTGACGTTATTTTGGGTGCTATGAAAATTATAGAAATTACATAATTCCAGTTGTTGAGTGTAAAAAATTACTTACCATATGTGGCAAGTTTTTCATCTTGAGGCGTGGCCTTTAAGAGTCTCTCCTCCAGATGATGCACTGTGTCCACAAGCATCTCGGCTCCCAAATGCGACAAGGTTGAATGCAACTCCGGCAAGAAAATGTCGCTTTTTAGGGGAATCTCGCGCTGATCGAGGATCTGCAAGAGCCGAAGAGTTTAGCTAGCTGTTGCTAACCTAGTTTTCTGTACTCACGGGACCGATATCGAAGCGGTGAGGCTTTATTTGCATTATAGAAATTCCGGTCTTCGCATCTCCATTCATGATTGCATAGATGATAGGCGCAGCTCCCCGCCAACGGGGCAACAAACTGGCGTGCACGTTGATGATGCCCCGCGGCAAGGCGCTGATGATATGCGGCGGTATCAAATGGCCAAAGGACACCACTATGCCCAGCTCGAAGGTGGTGCACTGTTCCGCCGTTATGGGCCAACGATAGAGAGGCAGTTTGTGCTTATCCGCATAGCTTCGCACACAGTTTGCCGGGCTTTTGAAGGAGGTGACAACAGCAACGTCGATATTACTTTGGTGTAACCTTGTAAGGCTTGGCAACGAAAAGTTGTCAGTGCCGAAGAACAAAACTTTGGGCGATTGGTGTGTTGTCTTGTAGCACCTGCTGCTCTGCCAGATGTTTCCATATACTTTTCTCTTATATTTAAAAAAGTTATTTACTAAACTCTTGCCGCATAACATTTTAACAGCTGTTGAAGCGATTTAACAGCCCTGTCTTTGTGTAGTGCAATATTTGCGTGCATTGTTATCGATATTATGACAAGTAAGAATTTAAAGTACAAAAATAACAATAACCATCATTACTGTAAATGCTTGTCAAAAAAACTTAACTCGAACTAATAATAGATTTGCAAGCAGTTTGCTAATACTTAAAGCACATAAAAAAAGTCGATAGCACTAGTAAACAGAGCGTTATATCGATTCGACATATCGATAAAATACAAGCAACAGAATGAAAAATACCTACATCGATATACCAAATCCATAAAAGTAATTCGCCATTGTAAGTAAGAAAAATGAAAACAGCTACGGTCCAAAAAAATCTAGTTAAATTCTAAAAAATTGAGTACGACTCGAAGAAGTCAGACGATGGAAACGAAAGTTTCCAACATCACAACAACATCTCTAGCGAGCAGCAGTTCATCGACCAGTGATAAAATGAATTACGCATTGCAAGTCGCTTTGCAGACAATGAAGGAAAGATGCATTCAGCTGCAGCAAATAGTGTCCAACTTGGAAGAGGAGAACCAACGTCTGCGGGAAGGGAATGGGATTATCACTGCAACTGGGACTGGAACAAAAAACGGCGATATTATATCGCTTCGCTCGCGGGTCGATGAGCTGCAAAGGCAAAAGGGTAAACTCGAAGATCAGATTAACATGGTTGCTAACGAGAATCGAAAGCTCTGGGCGCGTCTCTCGAAAATTTCGAAAGATCAGTCACATCTAACCAGAGAAGACAATGCGGCAAACACTTCGTATATACCCAGCGCCGGCATAAATTCAGTTGGTGGCAATCCGAATCTGATTCGGTCGAAAACTTTCACACAACACTCGCCAAATCCGCAATTACGACAGAAACTGATAACCGAGGTGAGCCTGGAAGATGTGGCCCTGGACGAATTCGAGACCAAACTGGGCTACCCCTTCGGAATGAATGTGGACGACGTGGGCATTGTGAGCGGCGAAATGGATGCCAATGTGGATGCCAAGCACTGCATGGACGGACTGCAGGATTTGCGACGTGAGGCGATGAAACAGCAGCAACAGCTCAACTCTGCGCTGGCACAACTAGAGACTCGACTGGGTGAGTCGATAATATGCACTATTTTATTTTTATATACTAACTTATCGCTTTGCAGCCTTGCATCCATGCCCCGAGTGTGCCAAGAAGGCGGCGAACAAGCCTGAAATGGCAGATAAGAGCTTGGAGACTGAAGATAACAGTGAGCACCCCACAAATGACACATTCAGAGGGCATGTGACAACGGTGACTACACCGCATGGGCCCACTCCTACGCCCCGCCTCAATGTTATTCAAGAGAAACTTAACGCTGACTCCATTGACAAGACATGCCCCATGTGCGGCAAACTCTACTCTTGTCAGGTGTCGTTCAAGGCATTTCAGGAGCATGTCGAAATGCATTTCATTGACGACGCTCTCGAATTGGATGCCAGCGTGGAGCGACAATTTGAATTCATTTCGCATACCGTGGGTGATTGTTGACCCAACAATTGGATTAACTTGTTATATATTAAATGCTGTATGATTGTGTAAGATTAACAATTATGACAATTAAGTTGTGCGCTCTGATGATAATCATGATCTTCATACATGGTGTGCTGATATAGTGTAAGACAACAAATTTCATATAATGTATTAAAAAACTTTACTTAATGGTTCTTCATTAGGGTTAATATGTGAATTTTTTATTTTTATATTTTTTGCCTTAAAACTTTCTACAGCGTTGGATGTTCCTATTTTCCGAATTATTTTATTTTACATATTTACATTTCATTTTTACAAGCCAGATACGCTTTCTGTGCTATATCTTTATATTTAGTATATACAACGGAGATGTTGATAAAACTGTGCTGTGGCTAATAATAAATTACAAGGTTATATCTTAGATTAATAGATTATTTGTTTTCGATTCTCAATGATCCGGCACAGTTGTCAAAAACTTAAACTATATACTCTATATAAGTTGTACAACTAAATAACCAATCAAGAATTAGGATATAGGTAATTATCTAAGCAAGGAATGTTTATTGATAAATAGACAGTTCAATTACAATTTATAAATATATATGCAAACTTTTACAGTATAATCAGAGAGAATATTTTTATTGAAAAAGGCAACCTTTTCTTTATGTGATTTTTTTACTGTGAATACTTAAAATAATTTCTCCAGTTATATCTTTTTTGATTCATCACGGCGAGTGCGACACACTAATTAGGAGCAGTTACTAAGTGCCTTTTGTTTTTTATTCACAATAAAAAAAAGAATAAATATAATTTTAATTTAGTTCGCGTCCATCGATCTGCAACTCGTGAAACTTACAAATTACCTTATACAAATTGTGTTTTTATTATCAACTCGATGACCCAATAAAAACAATTATACATATACAAATAAGCAGAACATTTTGGATCGTTTCTTTCTGTTTGATGGTCTTATTTTAACCGTAAAGTGACAACAAAATTTTACAACTGCCTTGGTTGCACTGAAATTACACACCCTGTCACACATTTGAGATATATCGATAGATATATAGATATATATTTTTATATTATTTATTTAGATGCATTTTGATTTATTGAATTTAAATTGTTATATTTTCCAAAAATATTAATTAAGTTATTTAAGAACATATGCATATGCTTTACTTGCATTAAAAATCACATTTTTAAGTATGCTGAACTTATAAAATAAGAAAATTAACTTTAGAACAATGAAGAAAGTAAAGACGTTCTATATGATTCATATGGTTTAACAAAATTTTTATTTTTAAAAATGACAACATTGGCGTTAGTGGCGCAAATCTAATTTTGAATAAATTAGACATCGTTCCAAAATACCCAAGAAAAATTTTCTCTGGTCAACTGATTTACATATATAGATTAAATTACATGAGTATATATGGGTATATCGGTACACAACTGTAGATATTTGGGCATATTTATGATACTTTCTGAATATTAAAAAAGTTATATTCATTTAACTAGAATTTATTCAAATATAGCTAAAAGAAAATGAATGAAGAAAATTGTCAGAATAACAACATTTTCATCAATAAATATAAATAAAACCAAAAACCAAACCAATCTAATTAAATTATATAACGAAGGATATTTAAGTAATATTTTATTTACTTTATTTAATTACCAAATAATTAACATATATGAAGGATATTTAAGTAATAATTTATTTACTTTATTTAATTACCAAATAATTAACATATTGAAGATGACATTCATCAGCCGAACATGCCTAATAATATAATATATTAATTAATTTATCTGAAGTTTAATTTTATCTGAATGGCTTACATATTTAGAAATGTTTGTTGTCTTCGCCATTCTTAAAGAATGGATTGGATGAGACTGCGACGGTCGTGTGAAAAATATTGACAGTTGAAACAATTATCAACGTAACAAGAATAAGTCCAAACAATAATGCCATCATCAAATGTTTTACAAAAACTATTAATATTTCTGCCACTTTCATTCCACAAACCGACATGTATTGAAATGGAACTCCTCTTTGGTAAAAAAGATTCAATCGGAGTTTTGGCATAATCTGATGTAAGAGGGAAGATCCAAACCGATTAGCGCGTGTAAGAAATGACGCGTGTAAGAAAGTGAAACCTATAACTATGGATTATTAATTATGTTTATTAATTCTTCTTTTATATAATGGTATTGAGGAACATGCCGATTGAAATTATGTCGAAAACAACTAGAGACTCGACTGGGTGTGTCGATGATTTGCATTATTTTAGTTTTATATACTAAATTATCGCTTTGCAGCCTTGCATCCTGAAATGGCAGATAAGAGCTTGGAGACTGAAGATAACAGTGAGCACCCCACAAATGACACATTCAGAGGGCATGTGACAACGGTGACTACACCGCATGGGCCCACTCCTACACCCCGCCTCAATGTTATTCAAGAGAAACTTAACGCTGTCTCCATTGACAAGACATGCCCCATGTGCGGCAAACTCTACTCTTGTCAGGTGTCGTTCAAGGCATTTCAGGAGCATGTCGAAATGCATTTCATTGACGACGCTCTCGAATTGGATGCCAGCGTGGAGCGACAATTTGAATTCATTTCGCATACCGTGGGTGATTGTTGACCCAACAAATGGATTAACTTGTTATATATTAAATGCTGTATGATTGTGTAAGATTAACAATTATGACAATTAAGTTGTGCGCTCTGATGATAATCATGATCTTCATACATGGTGTGCTGATATAGTGTAAGACAACAAATATCATATAATGTATTAAAAAACTTTACTTAATGGTTCTTCATTAGGGTTAATATGTGAATTTTTTATTTTTATATTTTTTGCCTTAAATCAACTTTCTACAGCTTTACATTTCATTTTTACAAGCGAAATACGCTTTAGGCTGTGCTTATTATACTCTTTATATTTAGTATATACAAGGGAGGTGTTGCCAAAACTGTGCTGTGGCTAATAATAAATTACAAATTTTATCTTAAATTCCTAGATTAGTTGTTTTCAATTCACGATTATCCGGCACAGTTGTCAAAAAATTAAACTATATACTCTATCGAAGTTGTGCAACTAAATAACAAAGCCAGAATTAGGATATAGGATATTGTTATTGATATTGGATATTGATAAATGGACAGTTCAGTTACAATTTATCTTCATTGTTTTAATTGTTTCTCAATAATAAAATAATGTTTTAAAGTTTTTAGGTGGAACAACTTTTGATTCTCTGTTAAAATGCTTCAATATGTAGAGAATTAAATTAGGCTTAATGCACAAAGAAAACCAGTAACCAGTTACTTATGGCAACCACAAATTCAAGAAAGAGAGGAAAAGGGAGCCAGAAAGAATTGATATGTTAAGTCAATTTTGAATGAAATTGTTCTTTGATGATTTGTGTATGGAATAAAGAAATAAGATTTTAAATGCAAATTGGTTGTAATAATAATAAATAAAAAACAATTTTTACATTTATCTACATGTGTTCAAATGGCTTAACCGCAACACATAAATATATAACATTTTAAGTATAGATTAAAGTTTCCTAAAAACGGGGTGTACACGCCACCTATTACAATGATATAAATGATAAAAATGTACCTTTAAGAAACAATAAGAAACGTATTTTGGCATCAAGAAATATTAGAAAATTTTGTTTTTGGAAAATTTTTAAATCAATCGTCTTAAATTTATTTGGAAAATTTTATTTACTTAGGAAATATTTTGTGCTTATTTTATTTAAATATTTTAAGGAATTATTTTAAACTAGTATATGAAACGTTTATTACTAAATTTATTGACGTTTATAACTTATCTGGTCCAACCAGATATTTTCATCAACCTTTTAAGGTGCTGAAGTTTTAATTCGATCTGCAATTCTTGAAACTTATAAATTACCTTATACAAATTGTGTTTTTATTATCAACTCGATGACCCAATAAGAACAATACATATACAAATAAGCAGAACATTTTGGATCGTTTCTTTCTGTTTAACGGTCTTATAATAACCGTAAAGTGACAACAAAATTTTACAACTGCCTTGGTTGCACTGAAATTACACACAGTGTGTGCACACATTTTAGATATATAGATAGATATATAGATATATATTTTTATATTATTTATTTAGATGCATTTTGATTTATTAAATTGTTATATTTTCCAGAAATATTAATTAAGTTATTTAAGAACATATGCATATGCTTTACTTGCATTAAAAATCACATTTTTAAGTATGCTGAACTTATAAAATAACAAAAGTGACCTAAGAACAATGAAGAAAGTAAAGACGTTCTATATGATTCATATGGCTTAACAAAATTTTTAATTTAAAAATGTCAACATTGGCATTAGTAGAGCAAATCTAATTTTGAATAAATTAGAAATCGTTCCAAAATACGTAAGAAAAATTTTCTCTGATCAACTGATTTACATATATCGATTAAATTACATGCGTAAATAAGGGCATATCTATGATACTTTCTGAATATTAGAAAAGTTATATTCTAGACAATTTATTCGGATATAGATAAAAAAAAGAATGAAGAACATTGTCAGAGTAATAACATTTTCATCGGTAATATAAATAAAACCAAAATAAATTTATTTTGGTGAGACAATAATACCAATTAAGTTATATTTAAATAATATTTTATTTCATTTATTCCAAAATAATTAACATATTGAATATGTCATTTACAAAAATCAACCGAAAATGCCTAATAATATAATTGTTTAATTAATTAATCTGAAGTAGTTAGCAAAAATGAAATTAATTATTAAGCTTAAATTTACCTGAATGGCTTACATATTTATAAATGTATTTGTAACTGTTTGTTGTCTTCGGCATTCTCAAAGTATGGATTGGATGAGACTGCGACGGTCGTGTGGCTTTTGCGACTGCGCGCTGCGCTCTATGTGGTATAAAAGGTTTGGTGTTTTTCAGGCCCAGTCAGTTGTGTTTGAGCGGTAACCGCAGCAGCCAATTTAAACGTAGTGCCACAAGTGAAAAACGTCTCATTTCAAATGTGAAAAAATATTGACAGTTGCAACATTTATCAACGTAACAAGAATAAGTCCAAACAATAATGCCATCATCAAATCTTTTACAAAAACTATTAATATTGCTGCCACTCGCATTCCACCAACCGACAAATAGTATGTATAGAAATGGAACTTTTTCCTCTTTGGTAAAAAAAAAGAATCAATCAGAGTTTTGGCATAATCTGATTAAATATTAGTTATTTGTTTTATTTTGTGTAAATAAGCTTTAGTTTAAGATGCTGATGTAAGAGAGAAGATACAAATCGATTAGCGTGTGGACGAAAGTGAAACTTATAACTATGGCTCAGCTTATTAATTATGTTTTGCGATTCTTCTTTTAGATAATGGTATTGAGGACAATGCCGATTGGAATTTTGGCGAAAACGGTGCCGATTGGGAAGGGCTTTGTGCGACTGGTATGCGACAGAGCCCAATTAAACTGTCCATTGATAGTGTAAGCAAATGTAATTTTCATTAATCTTAAAAAGCAAAGAAATATTGCAGAAAGTGTCTTAGCACGTTTATGTAAATGCGCCAAAGTCAGCAATCAGTTAATTAAAATTAGATTACTCCATGGCACAGAAACAAGTTAACAGACTGCTTGTTAACTACAGTGCAATATATTACAGCACACACAATACTCGTTTCCGTTACAGACGATGACAGCTAATTTGATAAATGCTGCTTCGCGAAATTGCATCCGAATGGCCCAATTTTCCTTAAGCTTGTTGCAATTTTTCTTTTCGTCTTTACTATGCAAATTGCATTTGATTATTGGTATAGAGGGTAAGAAATGTATACACTCAAAAAAATAAATGGCCCTAAAATGAAAATCGGCCTAAAACTTCCTTTTATTAATAATTTCTAAAAAACATGAAGGACCATTTTGCAAAGGCTTGTTCTATAATACAATCTCAATGTGGTATTTCCTATTTATTTATTTCTAGATATGTATATCTTAATAGAAGCAAAGTCTAAATGCAGATCGTCATTTTTAGAAAACAAATAATGAATTTAATGAAACGTACCAACTATTAGAATTCTTCGTGAAATCATAAGTTGTGTCAAATTAAGTTATATAAATTAAAAAACTATGTACATTTCTTGTGAAAATGTGAAACAAACATTCCTGAAATTATACATATATTTCTTTTATTTAAATTTTAGCCATATCCAATTTAAAAAAAAGTTTTGATTTTTTTCTGACTGTAGTTTTCGTATAATGTCATATTTTCCACAGTCAATCATTGCTCCGCTTCCACGAATTTTCTTTGGAAATTATGACGTAAAGCTTGAAAGACCCCTGACACTGGTTAACAAAGGATACACGGGTATGTAAACGGTCGTATTAAAATTTGTATAAATGATTTTGATAATTTCATATTAATGTTTGTCACTTTTCAGTTGATATGGCCATACCAAAGACACGCAATGGCCGAAAACCATTTATTTCAGGCGGCCTGCTCAAGGGACAATATGTAGCCGAAGGGGTGCATTTCCATTGGGGATCGCCTATTTCCGACGGATCCGAGCATTTGCTGAATAGGAGACGCTACGATGCGGAAATGCATATTGTGCATCGGAATGTACGCTATATTGATGTCAATGAAGCTTTGAACCATGCAGATGGCATAGCCGTACTTGGCATTTTGTTGAAGATTGTCAACGTGAGTAAATACTGACAGGGAGTCAAACCTAAATCAGAATTGCAAGCTGAATTGAGCTTCAGAATGGGACTCAGAGCCTAATCATCGGTTTCCTAGCCCTAGTGGAAGTTTAACTCCAATTTGTCTCAAGTCTTTATCTCTAAAGGTGTCGATAAAAGTTGCGACAGACGGACACCCTGATTGGCTTAAACATTTCTACGCAAAAATATCCAAATCTATTAAATTTTGTTACAGAGACCAGATCGAATTTATCCAGGCCTTCAAAAGATATTTAATGATCTTCCCAATGTGGTTGAATATCACGGCGAACACAAGCTTCGAGGCTCCATCACACTTGGTCAACTGCTGGGGGATGTGAATACGCGCAACTTTTTCACCTATAGGGGATCGTTGACCACGCCGCAGTGTAACCAGGCTGTTACGTGGACGGTGTTTGCGCAGCCCCTGCCCATAGCCCGGAGAGATGTGGCCAAGTTATGGCAACTGCAGGACCACAATGGGAATAAGATAAGAAACAACTTCCGACTACTTCAGCGGCGCAACAATCGACCCGTTTTTTATCGCTCTAATAATGATGTCAGTAGCTCTTTTCAGCCAAATTAATGGGGTCTTTCGAAAACCCGGCTAAAATCCTTGATTACAAGCACCAAAACATATATAAATAAAGTGTAGTACAGTACGATAAGTATATATTATACAATTATAGCTTAAAGGCAAAGTTTTAAGTTAGTTTAACTAAGCGTAAAATAAAATTCTCCCAATCAAAATTCCAAATTTTTAAATTTTTTGCTGCCAAAAAAAGGTTTTGCTCTTCTGTACTTTTTATACTCTGAACCCAAATGGGTAAAAAGAAGTATAATGGTTTTGTCAATGTATGTAACAGGATGGAGGCATCTCCGACCCTTAAAGGACATATGTTCTTGAAAGCTATTCAGGATCAACAGACGTGTCGATTTAGCCATGTCAGTGTGTCCGTTCGTCCGTCTGTCCGTCCGTTCGTCTGTCCGCCTGTCTGTTTTTCGAAAGAAAGAAAGCAAAAGTTTACAACAATACTACTTGATTTTACCATTCAAAAGTATGTTATGATGCAAAATATTGAAAATATTTTAAATTGCAACAAAAGGAGGAAAATTAATCAATAAATAAAAATCAAAAAGGTATTGTTAAAATTAAACATATAACTAGAAGAAAATAAATTAAAAATTCGGATCATTTATTATCTTTGCTTTCCATTCTTCTTTTAATTGACCTATTTTTCTTGTTATTGGGAATGTGCTAGTGATTTAAGATTATTTAATATATTTCAAAGCCCATCATTGCAATCCTTATAATGTATGTGTTATAACTTTTATTGTAAAAAACTCCGTTGTCACAAGATTATTCTTACCTTTTTCCGCTTTGTTCAATGAGTATGAACATGTGAACATTCTGTAAAAATCAGACTATGGTTAGAAATTCCAGAGGATCGTTAATTAAGAAAATACCTTTGGGGTTGTTGCGCATTAGAAACCTTTAGGACCAAATCGATGGGACTTGCAACACCACTGTTTCCGGCAGAGAGAACAGTTGAAAAATGTTTGATAAGAAAAATGTTAATAAACTGAACAAAATGGGATCAACATTATTAGCTAGCGACTTCAAATCTTTGAATATAATTTCTTAAAAACCAGCTTGAGCACAGGTACAAACACATATATACTAAGTTAAGGCCTAAACCATTATAATGTTCCCCTACGATGTTTGGTTCCGATATGGTTTTTTTTACAATTAATATCAGGTTTGTAGGTTTTGCGTCTATTCCCGGATTGACACTCTGGTGGCAGAAACAATTTTAATCTGGATTGTTGATGATAGTCCGACATAAATATGATAGAAATATATAAGTAGTTATAATATTAATAATTTATTTAAAAATTTTACGAGTACAACAGCCATTTTTGCTTGCCTAATGTAGTCTATATTATAAATAATTTGATTTACTGGCTAGAGAAGAATCCTATAGGTAAGAACTCAAAGTTGTGCAAGTGTTTGGCTTAAGGGCTTTTTATGTACGTAATCTCTAATCACCAATTAAAAACGTGATTTGAGAGTAGTGAATGTTTATATAAAAGATCATTTATTATATAAAATAAACATTATTTTCTTCCTAATATGAGATACAAATCCTAGTTTTTTGATCTGATTGCATTTTAATTTGTTTTCTAATCTAATTTTGGACCATTTTATGTTTCAATACTTCCGGTTTTTTTAATATAATTTTTTTTCATTTTAATTTTTAACTTACTTGTTTTAATCAATTACTTTTAATTCTTTATTTTGAATTTTAAAGCTTAAATGCTACGCTTTAACGAAATTATCTAAATAAATAAATTAAATTAAAGTTAACTGATATTTAACTGCTCTACACTATTAATATTTACTACAAATACAACCTAATAATAAAACTTGTGGAACTTTCCTTTTTTCCTCAAGGTTAAGAAATATTAATTATTATTATAGATTGTATGATGAAGTCGATTGTTCTCTATCCATTAAAATTAAACATATTCGGAAAAGTTATTACTATATACAACCATATTTCTTGAGATTTCATTAATAACATTAATTGTGCTACAAATATATGTTTTTAGTGCTGTAATTACAGTAATAATAATATGGTTTAGTTTAATTTATTAATTATTATTAATTTTGTTCTCTTTTTCTAATAACCTTCAACCCTGTTTTATATAATTGCATTTTTTAATTTGTTATCTTTTTCTTAACTTTTTATTTGCTCCATTGCAAAGCTAATAACCTTCAACCATTTTGTATATAATTGGATTTTATCGGCTATACTTTATTCATGCAATAAATGTTTAAAATTTATAGATTTATTTTTTCTTTTCTATTTTAAATTAAATATAAATTTACAACTAAAGCATTTAAGGTATTATTTAATTATCATTTACGATTGTGGGTCTGTACAGCTGTATTCAAACTGGCGCCCTTTTGAGTACTTTTTAGTTTTGAGGCCAATCAAATAAACCGTTCAAAACTTAGCGTATTTAAAACAAATCAATTGATTGAATGCGCGTGCCAAACGGAGTGAATGAATGAACGCAAATAACAATCTGAGTAGTGTACAATGGATGGGAATTGAATTGAGCAGCTGTGGTTTAGTTTTCTCCAATAAAACAATTCCCATATGAATTCAAAAAAACACGGTGTCAGTCATATTGATTTTTGATTTCGCAAAACCTAATTAAATGCAAAATATATATACTATATATGTTAATATATGTATATATACTATATATGTATATATACTATATATGTATATATAAATATAAAAAACACATTCCTAAGTACAAGAGCTGGGAAGCTAAAATATTTACTTTAGATCCCTTTTGCGGAGAAAGTGAACAGATGAGAAATAATGGAAACAAACTATTTTTGTAAAAGATTTGTATAAAAATGTTTTTAAAAACGCATTCAATTTTTTAAAAAGCTGTTTAATTTGAACCTCGAAAGATTCATTTTTGCACGGCTGCTCTGGTTGAACTGATTTTTATTAATTTATTAACATATTTAGATTATTTAAATTACCTTGAATATAAATATAAAATATAATTATTATAATACAAATTATATATAAATCAATTAATATACAATGGCCAAATGAAAGAAAACTTTTTCCAAGTGCACAGGCTAGAACCAGATTTTACAGCTCTTTTATTGGAAAGAATTTTGAAGAACCAGCATCATGGGCACTAATACAGCGGACTGAGGCAGTGATGAGCACAAAATGCAAACATGTCGAACACGTTGCAATCTTTATGCAAATTTGCAACCGGGCTTGCCATAAGCTAAGCAAGAATCGGCTTTCTTGTCTTTGAAGGAGCTTCCGTCAAGCAGTCTCTGCGCCTATAAATTGCACTGTCCCATTGAGCAATTATTGCAGTCTTGTTGCAAGCGTTATTCAGTGCATATCGTCAGATATTAGCTGTAAATTCTACATTGCGTCGAAACAGAAAATGTGTCTCTTAAGCCGTCGTGGACTGGTAGTCTTGCTGCAGTTCTTACTGTTGGCAGCCAAGCAGGCGAGTGGACAATACAACTACGACCGACAAGGCGCAGATTGGGTGGGAGCATGCGCAACTGGCCTAAGTCAATCTCCTATTAGATTGTCGGAGCTCACTGTAAGTAGCATAAGCCTTTCACAACACTCAATTTATTTTATCAAAGTTACCTTTTCATAGGCTATTCGCGGAGCCATACCACGAATTCGGTTCACGAACTACGATAGGCCCTTGCGATCACCGCTAATGATGACAAACAACGGACACACAGGTGTGAAGTAATTTTGATTTACCAGTGCCTTATTTACAGTATTAAATTGTACTTCAGCGAACATTAATCTGCCGCCCACAATTAACGGAGAGCGTGCTTCCATTTCGGGCGGCCTATTGCCAGGCACCTTTGCAGCGCAGAGCGTGCACTTCCATTGGGGTTCGAATAACAGGAGTGGATCCGAGCATGTCATCAATAATCACCGCTACGACGTCGAGATGCACATTGTTCATAGGAATGTTCGCTATGCTACTACACAAGAAGCCAGTTTGCATTCGAATGGTCTTGCCGTTTTGGGTGTCATGATCCAGGCTGAAAGTTCATGGATCTCGACAAATTTTGGACTTAATCGAATCCTAGATCGATTGCCTCAAGTTATTCAATACCAATCTAGTACGACAATAGCTGGGCGTTTAACGTTAAACGATCTGTTGCAAGGCATTTCTACTGGAAGGTTTTACTCATATAGCGGTATGCATTAGAATTTTTTTTACTCTCACTATGAAGCATATATATTTAAATATATTATAATACAGGCTCACTGACTACGCCTGACTGCGCCGAATCTGTCACTTGGACTGTGTTCTCGGACGCTGTAAGACTACCTAGACGGCAGATCGCCAGATTTTGGGATTTGCGAGACGAACGCGGACGTCCTTTAATAAACAATTACCGCCGTCTGCAGGAAACAAATGGAAGGCCAATCTTTCTCAGAACTCTGGGATAAACTTAAGAACGAATATCACTGAATACACATAAAAACCGACTACTACGACTGACAAAATAAAATAAGAAAAGAGAGAATAAAAGCAAACCATTAAACTTGACATAAACAACTATAAATTCGAAATTGAGTTTCTAATATTTTTTTTAGGTACTTAGCAGAACACAATTAAAACGGTAGATAAATCGCTACAGATTTTGAAATGTTTTGTGTATTTCGAAATTTTCAAAGGTTCGGCCATTTTAACTATGATCAAAACGGAAAGGACTGGAATGTTAACGCTGGCAGGCAACAATCGCCCATTTCTCTAGCTTCAGCCAAAGTAGGTGCTCCACCAATATTTATCTACTATAAATTGCATGTCATATAAATATTAGGCGGTCAGGTCAACGGCGCCAGAGCTTATCTTCATTAACTACCAAAAGGCCTTGTCCCGTCCCCTAAAGCTAACCAACAACGGGCATACCCTGAAGATGCAAATACCCTGCGCAGAAGACTGTAGTCCACCAGCTGTTTGCGGATGTAAACTCAAAAGCGTCTACAAGGCTGTGCAGCTTCATTTTCATTGGGGTTCGCCAGTGATGAAGGGATCTGAACATTCGATAAACTACATGAGATACGATGCCGAATTGCATATTCTTCATCAAAATATGGCACACGCTCTCAAGGAAGATGCCCTGCGCTCCCCGGATGGCTTTGTTGTGTTGGCAATATTGGTGAATATTGTTGAGGTAAGCCTGCCTTTATTCTGTGTTTGGAGTTTATTTTGTTTGTTTTGCCTAAAACGCAGGTTGTTGGTTTGATGTAATACCAAGGCACCATATTGGAGTAGATAAAAAGTAGTAGATGTACGAATAGACTATGATTTTTCTTATCCATTGCGTAAATACCCCTTGCTTACCTTATGGGACTCAGCTTTCAAAAGCTCACTGGAAAAAATCCCAGCTTAAATATGAAAGCTTAGATACTCAGATAGTTACTGTATGCAATGGCTTTTCCCCGTTTTTGGCAACATTTTTAAAACCCAGGAAATATGATATTAGTACAAAATAATAAAAAAACTACGCCGTTCTAGGTGCAAATTATTTAGTTCTTCAATTCGATCTAATTACAAGCCTCTTTGACGCATTCAAAAAAATAAACCAATACGTTCGGAAATTAAATAAGCCGAAGTAAACAACTTTATAACTTTAGGTATTCGGTACTTGGACGTTCTTATTGACAATCCTAATGCTTCGCTTCTCAAACTCAACTCTCCCGTTCTGTTTTCAAACTTTCTTCCAATTATGCTTAAGCTGCTGTTAACCAGCGTTGTCAACTCAACAGAAGAAATCACCTAGAAGTAAATACATTTTTTAAAAGTATATTTAATTTATTTGTTTTATACAATTATTTTGCACTAGTAAAATATTAAAAGTATTGAAAAAAAAAATAATGAGAAAAATATATGTTTATGCAATAACCAAAACCGATTAAAGGCACTCGTGTTTAAAACCTGAAAAAACGCAAAGTATTTTTTAACGCATTTTGTTTGTTATGATACACTTGGAACGAAAGATAAAATTACAAGTGCATATAAAAGCTATTCGATCCAATGTTAGAAATTTTGAAACATTGTGTATAACAAATTTATCGGCACGGTCTAGAGAGGACAGAAAACTGCATTTGCCTCATCAACGCACTTGAATAGATTTAACCATTTAGTAATTTAACTGGAAACGTAACACGTAGCATAACAAGACGATTGGTTAAGAAGGGAAGGTTAATAAGGTGTATGGAGGCAGTACACTCCAGTCGAACTGAAAAGAGCAATAAGAAGGAAACTCTTCTGCACACATTCCAATCTACGTTAATGAATATTATACACTCAAAATCCGTATTTCACAACTGAAGTCCCTGTAAATACTAGAATTTCAATTTTAAAAAAAAACTTTCAACATATAGGTTACAAATAAAGCTTAATCCTAGAAGTTGTAAAACCTTTTAGGCTAAGAATGAGACGTTTTTAGGTTCAAAATTAGAAGAAGAAGCAACAGCAGTATTTAGAGGCAAATTATTATATACGTATTTTATATGCATTCTCCTTTATAACTAAGCCCTTCCTCCAGAAATTAACACAACAAATTGTGCCAAACACCTCATAGGAAATATCCCGTTCATAATTAATTTAAAATTGTTTAACCAATATCCCAGATGTCACTTTAGACTGTATTTAGGCTTTAAAATCATCTACTGATATATCAGGGGCAAGACTCAAAAATATACATTTACTTTCTAGAAAGCTCAGAAAGAGCTGGAAGAGTTGAATCGCAAAAATGAGATGGGACATAGTAGATCCACCACTATTGATTGCAGGTGGTGCGGGAGAACTAAACTGCATCAACTGCTAATAATTTTCAATAGTAGCTGTTAGTGGTGTGGGGGCAATGACCGATAGGTGAAACCAACCTGACTCTTACAGCTTTTTAAACAGCACACATATATGTTTGTTGAAAAAATGAATATGTACGAAAAGTAAACAACTGTACAAAGATTCGGTAATGCACAGAGAAAGTAACGAAAACAAGATGAAATAGGAAACACCAAAATTAGTTTGTAGCGCAGCACAAAAAAAACACGAAAATAGACAAACCTTTAAACAGCTAAAACAACAACACGCACAAACACATCTACGAGAGTAGACGAAAATCTAGCGAGCGAAAGAAAAAAAGCGCACACGCACTCTCTAGGAAAAAAAATATACTCTAATCAAGAGTGCAGTGTAAGTATGCAAGAAGCTTCGCTTATTACAAGGCTCAACGGTACTTTGAAAGCGAGAGCACAGAGCATAGATGTTAACCGTGCTTTACATGTATGTATGTGCGAAGACATTTATGAGTTATCTTTTTAGAAAAGTGAATGAGAGACAATCCAAATAACAAAGCTTTCACAGATAAATGAACAATAACACAAGCGCAATTAATCATGAGAGTTAATTAATGAGGTAACACCATAAAACTATCTATAGAAATTTTCTGCATTAATAACATTGCTCCTTTGCTCCTTCACCTTACACACTTGACGCTCTTTAGTTGTGAATGCCGGAGGCTACTGTGCAGTATGCAATAGAATTGTGTTTGATATGAATTATTTCTTTGGTTGTTTTGTTTACACCGCAAGCTTTTGGTGCTGTGTAAAAGTAGATTAGAATCTATGTAAGCAATGATTTTTTTCTAATTCATTGCGTTCGCCGTGCATGAATAAAAAAAACAGTTGCATAATTTAGCTACTTAGCTTTCAAGAGCGCACTGGAAAGTAAGCCAGCTCAAGATATTTAGGATAGTTGCTTAATAGTTGCCAAATGCAACAGCTTTTCCCAACGTACGTATTTAAGCCCAAGTTCGCTCTGAAAAGTTCTTTTTTTTCTTGTAGTGCTGAACGTCAAACAGCCAAATTGCACATCTTTGGTGAAAAATGTAATCATATATATATATATATATATGATTATATATATAATGTAAATCAAAAACGAAAATTATAAACATTAAAAAATTTAATAATTATAAGATATATTGAAATTTATATATAAATATTATATATAATTAAATACTTGACACTTTTCAGATTGTGTAAACCGTAGTATAATTTAAAGCCGCCTACAAGTATACAATAGAAAATACATACATACACAATACATAGGAAAAACTATGCTATCGAAAAATTATTGTGTCGTGTAAAAATATTTATTTTTGGTTACATCTTCATTTATACGCAGCCTTCGTTTTTATATTAGGATGTCTTACAGTTTCTGTTCCTAGTAGATATACAGGGAATTTTGAACCATTATATAACTGTATCCAGAACTTTGTTCACTACAGGTCGAAGGGACTCTCTTCTCTATTTCTCTTTTCTTATCAAAATTTTTTTTTTTATTTGTACCATAATTTGTAATAATTTTAAATATTATAATATTAAATTTATTCTGGATGGGTATTATATTTTATTTTATTTCTTAAATTTATTTTAACTTTACCATTTTGTTCCCTAAACCCATTAAACGTGGGTAAAAAAAGTATTTAATTTTGTAATTATATAATTCAACCATAAATATTGTAACATTAATATTAGTTGACTAAATAATATTTAAAACATATTATGAAAAATAAATTTATTGTTTAATTATATTAAAATATTAAAACTATATATTAGAATAATGTAATTATCATAAATATATGTAAGTATTTGTATTACCTAGAATCCCACAATACAGACGAGGATTCTAAGCGAAGTCTGTAATAAATCGTGTTTTGTCCGGAATTTTAATAAAACTACAACCCTGGAAGGAACATTTTCTTTAAGTGATGTTTTAGCTGGAGTAGAATGCAGCGAATTTTTTACTTATAAGGGTCTGCATGTCAAGTCGAGTTCTCAAATGTATACTATAAAATTACGATTAACATTTTAGGATCACTGACAACCCCGCCGTGCGCAGAGGCCGTGAACTGGTATGTGTTCCCAAAGCCTGTAGAAGTATTAAAAAAAAATGTAAGCTACAAATTCCTTCAAAATATATATTAATCCGTTAAAAACTATATTATAGTTACAAAACCTCTGGATGTTGGCAGACGACCGTGGCAAGCCTTTGAGAAACAACTATCGTGTTTTGCAGAGCCTCAATAAGCGTACAGTGTATTACAGAACTGGATGTGCTCCTTAAAACAAAATCATGAGTAGACCCAGCAAGAAAATCAATTAATACACTATTTATCCATTTAAGATCCAAGAACACGTCTAGCAGTGATAATAAATTAAGGCAAAAAAGAATTACGCTTCTTAAGGCAATGGTCATGAGCGATTTTTTAAGAATACATCCTCGAAATTTACTATGAATTCGTCTACCCAATGGACCAATGGAAGTCAAACTAAGCATATGCTGAAAATATCTACTACTTGAGACAACTGAGACTATGCGTGCCGCTAACTGAATTCAAGCCAGACATAAATCCTCTGATTTAGACTTTCAAAGCTATCACTTCACACTGGCAAGTCCAGTCCAGTGTCTAATAAACCATGTTCAATCCGATCTAAAAGCGACACCGCTGAAAATTGTTTTCACTAATAACTGTCGAGTTTTTTTTTAACATTTTGGGATCTGTTCCGAACTTGATTTAGGATTCGACGGGACATTTCTAAAAAATAGTCGCAAAGTCTGTTTCTTTGAACTGGCTGCGACGCCAAAGGAACTTTGACAAGTTTCGATCTAGTTCAATCTAGCTAATATACTTGCAATTTTATAAATTTAAGCAAAATAAAAAATTTATTTTTCAACTTTTGGAGAATGAAAAAAGGAAAAAGAATATCTAACTAAGATAAACATTGCAAACTAAAACCGGAAATAATCAGCATGCAATAATATGAAATTGCAGACAAAATAGAATATACTTAATAAGTCAGCCATAGAGATGCTAAAAACATTTTAGAACACGTAGCTGGTGAATTTGTTTGAGATTGACATATAATTTAGAATATAGTTTAGCCAAATACATAGGCTAATTTTAATAATTGATGTCAAAATTCGACGAGTATAACTTTGGTATTAGGTTATGTATTTAAAAATAACACATGCAACATTGAAAAAAAAACCATATCAGTTTTTTACAGCAGTTCCAGCTTGCCTAAAATACTCTATATCATAGCTCATTTGAATTATCGGCGAGAAGGAAAGCTTATAGGCGAAAACTAAAACTGTGCAAATGTCTGTTAATTACACTTAACGACTTTTTAAGTACATAATTAAATACATTATCTATAGTGTGAAACTAAATTACTCTCTAAAAACGTTAGTGAAGAGTACGGAATTTTCTCATTATGAATAATTTATTAAATAACAAAAACATTATTATTTTCTTCCTGATTAGATAACCCAATCATTAACAATTTTAATCTGATTGGATATTAATGGGTTTCACAATACTTGCAATAAATATTAGAAAATTTAATGTTTTTTGTTTTAACTTAACTGTTCCTGTTTAATTTATGTCAATTACATTTAATTTTGTTAGTACATAAGTACATTTTTAAAATTTTTTCCAACTTTAATTATTTAATGTTTGTAGATTGAATTTAGTCTAAATTATCTAACCGAATAAAGAATGATTTTATTTAATATTAATATTTGCTAATTCCAAACTAATCCACAAAGAATTAGACACAAGCGAAACTGTCATATATACCAAATTAAACGACCATTAATAATAATTACATAAAAAATGGCCAAACCAAAAAAAAAGAAAACTTACCAAGAAATCTGTTAGAACCAGATTTTACAACTCTCTCTTTCTTTAATTTGAAAGAAGTTTGATGCACAGGTGTCAAAACTGAGGCAGTGATGAAGACAAAACGCAAACATTTCAAACACGTTGCAATCGTTATGCAAATTTTCAACCGAGCTTGACAAGTGCTGAGCAGCTCGAAACGGCTTTCTTATCTTTGAAGGAACTACCGTTAAGCAGTCTCTGCACCTATAAAATGCTGCGTCCCTTTGAACAATTATTGCAGTCTTGCAAGCGTTCTTCAGTGCATTTCGTCAGATATTAGCTGTAAATTTTACATCGCATCGAAAAAGAAAATGTGTCTCTTAAGCCGTCGTGGACTGGTAGTCTTGCTGCAGTTCTTACTGTTGGTAGCCAAGCAGGCAAGTGGCTTCAACTACGACGAACAAGGCGCAAATTGGGAGGGAACATGCGCAACGGGCCAAAGTCAATCTCCTATTAGACTTTCGGAGGTCACTGTGAGTAGTATTGACCCTCTCAACATTGGACCTATTTATCAAAATAACCTTTTCACAGAGTATTCGCGATGATATACCACGAATTCAATTTACGAACTACAATCGGGCCTTGCAGTCACCGCTGTCGATGGAAAACAACGGACACACAGGTGTGCAGTAATTTTGAGTAATCAGTGCCTTAATTATAGTATTAAATTGTACTTCAGCGAACATTAATCTGCCACCCACAATTAACGGAGAGCGTGCTTCCATTTCGGGCGGCCTTTTGCCAGGCACCTTTGAAGCGCAGGGCGTGCACTTCCATTGGGGTTCGGAAAACAGTCGTGGATCCGAACATATCATTAATAATCAACGCTACGATGTCGAAATGCACATTGTTCACAAGAATGTTCGCTATGCCACTGTACCCGAAGCCAGTTTGCATCCGGATGGTCTTGCCGTTTTGGGTGTCATGCTTTCGGCTGAAAATTCACTATTCTCGACGCAATTTGGACTTAACCGTATATTAGATAGATTGCCTGAAATTGTTGATTACGGCTCTACTACGACGATACCTGGGCGTTTAACGATGAACGATCTGTTGGGAGGCGTTTCTACAGGAAGGTTTTACTCATATAACGGTAAGCATTAAACGAAGATTTTTCACTCTCGCAATTATGCATAAATATTTATATATATTATAATACAGGCTCACTGACTACGCCTGACTGCGCCGAATCTGTTACTTGGACTGTGTTCTCGAATTCTGTGGGACTACCTAGACAACAGATCGCCAAATTTTGGGAGTTGCGGGAAGAAAACGGTAATCGTTTGATAAACAACTATCGTCGCCTGCAGGACATAAATGGAAGGCCAATCTATCAGAGAGCTCGGCTATAAACTTAAGAACGGATTTCACTGAACATAAAATCGATTACTACTACTGACAAAAAAAAAAAGAAAAAAAAAGAAAAAAAAATTACCAATCAATTAAACTTGACATATGCAGCTAATTCGAAATCGAGTTTTATATTAACGTACTCATTTTAATAAGCCCTACAAATTTTTAGAATATTTGCGTACTTCCAATTTTTGAACCATAAAGATACCACTATAATTAATGGGGCCCGACATTAACTCGCCTTCATTAAATGTTGATGGAAAGAATTTGTACGACCTATTTACCAAACATTACTATGTTCAGTCCGTAGTGTTCTTAAATACTGTTCATGTAATTGGGTTTTTCTTTTCTTTAAAGAAATATTTATGTTATTTTAGCTTATTTCCTCGTCAGCTTTATGCAGGGCTATACAAATAATAGGCCGTTTTCAAATAAAAACAATCAAGGTTGAATTATGTTTTTCAAGTGAAATTCTTTTTCCTCTATCACAGGCTTTCTTTTAGGATATCTCAAATTTTCTGTTCTAGTTAACCTACGGCGAACTATTTCCACAACCTTAAGTTTGCTCACTACTGGTCGAAAGGACTCTCTAATCTATAGTCGTAAAAGTTAAATGACAAAATACAACAATTAGAATATTGTTAACAACTGTGTTCAGGCTGTTCGTATTTATTAAATTTAATTAAGTATGGTTGGGATTTTATTATATTAAATGTTTCTTTTAAATATTTTTAATTTCTTATTTTATATTTATTTTAAAAAATAAAATTAAATAAATTGTATAAAATGAATATGTGGTCTGTATTTATTAAAATAATTAAAATAAAAATAACTTTAGTAATATAAATATATGGAGGTACTTGGGTTATTTAGTATCCCACAATTAAACAACAAGCAAGCTGCAAGTCGCTTAAAAATATATTTAACCGTTAAAAAACAGTATTTTTTTCAAAATCTCTAAATTTGGGCAGACGATCGTCGCAAGCCTTTGATAAACATTTAACGGTTTTAGTAGAGCGTCAACAAGCGTAAGTTTATTACAGAACCAAAAAACCGAACCGAAAACAGTGGAAAAATAATATTCAAATGCATCTTTTGGCGCTTGCAGCTAGTTTCATCGACAAGTATCGATTGCATCGTGGCATCATTAAACGCATTGAGTTAACGATAACAGTAGTTCTGCACATTAGGGACTCGATTATTGCAATAGTATAGTTTAGGAAAGCTCGAAACCTAAAAACCCGTTCTCCAGGTTGACAAAAAAATTGTGAGTACCTAAACAATGAAAGAAAAACAATTTATGCTCTATTTATCCACTCAAAACCCAAGCACACGTCTAGCAGCGATAACAGATTAAAGCAAAAAAATATTCTTAGATGCGTTCATATAAGCGGCTTAAGCAATTAACGTGTCATTCCACTATATTGAATATTCCGATGTGTCACAAATAATAATAAAGAACACATAAAATATAGCATAAGCTTGGAAGATGAAGTGCGAAGATGTTGTGGAACGAGATAAGCTTCCTATAGTTTACTCCAAAAATTATTCAGTGCGCTTCGCTGGCCTGGAAAAGCTTCATCCCTTCGATGCAGCCAAGGGCAAGCATATACAACAGGTAAATACAAATATTATGTGCAGAGATAGATAAAAATCCATTCATATTTATTCTACTTTCAGCTGCTGTGCGCTGAGTTGAAATTGAACGCCGGTCATTTCTACGACCCTGTCGAGATTACAAAGGAGCAACTGCGCAGAGTGCACACTCGCAAGTATTTAAAGTCCCTGAAATGGAGCGCCAAGGTCGCCTGCATAGCCGAGGTGCCCGTCATGGTCTTTATGCCCAATTTCACGGTGCAAAGCGGATATTTGCGTCCGATGCGTTTTCAGGCATCCGGCTCAATATTGGCCGGTAAACTGGCCTTGGAATATGGTTGGGCAATCAATTTAGGCGGCGGATTTCATCACTGCTGCTCGTACAAAGGTGGTGGCTTTTGTCCGTATGCCGATATAACATTGCTGCTCGTCCGCCTCTTCGATCTGGAGCCGACCAGAGTGCGAAACGCAATGATCGTGGATCTGGATGCGCATCAGGGCAATGGTCATGAGCGAGATTTTATGAATACGGACTCTGTGTACATCCTTGACATGTACAATGCATTTGTCTACCCAATGGATCACGAGGCCAAACTGAGTATACGCTGTGGTGTCGAGCTAAAGCATCGTACCGAGGATGCCTACTACTTGAGACAACTGAGCCGATGCCTACTGCAAGCTCTAACTGAATTCAAGCCAGACATAGTCATTTATAATGCCGGCACCGATGTCCTCAAGGGCGATCCTCTTGGCAATTTAGCCCTAACTCCCGAGGGCGTCATTGAGCGAGATCGCTTAGTATTTAGTTCATTTCGTGCTTTGAACATACCTGTCGTCATGCTCCTTAGCGGTGGCTATATGAAGTCCTCCAAGCGTGTCATAGCTGACTCAATTGTTAATCTTCAGAGGCAGGGTTGGCTATGTGTACATTAACTTAACTTATTATTAATTAGCAAATATTGGACATTGTTAGAACGATTTCTCCTTAATTAAGGAGCTCTGTGCGCTGTGATGAATTGCTAAGTAAGAATAAATAACAGATTGGCTTATAGGTATTTCACTTTATTTGTCTTTTCCATACACGAATAAATTTAGAAATTTTATTTTATATTAATTTTAATTATTTATTTTCAATTTCTATATAAAACCAAACTTTTTTAAGCCAATATACATAGGATTAAATACAGTCTTTAATAATAATGAACATATATTGGCCTACACTTTTTATTTATAGATTGGCTTATCAGTATTTCACTTTAGTTGACTTGTTTAGATCATTTCAATACACGAGTAAATTTCGATATCAGTAAGTGCGTCTCTTTTGTAGTAATGTTAATTTAAATTGAGAAAGTATTAGAGTCAAACTGCTGTATGAAACAAATACAGACTTTTCTCCCGCTAATTATTAACGATAATACAAATAGATCAGATTAGTTGCTAGTTGCGTTTTTTAAATACAAAAATACATATAAATAAATCTTTATTTACGCGTTCTTAACGTTACTAATTGGAATATCAATTTAGTGTCTTTTCGTTAGAGGTTTTACGATATCGTGGGCACGAGATACTATTTAGTTTTTATATGCATATTTAAGTTTATAGCATAAAAGATCAAGAATATTTAAATATATTTAAAGAAACCTATCTTCTTGTGTGTCCTTTTGGATTACAATAGATATTTCAAAATCAAGCACATATTCTTCGCTTTGTTTTCGACAAATTTTACTTGATCTCTGGCAGCTTTCACTCCCATGAAATAATTTATTTGCTTCTGGGTTTCTCTTGTCCTCCCACTAACAAGGCGTTGGAGTTGGCAAACTAGAATTGCAAGTCAAACGAGGTTAATATATATAAATGAATAAATTATGAGCTAATCGGACTGCTCTTAGTATTTTGAAGTGAGATTTGCATGCACAGCTTGATTTTTTGTTGCAGGGCCAAACAGTTGAAAAACATCAATTAAATAATCTAAAAATAATATAAAATAAATTGAAGATTAACAAGTAAGGAATGAAAAGTGGGCAGACAGCATTAATGTGGAACAACGACCATGTCCAAGGAGAAATAACTATCTATACATGAAAATACATATGAATGATGAACATAAAGAGCGACATGATAGATTCGAATCCTATTTATGTTGATATATGTATTTAGAGATAGAGAAACTTACGCCGCGTTGCTTGCCGGCAAATCCTCGAACAGCACTTCCCAACGCGAACTGATAATATATATTAAGCAGAAAGATATTATGAAGACGACAATGCCAATGCTTAGCGTTGTTATCTCATGCACGTTGGACGGACGTAAGAAGATGCGCGCGCTGAGCAACGACCACGTTGATTCGGTCCACGTTGAGTAATCTCCTGAACGCCAATCATAGTCTGCAAATCAAAGATCAACGTTTACTTGCAGCCAAATACAATCTTCGTAAACTTACTGTCAATGAGAAATGCCGGACTTAGGGCATGTGTGTAGTTCTGCGTTGTCAGTCGACACTCGCCGGTGCCATTGACTCCGGCAAAATAGAATAGTGGCAATTGAGTGCAATTCTCCTTGGCCACAGCTGGCTGGGGATGCGAAAGCAAATAGCCAAGCATGCGATATGTCCAACCTGACGACTCCTGTGAACCACCTTGTACACTTATGTAGCTAAATGACAAGCATACGAATAATACATATTTTAACATATTAAATAATTTAAATACTCACCGCATGGGCGGTTGCTGTGGACCTGCTGGACTATTTGGATAGGATGCAGCTCTGAACAGCGGACAATCAGAGGACTGCAGATAACAGTAGAAGAACTCATCGGCCAGCAATGGATTGGCCACCAAGCTGCCCTGGTACTGCTTGCCCGACAGGATCTCATACAGCGTCATCGCTACAATCGAGGATACATTGCGTACCCTCATTTGCAGGGCGCTGCTGTTGAAGATCTTCGTTGTGTCGCCGATATCGGCGAGAGTTGTGTAATCATGGCTTGTATTGGCATATGTGAATTCCACATTCTCCAGATCATCGTAGATGGAATGATAGTACCTATTACCAGGCACTGAGTTTAGGATTAGCACGGGTAGTTTGGGATCGTAACGCAAAAAAGATTGCGCCGATGTCGGTGGAATATGATAGCCCACATTGGACTCAATGTTGACGGTAAAATTATATCGTGGACTCTTCGCATATCGATTGAGTTGTTGCAGCAATTGACTGGCCAGCGGAGTTGAGGTCAGCGTGTGCAGTTTTATGTTGGCTATATCATCGAGCGCACCAATATCGAGAATAAACTCAATGTTCTCCAACGAAATAGGAGCAGTCTGTGTGGAGGGCGAAGGAAATGCGGAATGCTCCATGTCGTAAACGAATCGTTGCGAGCCAATGTAATCATAGGATTCACCATCAAACGCCACAAACAGCACATTCCGCTGGGGATCACTTAGTACACCCTTTGAGGGCAGCAGCAGGCGCAGCATATGCGCAACCTGTGTCAGAATTGACAGACCGACAAGCGAACCCATTGCACCCATGCCTAAAAAATATCGTCTGTGAGTAATTATTAATGATTGATTGCTTAGCTTACGCACCCAACCCATCGAACATGCTGGTTGTGTCCAGACGACAGGAGACAATAATGATCTTCTCGCTGCGTGCAACGTTGACATCAACATTCTCGGGAGCACTTCGTGGATACAGTGTGGCATATACATTGCGACCCTCCATGGGATCACAGTAGCGGCTGCCACCAAGATTATTGATGAAGTTCGTCCGTCGTATGCACACCTCAGAGTTAACGGCGGCCGACATAAACGCCTTGACTTCGACTGCACAAAGACTGCGCAGCGCATGCGACTCATAGTCGAAATTGTTGAACTTCTCGAAGCAATCCTCCAGCTTTTCGATGTCTTTCAATTCACTAATGTAGTAAATGGGAAAGGGGAAATCCTCGTGCAGCAGGCCAGTGCCCCAACGATTCCAGGTGTTGGCCACGTTGCCACTTGCATCACATGTTGCCGTATCGCTCATGCTCCTGTTCAATTTGAGGCCACTGTACTGATTGGGACAATTGAGCTCATGCGAGAATTGTTTCATTTTATCGGTTCGATTTATGAGCAGCACAACGGATATGATCTGTGGACCGGCCTCCTTCAGACGCAGCAGATTCGCGCGCGTAAACAGATGTGGCGGTATTAGAGGCGCATATGGCGGCGACGGCGGACTATTGAGTAAGAATTCCAAATCCGCATCGACGTTCACCAAATGCAACACGCCAACTGAACCCGAGTAGGTGGCTGTGATGCAAAGTCAAATAATAATTCTTTTGCCCAAGGTTACCCTACCCATCCCCCACAAGATACTCACAGGAGCAGCCAGTTTGGTGTGTGCCGTTCAACCGTCGAAAGCAGCTGGCGCCTAATATTGGCTCGTACATTTTATCACGCGTTCGTTCGCTAAAAACTGCAAGGCACAAATAAAACAAGCAAACGAATAAGCTGAGTCAGCAACGGGAGCAATGTTTTTATATTTTTGTGTTAGTTACCTGTGGCAGTGCTTTGTAGAAGCAACAACAGCCAAATCGCAGCTGCTTTCATTTGCCGCGCCATTAAACTCGATCTTATTATTATTATTTTTGCCCGTCTGCAAATGACAACAATGAACTAACTGCACATATGGATGATTGATAATTGTGTGCGGTATTCTCTCGTACGCGTTACTTGTCACGACTTTCTTAATGCCGGCCGCGAGCCACAGTTGTTTCGAAAAATTAACGATATTCCGCAGAGTCTCTAATTGAGTAATTTTTAAATATTATTATTTTCGCTATAAATCGATTCAAATTAGCATTTAACTTTATTATATAAAAACTAGCCATATGTTCATTTTGAACTTTATTCATAATATAAAGAGTGTATTGAATATATAATATATATATATATGTATCACACACAAGTCGAGAAACTTTTAGAAAGTTAAGGAAGTAGACCATTGTCAATAATATTAATAATCTCCTTTCAGTTTTTAGCTGAGTTAGATATATATATTTTACATTGGATGAATACAAGCTAACAGAAATTGTATCAATGGTACGAATAATGTCACCAACAAATCGTATAACTTCTTTCTCTAACTATCGCAAGAAAATATCCATGCATGTAATGAGTCGTTCGTGCTGCAGAATTTGTATGCCACTGTCGATAGTATCGATTGTGTAAAGCTATCGATTAAGTTAGTCAGCGCATAAGAAATTTGTTTCTCATTTCAATTCTTAGTTTGATTATGTATTTCGATTTTAAAATTCTATACAATATTCAATACCTATAGATATTAGTCATTAATATAAATCAAATTGGAGTCTTCTCATTAACAAAACAAGTTAATTAATTCATAATCGATTCCGAATTTTCCAATAATTATTTGCTGCTGATTGATTTCTGGATACACAAATCCATTTGGCTCTTTATTGACTTATATTAATCTGTATGAAGGCTAATTAATTAATTAAACTTTGCTAAAACAGCGAATCCTCAGCTCTGATATACTCGCCAATGTCGGATTGATGGAAACAAACCGTGGTTAGAGGATCAGCAGTTTTGCATTCAGTTGTGGAGCGGGCGAGTACCCCAAATCCCAGTGCCAGATCACTCATTGAGAACACAACAACGCCCTGATACTGTCCAGCGTTCTCCGTGATGCGACCCAGTCCCGATTTGGGGATGTGATTGCCGTAAAGGAACTGCTGCTCGTATGATGGCTTCACCCAAATCTTGTACTGGGCATAGGGCGCGAGATAATAGAGGGCGGTAATGTGGAACTTCAGCTTGTTTGTCTTGGAGAACTTTCCAAAGCAGGTACCGACGCAGACGAGCTGTTTGTAGCCGAAGCACTCACTCAGCTTTAAAATACGCTCGGAAACATAATAAATGCGATCTCGATGCTCGCGGAAGCAATATGTTCCATCGGGGCGATCAATTAATTGTTGCACATTTGGCCCAATGCTAAGGAGGAGTAGAAACTTATTAGTGAAAATCGTTTAATTGTTGTATTCGTCACTTACTATTTAGAAAGCTTCTCGAAAAGAATTTTTGTACGTTCGTCCGTTAATCGTTTCATTGTGTTTAACTATAAAAGTATATGAACGCGGCACAATATAAAAAATGTGTTCTCCAAAATAGTACTAAAAAATACCATGGCAGCACATGCTGCGACTGCATTGCTCGATAACGAAGCAAATTAAAGAATTTTCAACATCGATATATATTTTCGGCTCCTTCTGCGTTAAGATTATGTTATTTTATTTGTTTTTGTTAAATGTGCATATTGGTTTTGATTTATCAAAAATAAATTATTTACGTAAATAAATTTACTTTAAAATTTACTTATTTATGTTTATTTTTTTAAGCAATACAAATAATTAAAATAAATAATTTGTCTAAATTCTGTAATTGGGGTTCACTTGAACTCATTCCATTAATTAACACTTCGATATACAATTGAACCAAATAAACAGAAATAAAATGAAGTTTTTGGTTTTTTTTTCTTCAAAATTTCCATTTCTAAACTTTTATATTTTTCAGCTTTAATTTTTATTGATCAATTTGATTTTTGAGCAAGAACAAAACATGACATAATAACTTATGCTTGAAAATGCTTATAAAAAATTAAGTCAAATTTTTTTTACCTTTTATATTCAGTTATTAAATAAATATTTAAACAGTTACTTGATGTTATTTTTCTGAATATTCTATTGTGTGTACTTGGTAGATGTTTTGCTTTTCTGCATTTAATGTTCAAAACTATCATTAATTTAATTTATGGTTTTATTACATTACCAAATTAATGTATTTTTAATGAGATTAAACTTTGATAAATATATATTTTTGATAACATGTCTAAAGCTTAAAAATAAAACTAAGCGAAAGCTTGCTTATATTTATTTTGAGAAAGTCTGTTTACTAAACGATATTCTCAGATTTAAGGCAAGCAAACACTGTTATTGCCTTACCTCATTTAGGATTGCTTATTGTCTGAATGAAATACATAAATATGTACGAAATATTGTATTGTAAATTTTAAATAAACGAATATAATAATTCTGTTGAAATTATAAGTAATTTCTTATTTGTATTTGGCACAAGTCGGTCAACTGCCCGGCTAGCTCAGTCGGTAGAGCATGAGACTCTTAATCTCAGGGTCGTGGGTTCGAGCCCCACGTTGGGCGAAAAGCTTTTTTTATATAATTTTTTTTTTTTGTAATTATTAGCTTTACAAACCAAATCAATTTGCGAACACATAAATGGAATTCAAAAAGATTTGATTTAAAGTTTGTCAAGCCGATTATCGAGGAAGCAAACAAATTAAAAATTGTTTATCTAACTACATTTTAAAAATGTAGTTTTAAAACTGAGAATGAAATGCCAATCATTTCGGAGCACCTAATAAATTGACTATTACATTTTTTAATTAAAGTTAAATAAAACGACGTTTAAGTTTGTAGAATTTTATTTAATAAAATTTAACTGCTACGAAAAAAAATAATTGAAATCAGAATGGTTTTTAAATGTAAAGTACAACATTAATTTGGAAGCAACAATGGAATGCTTTAAGCAAATCCGATTTTGAAATAATATCTGCTATAAGTTTAATATACAGGGTATAGATTTTGAAATATGTGCACCAGAGAACTGCATCGATCATGACCGATCAAAGGCGCAGAATTAAATTTAGCGATCGGCAGATATTTGTTCGCTTACGAAATGAGAAGTTTTTTGATTCGTGCTTGTGTCGTGAATTGATCAAAACGATCACAATCAAGAATACATAAACTGATTCTTTAAGCAGCCAGACTTGATTTTGGAATCAAATTCTGCACTAGAGCTGGTGTGTGTAATCGTTACAGTTCTCTGGCGTGAATCTTGATGTTCTGTTGCAATAGTTCGTTAAAGAATGGTTACCTAGAATAAAAGAATATATATTTTATTTTGTATATTTGTTTTAAGGTCAATGCTGAACATACACACAATAGATTTAAATGTAAACAATTATTTGATACAAATGTGCGAACATTTTCTATATATTAAATTGAATTAAATTGCACAATTACGCAACAGCTATTTACTAATATATATAAACATATGTATATATGTATACATATACATATATGTGGTACCGACTAGTGTTCGTGAATTGGATTTATATAAAACGTTTATTCGATAATAAGTATATATGTGTAACGCGACCTGTGTGAGAAGCGAATAAAATTGACGGTGGTACTTATAAAACTTATTCATTATAACGACATTTAGGCTAATGACTACCGAAACGGGCATTTAAATAGCCAATTGAATAGCTAACTGAATTTTGAGAGCATTTATTATGAACAATGATTTTCTTTTATTTATTGAGGCACATTCGATAGATCACTTGGAGATGACGACACAGACGTAATAATTGATATGGGATTCGTTTGCCTTAGTTCAATAATCCTTCTAGAAATGCTTTCTCATGCTCATGTGAGCAGAAAAGAAAAACGGCGCCATCAGTGAGCAAAGAGATACCAAAATGTTTACCAGAAATCGATGATTTGCTAAAATTTCGAATAATTACATTATAATTATTTATCAATAATGAATCAGCGAATATTGTTGAACTCACCACCGCTGCAAATATCATGCAATATATCCTCGACATAGCCATTATCGTTGTCGCACAGGCACAGTTTGGCTTTACTCGTTATGAACTTGGATACGCCAATGGTGCGATTGTTGTTCTCGAATTGGCAAACCATTCCATCCTCACACTCATGATTGCTGTTGCACCTATGCCGCAGTCCTGTAACGTTAATTAATAATTTTAAAACAATCTGTCGCAAATTTTATAATATTTTCATGAAAATTGTCTTTTAGGCTTAAAAAAAAAAACTACATATATTAACTATGTTCGTTTAAATATAAGTAGCATATTATAAATTTAAAAAAAATACTTTCTCAAGAAATGTGTTTTTAAAGAAAATGCAGTTAAGGAATGCTGGTTTTATAATATAAATTGCAACCATTAAATAGCCAATTTTAGCGGTTAAAATTTGTTGATTTTGGAAATAATAATTCGATTTTTTGAAAGTCGAGGAGAAGTAAATTCAAACAATTCTCAAAATGCGTCATAAATATTACTGACTGGTTGACAATGTGTGCGCAGTCTACCAAACAAATAAATGCAATTTTAACGTGTATTTCGTTACACTATATACAAAGTTGGAGAAAGCGAAATACTTATAGTACTATACTAGTACTATATATAGTGCCATATAATGTTTCTTGTAAAATTCCGATATATAATTATTGTTATAAATTCAAATTTAACTGCAAAAATGGTAAAATAAAGATAAAGTCGAAGCGTGGATATGGGAAAAAACGTGCTTGGAAAACATTGTCTTAAGTGGGCGCTATTCAAGTGAGCTGCAGTCTATATAATAAAGCTTTGTTTAGTTATCATTTACAGCTCGCACTTGCTGCAGCTGGCACTTGAGCTACGGGCAAACAAAGAAGGTGGCCTCTTGAATTATAAATGTAATATGTAAGTCTACCAATTAGGTTGGCAACAACTAAAGCATTCTATTTCTGGGTGCCCCAATTCAGTTAGCTGATGGGCTGGGCTTTTACCTTTTAGCACATCTGGGCAGATTCCATTTGAAGGTGGTGAATCATTTCCGCAAAGGCAACGCATCTTGTAGTCATTGGTATCCTTGACGCAGCTGGTACGCTCGGCCGTTGAGCAGTCATCGTTTGTGTTACACTCGCGTCCCTTAACTGAAAATAAAAGGCACACCAAACAATTGATTCAACAAACATAAATTCGAAAATATCTCGTACACTCGGAGAAATAAATAGAATCGTTCTGAATTTTAGAAATTTTATCATTAAATATTTAAAAGGATTACTCTTCATATTAGACCTTTTTGTTGCTTATGTTATTAATAAACATTTGTATTTTACAAACAATTTAGTTACTTGCTACTAAAAATGTAGAATCATCATTTATGTTTTTTAGAAATGCGTTTCTTGATAATATTTCCAAACCATATCTATTTTTATTTGTCGATTTTGGGTTATCTTTTTTAATATTTATAGACATTCATATAATTTATTTGAATATAAATTCCAGAGTATTTTCACAATGCGGGGCAGTTTTTTCAGAGTGTATAATTGGATGACAGCGTCTGTGCAATTAGCTACTCCTGTATAATTCTGGCTAGTCGTTAATCTCATCATTATATTTATATGGTACCACCCACGATTTCGAGTTGAATGACAATGCTCGTGATAGTCCCATAATTTAAGTTTACCGTTCTGCCTTGCCATTAGGGCTGTTGTCATTGCATTTGATTGGTTTGACTTGTTTGATCAATTTTTGATTTATGCCAAAGCAAAAGACTAGAAAAACAGTTTAGTTATTTGTGTAGGTAAGCACTGAGATTGACAGTCATGGCATGTCATTAAGCGACTCGGTCATTTACATAGCTACATATATGTACAAGAGGGTTAGTACTTTCTTCGAATTAAAGCTAAATGAGCAGCATTTAGTATTCTTCTTCTTATTATTTTACTAGACAAGTAATGACAGTTCCAAGTTTTATTTGAGCTGAGAATGTTTCAGTGAAATATCCCAACAAATATCAGTTTGGACCAGCCACCTTTCATTCAAATTGTTTGTGCCTCTAGCTATAAATATGTTTCCAATAAGGACTTATATATATAGCATTAGTAATATTAGAAAACTATTTTAAATATATTCTATTCGGGCGTTCTCGGCCGGATCATAATCATTGCGTAAACAACTGATACATTTAGACTACGCGTAACTATTCAACTAATTCAACTATAAATATAATTTATATTATAATTTAGGAAACTCATAAGCTGATGATTATTCTTTTATCATCATTGGGTAAACAATTCATAGAATTTATTTCATTATATGAGCTGTTCAATAAACTTTTTTAAATTCGTGTTGCCATTTTCTTACTTACTTGCTATCAAATACTTTATTTCAAATGTAACTTCATACTTAATTATTCTATATGAAAAATCTTTACACCTATCTGTAGCTTATCTGCTTTATTATCTTTGAAACATTACTAAAAAACCTAGATTTTTTATTTTTTAAAAAAGTGATGGAATAATTTTAAAAAAAAATTACGTGGTGTTATTTTAAGGATTAATAATTTCACAGTTGTAATAAAAAAAAAGTATTTTAATATTCACTTCCAAGTAGCTTACGCTTTGAGCTCATCTTAAAGAATACACCGATTTAATCCAATTCTAATAATATCTATTAATATAGTAAAATTTATATACAAGGAGTATATGAAAAAGTCATAATATTTCTTAAAATGTGTGAACATTAAATTATGAAAATAATAAGATAACAATTAATAACAATTAATAATAATATAAATTTGTAAGTTTGTAATCAATTATCATTTTATTTATTAGCTAAATAAAATTAATAATTAGAGAAATCAATTGTTAATTTGGTAGTAACTTAAAAAGTATATTTTTATCACAAAGATATAGATAAGATTAAGTTTCCGCCCCATCCTAACATACAATATATACATAGTATAAAGGCTCGGTATATTTTTAGGTAAATGACATTAAAAATAGTTAGCCTTTTCTTTTCCATTTGGTTCACCCAGTAAAAATTTTAAAAGTTACGAAAATATCATTATATCATAGCATATTAATCTTTTATTTAAGATTGTACATTTTTGTTAAGTATGTTGAATAATCTAGTTGGACTTTCGAATCATAGTTTTTCATATATTTAAAATAGACTAAGATCGGTCGGCTCAAAAAATGAGTAATTAGTAAGTATTTACAATGCTTGGATTGCAAATGTTTGTTAGGCAACTTTAATTAGTTTAATATTAGGTAAATCACTTTTGGGCTTAATTATTATAATTTTTCTAATTTATTAACCAAGCTTAAGCAATATAAATTAAATTTTATTTAACTCTATGGAAATCAACTTACTAATAGGTCCCTGAGTGGGCGGCGGCTGATTATTGGTCTTTCCAAATGTAGTCAATGCTGTGGAGCTCACTCCAAAGAGGATGATGAACACGCCGAAGAGCATTGTCAGGCTGCCACATTGTGTAAAGCGCTTTAAGGGCTGCATTTTGGTACACTATTATAAAGCTTGTGTGGGCGAAATAAAGGCGCCAAAAATTAACTGTTATGTAAACAGTAAATTCTCACAAACTAGGCTTTAACGGACAGTTTGATATTAAATTTCACACAACGTTGATGTAATTAGGCACTTAATCAAGTTAATGCAGATTCTAACAATCAACTGATTTTGAATTATACACCTTGTACTTCACAATTTAATCCTTGATACTATCTATGTCCAAGTCAACAGCGAAAGAACGAACCAGTCGCCAGCGCGTTCGAAATTCAAGTGATGAATTTCCTAGCGCACATTTAGCTTAAGTTTTGTACACCTACAGCCAAGCCGAGGGTTACTTACGCCTCGCTCACGGCAGTCTACAACAGGCCTACCCTACCCCCTAGCACCGAGCCTCATCCAATGTCAAGCAACACCCAAATTACGTAGTAGGCTTGGTAACGAACTTTGCATACTCTGCTCGAACATAATAGTATATTAACTGTAAACACCAGAATATCTCATGAGTTTCTTTCAGGGCCCTTAAGGTAAATCTTAGAGCTTGCCAGATATCCAAAAAAGCTTATCAGAATGTTTCTGTAAAAAAATAATCATATAAGTTCAAGAGTGAGGTTATTCAAATTTATTTTATTATATTAACAATATTAATATTTAATTTAGTCTATTTAAATATTTAGACCGACTAAAATTATATCTGTGTAACATTTTATATATAGTTTTATTCTTCTATTATTTATTTTTTATTCCATATTTGTTTGCTTTGTCTACTTTTATATTTTGACCGAATGAAATTAAGTCTGTGTAACATTTTATATATAGTTTTATTCTTCTATTATTTTTTATTCTATATTTGTTTATGCTTTATATTATTATATTTTTAATTTTTCCTTACTAATAGAAAACGAATATTGCTTTTTTTGTAATCACGTTTAACCGATTTTAAAAGTACTAATGGCTTTTTTTTAAATCGTCATTGAAAATTAATACTTTGAGTTCGAATTGTAATGATCAATTTTTGAAATTTGCTCGCATCCCAAAGTTGGATTTTCAGAGTATACATTATTGTATCTACATATACGCACTTTTAGCCACGTCGTGTAAGTTTCGTTAACGAAAATGCTTTTTAATTTTTTTTTTTTTTTTTTAGTTTTGCCTTCGTGCAATTTTTATTATTGTTGCGTTAAAGTCGGAGCGGCCTCGTCTCGTTCTCGTCCTGGGCTAACTCTATGTGTGTATTATAATAACGGCGAAGTCATTAGAGTCATTGCATAGCCTAGTTTTTGGAGCCTTCAACTAAAACGTGCACAAGCCACAAACATACATGTGTAATACTAACGTCTAGTATTAGCACGCACAAGAACTACACTTACAACTTCAACAACAACAACAACAACAACAATAAAAACTACTTTTGCCAACAGAGCAACAAAAAAAATTCTTATTTTGCCCATTATTTTTTATTTTTTTATTTTTGGGTTGCTTGACTTGTGTACGAATTGTGCATGGTTTCTAATTACATTTTACTTGCACTACGATTAAGGTTGAGTGGGTGCTTGTTGCTTTTGTAGCCAAACTCTCAAAAAAGGTTACACGCCACGCCCACAACGTACAAAAATTGGCAATTTTACAAACCAGAATTTCCTTTCGATCCATTGGATTTCAGGGGCGAGCAAAACATTGAAAAAATTGGAACTGTATGTAGAACACTCACGTGTGTATGTGCTTCAGTTTAGTCTAGTGTTATTTTTCCTGATATTTGCAATACAAACCGGAGCCTGTGTTATTTTTGAACAATAAGCTTTGAAATATGTCAACGTGGACTTTATCTGGAAGTAAACATGAATAAGAACGATTGTTTTGACCGGTCTGGCAGCAAATCCATTTGCCCTTTACTAAACGTGTACCATTTAAATCTATTTTGATTCCCATAAGCCACGCAAAAAAAATTAATTTTACACGCACACTAAACATAATTAACGAATCTTAGTCCAATGGCGCGTTAATTTATACGAAAAAAAGAAATCCTTTTTATATAAGTTTGCTTATGCTTACAAATGATCTTAAATACTATGGGTTAGTGGAACACTATAAACCGAACATGTTTTAAACTAATGTTTGATTTTGAAAAAGCAATTAAATCAAAAACGTAATAATAGTTGTTTTTAATTTAAGATTAAAATATGTATATATTTTTTTATTATTATTATTATTGAGAATACATGTAGTAATTTGCACTCTTTTGTGCCAATGTGCAGCTACTACGTAAATCCTCGACCAGACGGATTTCGAAATGTATAAATTCTTGCATGGCATACCTAATTAAGTACCTAGGAATTATTTTTGTATTAATATATATGTAATTATTTGACCGTACAAGTATATATCTACAGACATAGCTTTTTTTTCTTGACATTATTGATAAATGTTCTGGCCCAAATACATGGAAAATTATATAGAAATATCACGAACTTTGGCAATTGCCAAAGAAAAATATATAAAATATAGGTGCTGCAGCTACACGTAAAGCTCTACCTCATAATAAAAGGATACAATTTTTTGCTTACAATCTGCCTGGCATATTATTCTTAACTGATGATTAATTAGTGCGAATGTCGCCAGCAAATGCAAACTGCCCAAATAAGCGACTATATAATTTGCTCACGAAATCTGGGAAACTGGCGATGAGCATGCTTGGAGGTCATCATGCCGCTGTAAAAGCCATTAACTCCTCAGTGAAAGTCAATTTACTTACTTTAGTTTCATATTATAGCCTAGTCTAATTGCACCTGGAAACATTCTCCTCCACTGCCATTTTCCACATGCAACTCGGTTGTGCGTTCCTGCATGCACACCAAATAAGAACAATGATACATATTTTAGATCAATTGCGAGATTAACAATGAAAAATAATGGTGGAACTCTCGAATATTTGTTGACCTCGAATTAGTTATTGCCACCGAATTTTGTTTTAAGATTTTTAGGTATTTATATGATTTTAAACATTTTAAGGATGAAAGTTACTCTTGATTAAATAAATATTGCATTTAAAATTGAAGGATATAATAAATCTATGGGCATTCAAATGTAATATGGTCCAACATTTATTGCAAGGATTAAATTACTTAAATATTAATAATAGGTGGAATTCGGATAAGTGGAGCACCACAAGAATAGTCTGTTCCTTAGCTTTTTTTTACCGTTGTATCAGAAATAAACTCAGACCGCAACTTTCTTGCCAGTTGAACGTGTGATTTTGAGTACAAATTATATGTTAATTTTATAAATAAGTATCCATATATTTTCGTATGTACGCATTCTACCAGAGGTTTCAAGTTCATTTTTTAACACCTTTGGCTTTCACAACGTTGCGCATACGACACGCTAGCCAACGACTCTTGAGGTCAAGGGAAAGGTGTTGTGACGAAAGAGAAAAACTTATTTCACGTACTTATTTACTTCCACATATGTACCGTTATGACCACCCAGTCATACTTAGTTCTTAGCCAATTTGCCCCTTACTACGCGAATTGTCGTACATTAAGTTAAATGCAATAAAATACTGTAAGCGAAGCTTAGTTTAAGAATCTCGCATATGGTGTGTGTTGCAATTAAAATGCTTGAGTTTAATAAATTCAGCCACACATAATACATAACTGTATATCGCATGACTATATGAAATTCACTTCTGATGTCCTCTGTCACGGATAATATTTCCCAATGAAATTAAATTTTGACACAAGGATTTGGTACGCGTTTCCCAATATGCCGTCTATTTCGTCAGTTTCCATTGTTTCCATCTTATTTAGATTTTTCTGCTGTTTATGCGCTTTTAATGGCTTATCCGGGTTATTCTAAGTTTCATCTATTTTTTTTAAACGTCTATTTAAGCAGGTTTTTATTGTTTTTCTTGCTTTTGCTAAATGGGATAAAAACACTTAAAAACAATTTTTTTTTCCAGAATTTTGAAATTTTGTCATATTTCTGGTGCCAAGCTGAACTAAACTAATAAGTTAGAGAGTATAATTCTTAACCTAAATGTTTATCTTTCTTAATCTCAGGGTATCAAAAATTAGAAAAATATGTCTAATTATGCTTTAAGATGACTTTAGAAGTTTATAATTTTAAAAATTCATTTAATTAAATCTGAAAAAACCATACGCTTTTACGGCCATTAGAACGGGCGTCCGTTTGCTCGTGAGTTAAAGTAAACGTATTAAATCAAATCAATTATCTCAGAATTTTAAAGAATAATTAACTCGGGCAAATGGCTTTCCAAGCATCTGGTTACAATACATTGCAAATTAGTTATATATACATACTTCAAATGTTAATTGATAATATAACCAAAAAATAGTACTGTTAAAGTTTTAAACATACGACATATTGCAAATTTCTAATGTACATGATTTTTTTTCTGAGAGTAGTGAACGCTAGAATACAGGAAACTTAATGTTCTTGATATCATTAATTACTTTTAAAAGATCTTTTCAAAAATTACTTTACTTAATGAGGGCGTGTCATATCGGATTAAAAATTTTGACTATTTCATTGTAATCATATTAATATAAAAGTACAAACTTTCAACTTCAGTAAAACTCTCCGAAATTTATTTGTGGCAAAAAACAAAGCAATTCCAATCAAAGTGCATTGTGCTGATTATGCTGATTTGTCGTTTTATTTCGAAGCATTGACATTTGACCTTTTTGATTCCCAAAATAGTCGACAATATTCAACCAAATGTTCAAAATGCTCACGGAATAAATTAAATAACACCTGCGCGGAGGAGTAATTAATAGCACATCATAATCATAAGCAGTTGGAGGTGGACATTGGTGTTATAAATCACCTTCAATGAAATTCAGATTCAATTGTACCCTGATTTAGTTGGTCTTAGCCATTAGTCTTTATATCAGATCTACATGAATAAGCAAACTTTATTTGCTGTAAGCAACTAGGATACCCCAACATGGACATCACTGAAATAATTGGCTGTCCTCAATTCGTGAAACTTTCGTAAAATTGTCACTCAGTAAAATGTATATAAACAGAAGGAAGCATATCCGGGCCGATAATGTTTCTACTGGTCGGAAGCTTTAGACTAGAACATTGTCACTTTTTGTTATATAAGCCAAACATTTCAAATGAAGCAAACATATAAGTTTTTTTTGGCAATTCCCTCGGAATTTATATCGTATGTTCAACAAAAAATGTGGTATGTATATGCACATTATTGAAGTGTAGTGATCCTATGATACCTATATAATAAAAGTTTGTCTTGTAGTCGTAAAAAGTTGCAGGACATTAAAAAGCTGTATTTTAAAATTTCCTTAATTTCTCACCTTCAGTGTATATACAACAATAATCATTTGTTTTGTTGCAGCCTTTAACTAACGATTGCAGCACACTGCGAAATAAATTAATGCTATATACATATTCTGTCAGAGATATGCCCTTCTCCTTAACATTTACATATTTGCAACTTCACTAATCCATTTTCTAAAACTTAAGGTCTGAAGTTATATCCACCTCTATAGATAAAAATGAGTTAAAAGTCATTCAATTCCATCGTGAAATAATAAATTCGACTTAAAAGTCCCGCTGGCATATTTCTATTAACCTTTCACCTCGACTATGCAAAAGTTCAAAGCAGGCACCCTGCAAGACAAATAGTATGCAAATTTCTTATTGCGTATAAAAGTAAAAGTCCTAAAAGAGCCAAAACAAAAACCGCCCAGAAAGCCAAAAATTTGAAAGAAAAAAATCAATGCCGAATACTAAGAACACTTTTGCAACAATTCCAAATATTGCGGTCAGTTGGTCTTCGCGGAGTGAGTGAGTTATGGTGGTAGGCGAAAACGCGATTAAGCCTCGTTGATTGCGGGTTACCAGTTCATTTTGAAGTCCGTTTTGGTCAAGAACGAGACTTTTTTGCAGTATCATGAGCACCACTGCACACAGGAAAAAAATCGCTTCAACATTTTAAAAATCTCAATAACATTAAATAAAAGTTATATTTAATTTTAGAATCATTTTTAATTATAAGAAAAGAATTTGCTGATAAAAAAGAAATTTTCTATCGTTTAAAATATAACTAAGACTTAACTTAAGAAATTCCTGAAATTTTTACAATGAAAAAACTAGTTTAAAGCAAGCAACTTTTTCCAATTTTTCCATTATACTTTCTGAACGATAAGGTGAGAAACCCTGGGCGTCCCGAGTGTGGTGAGTTTATAAAATTCAATCCGAATTTTTTTTCAAGTGCACCACTGTATTTTAAGGCGTTGGTCGGGCGCCTTGGTTGTTGACTCTGTAATATTGGTGACGGCTGAGGTGCACGCAATCCATGACATCAGCATTGTCCACCCCGTTCTGTTGCACGATGGACGCGTACTGTACACCAACAATTAGTCCAAATTCTGAGTTCCTAAGACGCATATAAAACCCAACACAATTACTTACTCACGTATAAACATGCACATATGTACTTATGAGGCACGCTTAGCTGGTGCTAAGCCCCCTCTGTGAGGCATCCAAACTCATTTTTACGCCAGTAATTACTTTTTTTTTACTTTACTTTACTTTGCATACCTCGGCACAGAGTGCAACAATTTGACTACACCCTCTCACGCGCAAAAAATGGATTTTTATACTCTTATCTTGAAGCTTAAATAAAATAAATGAAAGAGAATATTCCTTTTGAGCTACACGAAATTTTATTTAATTAACCATGTTGAAAGTAGAATCGTGTATATTTTTTAATTTGTAGTACTGATGACCTTCTCCTTTTCCAGTTGGTATGGCATTTTCATATATATATATATACTATATAATCGGATTAGAGGATTTAGCAGTCTCGTACGTCTGTCCTCCTTTAAAGACCCAAAAACCTTTCAATGAATTCATAAAAGTTAAGTAAGAATGCTCTATAGCCATAAAAGAAGACACGCTAAATCAAGCTGATAGATATAACAAAGGCTCTTTTGCTTGATTATGCATCAGCTATTTATTGATATTAGAAATCTAACGATATTTGTGAGACGGCGACACTTATCGATTTAATGAAATCAACTTAATTTTTATGGGGTATATGAAAACTTTTACTCCCAATTCGATAGAGTCTGAGATACGAGTCTTCTTACAGACGGACGGTTAACTCTGCTGTTGATCCTGATAAAGAATTATAAGAATTACCTTATGAAGTCGAAGATTTTTTATGAATAGTTTATTATTCCCGATTATTTCACTTTGTGTAAGCAAAGCATTTGAATAACACATTAACATTTTTAATAATATTTAGGTGCGTGTCAAAGTTATATATGACACTATCATGCACTATTAGATATTCTATATATCAGAAATATACTGCTCAACATTTGATTTCTACTATTCATTATTCTTTTTGCAAATTGCAGCTTAAATGGATTACATAATATGAAATTGATTGCATTGCATAGACCAATAGAGGCCATGCAGGAGTGTAATTGTAATTTTAATTGCCTGGCGACGCTGTGTAAAGTGGTAGTTTAATAATGAAGAACTCTTTTAATTTCAACCATCAAGCTTCCAATTTAAATTTCAATTAGAAATCAATCAATTCCTACGTAAGTATGGATATTAGGCTGCTCGACCCGGAGGTCAAGATTATACTGTTGTGTTTTTAGAAGGGGGCTCAAGGTGATTAAGTCAGCTTATATGTATCCTAGGAAACTGATTGAAAATATTAATGGGACTGATCAATCAATTTCTCACCTTAAGGATTTTAAATTCACCCTTGGATCGTTAACTGTCAATGTACTATAAAATTCGCAATATAGTCGCTCTAAGCTAAACAATACAAATTATTCCATCAGGAACAGTGCCAACTTTTGAGAGCTGAACTGTACATGAAATTAGACTGGAATCTGAAGAAAGCTACAGTCGCCTAATATACTTGTACAAAATCTACTGCTTTTAAGTTGAGTATGTTCACTAATAATTGACAATCGTGTTGGCTTAACAATCAGATATTCTTCAGCTACCTTAAACACGGTAGTGTTTTCCAGGCAGAAATATTAACCATTAAAGACGTCTAAAATTAGTACTCGTAACAAGCTGTCGCAAATCTCTACCAGAGATGGCAATAAAGTTCGTTATTAGCATAATCTGAGTGCACCAGAATCTTTCGTTTGGTTTTTTGTCTACAAAGATGTGAAAGTAGATTAGAATCTAGGAGTAGATGCAAGGGTAAGTCCCAATGGTGTAATGGAATTAAAACCAATGCAGACGGTTATTAACAGAACGAATTGAACGCAAAAAATAAGTAAATTAACATTTGTGCAGCAGAAAAATAAAATTATAACCACTAAAATAATGTAACCAAAAAAAAAATTAATTTATACTACTACTACGATCAAAATATACGCAAACAAATAAATTAATTGAAAAGGACAAAAAAGGAAAAACATGGAAAACTGAAACGTGTCCACCAGAGCACCATCATCACCCCAGATTATTGATTTTAATGTAAAGAACGAACATTCTTTTGGGGACTTTCTATAGAAAACAAGCCGCGCCGGAAGTCCAATTGGATAGGTTGGTAATGAGCGCTTTATCGGGGCAAACAACACCAAGCACTCCGACACCATGCACCAAACAAATTGATACACTCTTCTGTTTTTTGGGAGTTATAGCATTTAGGTAGAAATTGCTTGTTTCGAAGTTAAAATCCAATGAATGGGACTCTAAATAAATAAAAGTATAATTGAAAAGTAATATGGTAGAAACAATAGGCTCCAAGTGCCTAATAATGATTTCTGCGGAGGATGCAGAGACCAAAAGGAGTAAGTGTCTCTGGATAATTTTCTCTGCTTCTGTCCTATTTTGCGAAGATAAAAAACCGCCATACTAGAAAGTCACTTTTCATCATATCTAACACAGTAAGACGACATTGGTCGGCAACCGTCAAACTTAACCTAACCTAGTGTAAATCGTTAAAAACATATATCTCACATAACTTGGAAACTATAGAAAACGCTCCAAGAATCCGATATACAATTTTTGATCACGTTCACTGTCGCCCTCAAAAAATTTCCAAAAGTTCAACTTAGATGGAAGATTATTAGGCACTTCTATTATAATTGTTTCAGCCACTTCATCTTCCATACCTTCTTCCTTATTTTGGTAGTCAATAAAAAATGTATACCTTTATTATCAAAAAAGTCTACTAAAAATTCGTAATTCTTTTTTTATAATTAATACATTTTATTTATTTTTCCAATCAATTTATATTTTTAAATTTATTCAATTGTAATAAGTTCAAATAAAGCAGATATTAATTCAAGATTTGTTTGAAAATCAATTTATTGCAATCCAGAAAAATGTAAGGGTATATTTTATTTTCGACTGTTTGGTTTTGTTCGGTTTGTTTAGCTATATTCTAGCACGTGTTGCAACTTTACTTAAAATAAGTAACTTCCTTTTTAGGAATGAAATGAAGGCAGACATGTAATTTGGGCGGTGCAAATTCGTCTAAAATGGCTAAAACAAACTTTGTAGGCAGGCTAATTTTCAGATTGGAGATATTGGACAAACTAATTGTTATTGCGAATGGAAGTATATTTGAACTGACTTTTGGCATAGTTCGATTTTGAGAAAATAATAATTTGTCAAGGAATTACAGCGAATAATTATTCAAATTAACGAAATATTGCCTAACTGGTCCGGCAATTTTTCGATAATTTGCGTAATTATTCGCTGCAATTACTTATAATTAAAATAAGCATGTAGGAAGTAATTTCTCTATATTAAATTGTTTTTCATATGTTGGATATATTGACCACAATTTGGTTAAATTAGTTGGAATACAACGTACAAACATTGAATTTATTGAATATATTTCTAGTTTGACAGCTGCGAGTTTGACAAGTTCGAATTTGATAAGTTCGAGCTATGCTCAGAGTCTGACGACTGTGGGAGATTTAATGGCTGCTGCGTCTGTTGCTGATGGGTATTGTGTTGCTGATGCGGTTGCTTCGATTGAATGGCAGTGCCCGACTCGTAATTGATGCGTATCCATTGACCTTCGATGTTCTCCTTCCACAGCGAGACGTTGTTATCACCGCCGGTGATGGCGAGCACGTTTCCCGTGGTGGACCAGGAGATACTCCACACGGCATCATCAAATGTGTGCAATACATTCGATGTCCACTCCGACAGATCAGCATTGCTGCTCCAAATAATTACATGCCGATCTTGTGATGCCGACGCTATCTGCATTCGTGGCAATCCAATTGAGGGGGCCCATGCTACATCGCGCACCCAATCCGAGTGTGCTTCGAGACGATGCTCCTCGACCCAGCGATCATTGTCTTCACGCCAAATCTTAACTAGATTATCGCATCCGCCGCTGACCAAACGCTTTACGGCCGGATTGCGCGACGTGACTCGCTGATCAAAGGCTGGATCCGGGGCCTGAGCCGAACACCACGAAATGGCATTCACACCAATTGTATGTGCATTGGGTATTTTCTTGGCATCCCAAACACCGTACTCCGTGTTGCAGGTCAGCACGGAAATAGAACCATCTGAGCTAGCACACGCCAAAACCAGGCCATACTCAGCCGGCGCAAAGTCCACCGAGTTCACTGAGGAATCGTGATTGACGTATTCGTATCTGAAACGGTGGAAAACATTAGGAAAATTATGTTTCGCTCAATTGCTGATAACGAAGATGATGGCATGACACATACATACAAATACACATATACATACAGATGAGGTCAAAATAATATGAGAGCATACACAAGTTTTATAAAAATAAAAAACCTTAATTATCTATTTAAAAAAAAAAACAAAAAATATATAATTATATTTATAAAAATTATAAATATCAGTGGAAGTATTATTGGCTTTCCTTTTGGCATAATATTACCTAAAGCACTGTGTTTAGTATTTGGTTGTATTCTCCTCATAAGAAATAACAATCACATTGCTGGCCCGTTTCTATAGAAATCGATCTCCAAGATCTCTACAAGGTCTTTCGAAAACTGAAAAATGTATGTTAGATTAACTTTAGAAACAATCTTATTATTTGAAATCTATTCCATATGAGAAACCACCCATTTGATATTTGACAGAATTATATTTTTGTCCAATCTGAAGATATTGAAGGTCGATTTTATCACTGCGATGTTCGATTCGCCCTCTTTATCCCCTTAAAATGAACCAGATTCTATTCGAATTTTTGTATGTAGTCGAATGAGATATTATTGTATTATATTATTATGCCCAACTGAGTGCCTCTATTATTTTGACCTGAACTGTAAATACTTGCACACAGATACAAGCACACTCACAATTTGGTCCAATCTCTAGGTGTTGTCGACTTCCATATAATCACTTTGCGATCGTAGGAGCAAGATGCCAGAATGTTGCCAAATTTGGGATGTGCCCATGCTACCTGCCACACTGGTCCTTGGTGTCCTTTGAGTTCCGCCAGTGCTTTATTGTTTTTGCGCGAGTGGAAAATGCGAACGCTGCCATCTGAGGAACAGGTAGCAAGCAGCAGGCCGTAGAAGTCCAGGGCTGCATGGTGGACCATGTCCTCGTGCTCGGTGTCGATCTCCTGCAGCAAACTGACCATTTTGAGTGCTATTTGCTTACGTCAAATCAAAGAAATCAACAAAATTTAATTCTCCGGCTTGCAAGAGTTTGACGTGGAAATCTAGCTGTAATCGATAGACGATATCAGTTACAAGTGCCATAACGATGTTTTGACACTATCGATGTTATATCGCAACATGACTAAATATATATTCTTGAATTTCTTATTTCTTTAAGCTAGATTATAATACCATTGCGTCTCACCATAATAAGCTTATATAAACAAATATTAACTTGTATTTTTATATATATATATTTTTTATTATACATTTTTTTTAAATTAGTATGTTTATATTATTTGTATGAACTTAACGATTCTTTTGTCAGTATTTCTAAGTTGACACAGTATTTTTTTAGTATATCTGAGGTATTTATAAGTTTTTAATACGCTGTCACTTTGTTGTGCACTCGACAATTTTCCATACTCGCCGTCAAGGAGCATTTCAAAAGGGAAATAAGGTAAAATAAGGAACAAAAATTAACTTTTAGTTGCCAAAACAGCTGAGGTACCACACAAAAACCTAAAGTAACTAATCGGTTTTTATTGGCAACTAAAAGTTCTATAAAAACAACATCTATTACATAACCTTTTAAGGTTACCCAAAAAGTGTTACGCCGAAGACAACCAAAGAATTTATTAAAATTGCTACATATTTACAGATGTTGACACAATCAATTCTGTCCGGCGTCCGTGTGCTGAGGACCGAGATGCGTCGCAATATTGCCATTGCTGCACCCGCTCTCAACAAGGCATCCGATCCCATCCAGCAGCTGTTCCTGGACAAGGTTCGCGAATATAAGCAAAAGAGCTCGTAAGTAGCATAAAATAATTATTTTAAATTAATTATAAATAACAAAATATGCATTTGCAGTGGTGGCAAACTGGTTGACTCGAATCCCGAAATCGAGCGCGAGTTGAAGAACGAGCTGGAGCGAGTAGCCAAGCAATATGGCAGCGATGGCAAAACGGATATGCTTAAATTTCCCGAATTTAAGTTTCCCGATGTCAAAATCGATCCAATTTCGCAAGGCGCTAACTAGACAACATTTATCTGCTGATGTCGTTAAATTGTTTTAAGTTATTTCCAATCAGAAAGCTGTTTGCCTGAATCTTGAATAAACCAGGCAACTTTAAAACCACAACAAATAAATCGTAAAAACCATAATTGGTGTGAAATACAATGTGCTTTCGCAATATCTTCATTGTATCTCCTTGTGTAGTAGACGATTGGCTGTTGAAATGAAAAATTCGGACTGCTATACATTTAACACGAATTTTATAAATTATTTTTAATGTTAGTCAAAATCTTCTGTATGTCTGATACATTTCAAAATAAATCGGGCTTTAACCGGTTTTATACAAGTTCATATTTCCACTTCTTATATTCGAAAAAAAGATCGAAAATCTGAATTATTTTCAATGTTGATCAGGATTCTATATTAATTCTACATTGAAACATTTTCCTGATACACATTTAATATCAATATTGCATATTTTTTAGCTTAAATCTCAAGTGATAAAGACAATTTTTGTGTGGCTTATCTTTTCTTATATTTTTGCTTATATATTTCAATTTTTTGGCATTTTTTATTTCGAGGAACACTAAAAATGCATTTGCTGTCGTATTTTTATATTAGCAGTCAATTGAAGTTACAATTCGAACAAAATATTTATTTGGAAGAAAATGTTAATTATAAAATATATAATTAAATTTAATTCAATTGGAAGTAAATATTATTTATTTTTCTGGTTCAAAGATTAATAAATAGATATATTATTGTTGGTTTTTGAGTGCAGTAATTGCATGTTGGTCATATACAAATTAATCAACATCCGAATATACTGTCATACCGATTTTAGGTTTTAATTATGCCAAAATTAATTATGTGAGCAGATGTCAGACAGGGTATTTCATATTTCTAAAAATAAGCAATTTTTTTATGTTTCCATAATAATTCAAATCTAATTAAACTAACACTAAAACTAATAGGAGGCAAGGAATATCTTAATTCCAAATCAATATATTGAAGCCGGAAGGTGGTACTTACTTTAATATAATGATGACATCTTTGCTAATTTTTTTTGAGATGTTGATAAACTTACATCTGATAGCAACATATTCAGATGCTCTTCCTAATCTGGGGGTTTTACAATTTGGAATAACTTGTATAACTTGTATAAACACATGAAATACAGGTATCTGTATTCCTCTTTAAATCTAATCATGAATATATCCGTATATTTCCTGTTGGGATCGGTTGATGATATTTTGCCAAATTTCACTAGTTACTCGTATTACATTTTAAAAATTTATCGGTGATTAAGCTCTGTTATTTTAATTTCTTTTGCAGAATTAAGAGTATCTCAGTACCAATTTTGCATTTATCATCTTATATGTATATAAGATAAAAGAATTATTGCAAATCGAAATTAAATAAATTATATATAATATAGTCTAAAATTGAGAAATTTCCACTTGTTATGCATTACTTTTATCATATATTTGCATTACAGTCAACGTGCGCATATACGAATAAAAATTTAAATTTTAATCCAGCAAACAGGGTATTAACACATCATTGCATTTGCTAGCTTCTGTCAAAAAATTAATAGGCAAGCTTTACTCAATATCACACCCCCCGCTTAAAAGCTCAACAAGATCAAGGCTGTAGTGCTTAAATAGTTGACGAGGCTCAATCTCAGTTTCAGACTCAGACTCAGTTTCTGTTTTTAGTCTCAGTCTCGTTTACGTTACGGCGCTCAGCAGTAGTTTGGTTCCAGCCGCTCCCACAAGTGCGTCAACGGGTGGGCATTCGATCTCTGATCTCTGTTAAAGCTTGTTAGTAATAACCAAATAGGAAGCAAGTAATTACTTTGATCAGACTAGGGCCAATGAATGTACGCGGTGTGCATAAAATAGTGAAGCGTAATGTGGAAAATGTTGAATTTTGTGACAAATGTTGTGCAGAGTACAAAAATAAATACTGTTATGAAATATTTATGAATATACATAACATAATAATGATTATTTCGCATATGAATGATGTACCTAGTGTTGTATACATGTACACCTGTTGATACAAATACATATAAATATGCTTGTTGTGTACATAAGTATATATCTAAGGCTTATATACGAAATATGTCTACATAATCATGTTCATGCACATAAATTTAATTGAATACATTTTTATACATATACCAATACATACACTCCGCGAAATTTAATTAAAGGCACCTGCTACCTGCTAATAATTTTTAAAGTACATTTTTAAATTTACGGGCCAGTTGTGAATGGTTCCAGAATGAGTATTTTTAAATTTTAGAGTACCTTGCACTAAAATCCTGAAGAGATTAAGAAGCGAAACTTTTCTCATCATAGCAGAAGTGTCTGACATTTCCAGGAACTGCAGTATTGTGAAATTGGTCTCTAATTCAATTTTGTGGAAATTACTTCAATTTGTATTCAAACCCATTTTTAATATACAAAACTAATGTAAAACTGAAAACACAAACAATTGATTGTCAAGTGCGGTTAGTAAAATTTCGCAGAGTGTAGTCATTTCATTTATGACTACGATTAATTCGTGTCTAGAATGCAAATAAAATTAATAATGTGTTAATCTATGCATTTATGAACGCAAACCCTCGTATAGACACTCAATACTTAATGTGTATTAACAACAATATAAATTGACAAAATCAAATTAAAATTGTTTTCAATATTACTCAATACAAATACATAATAATACTTTCACTGGTTCATTTTTTAAATTTGTGTACACTGTTGTGACGATTTTATGAGCTCTATGAGGCAAGTAAATAAATGCATTATTATTTGATATTATGTCTTTGTATTGTTGAATGTATCGAGAAAATTTTGTATATTAAAACATTGAAATAAAATAAATTAATAAATAAAAACTTATAACAATTGATCGAAATCTTTAATAAGCAAAAGATAGACAAATTTTAAAAATGTACAAAGTATGTATTTAATACAAGAAACATGAACCCAGTTTTTAAATATAAATTTTAAATTCGCAGTAAAGTATCAAATTACAAAAAAAAAAAATAATAACTTGAAAGTTCACGTACACACACACATGTGAATAAATGATTTTTTATGTGACTAAATGTACAATGAGTTTCTACTTAATTACAATACTGTTCGTCATATTATCCGCCAACGGAGAGCTTCAAATGGAATCAATCAGGTATTTATTTATTATATTCATTTATATAAACATATTATAAATTATAATATATGATTAAAGATCTAATACAGCAAAGCCTTAAGAGTAAAACGTGAAATTTAATTAACATGAGAGTTATCAAATCTAAATCAAGAAGTTTGAATTAGATTTGACTGTTTCGTGCATCAAACGAACCTCCAAAGTATGACGCATATTCGAGATTACTCTGTTTAGGTTTGATGCAATTAGATTAAGTACAGGGCAATTAAATATACTAGTAAGAACATTGAAAGAGAGCATAGTGGACTGTACTGTACACTACTTTGATACTTAAGGATAACAAAAAGTGCCTAACATTGCACTGAACCTTCGGTATCAGAGCATAAGATGTAAACTAAATAAAAATGTAAAGCAAAAAAAAAGGAAATAGTCAGAGAAGATGTGTAAGTATTATTAATTTTATTTTTACTTAGTTTTATTCTTAGGCTTCCTAAATTAATCAGTATGTAGATTTAAGGCATTGTATTTTCTTCTTATTAAACACGCTCTTCAAAAATTCACTATGGTTTTTTCTAAATGTGGTCTGATTGATTTTAAAAGTACTTAATAATCAGAGTGCACCTGGTGACACATAAATTTCAAGTAAAAGCTGATGCTACAAAGGATGTTATCCGAGAAATCGATAACGTCCAGTCAGGGATGTGATTAAAATTTATAATCTTTGACGATTCGCTGCTAAAGATTTCTCCATGGTGTCTTACAAGAAATCTACGTTTTTCTTGAACAATTGGGAACATGGATATCTCTTCTGATTATAAAATTTTTGCTAGAATTGGATCCAAACGATTTAAATCTTAGCCTGAAATGTGTATATGTGTGTTTCTGTATTAATAGCTTAAATGGCAATCTTAAAGATAGGGTAGATGAATTATTATTAGTCAACTTTCAATTGGTTTTGCTGTGTGAAGTACTGTGCCCATTGAAAAGTGAGGTCCTAGTTTTATTATGCTTTTGCGCAAAAAATACCGACTTAAAATACTATGGTAGGTATATATATTCAATCGGTTTCTATGGATTATATGCGATACGATGTCCTCCGGTCTGTAAAGTAAGTCATCTTCGGCGATCCTCAGACACTTTTACTGTCTTGTTTAATGGTCATTGGAATTCACAAATCTATTGTAATACAGTTTTAGTTGTTGTGGTTGTGAAACAAATGTACTATATATTACTTCATAAATCCAATTCACAGCTGTAAAAGAGTTTATCTGTTGGGTATGTGAATCGCGTTCCACATTGCTCTATGTGTGAGCAGCCTATTAACACTTTGTCTGACGCAGCTATGACAAAGTATGTATTCATTTGTACATATGTGTCCAACTTCAATTGCGTCGAAAACGGCTGAGTTTATACGTGCGAATAGCCAAAAAGACATTGTAAACAACCAATAAATTCTTCTACATTTGGGATCAAAATAAATATTAATAAAAAATTCTTGGAATCTATAATACACCGGTATAATGCTTTGTGTCTTTGTTATCTTAGATACCAAGAACATTGGAGTGCATATATAATTTTGTACCAAATGGCTTTACATCCAAATTCAGCTTAACAAAGGTAATTACTTCCACTACTTAACAAACATGATGTCAACAAATTTCAAAGAATGGCGTATCTTTCACAATTTAATTCCGAACTTGGAAGGTTTGTTACTAATAATTGCCCCTTATCGTTGGTAAGAACTTCTTGTCATCGTATTTTCCAGCCTGTATAAATCGCGAAGTTTCTTATTGAGCTTTGATTTGGGTTCAGGGTATATCGTAGGCGAGATCACTCAACTGCAGAATTCTTACTTGTTTATACATATTTGTTTGAATATTCCATTAGATTTGAGGAAATTGTAGCTTAGAGTAAATGTTATTTTATTATTAGTACTGCCAAGTATAAACATATATTTAAAAACATTTGGAATTTACAGATGCCACATTGCAATCTTTTCCACGAAAATCAATTGAAAGCCTAAATTATTCACAATCGCATTTAAAAATTAAATGAAATAAGTTTATAGTAACATTCCGTCATTATGAATGCAGCTCATGACTAATTAAATTTATTGATAGCCGTCCTCGATTTCACAATATTAAAGATGTATTCCTTCTATTCTGTAGCCTAACCCCTTATCAATATAATTATTTTAGGTAACTATAGAAATAACGTTAAGAAATCATATTTTTTGGATTGATAATTTACTACGATTTCGATTAATTTTGAAATATTCTTTCTTTATCATTAGATATCGACGATATGCGAAAAATGACACTACTACCGAAAGCAGTTTTGAGAAAGAAGACGTCGGTTGGTCTAATATCAATGCAGAAGTTGATGTGGTAACGCCAATGGTAATTGCACATCTTCAAAAGCTGGGAATAGAGCATTTAGACCTTCCGGATATTAAAGAAAGTCTATCTATTGTAAGTTTACAATTCAACGAGATAACGTCCAACTTATGTATATCTAAAATTCATTAGAAACCTCTCTTCATCACCTATGAAGCTGGTCTGCACCTAAGTAATGGTATTGTCTACAATCTTGCAGGCATACACAGACACAACGATGCATTCATGACATATGAGGGCAAATCATTCTTAAGTAAATTTTATTTAAAAATTAATAAGCTTCAGGTAAGAAAGGTTCTCAGTAAACATATCTAAATCTGTACTCACAAATCTAGAGGGACAGACATTCGAATTCGACTGTTGATCCTGGTCAAGAAAATAACATATATATTATGGTATTATTGCCAAATATATTATTATACAAAGAATTTTTAAATATATATATTTATTGGATAACTAATTAAGAAGATGATAATCTTTGTTTTCTGTCCAGAAATGAAACAAAAACTTAAATAGAAATTTTGAAATCATGTTAAATGCATATCAATTCATTACATTATAGTGGTTTCTTTTATAGTTTGAATATAACTTTTTGCTGAAGTTAATGGCTATCGAGGGTTATGGAAAAGTTCTTGGTACATTAGATGACACGATCGTTTACGCTGAGCTCGCTGTGAATGTAATAAATTCAAAACTTCATCTACATGACTTTCGTATAATTGAATTCAGGTGCTGTGGTATTACAATGATTTTTGAATATATAATAATAAGCGTATTTTACATGACAGCAATATTCAAGTACAATTGGATCAAGCTCGTCTAATTCGCGAGTTTACAGGGCTTATTTTAAGTCCTATTACAAATCTGTTCAAGGATCTAATTACTACTTCAATAGCCGATGGACTTAAGGAGCAAATGCAGTCAGTTATGGACGATTTTAATAACGAGGATCCCTTGGAACTACGTAAATTTACAAAGCAACTTATTTCTGGAATAACCGGCTCTTCCACCGATTCTCAGGAATGAAAATATTAGCATTAACAATTTTGGAAAATTGGGATATAATTATTTTTCCAATTGATTAAAATCTATAATTTCCAAAATCACAAAATACATTTTACTCAACATTCTATGTTCGACCGATTAATCAAATTGCTTTTGTAATATACAATAAATGAGAAGGATCCTGATATTTAATAAAAGGGTTAACTTAGAAAAATTCAATCCCCTATGAAGAAATAAAGAAAAATCAGATAATTTTAAGAATATTTTTGTATATATTTTTTGCTTCAAATTATCGTCGAATTGTATTACTTCCTCAATATTTATGAAATATTTAAAACTTTAAAAGTTTATTAAAATTATATATGCATAAAAAACACCAGGCTACAGAAACAAGCGCTGTAACTTCTCAAAAGTATTAAATAAGAAGGTGAGGTAATCGGACAAGTGGCTAAATTATCTGATCTGTTGATATTACAAATATTTTTTCCTTTTTTGAAAGCATATTATATATATATTGAAAGAGATTATACAAAATTTTCATAATATTTTACAACTGGAATTATCAAGTGATAGTACTTTGTGGGCAAACGAAACTATGGCAGATGCAGGTTGCGCATGAGACAGATCACAAAAGATATGGCATTGGTTATCTTTCGATCCGGTCAGTGGACGCGCTATAAACGCAAATATCGACTTTTTGACTGAGCGTTGCAATCCTTCGTCAGATGCGGGAACACTCCAGAAGTGATTGTTTGGATCCATGCAAAAGTGTGAAATGTTTTTTGTTGGATAGTGTCGTCTGAAGAACTTTGTGCGGGTATTATCGGTTAAGGTGATGCCCTGAGTAGATACCTTAAAGTGTACCTCCAACGGAATGGGACGCTTACGCTCTGTGAGCATTTCGAAAACCGCCTTTCGAACTGCATCATCACCGGTAAGGGACTCCATATCACCTTGAAACAAGTAAAGGACATTGCAGGCCGCACCTTGTGCAAGCATCTGTTTTTGGTTGTGGATCAACTCTTCGTTATTGGAGACATGCAAATTATCCAGATCTGGTAATATAAGTGTGCACGGTAGCGACATTTGATTAATTGAATGCTCATAGACGAATGCGGACAAAGATGTAAATATTGGTTCATTGACGCATCCCATAAGACAAACACCACGTGTTGTAGGCTCCAATAGGAAATGTCGGACAAGCTGGTTTCCATATCCTGGTCCTGTGACCACGCCGGGAGGTGGCTTAGCAACACGCAGCACCAAGCCAAATGCATTTCGATAGGTCGTCGAATTACGAATAATAAATGTTCCGGGCACCGCATCACGCAATAAATTGACGGCTTCTTCTCTAGACATGTTTGGCTTATACCAGAACTCTGACAAATCCTTTGCAAAATTGACTAAATGCGGATCAACTTCTTTAGTGTTGCTATCAAAATTTTGGATATTCTGTTTGGCTTGCTGTGCTGTTCCACCATTCTCGTCGATCATCAGTCTGTTGAATGGCTTTGCAGATGGATATGGACTGACACAGCGATCAAAGTTACCGTTGTTTTGATCATATGGAAACGTTGGCGTTTTTGATCGACTCTTTTCCTCCAACACTAAGTCTGGTTTTTTGTATCTAGTTAAGGAACATGTTTCGGCATCAGGCAGGTCTATGGACTCAAGTTGTCTTTCCTTAACTTCATTTGCGGCAAGCAATGGTGTGTTTAACTTCATATGCAGCTCATCCAAATCCCTCTGAATGGTTTCATCCTTTAATAAATCTCTGGCAAAGTCTTTATTGGTTTCGCTGGCTTGCACTTTTCTTTCCATTAGCATATCTTCGAACTCCTTCCGCGAAGGTGTCTTCCGTACCAACGGACATGAAGCAGATATACTCGGTCTAGCAGTTTTGCGTGCTATTCCGGTATTGCTCTGGATTCCCGAGCAAGGGTTATGTTTAGTATCAAGTGTCTCCACATGATTGCTAGTGTCACCGACATGATTCAGCTCGCTGGTAGTAAAGCCCACAGGAATATTGCCGTAAGTAAACGGAAGTGCATTCTCCCGTGCATGGTATGGAATATTTTCTGGGTCTGTGTCCATATTTCCATTGTACTCAGCAATTTGCACAACAGATGGTGGCTCATGCTCCGAGGGCATTGAAAAATTTGTTTCAAAATATACGTGTATATTTTTACAATGCTTAATGTATAAATAGTTCCTCTATATATGTACGGATATGTATTACGTTGAGTAACACAGCGCACACGTCTGCTAGAACCGAATACTGACAGTTGACTAACGAAAAAAACTGTGAACTAGTCGTTTGGCATACTATACCCTCACATCTGGTATTATTGTTATGTCACGAATTGTGTAATGGGTTAATAGAACCATTTCCAATTTTAATTGAGCGTATAAGTTATTAGAGAATTAGAGATTTCTAATTTTTTAAATATAGATTTATAAAACCATATATTTTTTTTCAAAATAATTATTTTTCCAATAAAATTTTTTATAGCGTTAAAAAAATCGAGTACCTCAAAATTTAGAAAAAAAAACATAGCTTTTCTGCTTTACCACACGAAAAAGATATTAACTTGCTCGGGAAAACAAAAATATTATGGAAATTATTAAAGATAGAGTAGTTTTTTCTCTCCTTTGCTAAATATTGAAAATTATATTTTATTTTATGAGAATTTTTAAAATGTACAAGGAATGTTTTTTTTAAATGTTTTTTCAAGAGAATTTCGAATTTTTAGTATATGTTTTTTGTATATGAATATTTACGTACGCCTACATATGAGTATTTACATACACATAGAAAAGCATTTGTAAATATACACACATTATATCTATGTGTGAATTATATCTATAAAACTCATTGTTCATAAATGAACTCTAAAATAACATAGTAATAAATATTGTAGCTTGCCTCTTAATTTAGGACCGTCCGATCATATCCAAATATATTTTATAATAATATTTATTTATCGCAAATACTTCGCACTGTAAAATGTGGGTGTATCCGAAAAATGATCAAAAACACTGAAAGACTAGTTGAGATGTAGTTGTATAGACACTTCTGTCTATGATGATCAAAACTGTGTGTATCCACTTTTTTATTTTAGATTTAGTTTATTTTTAATTTTTATATTTCTCTAATATTTTTATAAAAGAATATTAAAAAATATTGAATATGATTGTACCAAGCAAAATGATTAGTCGAAAAGTTGCAGTTGGGTAAAATAAAACTCTGATATATGCGTATCTCTAGATGAAATCATGTGAAAAATAACATTTTAAAAGGGTTTTCGTATTTTGCTTTACTCTGCATTTTTGTGTTAATTTTTAAATACTGATTAGAGCTTAAAATCAAGTCGAGTTCGAAAAACAATTAACCTAAGTAATACAGTAGAATGGAATATTGTAAATCGCATAAGTGATAAGACGCATTCCAAATACAATTCTCTGCAACTAAATGAGAGTAGGCCATTTTTATATAATTATAGGGAGTGTCCTATATTTAAAGTTTTGCTATGAAAAAACAATGTTCTTCAGTTCCACTTTCCAAAAAGCTAAGCAATAAATGCTTATCTATTTTGATATATTTGAGGATATTTAAAGACAGCTATTTTATATATGAAAACATATTTTTGTAAACAGGAAGATACACTTATAACTATCACATAAATAAAATGTATCTTAAAATACTTAAGTTACAACAAGGCAGTCAATAATAAAAACTTTAATTAAACTAGATTGTAGTATATGTCCTTGTACGTTTACATACCTCAACAATACTATTGTTTAAATGTAATTAATAAGTATCAGTTTTTTTCGAACACAATATAATAGGGAAATGAAGTAAATTATTTTACTTGAATCAGTTCAGGCAGTGAAAAGTAACTTTAGGAAATAATGGAAATTGTCTGTATACGAGTGTCTCGTTTTGTTCTAGGAGGTGGAACAGGTGGATTAGTTGGTGTGCTCTGCAAAGTTGGCAATTGGCTGCCATTATTGCCTTCTGCACTTTTCTCAAGCCCATTGGTTGGCATAATGAGCTTAAAGAGTTTGTTTTGGGACAAATTTACAAAAGAGGAATTTTTTTGTTTTTGGCAGAATTTGTTAGAAAATGTGTGCTTCCATTCGGTTAACTTAGTAGGCTTGAATAGCTTATACACAATAAATATGCCAAGGGCAGTGATCATCATTAATAGGAGAACAACGATCAAAATTATTAACCAAATTAAGTGTTGTTCGTCATCCAGTTCTACTTGGTCGCTCTTCGGAGTTGTAGGTGGTGTTGTAGTACGATGTACTGGTCGAACTGGACGATTGGGAAGACGGGCATCTGTTGTTATTGCTATGTCCGAGCATGCGCGAAACTCCTCCTGAGGACCACAGCCAACTGCACCGATGCCATCCTCACATATCCCCCAATTATTTCCGGCTATATAACGCCACTGCAGCACACACTGATTGCATAGCATATCTGAAATAAATCAAATTGATTTTTATACAGGAGCTGTATAAGAAAGTGCAAAGCAAAAAATCTATCTACCAGGCAACATTGCTGTGATTTCATAAATGCGACTCCCATTACGGGGATAGAACCGAGTTTCCAAGTCTGTTGGATGGTGCTGCGACGGGGAGCCGCGCAATAAATGCAACAAATTTTTATCAAGGCAAAACTGTTTAGCGCCTGGCTTTTCGCATAATCTAAACTCAAAATATCTGTGAAGAGAATAAACATAGCGTGAAATCTATTGATGGATTGATGGTCTATTATCCTCTTACCCCATATGACTAGCAGTCAACTCCACCCGAATTGTCATCTCCGAGCCCGGCAAATAACTTCGTACTACTACACCCTGTCCCCATTGACCACCATTTTCATGAGGACGGGGCTCGGACAAGTCCCAGGCATCGCCACATTCTCCACATTTGCCACCATTGCGTTTCCACTGTCGCGTAAAACCACCGCAATAAAGTTCGTGATCATTATAATCTGGCGGTGTTTGGAACCCATAACGCCAGGCTGATGCCCTGCTTGGGGGCTCAATAAGTCTTCCATGGGCATCGCCAAAGTATACTAGGCATGATATAGTTAGGCAGAAGATAAGACACTTTCTTGAATTCAGCATAACCTGCAAAGATAGAGATAAATAAGTATCAATGATTTAAGTATCCAATTTCATAATATATAATAAGTAGAAGTATTCTGAGTGATAATTGAATTAAAGAGTTCAGTTGACTTATGCCACTGAATATTCCTCTCAATTATCGTTAAAATTGCCCCTTTATTGTTGTGTATGTAAGGACATAAGGAAAACAATATTAATTTACCATTTGACATTTGTCAGCCACTCAGCTTCCACCCACGGAGGATCGCTAAAAAAAACGTAAGACGGATTAAGATTATACCAAATTGTATACCAAAATTAAATTCAATACTCTAAAAATAATCTGTTAGCAGGAAAAGTGGATTCATCAACTTCGACTTGTTAATTTTTTTGGGTATAAATTATGATATTTGCGTGGAGGACTACGAAAATACATTTGAACACTTTTACTTCCGCAAAAATGTTTTCCTGTTCCCGGACATTTGATTTACATAAACTGAACAAATTTACATGTATTTATTGTTTTTGGACATAAATCGGCTTATGAAATACATACACCATACACTTTTCAACGGTTTTATATATTATGGATATAAGAAAACTGGTTTAAATAAAACAAGTAGGAATACTTTAGTCGAGCGATCTCGATTAGGATATATCCTGAACCTATTTATCAAAAATATTCTACATCTATTGGCAAATTTCCAAGATATGAGCAGGATAAGTAATTTCTTGTGGCAAGCACAGGCACTGAAGAGTCATGGAATTTGTGCAATTCTTCATGTTATGTTATGTGCATATAATAATTATTATTATACGAATTATTAGATAATAACTAGATTTGGAAACAGAGGCAGTGATTAGTAAAAAAAACAAACTTGATCTGCTCCGGATATACGGGACCCTGTAATCTAAATTTCAGTCTCTACCTCCTATAGTCTCTGAGATCCGCGTGTTTATAGACACATGTGGATGAACGGACAGACGGTCATGGCTATATCGGCTCGGCTGTTGATCTTGACTTGAAACATTTATACTTTATGGATTCGGAGATACTTCCTTCTGCCTGTTACATACATTTGCACAAAACCATTATACTCTTTTTACCCATTTTCAGCATGTAAATTGGTTTGACGCCGACGATTGTATCCTCTTTCAATTCGATGGTAACGTCCATTTACTAATTTAATGTTAAGCTTAAGAAATGAAACATTTTTCTTCAAAATGTTGGATAGTTGCGGATATATTTAAATTTTCTTAGCTTGTGATGCTAATGAAAAATATTTATCATTATTGTCTCATTTAATGTGCTATAAACTTTAAGAAAAAATGGTTATACCATCTGCAAGGGTATAAAAACAATTTAAGTCATGTTGAACCAGAACCAGTCTAAATTTCTAAAGACGACACTTAACAAGCAAACTGGTAAATATGTGCTCATTTCGCAAAGATTAAATGAGAGTGCTGGTTTTGCGTTTTTACTTCCACATTCTTCTGATGGAAGTCCAACTGGATTTTAGTCCCATATTCCCATAATATGTGTAAATATTTAAAAACAAAAAAAAAAACTGTGATCACCATTAAAGGTATTGTTATATATTTAACAAACAGAAATTGAGTAGCATCACCGATTTCAAATATTATTCCTTATATGAACCAATTTTCAATTTATATACGTTTTACGTAGAATTAACACATGTTATACATACACAAATACATCGATATATGAACTTTCATTGTCTAACTTTCACCTTAATGCACTACTCAATACACTTATAAAGCAACAACCAGATACATAAGTGTGAACATACGCATATATATCTATGTGAACACAGCGAATACATAGTAGAAAATGTGTACATATGCAGATATATTTATTGTTGTGGAACTGCGAGTTCAAGCCGTTGAATACATATGAACAACTTGAGTAAATTAATACTAAAAGAAGTTACTCACACAAATGAGTTACTCACATAAATTTATTAAATTAGCAAGTCTTAGGGTGTTTGCAGAAACCTATGACTCGTCTTCACGTTATCACCTAAAGTATGATTCCGCGATTCTTTGAGTAGGTTTAAATCACTAATTTGTGACTGCGGAGAAGTAAAAGCCTTTCACAATTCAACTCATATATTTTGTTTAGTTTTATTTATTTTTCGTGCACCACCCAACAGCTTTAAGACAACACTGAGTCGGCTCGTGTCCAAGCGTGTGGATTTTAGTCACTTTTTCGGCTCTTTGAGTTGTTTAACTGGTTTGGAGAAATTTTTTCGACGCTGAAGAGCGTCGCTTGACTGAGTATGCTCCAAAAAAGTATGGTTTTATGTGTTATGTTGGTGTCTTGCTGTCGCGATCTTAACCTGTGTAAATTGTAAGTTTTGAATCGCATTTCTTGCGGTATGTTGAGAGTGGTCATGATTCAGAGCCCAAGAAACTGTAAGTTTACCATGAATGCAGATCGCCTTCCCGGTCTTAGAAGTATTGTGCTTAGGTAACTTTATCATTATTTTTCACACACTCGCAATGAAAAATTACGAATCTACACATAATAACCGAATACTGTGTAACTTATATACATGGGTAATTTGGACAAGTAGTGACAGATAATCATTTAATAATGGTAACACATACACATAAGTACATATTTTGGCACTTCGCCAAGTGCAGATAGAAATGTGTTTATATATAATGTCAAAATATATCAGTTATGGTAAATGGTTAAGGGAATACGGCAGCGCTTATAAATTTAAATTCCATTGGCATACTAATTACTTAAACAAATATATATAACTATATATCTAAACTGTATTGAGTGCCAATATTTGTGTTTGCTTTTAGGTAGTGAGGCTTGAATTTTTATCAGTTCGTTGCAAAAAATGAAGTTGCGGTCACAGTTTTGCCAGTCAATAATTTATTTTTGCTAATTTTGATTATTTGATGATTCACTTCCTGCAAATTCTGTTATATTTTGATTTTGATAATTTTCAGGAATTTAATTATCAAAAATTTAACATTCAGTTCAAATTTAACTGCCATTTTATACCTACATTCGTTTGCCTTGAAAATATAAAAAGTTATCATATGACAATGTTATGCTCATGCATGCATTACAGATGTAATTTAATTTTCAATTTCTGCAGGTTTTTAATATACAACAATTATAGCAAATGAATCGTTTTGCCACAAAAAAATTTTTATTTACATTAACATAGTTTAAATGTAAACAAGACATCAAATAAAATACGTAAATGTTTGTCATTATGTGTTGTTTAACAGACACCGCAAAGTATGCAGCGATTTCTGGCTAAATTTCCTTCTTTTCTAAATTACATGTGGCTTTTCTGTTTTTTTCCAGTGTGACAGCTTCTTATGTAAGATTTATAGACCATCGCACAGCATCCAATAAATCAATTTATCAAATCTCTTGTCCCAGTTATTTTTTACTAAAGAGGTAATGTTAGCTCTTTAAGGAGAGCAAAAAATTCAGGCTGCGCTTCCTTAATATAAGATGTCCTTCAGTATAAAATAAAAAATTAAAATTAATAAAATAAGGTTAATGAGGTTAAATTAATAAAATAAGGTTAACCTGGCAAAATTGCCATGAGTCAGAGTTTAGCATCAGAGTAAACAAAGTAATCTGTATATATTCTGTTAATAAGTAATTTTGTGTCAACTAAATAACGAAAATATTCCTTTATATAACAAAATGCCTGATTACGGGTTTTATACGTTAGTGCGGGTGGTACTACCACTCTCTTTAATATTTGGTAAGAGTTCAATTTAATTACAATGACAGCAACCACTAATTATGTGCACACAGCATCGCTTACGCGGCCTGTCGCTATATCGATGATATATCTTATATTGTTTTTTGTTTCACCTTGGTTATCCAAACCAAGGGCCTTTAAAATATTTTTGGTTTCTGCCTTTTCGCTCAGTGCATTTTTAGCCTTATGCCATCTTGGACTGAACCTTATGCATTTATTGTTGGCTTATGTGAAAATAAAACCATCTGTATCGATTATCATACGTCAAGTTGGATTCGTGAATTTTATGGGAGTTCGGTAAACACAGCTGTAAATCTATTATGAAACTTAACTATAACTTTTCTATAGGTTTACTTCAGTATTATATTGGATTTGTCCAGATATCATAGTATCAATTGTGACCTTGATTTTACTAATTTTCCCTACTATAAAATCTCAATCAAAATCAAAATTGGACAAATCCGAAGAACGTAATATCGGAAATCCAACAGAATTTTTGAGATATTCTCAAATGAATCGTCTTATGATAATTGCGTACACTCAATATATACTAAAAACAAGTAAGCATAATTTTGGAATAATACAAACTCAACCCAAATAATACATTTCCTTTTATGCAGCTCCACTCTTTTCCCTTTTGATACTATACATTGCTTCCACTTTAAGACCATCCCTACCTTGCGGCTTATATTTTATTGTATTTCTAGTGGCTGGTACATATTGGGCTCTATACCGGCAGATATATTGGTACTTAAAACAAAAAATATACGTCTTCGGGACACCGAAGATTTATCATCGGGGTCCACTCAATTATAGTTAAGTTTAATTAAATATTAAGTATATAAATAATAATTTATTAATGTTTTTTTTTTTAATTTCTTGCTTAAAGTTTTTTATTATAAATTATATATTGCTTAATTTATAACTTTAACTTTAATTTTAATTTTGAGTTTATTTTTTTAAAACATTTGTGAACTATTTCAATCCATATGCAATTTACAAATATTTTTAACTGGTTTGAATAGAATGTTTTCTGGTTTTATGAAAGAAAACAATCGTATATTTATTTTAAATAATAAATATTTATTTATGTACATCAGGAAAACACATAAAAAAAACCTTATTTGTAATGTTCATTATAAACTAGTAAAATACTTAATTCAAATTGCATTTTTACTAAATTGCTTAATTGATTTCAAGGTATTTGGATTATTTCCTTGAAAATAAATGTCTGTAATCCAGACAACCCTATTTAATGTCAGCAGTGAAATTTTGTTCGTTCATTTATTTAAGTCCGTCTTAATAAAAACCGTAAATCTCTGAAACTATTAGAGCTATGGACATAATTTTGCCTTCAAAATATCAATCAAATTTAAAGATTTAAATTTTGTAAGATTTTATCATTAATTTTATTTAATTAAAATTTTTTGGAATACTGGATTATTGCAGTGGACGGCGAAGAAAATAAAATTGGGTTTTATCTTACTTTTCTTATTATGCATACTCTTGCAGCGGTATGTATAATCCACTAATCGGTATTGCTGCAGTTTTATCGGCGCATATCATTGGTTTTGTTGCATATCAACTCCCAATAGTACAAGTCTATCTGGATAGTTGTTCAATATGGGTTCGGTAAGCTCAGCGTTCTTTAAATTAATTACATTTATAGTAAAGCAATCTTAGCATTATGGGACTTGAACCACTTCTAATACTTTTCAACCGAAATTGGAATGGAATGATATTCAAGCTAAATGATAAATTAAGTGTCGATTCATATCTGAGTCCAGTTGCATTGATGGCATCCTATTTTATTATAACGCTTAATATTAAGCAAAATGCCCGCTACATGGTTTTCACAACAATACAATTGAAAGATATTCCAAATCCCGATGAACAATCAAAAACTACTCGAGAATCTTCACAACAAAGGGTGAATACTGAAGAACCAACATTACTGGAACAATTTTTTTATATGATTTGTGATATAACGACATTCATATATAAAAATTGCTATGTACTGCTCAACATTATTATGATGGCAAGTACAAATTTTAATTTTAATCGCTTAAAAATAATTATCTAATATATATTAAAAGTAATATTTTAATTATGACACCACAATTAAAGTGAGCAAGTGTACATACGAATATATACCCTCAAATAGGAGTACCCAACACTGGAGATTTCGACTGTTAGATGCCCAAGTTTTTATCTACCAAACTAAACATATATACGTAAAAATGGATTTAAAAATAACAATTCTAGTATTTATTCTATAATATAGAACGTTGAATAAGTTGTCCAATAGGATGCTATAACATCGATAAGATCGCTATATAACGATCAGGTAGCCTCATCAGAGTTGACTTTCCTCCATTTTGACGTATAATTTTGAGCACTGTGACTTCGGAATGCTCTTATCCTTTTTGCCAACCCAGTCCAGCCGATCTTACATCTTACAAACCTCCATACCATATGCCTTCACAAATCTTTTATTGTGTTCTGGCAAATCGGCGACCGTCCAAACATTTTCATCGTTTAGGCAATGAATCTGTTCTGCAGTTCTTAAAAAAAATTATTAAATTATAAAAATTATAAGTTTCAAATTTACGATTAAAAACTATTGATATTTATTAACTTTTTGTTAGACAACGTGATTTGCAGTGTCTTAATCATAACATCCAGTTGTAAAGTTCAGATATTCGATATTTTGGTGAAGTTCTGTATTTAAGATTGGATCTTTTTTAAATCTTGGGTGTTATTATCAGAAATTTACGTCAAACTAAATATATTTGCAGTGGATGGTGACTTGGGAGGGTAAACTACTTTCCGAACTTCTAAGCCCAACGATAGTCCTCCTACTTGATTATTATAGATATTTATAAAATCAATCACCTCTCGCATGAAGGCATCTCTGAAAAATGATTTTAGGTGATTCGCAAAAGCAATCAAGCAATAAATTTTTTGGGTCATACTGGTTTTTTCTCATTAACTAAAGCTAAGCTTTGAAATTTTCCTATTTCAGATCTGGTCTATTGTTTATCATAGCTGGTTAACTTTCGTGTTGCTTATTTGGGCAAATATCTTGTGGATGATACCCAACCAGCGTCGATCAATGATGCGTACCAGTTTTTTTGTTGTGATGTACGCTGAGTTTCTCCTTATTGCACAGTATATTTATGGAATGAATTTAAATAAGATGGAGCTCCCCACTAAGGTAATGTATCCATATTAATAGAATTTGATTTTATATTTATGAAAAGTAGAAAACCATATATCTATACAATACTATACAACTTAATTCATCAATATATACATTTCTTGCTCTGGCAATTTATTTTATAACTGTTCAAAAAATTGTTCAAATTAATTTTTGAATGTACAAATGAAGACATTGTAATTATTATTAAATTGGGTTTCTACACTGCGACCTATTATATATATTGGGCTACCATGCCTTTGAAGCTCATGACATGTATGCCTATGATGCTGTATCTTTTCCTGGTTAAGGCGACACATAATTCACACATAAAATAAATAATTAATATTTTTAGACATTTGAATTAATTGTTTATCCATCTTACCCACAGATATATGGATTAAATCTTGCACAAATTGGATTTGTTCATCCAAAGGATAACAACGTTCAACCGTGCATTCCATTATTTATTAAAACTGCATTTCTTTGCATATTCTGGATAACTTCGCACCAATATTTCAAAGAGAAAACTGAGGTCAAAAGAGATATGCAATCTCAGAATTTAAGTCTGAAAAATGCACGATCTGAACACGCATTGTTTGAGAAGACAAGGACACCTCGTGCAATGTTATTTATTTTCGAAAGTGTCTCAAATTTTGTCACCCGTATCTGGATGTGGATGCTGATCTTTTTAATATTTCTCTGTGCCATGCTCGATCATGTTATGAATGGATTTCGAATTTGCTATATGTCACTGTTCCTTCTGTTTCTAATGGTTTTTCATATGTCTTTGCACCTTTGGATAAAGTTTTTATTCGGCTATTGGATGTTTGTCATATTCTATGCGATGACAATACTAACAATTATATACACTTACCAATTTGACTACTTTGACTTATATTGGGAGAAGTATTTCCATGTTCATCCCAACCTGTAAGTCCAGCCTTTAAATCTGAAATTAAATTAAATTAAAATATTTTTTTTTAGGCAAAGTGATATTGGCTTGCGGCGCTACCACATAAAAGATCTATGTCTACATTTGCTTGTACCGACATTAACAGTCATTTTTACAGTAATTCAACTACATTATTTCCATCGGCGTTTTATGCAATCAGTTCGTAATCCATTTCCCAATCAAAGACGTTCTGTTCCTCAAGTGCAATTTAATAACAATCAACATAAACAAAATAAACGCAATAAGTCATGGAATTCAATATTGTCAATATCGTATAGGAGATTACGTTTCAAAATTAAACTATGGTTTCGACCAAGCAAAGAAGTGGCTTGGCGATTTCTGGAAATCCATATGATCAAGGCGGTTATATTGACGACCTTTTCTTGTGCTATTTCAGAGATTTGCTGCTTTAACCTTCTGCTTCTTCTGTGCTCCTTGTTGAGTGTTTGTGTAAATCGTTTTATTCGACGTATCATTTTTCGAATAGTAACCTTCTGGGTCTCTGTTTTAATACTGATGAAAATGATCTACCAAATAGACTATTTAGACGAAACAACATATGATTATACATGTGTAAGCGTACACTTATTAAATATAAAGCTAATTAATATTATAAGAACCTATTTTTAGAGAAACAACACAGTCAACTTTGCCCAATGGATGGGTCTTCGTAAAGCTGATCAGCGTTTTGGAGCATTATTACGATACATAGCACCATACCTTGTATACATGATTGTCTCTACATTGCATGCTGTTGTAAAGCTACGTGATCACCTAATACGAATGCCAATTGGGAGCAGACGGGACCCGAAAATTCTCTTTCCTCATACAAATCGTCAGGATGCAGAACGTAATTTTCCCGAGCTTATAAAATATCTGTTTAACTATGGGTTCTTCAAGTTTGGTTTGGAAATCACCCTCATTGCTTTGGCTTCCACAATTGTCCACAGACGTGATTTACTCGCATTGACATATTTATTCTGGCTTATTCTGTTATTATGTCTAAAAAGAATGCAGTGTGCACGTATATGGTATCTGGTCCAACTATATTTTATACTTTCAATATTGGTACAATACGTGTATATTATACATTTCCTTCCAAATCTATGCCGTAGTAAGTATTATAATGAAATTAAGACGTTTTGAAACAATCTCATGGGTTTATATTAGTCATTCCCATGAGGTCGCATCAAATCTCGCAAGATAAAGCTCTTCAACAGCTTATAGGTGGTTCAGTTACCTCCAAAATCGTGCTAGATTTTATTGTGCTCTTACTAATATCGCGTCAGCGAAGCGCATTTAAAGCAGACTTAAGTCAAACGAAGAGCTACGCATACCCCGGCGGTGATAACAGGAATATTGTCAAGAATATTGCTAAGCTCGGAGTTGTTTACTTCAAAAATCCGACACATGATTTTTGTTCCTTTGTGCGTAACTATTCCGATGTTTTCAAAATAGTAATTTTCTGTAACGCTCTCTGGGTTACATTGGCAATTGTGTTTTTGGGTGGCGTTTGCAGTATGGATATGTTATCATTGGGATATCTTATATTCGCCGTAATATTTCTTCTACAAGGATCGGAAGTATATCTGCAAAATATTCATTACATTATATGTCGCTGGAATTTTCTTATAGCGTTTAATATTTTCAACATAGTTATCAAAACCAGCATTATTGTGCTCGGTAATATGCTCAACATAAAGGATAAACAAGATTATCAGAGTTTGTTCGCCGTTATGGAATATGACCAATCATGGAGGAGGCATGATAAAAATAAGTTACCTGAAATGTCGGGTAACTACAACTATGGACCTAACAGCCTTGTTTTCAGTAACACCCTCGTCTGGCATACAATTATTTTTGCATTCATCATCTTTCAGCATCGCATTTTTCGTTCATATTATTTTTGCCACATTATAATGGATACTCAGGCTAACACAATTCTGGCGTCGCGGTAAGTGATAAATCTCTATCTTTTACAAATATAACACATTAAAGATCCCACTTTCCGAGCACGCTTTTAAGAGTAACCTTACTTTTTTTTAAATAACAGATACAAAGGTAGATCAATTAAAACAATTTATTAATGTGTGCCGTTGGAGAAAAAAATTCCAAATTTCTTACTTGCAATAACTACTAAATAAAAAAATATTAATTGAATAGTGTTTAATAAATTTTCGCAGCGGGGCCATTATTATTGAGAATTTGCACTATAAACAAATCTATGATCGCAGAGATTCGGAAAAGAGTGTACTTGAAAGCGTAAAAGCTAAAATGGAACGAATCAGGACTTCCAATAGGAACGACTACAAAAGTAAGTGTATTTGTTATTCGTATCTAAATTAACCTCTTCATTGTAGACGAAAATGAGACTTCACCGAGCTCGCCAAGCAGTTCTAGATCCGAGGATAGCTTACATTCAAAAAGCTCGAAATTAAAAAATACAATTTTGACACGGACGACACCGTGGAAAAAGAGAAATTTAAAACTTCATCCACATGCCGTACGTTCCGGAGATTATTATATGTTTGCTGAAGAGGAAGATGTCGAAGACCAGCTCTTAGACGATGAATATGATTTTTTGGAGAAAGAAGATGAGCTCACTCGTCAATCGATTATAGCAGTACAACCCTTGAATTGTTACGTAAATTAACACTTACATTTTTCATTTACAGTCCAAATCCCAAAAAATACTAAGCTCAAAGCGAATTGGAGAAAATACGTCGGACTCTGAGATTGACTTCGAAACGCATCCAATTATTAAACTTACAACTGAATTAATAATGCATGTGACACTCAGGCTTAACCGGCTTTCCCGTAACTATCGCTTTGTACACAAGGTACTGTCTGCAGAGAAAAAGACTTTACAGGATATAAGTACTATGAATCGACTAGGACTCGTGAATACAGCTGCAATGTTCAGCTTTTTAAATCAATCTCTCTACTAGTGAGCTTACATATGATACACTTTACAATGCAGTTTTTTTTTAATTTGATTTGGTTCTTTTGTTCAGCAAACAACTGGATGCTATCAGTGAAAGATCAAAACAACAGTCGTCTATTTTGTTGCCAGGAAACGAAGATTTTAGCACTGTCGAGCACAGTGAGTTTGTGCAAATGCTGTTTGCTTTATGGCATGCGATTATTGCCAACACGGAGGCGGTCAGCTATTTGGCTGTGTTCGTCAATCAGGCTGCAAACTCCGCTTTAATTTCATTACCATTGCCATTTCTTGTCCTTTATTGGGGTGCTCTAACATTACCTCGACCAACAAAATCGTTTTGGGTCACTCTAATTACTTACACATTAGCAATGATTTTTTTAAAATGCATTATGCATCAAAAAATTGTACTTGACCTTAAGCTTATAAAATTAGCAAAGACGACGGACTTTGAGTTTTTCGTAAAACGGGGCAAGGCTGTTTACGACCTATTGCTCCTGGTTGTACTTTTCTGGCACCGCTACATGCTAAAAAAGCAGGGAATTTGGAACTTACCACGATCGGAAATTGAGCCGGTTTTATCAAACAAATCATGTGAGCCTAATTATATTTTTTTTATATATATTTAAAAATAGTACATATTCTAAACTTAACTACCTTAGATCGCAAAACTTACAGTAAGAACCGTCCGAGTGATATCGCTAAACGACTAAGGTACATGTATTATTTACTTAAGGCATTGCGAAGATTTACCGCTAACTAAACACTTGAAACAATAATACAGACAGAGATGCTTCAGGAAAAATTTAAAAGATTCCACAGTCTTTTTTAGTTTATTTTAATTTACTAATATTCTTTAATTGTTTTCTGTCTTACACTGCTTACACTGCTTCATTGAGCTCTCAATTAGAATAGAGCTCGTTAAAGTCATTATACTTTTAAAATTCTGATTAGTAGATTTAGTTTTCAATATTTTGGTTTAAATTGACCCAATGTTTTCGACATTGGGATAAATATTAAATAATTAAGAAAACCATGAGCTATAAATAAGTCGCCGATTTTAATATCACCCATACAACATTGACCTGCAATCCGTTATTTGTATTTTTATTTGATTCACGTCTATTATGTAAACTTGTATCCTATGTATTTCCAATTTCAAAAGATAAATTTTAAAGTTAAAAAGCAATCCTTAAATGTCGTCTAAGAAAGTAGATTCGATCTGATCGTATTGATATATTATGCTTATAATGCTGCTTCATGCAAAACTTAATATTCTTAAAGAATGTGAAAGCAAATGTTAAAAATATCGAGCATTACAGCGCTCTTTTCTTGCTTTCGATCTATACTGTTAATGGTCGTATTTAACCTAGGTTAGTGGAAGTCACCAGCTACATAATCCATAAATTTACATATATTCTATTGTTTTGAGAAAATAGTGTTTGTATTTTTTTTTTGCGATATATTTAATATGATATCATTTATTTATATTAGTTTATATCATTTATTTTATTCAAGGGAAGAGTCTGGTAGTGATTTTAACCGGGATGTGGACGATTTGCTCCGATCTGGTGTGGATAACAAATATGTATATAATAATATTGAATCAGATAATTATCGCCAAACTATGAAACATTTAGAGTAAGTTAAACAAGAAAATTGTATAAAAAGGCTATAAGAAAATATAGTAACCCACAGGCACAAGGGCGAATTTTTATCGGAAATAAAGAAGTTTTTTCTGGCTTTATTTCACAAGGCTCGTCTATCAACTGATGTATATACACTATTGTTCTTATGCGATTTTATAAACTTCTTTGTATTGCTATTTGGATTTCCCAAGTTTGTGGTAAGTTTAAAATTTGCCTATTCCATTTATATATTATTATTAATATTATTTGGGTTTTACATTTTTATTACTTTGGTCGGTGAAAATAACTAACAACTCTCTACGAGTGTGCCGATTGTATAGCATCACATTGGTTTCCTACAACTAGATCTATAACTTGACCTCATAAATAGGCCTGGCACTTTGCAAAGAAATATGTTATGGCCGCACTAGGGTACTAACCAAACAGCTCCTCTGCCTAGGTCCCGGATCTTTTCCGACCTCCCGTATTAAAAAGCATTAACTCCGCCACTCGTGGGACTCTAGTGAAAAACATAAGAATTAAAATGAAAAGTTATTATTATATTTATATTACGATTTCTCTATATTGAAAATGTGGACAGCGAACAGTGGTACAGGTTTATTTACAGAAGTTTGAGAATAATCTGAAGGATCTGCTCCCACATCTGTTAAATTGCTTTCATCATCTTCCGATATCGAAAAGTTTCCCCGTAGACACATTTCCTCCCTATTCACGTATTGGTCAGAAGAATATCTCGGCTCATCGGGTGCTTCGATCTTCCGATTAAGTTAATAGAGTGAATGACAAAGTTAAATTTACTGCTTCATTTGCAACCGGCAAACCTGTACCGTGACTTTAGTTTTATCCTGGCACCTGCCCACATTCTTTCCGCTTGCTATTATACTTAATGATTGATATTAAATAAAATCGATAACATTAATATTTGAAAGTAAGAAAACACAATTATTATAACAAACATTTTAATTTTATTTTAGAATCGCCATAAACCCAGCGCTAATGTTTTGCAAACATATATACAAGGAAATAAGGTGCCCTTTAGTTTTTTTTTCATGCTCGTAGTACAATTTGGCACTATTGTCGCGGAGCGTGTAATATACTTACGAAAAGCGTTAAGAGTTAAGATTGTGGTTCATTTCATTACGGTTCTCGGAATACACATATGGATGTTCTTTTTAGTTCCATATATAACATCGGCCAGTTTTGGAGCTACTGCGCCAATTACATTTTACCTCATCAAATGCCTGCATATGTTATTGTCAGCCTATCAGATGCGATGTGGTTACCCAAGGCGTATTTTGGGGAATGTGTTTACAAAAAGTTTTTCCATGGTTAACTATTTGGCATTTAAAGTGTAAGCTAATATCGAGTGAAAATTTGTTTTGAAAATCTATAATAATTAATATAATTATATATAACTCAGCTATATGGAAATTCCATTTCTCTATATTCTTCGAACAATGCTGGACTGGCTGTGTATCGATACAACGCTCACAGTTATGGAGTGGATTAAGATGGAAGATATTTATCAATCGGTTTTTACTGTGCGTTGCTACAGGCAAATGGATTCTGATTTCCCTGTTTTACGGGGAGAACCTAAGGAATTTTATTCTAAATGCTTAATAGGTGGAACTATTATATTAATATTAGTTGCACTTATATGGAGTCCACTATTCCTTTTTGCACTTATAGGAACAGTGGGCAAATCAAACGTTCCCCGCAAAGCTGATTTATCTATTAAAATAGGGAACTATGAACCACTTTATATTTCCCAAAGTTACTCGGGAATACATCAGTTCACAGAAAATGAGTATAAACGTCTAGTAAAAAGCTTTAGCTACGATTCCATTGCTAGCGATCATATTGGTATTTATGATCCCGAGGATGTATCAGCTGTAAAGTTTGACTCCAACTCTGTGACATTGTGGAATATGTCACCACCAAATCTTGCGGGCTTGTTAAATGATTTGAAGACGGGTGCGTAAAAAAAATTAGGTTAATTCTGTTACAGCCAAAATATTTTACAGGTAAGCCTATGGAAATTCGAATGAGGATGTCTTTAAATTCCGGTCCCATGATAAATGCAATAACGTACGAATCTACTTATAAACTAACTAACAATATAGAATTAACTCGTGAAATGCTGATAAAAACGTTGTCTGATGAAAATATCAATGTAAATGTCGTTGTGCCAAACATATTACCCAAATTTATCACGATTCAAAAAATGGAAGTGTTTGTCAAATTTATCAAAGATATCGATGGTTCGTATGTAGCTGAATATTTAATTTTGAAAAATTATTCTTTTATGATACCGCCAAAATACATCTGCCTCGGTAACTTAAATATTCTTTATTGAAAATTATATTTGTTTTGACAGGTAATTATCTTCGGCCAATAAAATTAAAAAAAAAACAACACGAAGGAAAGGTTTGGTGGGAATTGCATGACTATTGTGATGACAAATATTATAAAAATGTTATGAGCAATTTACCATTAAGTGACTGCGATGATGGCACTGTTTTTTATATTTTTAATGATAAATCATTTCCAACAACGATGAGTTTTCTAGAAAAAACTGGGTAAGTTAATAAACTTAGTACTTCAAAAAATGTCTATTAACAGATGGTCTGTCTTTCTCGGAGACTAAAAGGCTTGAGACTTCCTTTTTGGAAGTTTTCAGATCAAGCCTACTTAATGTAACCGATTGCTTTCTTTGATTCCCATATATCGATTACGTACAGATATCTTATTTATCAGATTTATTACGAAGTTGTTATGGACATAGTATATCCATATATCCATTAAGTGGTATTGTTAACACAGTAAAAAAATCATCCCATAAGTCACAAAACATTTTAATGGTAGACTAGGGACAACCCTTTTCATAACATAAATTGTTACCTCTTTGAGATCGTTCTGGTCTTTACATCACTTATATCTAATGCATATATTTCCGCCACCTGTCGAAATATTCGGTTAATAGTTTTTCTTGCTTAAACTATATTTTTTAGGATAATTGGTTTATACACCACATGTGTTTATGTAGTATCCAGACTTATACGGTCTATAATAGCCAACAACCATCGACGAATAATGTTCGAGGATTTACCGTATGTGGACCGAATATTAAAGCTATGCAATGATATCTATTTAGTTCGGGAGAACAAAGAATACCGATTGGAAGAAGATTTGTATGGTAAGCTCTTGTTTCTATATAGATCACCGGAAACGCTTATTAAATGGACTCGATACAAAGAAGAATTTATAGATGAACCAGTGTCTACAACAAATGCTGATAAAAATGAGCAAGATGCTCGACCACCTCCTTAGTCAACGATAATTACATATTTAAAATCGTTCATAATAATAAAAAATAAATTTTAACTTTAAACCAAAATTTGTAAATTACCTTCAAAAAATTGAATAAATGGAATTGCCAGATTTTAATTTAATTTAATAAATTCGAAAGAAGTTTTAGTTTGTAAAATTTGACCATGAAGTTTGCACTGAACTCATTTTCATTATATTTGGCTATGGACCCGATTTCGAACTACATCCCTTGACGGCCTGAAGAGCAGGGATGACTCAGTTGCGACTTCACCTTCATCGGATAAACCAATAACCTGTTCCGTATAAAGAACTGGTCGTAAGGTAATTTCCTCATATACAGGAGGAACGGAAAATCCTATATCTTTTTTGGACATGTCTGTAAATCCACCCACCCACGACAGATCTTTTAAAGCCACATATAAAAATTTATATTTCCAAGTTATAATATCAAAATATTTTTTTCAAAAAAATTGTTTTATACAATTAATTGTTTTTTTTTCTAAATATCTTACCCATTTGCTTTAAAGGCCCCTTCTAAGCAATAAGAAGGTAGAAACTGAAATTGGACTGAGACAAAGAAAACTTTTAAAATAACGTTAAAAATACGAAAGAAAATTGTTGATTGGTTGATAGCCATTCACATTTTTCACATATTTCAATATTAACTATTCTACGGGAAATATATATCCATGCTTGACAGTGTTAAATTTATCTGAAAGCACAGGTTCTTATATTTTTCCAAAATCAGCTGATGGTTAATGACAACTCTGACTGTCGTTTTACGACATTTAAAAAAATCTCATACACTCCACAATAATTTTTGTTCTTTCTTTTAAAGACTGTAATACCATTGAACTGTTGAGTTTGCTGCAAAATTTGTTACAGAATTACAAAATTTAATATTAAAACGATATATCACTAGGCAGTATCACGTCGAATCGGGACGATATTTTTGCAAGCACTAATTTAATATCGATAGATATTCGTACATCACTAAGTCGTTTAGCAAAATACAATAATAATTTGTGTCCGAAAAAGAAAATAAATTTAAAATGAGTTTGCCACCAATGTTATTGCAACGATTAAAGTCGAGGGGTTTGGTTACTAAACAAAATGGTAAAATGTCAATTTATATATATTTTTGATACCAGCATATTAGTTACAGACTTTCACATGCGTAAGCATATAAACATAAGCCAGAAAACTGAAAGAGTTTATATTTTTACGCTTACGAATTTTATTTGGTAATATTTATTGCTGACTCCTCTGTTTAATATAGCGGACATATGAATGTTTATTAATTGATGTTGTTGCCATGATATTTGTCAGGTCTGTTCGAAAGGTGTTTATTTGTGGGTGTCCTAGGCTTTCCTTCGAATTATTTTATTATATAGGGAAATCTGATTATATTTATTAAAAAATAAAGACTTGCGGGCAGTCATGCTAGAGTTCTTATTTGCGTAATAGAGTGAGGCTAAATTAAATGGTCGGAAAATATATATTGACATTTACAATTTACATTATGTGTTTCAGCTCAAATACCAGTACCCGAAACAATAGAAGAAATTATTGCAGAAAATTATGATGAGGACGACAAAACTCAACAACACTCAAGCGTTGAGTCTAGTTCACATACTAGTAAAAATACTGCAAATAATGAACATTACTGGGCTGATAGGATTAAAGAACGAATGGAAGTTACAGATTCACACCATGGATTTAAGTTTTGCCCGAATAAATATAATATATGGCACAACTGCACATTATACTGTGTAAACAAATGGGCAAATGGAAGACCAAAGCCAACGGAAAGCTACCTTAGACGCTATAGAAGATTAATTCGAAAATACCCACTTGGACCTAATTGGAAGGATGTTTATGATAGTGGTTGTGGCGTCTACTATTTTTACAATTCGGTGACTCGCAAAGTATCGTGGTTACCTCCCACACATCCCAATGCACGGATTTCAAACAGCGCAGCCACTTTTCGGAAACAATTGGCCAATTCAAATGATGAATACAATTTCGATACAAAAGATTTCGCGTCGCCTAATTATAATGAAAGGGAGACTGGCGTGCACCCAGCAACTTTTATTCCGTCTAAAAAACAGAAGAAACGAGATTTAGAACGCACATTTTTAAGAAAGCAACGCCTTTAAAAATATAAATTTAAGAAATATATGCTCTCAAATTTTGTAACGAAATATACAAATATTTTTGAAGCAAAAAAAAAAAAATATATATAATTTTGTTTATCTCGTCTCGTGCTTATGCCACTTTTATTGCTTTGTGGTAAAGTACGTCTTGGACATATTGATACCTTTCTTTATAATTGAGCTTATGCTTTGTTTTGCATGATTTTACATTCGTTTTTTCTTTCATAATGGTCGCTAAACGCAAACAGTTTGTTATCGAACACATTCACATAGCACCTCGCCATTAGAGTTGGCGATTAGTGACACGACGCCATCAACCATGGCGGCAACGAAAGCCTGTTCCCTGGCAGCACCTCCCAGGCTTACCACCGGCTTTGGATAGATTAAAATGTGGACCCTTTTTTAAGTGCCCAGATAGTAGATCTTGACAAGCCGATCCAAGCCACCTGACAACAGATGCCGGCAAGCGGAGCGCAGACCTGCGTCTACATGTGATTGTCTTGTGGTGCTGCGATATAATCGTCAGTAGGCGGCATCCATTTATCAAATCCCAGACGCGCATCCTTCTATCACTAGCTGTTATGAATATGTAGCCTTTGGACAGGAACAGCATAGACTTAACAGGAATACAGTGATCCAGGGTCCGAGTTACGTAGCGCCCGCACGTTCATAATCGCTGTGCGCATTCTCATACGTCCGCAACAGCTCGTTGCTTACGTCCCACAATCGCACCGAGATGTCATCCACAAAGTTAGCCAGCTGCACCGTGCATTCTTTTGGAACATGAATAGATTCTTAGCGACCTACTTTGTCACCAGATGATACATCTGGCACCCGCACCGTACTTGTCAGCACAAAGCTTTCCGGCTCACGCGAGTATTCGACAGTCGTGTGTTCCTTAATTAAGTCCAGTTTGTCCAATCGAGTCCAGTAGATTGTGCCCAGTATGGTGTATACGAAGAGCTCGATGATCCACTGCCTTATTTAACTTCAGACAGACTTCAAAAATATGTAACGATAACTCCCATTTCTCGGATATCGATAAGACTCCAATACCGATTACAAGAAAGGAACAACAACACTTAGTTCCAGTTCTGCAGAAATATTAATGAACTCCAAAAATGGCATCCATAATTGTCTATTACAATGTAGACTGGAATACACCATCAATATGTTTTTCACAATGTTGGCCATAAGAAGATCGTTAACACAAAACTAAGTTTCGGACGATTCCCCTATTGCTTCTTAATGTAATCGAAGTCTTATTCTTTTGGGTGAATGGTTTTAAAATGAAAAATGGATGACGATTTTCTCAATCTTCAATTTTCGGCCAATGACTGTATCCTTTTGCAACGCTTATGACTCGTTTTGTGAGACCACCTCAAATTATTAAAAAACACATTTCGTAAATTCGTCGTTAATTTAAATACGTATTTAATTTATTGAGATTATAAACAAGATTTAATTGTTGACTGGTACGACGCGTATATCAAATGTAAAGAAAATTGTATTATTTATTTTTAACTCCTCATAGTGTATGTACACCAATTATGGTGTATACGAAGTGGCCTTTGTTCAAAAAAGTCGACTATTTACACATTGTGCACAGACATTATTACTTTAAACTGTTTTCAAATCACGTTAGGAACTCAAAATTTGTGACAGATACGGCGAAATAAACACATTTGATTTAAGCGCACTTTAAAATGTTGGTTTTACAGCTAAAGTTGTTTTTTTTAATTTACATATATAATAATATAGATATTTAAGCAAAGGCTTAAAAGTTAGCAGTCTACTCAGTCTACTAAATTGTATTTTTAATTCTATCAGTAGCGCTAATTCCCAAATTTTTTCAAGTGTTAACGTCAAGCACAGTACAAATACTACTATTTGGTTTTGAGATGACAACTTTGAAATTCTATAATATGTTCAGGTTTTGGCACAATCAAAAAAGTTTTTGATATAGTAGAAATAATCAATACAATACAAATAATCGTAACATTTTTGCTTATATTATTATTTGAAAAGTTAATTTTTTTATGTGGTATATTATTTTTTTTATTCGTGTAGAGGTTTTCTTATTTCATATATATTACACATACTTGATTTATATAAACCCTTAGTAGACATATTAGGGAAAACTACGTTTAATAAATTGTCTAAGCCTCTGGTTTGATATACGGCTTCTGACAGTTTGTACTCTACGTTCCCATTTTTGGGTAACAGTTTACAGGTGGCATTATTTACATTTAAAAATATATATTAAAAATCTAACTCCATTAGAATTAAATAATAACAATATCTTGGATTCAAACGGGAATATATCATTTAGAAAACATGTTTACTACGTTATTACGATGAATATTTTATGTTGCATAGTAATTCTAATGGTGACTTTTATTAATGGTGTCACATGCTTCGAAGAAATAAGTAATAACACTCTTTACAGTGTTAATACGCATAGAAAAAGTAAATTTCTATTCGATACTATATTTCGGATCAGTTCCGGGGTATCAAATGCCTTTGGGTTTGACACTGAGGAAGATGGGGACAACAACGAAAACGTTAATGTTCCAACCTGTGAATGTGGTGAGTAATTTCACGGTCTGTCTGTTATAGTTTAAAAAAAATATGCATCGAATTAAAAAGTTAGCTTTGACATATGTGCGTATTGTTGAGTTAGAATATTAAAAACAAAATGTAAATGTTGCATTTTTATTTAAGCAATTAAAAAAAATTATTGATGTCCACATAATACATATTATCTCAATCTATGTAAAATGAACTATGTATGTAAATTTCGTTACACATGTGCGTGTTTATGTAAATTCATTTTAACATTTTAGAAATTCAACTCTTAATAATAGAAAATATTTATAAAATAAGAAATAGAATATAACAAGGTTCTCGTATTGTCAGTTCGGATAAGTATGAATCGATAATTGAAACCAAATCTTTTTTTTGTACATCTATTGTATGCAGGGAAAGCTTCATGGTAATATGAAATGGCTTTTACCTAGGAAGTAAAAGACGGAATTAGCGTACAACTCTGGTGCCTTATAACCACTTTCCTAACATTGCCATGACGTCTCTCTAGCGTCTGAGATCAAATCAATTTCAATGGTGCGTCTATTTGTATCAAGTGTCCACAATTGTTGCCCGACATTTTATGAGGAATATATTATACCCCTAAACGAGTCAGTTTTACAGGGCATACTGATGAATATTTACAATCAAGTAATCTCGCTCTTCGTCAGGTTTCTATCAACAGACGGTTTAGAATTCTGAACAGTAGCTTTGCCAATACCTCTTCACGTGTGCGACTGTTAAGAAATCTATATAGCAGCTTGAGATTACATGGTTATAAGCCTAAAACAAAAGATATATCTGTAGCATAGCGCAACTGCTAAAAATATAATAGGTCGAATCAATGGAACAAATATTTAAATATAAATTTATTTTGAAATTAATTAATTTATTTTGTACCTTCCGCATTTTCTGTGTCTTATCATTTTATTTTTCTACAAATACATTTTTAAATTAATAATAATAAACAGAATACTGGTGCACATAAGCCAATATCAGACTAACTTTTAGCAAATATATTTTAATATCCAAAATGCTAATCAGATAAACTTATTTAATATTCTTAGATTGTGGATTTTCAAATGAAGAAAACAGAATTGTCGGAGGAAAGCCTACGGGAGTCAATCAATATCCTTGGATGGCTCGAATTATTTATGATGGGAAATTTCACTGTGGAGGATCATTGTTAACAAAAGACTATGTTCTGTCTGCAGCTCATTGCATTAAAAAGTTAAGAAGATCCAAAATCAGAATAATATTTGGGGATCATGATCAAGAAATAACGTCGGAGTCAAAGGCAATTCAAAGAGCTGTAACCGCTGTCATAAAACATAAAAATTTTGATCCGGATACCTACAACAACGATATTGCATTGTTAAGACTAAGGAAACCTATTGTGTTTTCGAAAATAATTAAGCCAGTGTGTCTTCCCCGATATAACTATGATCCAGCAGGTATGTATTTCTCATTATTCAATTGGCTAAATTTTTTTTTTCTCAGATACCGTAATTTTAAATAAATATAATTTATTTGTTAAAAATATTTTAAGTGCAATTCACTTCAAATTCTAGTTTGGAATACAGACTTTTAATAAAGATGGTTAAAAAATAATCTCTCTCTTATATTCCCATATAAAAATATAATATATAATAATTAATATTTTTACTTCTAGGTCGCATAGGAACTGTCGTTGGTTGGGGTCGTACTTCAGAAGGAGGAGAGCTGCCCACAATTGTTAATCAAGTAAAAGTACCTATTATGTCTCTTGCGGAATGCCGAAGCCAAAAGTACAAAAGCACACGAATAACGCCAACTATGTTGTGCGCGGGACGACCGCGTATGGACTCTTGTCAAGGTGATAGTGGTGGACCATTATTATTATCGAATGGAGTCAAATATTTTATAGTAGGTGTAGTGTCTTGGGGTGTTGGTTGTGGACGTGAAGGCTATCCTGGCGTTTATACACGTATCAGCAAATTTATACCTTGGATTAAATCTAATTTAGCAAATACTTGCTTGTGTTCATAGTCAATTTCTAAAATATTGAATAAAATAAAGAAAATCGTTAAAGCTTATTTACTTATTTTACCAACCAAATATTTTAATATATGTTTACTTGAGGAGTTTGAGGGAACCCCATACATCACATCATGTACATCTGTTCGCGGTGATAGGATATTATAATTTGGTTATTATACAAAATATCCATGTGAATTAAATATATTTTCGATCATTACCAAAGCCATGTCGTTTGATGACTTTTCTGTTTCTATTACATTCTATTTAGATAGTACCGCTCAATGTCAAAATACCATTCGTTAAAGGAGAATGTAACGCAATATGAAACAATTGTTTCAAATTGGATACAAATGTAAAATACTCGATGTTTTGCTTATATGTTATTGTGCAAACTAATTTATTGTTAATGATGGAAAAACATTTATTATTGATATTGACTATTTTTGGTAGAGCCAAAGGAAAAACTATTCGCTGGATCTGATAGCGCAGATGGATCTTCAGTTGGTGGCGAGGGATTTTTGAATTGTTCCGCAGATATTCTCGTAAATAATATTCCAACACCTTCAATAAGAGCCAATAAAACTCCTCCTATAATTGCACTGCCAGCCATGGCGGGTATACCTGAAAATATAATACAAGTTTTTAAAGAATTATTAGCAAATCATATTAAATATATAAAGTATAAATGCGCTCTTGAAAATGATTTTAATTATTTCGATGGTTCAATGTTTTTTTTTTTAGTTCTCTGTATGTACAGTCTAGAGAGCTCTACTAGTTAATATGCTGAGCACTTCTCTTAAGTATTAAGTTGACACTGGTACTATAATGACTTTATACACAAAAATTAAAATAGGGAATTTTGCAAGTAAATTGCTGATATTAGTATATTCAATATAAAAATACGTTTTGCTTAACAATGTATATGAAAAACCAATAAAATTTGAATTAAAATAGATTTGTATCGATATTCCAAATGAATCCTTCATTTATAATATGAAATATAATCCAAACCCTAAAGCTCTGAGACGGACATGACTGAGTTGACACAGCTTTTAATGCTGATATAAAATAAGTATATCGGACATGCTTCCTGCATGCATATTTTATACTTTTAGAGAACTCGATTCGATATTTTTTCACATTTTGCTCATAATAACAAAAAATTTTTTACAGTTTGGTTATTCAAACCGTGAAACATTTAATTCAGTTTTCAAATTGTTGATAAAAACACACACATAAATTTAATATATCTGTAAATGATAATAAAAAAAACATAACGTGTCTCATTTTTGTCTCGCTTAATGAGCGTTAAAATAATATTCAAAATTAGCTATAAAGCCTAATAATATTAAAAGAAACTTACCGTTTCTAGCTGCTAAGATACCTCCGGTTGCTGCGCCGCTAATTATAGAATTCCACGGATCTTCCTTTTTACGAAAATGTACCAATGTGCAGTCAATTGTACTAAACATTCCTCCCCAAACTGCGAAGTTCCCAGCTATAACGGGTGAACGGGTTTTTATTGCTGCCATACTTCCGATCTGTAAATAGAAAGTTTTATTTGTACAATTACATTTTTTGCAATATATGTATAAAGTAAAGATTTGCAAATTAAAGTCAAACATTTATCGAAAGATTTATTTTGAACACAAAAGTTTCTGCAACTGACAACCGTAAAATATTTATTTATGTATAACTCAAAAGTCTGCAAAAAAAATTTATAAAATACTGATCCTAGTGTATAAGTTAACAAGCATGATCAAAAGGGAAAAAAATTAAATGACCATCGAACACAATAAATATTGTCTAATTGTTATAAAAGCAATGGACAAAAGCGCAATCAGCAGTTCATGCTGAGATAAGAATGGAAAACCGATAATAAAAACTGAGAACGACAGGACAGATGTCATGTCTTACCAAACTGAAGAATATATTAATGGAAAATTAGGAGTAAAAAGTTGTTTATCTGCATGTGCTATATTAAAAAATTCAAATCTCTGCCTTTAGATCTGGCAGTTGGTCATCTGTGTATTAAATGAAGTGACCTTTAGATAGACATATCTTTGCCTGTACAACTTATACAACTGTTCTGTTTTTAATCTGTTTTTAATTGGGTTTTTAAATGAGTTATCAAATTAAACTTATGCTAATACAAACAGATATATTTTATTAATCGGCAGTAGTTCAGAGTAATTCGGAAGTAATTATTATTTATAGTAAAAAGCTGCATTAGCTTACAAGTTGAAAATACCGCAAACATATAATTTTAAATAATGTGATATTTTAAATCAATGATTAATTAATCAAGTTTATATGTTATGACGCAATATTATGGGCTTGGAATCAAATCCATACTGTAACTGGCTGAGGCTTCGATTCGCAGAATAGAGTTTTTCAGCTGTTGCCTTACACTGCTCATATTTGAGCAATTGCACTTGTTTCATAACTGTTTAGACTTTGTTTTTAACTGATTTGCTTTCATACCATTCGTCTGCTAAATCCTGAGGGAGCATTTCTAAATCCTTTGATTGCTTGGAAAACACCGCCTCCAATGCAGCCCATGGCGAAGGCACCTCCGCAATCATCCACGATACGGTATGGACATGGTTCACGGGCATATTCCTCCATTATTATGTGTTATATCTGCAAGCACACAACGTAATTTGCAAGTCAAAATATAAATACTGGCATAATGCACATGTTATTTAACACACCGTAAATCACCGTATGTGTGTGTAATGTGGTGCGCTTGAAAATTATCAATGAACCGATACATCGATAGGACAGCGTAGGCGTTTTGAGCAATCGAACTCATCGTTTTCAAATACCGTCGAACTTTGATAACATGACTCGCGGCATTTGTTGAGTAGTTGATATCCACCTAAATGAGCAACTAAACATCACTGCAGAAATTAGAGAGTGATAATGGTTATTTCTTAATAAAGGTGGGCATTCTAAAATATATTGGTCTACTCAGATTTGTGACACATAATTCAAATATGTATCAAAATACATATCGATATCCTTATTGCGCGATTCTGGCAGATAATATAAATATTATACGGGTAGGTGGCGCTTTCGCAATTGCAAATTATAGAATTTTTTTTTTTATTACTCATTGGATTGTTGTCAACATTTTTGGAAATATATTTAATACGTAAATTTAAAATCTTTTATATGTTAGAAAAATCCGAAAGTCTAAAAAACTTTCAATTGCTCTTATTCTAATTTATAAAGCAAATTCAAACAAGCAAATATATATAAGCCATAGTACAATTCTAAAACGCATGGATTGATTTCTTTCCAAACTAATAAAATCGATTTTTAAATAAAATCGATTTCTTAGTTCCCTAAAATCTCTTCATTACCATCTCTATTACACACCAATAACTATATAGCAGAATATACTCACGTGTCCGCCGCACGAAATAAATATAAACATGTTAAGAAAACAAGCCAGACAGCGGAGGGAATATTTATATACCAAAGCATTAAATGAACGTGTAGTATCGAAAAAGAAGAACCTGCTGCAGATAGCAGAAAACATTAAGGATAAAACATCGCTAAAGTCTTTAAACAAGCTGCAAGCCGACCGCGTGTATAAATCTCTTAGATTCAACGGAGGTAATCTTTCAGTCAAAAAAACAATACAAACCATTTTATCTCATGGACATATGGGTTCATGCTGGCATGTACACATGTGTATGTCTTCTTCAAGCATCACAATGCAATCATTCATTTGTAAACACATTCGGTGCAAATGATACAATATGTCAAAACAGTGTTTTGACAACAAAAAAATTGTTGTTTTCCCTTACTAACTTATATAAAAAAAAAAACGAAAAGAATTCGTTGATTGGTCGAAAAACCAAAAATATTTTCTAAAGCTTAAACAAGCAAAAAAAAATTACGACACATAGTTTCTGACAAAAAAAAATATGCTTAAAATTTTCCTATTTAAAAAACCTTTTATACTATGCAGAGATTTATTTATTAAATGCCAACTAATATAGGTCAACAATATAGATATATTTTAAAATGATGCTTTTAAAAATTTGTGACATTTAAATATGGGAAAAATATATTAAAATATTTATTTTCTGTTTATTTGTAGATATCGATAGTGAAAACTTGAATCAGATTGACGAGTACCAATATGCTGGCTGCCAGGATCCGAAAATTATGTTAACAACTTCACACGAGCCGTCGTCACGGCTTAAAATGTTTGTCAAAGAACTGAGACTGATATTTCCCAATGCCCAACAAATGAATAGAGGCAAATATCAGATAAACGCATTAATGCAAGCCTGTCGAGCTAATAATTTCACGGACTTCATAATTGTACACGAACACCGGGGCATACCCGATAGTCTTGTTGTATGTCATTTGCCATTTGGACCAACAGCTTTTTTCAATATATCAGACGTTACGATGCGTCATGATATTCCCGACATTGGGCCCATGAGTGAACAGAAACCTCATTTAATTTTCAGTAACTTTAAAAGCAATATTGCCTTAAGAACGGTTAAGATCTTAAAACATTTGTTTCCTGTACCGAAAGAAAACTCTGAGAGAATAATGTCTTTCATTAACAATGAGGACAAAATTGTATTTAGACATCATCAGTATAAATATGTAAACAAGGAAATAAAATTAACTGAAGCTGGACCAAGATTTACACTTAAGCTATATCAAATTAAGCTTGGAACCTTAGAAAATATCAAGGCTGTTGACACTGAATGGGTTAATCGTCCCTACTTAAATACCTCAATCAAAAATCTTGTTTTTTCAAATACAGATATATTTTCGAATAAAAGCACTATTTGAAAACGCATCTCACAATGACTATTTCTTTTCTTTAGCAGTCACAATCTATACAAAATAGTATTATAATGACAGATCAAAGTTACGCAGTTGAAAATAAAAAAATCTAACAAAAAAGTGGAAAAGTTAGTCGCTCTTTGTTTGTTTTATTTATATTCGTAAAACAAAAAAATGTCTTATGGTTTTACAGATCGAGACTGCCATTTGTGATCATTTTTACATATTTTGTGGAAATAAATCGATCTGTGTGTTGTCTGTTATTCTTTTTTATTGCGATATTTATGTGGCACTTACGACTCATTAAAAACAGTTTACATTACAAAAAAAAAAACTAAAATTATATAAAAAAAATTAATAAATATTTGTTCATCAAAAGAAAATATTTCATTTCAGCGTTGCACCCATCAAAAATCAGAAGGCTCAAATTATAATAACCTTAGATGGGTGATAGAAAGAATTTTTTTTCTTTTGATTCAAAAATGAAATAGTTAATAATTCAATAAGTGCTAGGGACAAAATAATATAATAAACCGTACGTATATCGATAGACATTCCAGGTACAACACATAACCAGGTAAGGCTTGGTGAAGTGAAGAAGAATGAATAATGGCCTTGAGTTCTTGAATTAAGGCTATTTCATCTCTGGAAAGCTGATCCACAATTTTAGTAAATGTAATAAAATAGCATGGCAAGCAATTTTGCTTGCCTCTTCTCCATTAGTGAAATGCGCATATTTTTGTATAATGAAACTTTACGCACTGGTCTCCTTGGCTGATAAGCTTTGCGCAACTTATCCATGCCTCCTGCGACTTTGTGCAATGCTTTACAATCCAGCGTACTCCAGTTTTTATTATCAGCAACATCAGACACCAGTAAACCTCCCACAAATGTCTGGAAGTTAGAAAAACTTGGCAAGCTTATCAGCTGTTCCACTGATTGTAGCCATCAGTTGATATGAATAACATATATTTCAAATTTGCTTAGTTGCCTACTATTACAACTGTTAATTTAATACTCACAGCAGTTTTAAGCTTTGTCTATTTTAGTTACCTGTTAGTTGAGCGTTAATTTTAATTATTTAACCGAAATTAATAATAAAATAAAATAAATAGACTTTAGCTTGTTTTTTTATGATTTTATTAATTGATAAATATGTTATCTTAAGATACATTTTCTTACATTTGTAACAATGATTTTAATTGCAATACGATTTTTGCGAATTTCGAATATTCAAAATTGTAATGTGTCATCTAAATTTTCCTCCTTAACAGCAACTTGAGCAGCGACTCTTTTTAAAACTTTTGTTACTACATCACTTAAAGAGTCTTTGGCTCCAGTCTCTAAAACGTCGCATGTTTTCTTGAATGTTGTCTCATCAGTTCTTAATCTTAATATGGATATCAGAGCTAATTCTGAGTTGGATTTCACATAGCCATTTTTCTCTTTAGTTCCATTCACAAGTGTTGGAACCAAAGTCTTTAAAACATCGAGATGTATTTGCTCAGCACTAAGACTTTTCGAAAGGTGTATGCAACTCTTTGCAACCAGTTGCTTGACGTCGTTGCTATTGTGGTTCATTGCCCTGGCAAGGGCCACAATGAGGCTGTTGGGGGGATCCTCATTATTGACGAGCTTGTACTCCAGAAGATAGGACGCAGCTCGAACCGCATTACTTGCAATGGGTACCTTATCCGATACAATATTAACTAATATATAGCCAATTACTCGATCGACGAGATTTCCTGTCAATATCTCCCTAGGGCACTCTTTCAATGCTACAAACAGAATAATTGTGTATCCATGCTTGGTAAGTGAATCTTCCGCCGCATGATCGTTAAGTATGTTATTATTTAACAAGTCGGAAACTTGAGCTGGTGGCATGTATTTTAGCATTGCTCCCAGGCAGCCGCCAACTGCACTTCTCGTTACATCTTCCTGATGCCCAACAAGACTCAATAATGTCGCAAATATCTGTTTCCTTATCGGCTCCGTCATTTTGTCACCCGAGGGACTAATAATGCTACGCAGTGCATGCAGCATCGTCTCCCTCACAGCAGAATCATCCGAACTTTTGATTCCATTGTGAATCTCAACAAACAACGGATCAGCTCTCGAGTGAATCGCTACCAATTCGGAAAGTGCTTTTCCCGCTTTCATGCGCACATTTCTATTCTGATCGTGTAGGGCTTTTAGGAAGGTCGTCTGTAGTTGGGGCAAAAATTGTTTTAATATGGCACCAACCTTGTGGAGCAGAATCGCCAGGGTTTCGAGAACAGCTGCCTTTACGCCAGAATTGAATCGATCTCCTAAAATTCGAATCAAAGGTCCAGTAATATGCACGACAGATGGCTGTAAAGAGCTGGCGCTGGTAAGGAATATAACTTCACCGAGGCCTTGGGCGGCATTTTCCTTTTCTTCAGGCAAACCATTAAGGATAGCCTCTCGAAAGACGGGCAATAATGGAGTGATGCCTTTTGGTAAGCAAAAACCAGGTAATTCCGCCTCGTTCAAATCACTGGCAGCAAACCTGACTGCCTGGCGAAGATCGGTCACGTAACCAATTTGGTCAGTGGGACTTAGGCTTTTGATGACAGCATTTAATGCTTCCCAAGCATTCTGAATTATTCCCTTATCCGAATCGGCCATCAGTCGCAGTAAGCAGCGCAGAAGTTGAGGAATATATTGAGAATAGTCGCCCGGCGAGTGAATGCAAAAAGCTGAAAGTAAACTTGCCGACGATTTACGCGTGCAAGAGTTGTCAGACTTTGCCGAAACCATTAGAGTGTCCATTATGGTTCGAACTCCAACCTCGTCCGTCACGGATAAAATCACTGTCTGACAATACTCCAATTCTTGCAGTTCATTTGCCGTACCGTGCGATTGCGACAAGGTCTCCAGCAATGCAGATAGAATTTTTGGAAGATATTTCGTCAAAGCATCTCCAGCAACCGAAACTAAGATCGAGAGTGCTTTTGTGTTTACCGGTTGGGCAGTTAACTGTGGCACCAGGTATGGCAAAACTACTCGTGACTTTATGTACATTACTTGTCGTAGTCCGTCGAGCGTGTTCTCCGCAACCAAAGGATCGGGATCGGAGAGGCCTTCCAACATGAAGGGCAGAATGTCATCGAGTGCTCGTGAACCCACCGTGCTGTGCAACGAATCAAAGGTTTTTGCAGCTGCCACACGAACTTCGGGCAGGGGATCGGCCAGAGCCTTGCGCACAGTCGGAACCAAACTGTGTACGAATGTTAGAACCATTTCCTTCGATGTGGACGCCATAATCTCAGATAGACCGATGCAAACACCTTGCCTTTGGTCTGCCTGCTCCGAATTCAATCCACTCTCGAGTATTGGTATAATTTCAGGTAAAACCCGTTCGCCCAGTTTTCTCACTAGATCTCCCAATGTGCGTGCAGCCACTTGGCGTTTATCGTAGCTGGTGCTTGCCAAGCAGCCCAGCAACAAGCCAAACAATGTTGGCAGAATCTCACGCAATGTTCTCGGCGTATTTGTAACGACGATTTTCCAGACATGCAACGCCGATTGACGCACCATCAAGGAGACGTCACTTCGTCCCATATAAAGACCAGATAGGACTCGGTTGCGGCGTTCATCGCCCAAGAATCGAATAATGGCTGTATGCGATTGTTCCGTGCCGAAATTATCATCCTCGCTGGCAGTTTCGGTAGTCATCTTGCCAGACACACCCGATATGCGATACAATAAGTCGCCGAGCAGCTGGACGGAGCTGTATCTGATGCGCCAGTTCTCGTCAAATAGACCTTTCTCTAGCTCGGGCAGCAGAAGGGCAACAGCAGTCTCTGCATAGAGGTTCACAATTCGTTGTCCAGCTCTGAGGGCCGTGTCCCGGACATACTCACTTTCATCGGCCAATGCCTTGAGTATTGGATTAATTATTTGGCCAATATACGGCGTGAATTCCTCGGGAAATGCTCCTGGCATATAGATGAACATCATGATATACCCATCCTTGACATGTGGAGCGATATCGGTTCGTTCAGCCGTTGAAATGATTTCGGGCATTAGCTTATGCATCTTTTCCACACCCAGTCCTCCAACGACCTCAGAAAGACCCTGGGCTGCGCCACTGCGATCAACGCTACTCGATTCCGAAGTGAGGGTTTGCATCAGCCATGGCAGCAGGTCTTCGAACGAAGACTCACCCATTCCCTTTACCATTGCACCTAGCGCACGTGCCGACACAGCTCGGACTTCCGGAACGGGATCCAGCAGAGAGGACTTCAGGCCGGGAATTATACTGGGCAGATAAGGTGTCAAATCCTTTTGGTCTGTGAGCGAGTACATATTACCAATAATTTGGGCAGCCATTTTTCTTGTTTCTGTTGATCGATCCATGAATGCTCTTTGAACTACTGGCATTATCAGAGCCAACGATGGGGCATCAATAAAGTGAATGAATTTTGTTTTTAATAGACTTTGAAGACATGCTGACGTATTGTTAGAAGGATCTTCCAATGCTTTCAATAAAACCGGAACAATGGCCTGAATTTCAGGATTCTTTATAACAGATCCGATTACTTTGAGGGCATCAGCACCAGCTTCTTGTACTTTTGTGTGGGAATCTCCCAGAACTTCGATCAATTTTGGTACAATGCTTGGCAAACAGGAAGACAACTGTTTGGGAGCGCAAAATGCCATGGCACCCAGCAGTTCCACAGATGCGGTTTTTGTCCTCCACGAATCCTCATCGAGAGCTTGCAATAGAGAGGGAAGCACCAACTTAACTCCATGAGCAGACAGTTTGCCCATTACCACCTTAGCAGTATCATCGGCAGCTTGTCGCACGTATTGCGAGGAATCCCCAAAGCATTGCAACAAATGCGGCAAGACATGGACAATATATGGCTCGAACAAACGGCCAAGAGTAGTGCATAGTACTTCAAAGGCAAATAGAGCACCTTCACGACATCTGTAATTCTTCTTGTCTTGTATGTAGGACGTTAGCTTCGACATGATGTCCAGCTGCTTCAGCGATAGGATGCCAAGACCTTTCACGATGCCAGCAATGCCGTAGGCTGCACCTCTTCTCTCTCCATACTTATCGGATTTTGCCAATGATTGCAGTAGTTTTTTAGCCATTGCTGGAGCTTCATCTTTAACCGATGGCATCAGATGTGGCAAACAGTTTGAGACCGCTTCCTGCACTTGTTGCGATGGTGTAGACAGGGCAGTTATTAATCGCTTGACAATGGGATCAATTCGCTTATCATTCTTTTCCAAATGCCTTGCCAGCGAACCCATCAGAATAACGACTGCCTGACGAATATTATCAAAACTTTGTGACTTGGGTGCCTTATCGAGAAACTCTTCAAAGACGGGCAGCAAGCTGACAATTGTCTCTTTGCCATGCAAGTCAACTATTTTCAGTGCAGCCGCTAACATTTCTTTATGGACAATTTCCTCGCGGTCACCGAGACCCTGGGATACCATAAATTGCATTAAATAATTTATGTCTTCAATGGATAAAAACTGTGCAATCTGAGAAATTGCAATAGCGACACCTCTTCGTGGCCTCCACTGATCGGAAGCTGGTTCGATTTCACGATCAAACTTATCGAGTTTTGGCGGAATAAAGGTAAGCTTTTCATTATAAATTGCCAGCATTTTCATTAGTCCAGATTTAATTAGGCTGTTGTCATTTATTATCAATGGTATTAAGGACTCCGCGGAGGCTTTTTGTATGCATAGTTCTTCATGTGTAATATCACGAATAATATCGTTAAACTCGGGATATGGATATTTAGATGAGTCCCAAACATCAACAGCAAGTCTTCTGATATCGAATGAGGTATCAAACTTAACTATCCATAATCTCGCGATAGTTTGTTTTTCCAAGTGCGCATCAGTTTTTGCACATTCAATTAATGGTTTAATCATAATTTGAATTGCACGCAATGATACATCCCTTGTCGAGTCGATATTGCTTTCCAAAGCTTTTAAAAATAGTTCAATTATACGTTTATCTGGAGTGGCATTTAATTTACCGCCAGATGAAACTTTTGCAACTTCCAAGAGAGCGTTTACAGCTTGTGGTTGAATTGTCGGTGTCGTATTTTTGATTAAATACAGAAGTATTTGAAACATGCCCAGCCTTGGCAGATACTTTGGATGATTACTGTCAGCGTTTTCAATTTGTTGGGGTTTCACGTGGATCTCCATAAGCTTTATAATTGTCAATATAATTTCCTCATTTGCATTATCATTTAAGCAAGTAATTGCACGTTTTAGGAATTCAAAAGCATATGAAAAAGATTGTGAATCCAATATGTTCGACTGGATAACTACATGCTTATTAATATTACTGATAATATCGATGATACTATCATTGATGTTGTTGGCATTCCACTCTTCTTTTAATGGGCAAGATGGACTTTGAAGTCTTAGCGTTGCAATCGAAATTGAGCGACCCAAATCTGAATGATTCTTAAAACACATTTTATTCAAGAAATAGTATAGATCGGTCAATGGCTCAGCGCTGAGAGGGCTGTGTGTCGCTCGTAGAATATCATCTAATAACGTATGAAAATGTAACGCAAGATATTTTTCGTTACCCAAACAAGAAGCTTTGAACAAACTAATGACACACATTAATTTCTCATGCATTTCTTTAATGCGTGATTTTATGCGCAATTCTTTCTCTGTTTGGTTTTTGATTAATTCTTGTTGTTTCTGCGTTAATTTCACCGTTTTCGATTTGCCTTCTTTTTGACGTTTCTCGTCAATTTCACGACGGAGTTGTATTTCCTCCAACTGTTCCTTATAACTGTAGACTTTATTTTCTCGCTTAACACCAATCGTTTTATATTGGGCGTCTACATGTGGAATTACACTTTTATCGTACAACTCGCCATCAGGGGTCATAAATATCAAAAACTCTTCATTACTAATGTCAAAATTGCTATCATCATTTAGATATGTTTTTATTCGCATTATAATGGGAGGCACTATTATTTGTGGATTTATTCGCACTAGTGAAGCTATAATATTTTCATAAGCTCGGCTAATTTTGAAATTATCTACATAGGTCTCAATAATTTCGGCTTTGTTTAATGCAATAAAATGTTCTGGATTTAAGTGGAAATTTTTCTCGATGGTGTTTTCCCAAAAATATGGATTAGTGGATGATACAGCTGGACAATTTGCAATATCTAAAAGTAGAGTTGTCAACTCCAGGGAGTCTTCGTGCGAAACATTCTCTATGCCACAAATAACTTCTAATGCTTCCACAAAGGCTTGATTTGAAGTACCATTCTGATCTATGCAAGTGTCGATTTCATTTTGATGTTTTGCTGTATTTATAAAATGGCTATACTCTTTGAGAGAAAGCTTAACAAAATCTACACCATCTGCACTTTTTGTGATCTCTTGAACTTGTCCCTTTGTGTAATTTCGTACTTTCAGTGAGCTGCTGCATAAATTATTGAGCAGGGCTCGATGCAACTGATCGACAGGACCCTTGATTTGATCTATATACGATTTTAATAATATTTTCGCCATGAACGAAATATGGCATAAGGTCTCCGGTGCAGTTGTTGCTATAAATTTTTCATTAAAGAAATGCTGCTTACTCATGTCAAATATGGAGCTCCAGAAGTATGAGAACGATTCGGATGGTTCATCTAATATTAACAAAATACAGGCAATACACGCTGCCTCTGACAAATAAGCGGGCTGCGGAAAATGCTGTAGTGCTTTTGAATACAACGCATATAAAGTTGGTACTATATTGCTGGTATCCTTGACTTTGGCATTTTGTATAGATGACAGTAACCATTCCAGGTAACTTTGGCGAATAACTTGAGTTGTGTTCTTTTGTTCAATGCCAATTTTGAAAATGTTTATAATCACAGTGGGTAGCTCATTCCTAAATTTTCCGCACCACAAACCAAACATCTCTAGTGTACAGCATATCACCTTTTCCTGTGATTCAGTATCAAGCGCTTTCCAGAATAAATCCACAGCTCTGTTTAAAATGTCGTCTGAATTATCAGCAGTGACATTATTAAAGCTTAAATAACCAGCTCCCTGAAATCAGATAGAAATTAATATTAAATACCAGAATATAAAATTAAACATTTCATCGTATATTAATAAATGGGGTAGGATACAATTTAAACATCCTATCCTATTTAACACCATCCTTAATGCGAATAATATATTGATTTTGCATTTATATTATAATTTTAAAATAAGGACAGTTTTCTAAAAAAGAAAGTACTAAATTCCAAACTTTTTAACTGTAATCCAGTTAGTCTAAGCGATGAAATTATAAAAATCTACAATATATAATACCATGAGACAAGCTACAAAGTTCTGGTAATGAATGATAAGCCGAGAAATATACAGTTTTGTATGTTGAGACAATGATGTCGGGTTTAACACAATCGCGAAAAAAAATAATGTTAAATCGAGTGTCAGCTAGCATACACAAATACAAGGTTGCTATCGCAGCCAAGTCAAGTGATATAATAATCGGCGTTTGCTGCTCGACACGCGACCGCTGCTAAGATTTGCCTGGTTAATGATTGGTAATTTAGAACATGAAACTTAAAGTGAATTTTAACAATATGTGTAAACTACATATTTAAGTGAATATTATATACGCTCGCTAAACATTTAATATGATACTTTTAAAATTGTTATTAACCAGCTGAGATTACGAAGCAAATAAGCAATTTATAAATTATTGCGTTCATAAAATAACGGAAGAACTTGAAACTTTAAATTACCTGTAACAGATTGATTCTATATTCCACAACATTTATTTTTCCATCAGATCCATTCAAAATAGAGAAAATAAGTTCCAACAATTTTTTTATTACGTTGACATCGGAGCACTTCTGCGATAAATTCTTTAAGGACTCCAAGGATTCACGTCGAGCAAGTTCTCCATCGCTGTACAGCTTTTTGATTAAAACAGTTCCGATTTGGGAAGCGTAAGGACTGCAATCAATATTGACAAGATCAAAAATTATTCCAACGCTTTCTAGTGTATTTTCAGGACTCCTTAATATTGACTTTTGTAAATCATTATAGATGTACGAATTAAATTCAGAATCATCAAGTGTTGATAATAATGATTGACAAGCAGTTATGAAAGCTTTTTCGGGCTTTGATTTGCACAGTATCATACTTTTTACGAAGTATTCAACAGCTTTAATTTTATAGATTTTCAGTATGTTCAACTGATTGTGTTCTGCCTCGAATCGTATCATCATCATTATCATTATTGTAACGTTTGAAGTTGCATCCATTTCAAATAGCGCTATCATCGTTTCATCAAAAATATTATTATTCTCCCATAAATCATATATTATTTTTGTAGCTGCTTCCGTAACACGTGCATTTTGGGCTAGTAAAGTTGTTTGGTATAGCATCGACTGATATTCAAGCATTCGTAACTTTTCAGTTTTATAAATATTTGAGCCTCGGTCGGTATTCTTCAATAGTAGACAAATCCATCCTAAGGCAACAACAGCCGATCTGCCTGACTTATGAGCAGCTGTCAATGGTAATTCTTTCAGCAGAAGTGTTTTAATGACAGACAACATATGTTCAACAGTTAAATCATGATGAAATGTTGTAAGGTCACAAATTAACTTGCGAACTAGTAGCTGAGATGGGGGATCCTTGTACTTTGTCAGCGTCGTCCCTATGACTTTACATATACCTCGAATGATGGCTGAATTTACACCTGAAATTAGAAACCAGAATTCAGTGATATTGTGATAAGTTTTAATAATATAATTGTCTAATTCTGCATGTAGCATAAATAAAAACTTATCAAGATTTTCAGAAAAATAAATTCAAATATGGGGGATTTCTTTGCAAGACTACATCGCCTTAATTATTGATGTTGATCAAGAACATTAAAACTTTATGATTTAAAATTTATAAAAATGAATTATGTTGCTGTCATACAAATTTTTATGTTTAAAATACTATTTATGGGTAAAAAAGGATGGAATGACTTTGTAGCAAGCATCTCCGGATCCCATTAATATATATTTTCTTGATTAAAATCAGTCGATCTACCCAACAGTCGATTTATGAACACGCCGATACTCTCTCAAATACTATAAAAGCTATTCTCCAAATTTGGAATATAAGTTATCGTATGGCGGAACAAGTTAGTTTAACTCTATAACTTCATTTCAGCAGCACAGTCAACAGTACCAAGTGGTTTGCCATTAAGAAAATCATTATTTAAAAAAGGCAATCGGATTTAAGGACAATTATTGACTAAGCATTTAATAAATCATCAGCTTAAAAACTTCCAAGATGTAAACAGTACCCTTATTTTAACATTTTCCTTTCGGACTTCAAGCAATTGCAAAGAGGGTGTCCTACTCCTATAGGACACCTTATTATCACAGAAAATTTAAGAATTACCAATTTCCAGGTATGCAACTTAAGTTTAGTTCAGGTTAATGAATTACACAGATTTTGGCATTTAAGTTTTTAGGGAAGTTCAGCTGAAATATATTTTAAGTTGAAAGATAAGTTATTGGATTAAAAAATTATTTCTTTTTCAAGATAACTGAACAAAATCACTAGTTATTAGTGCTAATGTTCCAACTTTTTTGGGCAAAATCATTAATATCGGAGTACCGTCCGAACAATCGGTGGTTGCAATATATAAATCATTATACACAGATGTGAGCTAAGATTATATGGGCTCAAGGTTATGTTATCTTCAGCGATCTTTGAAGCCGTTGCTTTTTGCATTTTTTTGTTAAAACTTCGAGCACCACATGCAGATATGTATGTACGTACATGCAGATGTATATCAGCTGCACACTACTTACCGGGATTGTCCAGTACCGCACTGACATTCTGAAAGAGTGACAGGCGCTCCTCCACAGACACGTTGAGAACTCTGTTGGGCAAATCCCGGAGTGCATTCGATAGCTGCAACGATTATTGTTAGAATTAATTTATATATTCAATATTTTCCTATTATTACCTTAGGATTATCCATTTTTTCTTAAACGCAAACGTGTGGACTAAATTGGTGATGATACATAATCAGTTCAATTATCGAAATCTATCGTTGATAAACTAAAATTCATCGACACAAATTTTCTTGCCGGTACGGAACGAAACCTTCACAGTAATGCTACAATATCATTTCATTTAAAAAAATTACATAAATAAAAGAGATTGGAACATTTAAAAAAAATTTAATGTAGGCTCAGCTGTTACACTTTTTAAAGTATGAGTCTTTGTGTTTGAATCACAGAGCACGAATATCTTTTAACTTGAGAAAATACCAATCATTTTAAAGTATTCAAAAGCGATTTTTACAATAATTTTGATGTAGGAAATTTTAATTAATGCATTACGGAAAAAATGTTACTTAAAATGTAAAGTTAAAATTAAAAATTTCTTCTAATGCACTGCCTGGATTTCTGTTATCTTCCACATCAACAAAGAGGCTCTACAAAACAGTGAAAACCATTTTTTAATACATTTTTCGTGCAATAATTTTGTAAACTGCATATTCTCGCATAATTAACACAATTGCATTACGCTTAATGCTGTTCAGTGTAATGAAGCCATTAATCACTTAGTCAATGAAACATACACCAAGAGTATCTGCAGAATGAGCAAATCTGCAAAACATTAATAAAAAGTCGATTTTTGTTCAGCAATTATTTGCTTTTAAAATTGGTTTTTTATTTATAGTTAGGAAAAGTACATACATTAATTAAAAAATTAATCTAGTACCGTATGCACATACAAATTATTAAAATGCTAAATTGGCAGCACTGATTGGAACTACAGGGAACAAGAGGAAAGAAACGATAAAACGAATTGTGAACTAAGCTCTTGGTTCGATTTAACGTGACAGTCGACAAGGTCTTTCGATAATACAAATTGTTATAACAAGTAACAATTTAATTGTAAATATTATAAAGCGAAATTAATGAGATGACTTTTTCCGAAGATCTAGTGGGAGTGAAGTTGGACCGATGTGTCTCTGACACAATTATTAAAGGAAGTGAGTATTTGCGGTTATATAATCAAAAAGATATGTGTGCATGGATGAACATAAATACATACATATTGTTAATTTAGCGGCTTTTCCCACCATCAGGAATGAAACGTTTTCTTGGGCACCTTAATGCTTAGATAACCTTACAGATTAGTGTCTCCTAATTAGATTCCTATGGCAGACAAATGATATACCTCTTCGATTCTGATATTCAGCCAAATTGAGCGTTAAAGCAGACAGAAAATTATTAATATGATCAATAAGATATGTTCATGCTGTGTCGGAGATGTCACGTTTCATGTTTGTTTTGGCTTGAAATATAATCAAGTGGCCAGCTCTTCAGCATTTCAAAACAGGCAGAACAAATGTCAGAGGCACTAGATGTCTTCGGAACAGATGGTTAAAAACGACTTTTAAGTTGGGTGGTCGAAATATGATTAGACCTACATGCAGATTTAGATCGTTACCACTCTTGAAACAGAAAACATGTTAATAAAAATTGCCTAAAACTTACAAAACTGTATTATTATTTCCAATTCCAGAGCAAATTTTAAATAATTGAAATTTCAGGCTTACCTTAAATTTAAATTCTTAAATTAGAAAAGAAATAAAATAAACCTTTACGTAGAGACTTGGAGAGTAAAATTCTATAAAAAGAGAGTATTATCAATGAAATAACAAATTTAATTTCAAATTATTTAATTGAATGTTTTTTCAATAGGTTATGAAAGTCTTTTCGATGTGATTTCGTTTTTTAAATACTAAAATGAAAACTTTTCTATTGCAGGTGGTGGACTTCTGATTGGATCGGTGATGTCGTTATTATTTTTTAAAAGACGAGTGTGGCCTGTATGGCTAGGCTCTGGGTTTGGCGTTGGAGTTGCCTATAGTACTTGTGAAAAGGACTTAAAGTCATCCAAATAAATGTTGCATATGTAGTATATATGGAAATAAAACGAGAATTTGTGGGCTACTAATACTTTTCGTTATTAAGTAATAATTTTTATGCTTTGATACCGCAGGTATCAGAATATTGGTTTCGAGACTTGGAGATAGAAACTTGAAGCTTGGAACATATACTGGTCTGTGCTCGCGTCAGACAAAATTTAGATATGGAATGCTACGTGCACTTCTCAAATCGCTATAGCCACATATCGGCAACAAATTTAAGGCTACATATAGAAAGTTTAGTTGATATGTTGTCGGCGACGTCATTAAAAGAACGGCAAATGCCACGCCTATATTATTCGCAGCTTTTGAGCGAGAGCCGTCAAATTTTGGTAGGTATATTACTGTTAATCGATAAGTCCCCATATCACCACATATTGTGATAGGATCACCAAACTTGGAAGGTAAGTTGCTTGTAACAGGAATATACCTTTTGAGATAACGCCCTTCTATCTTCGTGTAAAAGTCTGTCCAATCTTTTTCTCTTAGCTGGTGTGACGCTGTAAGAATCAGCTATTTTTAGAAATCCCAGATGATCACTTAATTAACAAAACACCACATGGAGTCACCTTACAAACGGCTGCATTAGATTAGATCAGTAACATATGTTTTAGGCTTAAGTTTTTCTATATAATAAAGGATTGCTCGTCAGAGCACACAAGTTCGATTCTAAACGTCGTCTCATCGTTTTGACAACACTCTATACGTGTTTCAAATAGCTCGTCTATATTCTATATTCTGCAAGACTAGACTAGTACAGAGACCAGTTTAGGTCATCGCCACCAAATTGTGGTGTTCAGCATGGGGGCTTATTTGTAGGCCTAATAGTGCGACAGAATACCCTTAAGGTACTTTCGCACGCGAAATGTTTTAAAGAGTCGGGGCACATCGTGTGATGTTCCGACATGATTCGATCAAGTTTACTTTTAAAAATATTCTAGTTCGCCCTCTTTATAAAGTGGACCGGTTTTGGGGGATTAGAGAAAGATTAAACTGAATATTCAGAGGACTGCTCGTTCAAGACTTGTAACTGATTGTTAATGGTATGTTAAACGAAGGTCAGGTCTATGGCGTCTACGATTTTTAATAATAAAGTGGGATCATTTCACATGTTACAGATCAGAAGATTATTATTAAAGAAGAATGAATGTCAGAGGATGTCAGAGTCAGAGATCACGGACAACCCATACCTACACTAAACCACATTTTTACTTGCATGAAGAGGTCAACGTCCGATCACAACTCTCGCATAGGCACGCCCTTGCGCACTAGAAAAGTGGCGTCCGTTTGATGATCTAATTAGAAGAGGCATATGCGCACTAAGAGGTAACCGTTATTTTTGTTGGCTAGATTAAAAAAATTCAAGAACGCAAGCAAAACAGGAGGTAGCGGCCAGAGTAGTGACCGGATGCGGAGAGGAAATGGAGTCGCGCGCGTTTACCCGGTGTCGGCCGTTACTCTGCGACTTTTCGATCTACTGTGCAACTTTTGAGCCTATAGCTCTTCCATCAATCCTCGCTTCCTGCACACATGGCAGAATTATTGTTGGGTTCAGGGCATGAATGTCATTGAAATTAATAACATGCATCCCTAGGATGCTGCAGGTTTTTTCTGCATACGGTTTAGTTGAGAACTTCTCCTCACCTTCAAAAACCTACACTGATTGCTACTACTATACGTACCCAATTTCTACATATCGATATTACTTAAATCGTGTATGATTATAGCCGCCCAAAAGACATTTGGCCTGTTGGAGTCCTGGTGTCTCTTCCCAGTTTTATTCGTTCCTTAGCTGCAGCCGTATTGTGTTCTTTCCTATGCCACAAAACGGTTCTGCCCTGTTAGGGGTCTCTCTGCCCCATTCGCGCCTGCTTATTCGCCGCTTCGATCCCTGCTATTTCTCGATTTTTTAGGGTAAGCCCGTTCTGAGTTCATGGATTACTTTTGAAGTTATTTTCATTCCATTTATGTCATTTATTGCCGCTACACTATCGGATAAAATTGCTATTCCGCATTCCGATAGTTAGGTTTCAAATTAATCTCCCTATGGCACACAACTCAGTTTGAAATATGCTCGTGTAGGATATCCGAGGACCCACTACTCCCAGGCATGTTCCCTGATTGGTAATTATCCATCGGTATACCATTTTATGGTGTGCGGTTTAATAGGATGGATTTCATATAGTTTCGTCCATTCCTTTTTGCTGCTGGTTTGAACTTTCGCTCAAATATATATTCGAGTGCCACTTGAGTTGTAATAGGAGGGAAAGTTCATCTGACAGAAGTTGGGCGTCTCTATGGTTTAAGATGTGTTTGCTTTTAACTACTTCTACTAACATCCTTAAAAGCATGGCTTTCTGTTGGAGCCTTACTCGGATGTATTTTACCTCTAATAAGCTTTCTAAAAGCCGTATTTTCTTCATCCTCTAAAACCTATACCTAGTAAAGGGAACGACTACCATTTTATTAGTGTTTATTTTGAGTCCAACCTCCATAAACCAGTCGTTCTTTAACTTTAACCCTAACTGGACTAGGACTTTATAGCGTTTTCCGTATAATATTCCGTATGTACCAATTGCTTATTTTAATCTCTTGACTGTGACTGCCGACTTGGCGCATGTTCAGTCCAGTCGTTATTTTGAAGGTGTTTTCTTGGAAAATGTGTTTTAGTTAGATTTTAGTATCCGGCGCTCACTTAGCCAACGCTCTATAGACCCTAGCACCTTCGCTAGTGCTTACAATGCTTTCACAGAAACTCCTGTAATTCGTCCGATTGGCCTGCCTAATCTCCTTGTTTTAGAAGGTCAGACTTTCACGGCACCGTTCCTACTCTCTGTTTCTGATGTTTTACCAGATGTTTCAATGCGTAGGTTGAGCTCTAAACCTCAGTTTGGCTTCCTGGAGTTGCAATTTGAAACACTACTTACGTATTTAGTTGTATGAATGACTTTGTGGTCCAACATAGATTCCACTGACAAGGCGTGCCAGTCTCTCAAGGGAGGCATTAGGGCCTGAGTAATTAGGGTGATGTCTAAGACCTCTTTCCTGATTCTATTTACAAATGGCGGGTTGCATCCAACATTGACAAGTTTTAAGTTATATTTAGATATAAAATCTGTGAGGTACTCATTTATGTCACTGCTGCCCCATATCGTGTGCTGAGCATTGGCTTCGCAACCGATTTCTTCTCTTTTCTGCAGTACTCCACCAGTTCCTCTACTTCTGGTGGTGAGACGGATCCGTCTCCTGCGAAGTATGCAGACCGAATTACCAATGGCTTGTACCAATTTTGGAAAACAATCTCTTGTAAGGAATTCTGAAAGGATAGATCAGTTAATACTACTTCTCACCATAATATGCATGCTCTGGGTTCTGGACACCTCCGATCCTAGATTATTTTTTAATCAGCCGTGTACAGACTTTTCACGCATTCATGCACCTTTGGCTCCTGTACGAGGGAACACCCAAGGTGCTGTTTGGTGAATATCCTAGCTAAGACGTCAGAGGCGGCCTTAGCGTGATGGTTGTTCACCTGGGCCAGCCCGGTGTTGATGACCTTAGTCATCTACTGGTTGGCATACCCCATTTTACCCGACAATTGTGGCCTAGTGTTGCCACCGTCACTGTTATTCGTTAAAGTAACGCCGGCCTCAGCCGTGCCTCTTTGCAGCTCCAGCTCCTGTGATTGGGACATTGTGCCGCGTTCCATCTATCCCGATAAATAGGAGGGCTCCTCCACCTTCGTTTCTCCTATATATTACTTCCCACGTATCTATCTCAATTCCGTTCTAGTTCCTCAATAAAATCAGCAGAGATTCCGTCGTCATATTCACGCTTATTGGACAGAATAAGGTAATACAGTGGGGCGGTTGTATTTTGTATCCCACTATTCAATCGAGGGGTACGCCCTTCCATATTTGTAGCCTCGACTTGACGGTTTTTAGACAATCGGCTGAGCTCTCATCAGTGCATTCAACGACCAGAAATCCGAAGTTGAATGCCCGCAGATGGGACCAGTTTGTCCCATCCAGACGTTATGAGTTCGCCGATGATGGCCTTTTCCAAAATAGAGAGCCTTTATGGCCGCTGCACCCAGGGCTGCTGTTGCTCTTTCAATCCTTGCAGCCACTGGACCGCAAGCTCTTGGCCCACGGGTACACTCTCTTAGGAGTGGCCACCACTGATGCTGCTGCTGCTGGATCCCTCTGCTCTTTTGCGTTCTTTAGGGCTTCTTCTGGAGTGAGTCCTTGCTGGAGGTGTCTTAAATACCACTTGACCCTGGAACCGCAGAGGATGCGACGGATTGGCATATCTATCCCAAGAGGCTGTCCCATTAGTGATAGGAACTGCTCCCTCTTTTTTGGCATTTGCTTCGTTACCGGGCGTGATGGCCGGGATAATCCGACCCCCACATTCTCGCGCTTCGAAGCTGCTGTGCCTGCTGAATTCTTCTATATGGTACTGGAGTAGCTCGTTGTGGAGGATAGTCTACCACACTAGATGATTTCCCCCCGTATAGGGCTTGGTCCTCAAAATGTCTTGCGACATACTCGGCAGGGAGATCCTTCGGACTTTTTAGCTTATTTGGACTTTTCATTTAGCCGCTCGTGCTGCGGACAAGAAATAGCCAGTGAAAGACTTCAACTTTCGTTCATCAACGTTCGCCCCGCTTCTGTTCGTTATTTTGCTGCGCATGATGTAGATCGGCACATAGCCTTGGCATCGTAATAAGTGTTTCCGGGATTGTTTTAATTGTCTATACGCCTTTTTTCTTTGCAGCTATTGCGTAAGATCACAGTAGCGGCGTTACTCATGAAACACTATCCCGGAGCCTCGACTGCTGGGTCCCGTTTGTCCATCGTCAGTGGTAGTTCATACCACCAGTTTTAGATCTCGATCGCCGACGACTACCGTCAAAACTTTGGACTGAGCAAAATGTTTGCGTTATCAAGCGAGGTCGGCTTCATGCACATAGCGCTGGTAATAGCATATTTTTGCGAGGATTTGTTATTCGCTAAAGCACTGGCGACTGTATTAATCCTCCGCGTGGGGCCTTGGTAACTACGGTCTCTAAGTTGTCATCGCACCCTATTAAGCAGAATCGCCTTTCCCGAATCGCCTTTCCGAATTTTCACAAGCTATCTGGGGCGGACTGGTTATTTCACTAACCACAGCAGGCAAATCTGCTGGCGTAACGGACGATGCCCATTGGCAGCGCACGCTGTTGATCCTTCACCCCACAAGACCTGGCTTGCTGGTTATTGTGTGGGTATTCGGAATTCGTCTGACTTTTGGCTCTCTCGCTTTTGGCATCGCTTATCCAAGAATGTCTTGAATTCTTGAGCTGAGAGTATTTGGTTCATCGGTGCAGCCTGTTCCCAACAAGTCAAATGCACAAAATAATCTAAACTCCAAATGATATTTTTCTTCTTTATATAATTCCTTATTTTGCTCGATATTATTTTTGTTCAATAAATATAATTAGTACATACAAAAGTCATAATGTAAAAAATAACAGAATTTTATTTGCATTCAATTCCAATATATAAATATTTGAAGCAATTTAAAGTTTCTTTGATGCTGCTGTCAACACTGGTGATATGGTCCTCTCACAGATGGTCGAAGATGTGATGGACTCTCGGAAAAGAATCTGCGTTTTTATTCCTATATTATTATAACAATAGGTAAGTTGTGAAAAGGTTCAATGCAGAGTTTGGCATACAATCCATATATCTGTTTGTTAATCTCGGTTTGCATCTTGTGATTCTTGGGATAGTATCACTGTTGACGACCGTCGCTCATAGACTATGTTCCCCTTATGCTGTCAAAAACCGAAAATTCTGCTGCAAAGGTTCTTCAATTTCTGTGTCTGAATGAACTGGTGGTCCGATTTGCGTGTATGTCAATGCTACATTCAATCTCGCAACCTGATGTTTACTTTCACATTCGTTGCGATGCTTCCCATCAAGCCTTCACACTCCAACACTGTGCCATGCCAGACAGCAGATCCTACTTGAGAACGAAATAATCGATAACTTCAGGAAGTAACTACGTAAGTACGACGGGGCTGGTTTAGATCACGGATCGACTTCAGCTCGTTCACGATCCGCTTTCCTCCATTGCAATGTATCCGGCTTGGCCAAGGTTTGCGCATTGTGTGGATATAAAGCTATATTAGCCTTTGTGGTAGTTCCATGTATTTAGATGTTGCCATGCATTGCTGTCGAGAATCGAGTTCTTTGAACGCTTTGAAGGAATATATATATATAAATATATTTTATTAAGTTACTGAATTGATATGGCCAAGCCTATGCTCACAAATTTAATGTTGTATATCTTCCTTAATTCTCTCTGCGCCTAGTATCGCAGAAAACGAATAACTGCTTGCCTCTCTATCGTGTACAATAAATAATAATAAATAATAAAATGAATGGCTCGCTAACAGCCTGGAGTCTTTGAGTAACTTAGTAATTCAAATTCAAAGAATAGTCCCCGGCTGGAAAATACCCATGGAATCTCTGGACAAAAGATACTTTTTGCATCCGGTTCTAGTCTACCATTTAAGTGTCATTCCTTCTAATAGTTGGGGCATAGCCCTAGGAATCAAATTGACGTGAAGTCCGTAAGTAAGCTGACCATTTTTTTAGTACCGTAAAAGCGAATACTCTATTCTTGGACTTACTGCAATACCCTTGGACTTACAGCCGACGCTACTCTTTTCGCAAAACTTTTGTTTGTCGCTGCTGTTACTCTTGTCTGGTGATTAGCGACCAACAGTCTACCGTATTTACACACCCAATTTCCCAAATTGTCAGTGAATAGCATACGTTCTACTTAGCATATTACTTCATATAATAATTATAAATAAACCTGTTATTTGAATTACTGCAACCACCAAAATTGGGCGGTATTTGAAATTAACCCTTCGCCTCTCGATATTTTAGATAAGTTGAATGCGGTCGATCTGAGGATTCGAATAACGAATTTATATTTGCTTGGACTGCGATACTAAAAAAACAGTGTATCATTAAAATGGTTTGTATAACAAAACGGCACTTAGTTATACTGTTCACTCGATGTCCGCGGTGTCACCGATATTCTTTCGTATGCATCTGAATTTACGCCAGTTACGCCCAGGGTTACATCCCATACTACAGGGATTTTGCGCAAATTTATCTGTCGTAGAAAAGGGCTAGCGGTCGCCTTGATTTCTCTAGGATTGTTCTAGTACTCTTTTACATAAACATATACATATACATACACATACATATACATCTACATATACATATACCTATGCATATACATATACAAATATAAAGTACATATACATATACATATACTTATATATATATTCAATTACATTAACATTTACATATACATTTACATATACATTTACATTTACCTTTAAATTTACATATGCATACACATACATTTTTGTTTTTACTATTGTTTATATTTTTAATTTTATTTTATTTTAAAGTGTATGTATTAATATAAAGCATGCCAACTCGTATTATGTTTCGTATTAATTTTTTGGTTGTCCGTTACTAATCAGCGATTAATTTAATCGTGGATTCAACCTGAATTGAGTGCACGTGGCTTGGGCCACGTGCGTAAAGTTGAGGGTAAGTATATGTATTTAGCGAGGACGTTGCTAACGATTTTGATTTTGATTTTTCTGCTGCCATTGTTGCATGCCCAATCATTTTACTTAACGACACTAGCAGACGTTGAGCAGAAATTGTCCATCCCCTAAGGTAATGTGTGAAAAATATTTGTTTAATAATTTGATTCACCGTTCAGATCAAGAACAAAGGGGAACCAGGAAACACACGTGCACGTAAGGCAACATTTCACCAAAGGTGAGACGACTTAAATTCTAATCGCTGTTTGTTGTCCAAAATAAACACACACAAAGGGGATAATAGTGAAATCTCTTTCAACCTAATTCTAGCACAATTCCAATTCTCAGCTGACTTTGACGTCTATTGGATATTATTTTTGTTATGGCTAAAAATTCGCAAATTATAACAAACAAAATTATTATAATTTGCAATGTAGATAGTAAAATATATCTCCGACCACATTAAGTATAAACTTCTGATCCTTCTGAACATTAAGACTATAAGGGTGGATTGCTAAATTTAAAAAATTAGATTTTTGTTTACAAAGAGACACTAGAGACACTTTTGCCGACAGCTCTGAAAGATACCAAAATACCAATGAAAATAGACAAATATTATAAAATCTAATCCCTGATTTTTGAGATTATTTTAAAAACTATAAATAATTTAATTTTTAGAAAATTGTTCTACTACATCCTTTTTAAAAATCAATAAAAATAAATTTTTTCGATTTAAAAAATTAAATTATTATATATATATTATTATTATTAAAGTTTAATATAAAATCATAGTTGAATTTGTAGTCGCTTGATTTGTGTGACTCTGATCTATAAATTTTGGGAACTGTCGTGTCATTCAATATTATAGCTTAATGAATTGCAAACATCGTCTTATAAAAATGGCCTACGATTAAAAATAGATTTTTGATTTTAGAAATAATAATAATAGTCCGCAAATAGTAATAAAATGTATTAAATATTGCTGCAGGATTTCAGCACTAATAAAGACATATATTTCTCTGATTTATATCTGCAAGCGAGAAGGTTCCGAGCCGGATGTCGTGGAATGAAGACGGGAGTGAAGCTGTTGTGCTTTGGGTCTAAAGCATAATCCTGATGCACTGATTACAGCTGATATTAAGTATGATGCGAAGTATCTGTCAAACTGAATGCGTTGGATTTTATAGTATACGTGGGTTGTTTAATTTTTTTCAATTATATCCTACGTGTCGGTTTCATTATGGAATTCTGCCCCGATTCATGTTAAGCTGTTCTTCAGATTGTTCGAGAAGGCTTCAGTCCTAGGAGATGCGGTTTTTTAAGCTATCTGTATAAAAATTTAAAGCTAAGCCGCAGTGGCATCTTCTTTCCGATGACTTGAACCTTCTTTTCCCTATTGAATTTGATAGATTGAATATTTAATGGCCTTTATGTATTCCCATCTGTCGGAGAAGGAATATAGTTTCGGAGTAATTCGACGCATTCTTAATACTCAGATGAAATGCCACAAAATATCGTGTACAAATTCAGCAGTACAGATCCCAATATTCAGAAGGTTCCCAGTAAGTTATGGGTGAACGCAATAATGCACCAGATTCTTATCAGCGCAGTCACGACTGATATGTATTGATTTCACGGAAAAGGGTAAAAAAAAGAGATGCTAATTGGTGCAGAAAGGTTTCTGAAAACAATATTATGCTGATTTTGTTTGCTCTTTGCATGTTTGCAATCTTTAACTTAAATTATATGTAGATTTCTATATTTTTGCAGGTTTCGATAATGATGTAGCACAACAAATAAATTCGTTTCAATCATTAAAGTAACTATAAAAAATTTTAATGGTTTGCATTTTTAAACTGACAAAATATGCACGACAAATTCTATTTATTCTTTTTGCAGGGTGTTAGAATTATGGTGTATTATGGGGACGGTAGTTCTCTAAATTCAATAAATATGCGAGCCCAAGAGTATTAACTTACTGAGCAGTTGGATTCGTGTTCCCAAATTTACAAAATTGAAAATATAGGGAGTTGGATATTAAAATGTATATACATAATATTTTTATAAATATATATCTATTATAAAACGCAGTCACAAGATCACTTGTGAACAACAAAGTTTTTCATCTATCGACCGTTGGTTCCTGTGCCAGCTATATGAAACAGTTTTTATATGTATTTACTTCTACATATAATGTAAAACACAGATGTATACACAGAATTGTTTCGATGTCTCTGAGATCGACTCGATCGTACAGACAGGCAAACGAACATTGTTGATCGACAGACTGTTGATGCGAATATGCGAATATGGAGTTACAGGGCCTGCTTTTTTATTTTTAATGATTTTTAATGGGTATTGGATATAGAAATTATTCCCATCCAGTCGAACGGATGAATTGGAATTCAAGCACTCAGCACGACATGATTTTTCAGTCGAATGATTTTTTAAGTTGCGATCTTCGAACAAATTAAAATAAGCAGAAAGAGCAATCGAAATCATAAAAGCCACCCCTAAAAATAATAAAAGGCTCGAACTGTATAAATATATGTAATAATATAAATAATAGCAATTTAAGTATCTTTAACAATTCCTTTTCGGTATATGCCATAACTGAGACTGCAGTAGCCGACAGTTGAACGAACATGGGATACCCTGTACTCAGTACCTCTAACATATATTTTTAATTGCTTAAATCTGAAAACCATAAAACTAAGATTGTGTTTTTGATTTTGAGTGTGTGTGTGCAATAGTAGTAGTAGTAGAAATCGGTGAGCGGGTCTTTAATAAAAAATCGGTAAAGGATAATTATCTTAAATGATTCATCAATTAACAATTTCGTTAATTCAACGAAGAATTGCATTTTAAAAAATAAGACATACTCTTATAATAAACCAACTTAATTTAAATTTAAATTTAAATATTGGGATCAAATCATTAATATCGTGTTCGACTATGGTTCTTCGATGTGCTGAGAGAGATTCTGATGGATGTCGTTGTAATTTTATTTGTAATTTTTCAATACGAGTGCACATTTTGCTGTTCTCTTGTAAATAGTGTGGTTGATTTTTATTGCAATGATTTCCTGCTGCTTCAAATCAGTTTTTTGTCGCTTGACAAATGCGTAATTCCCTTTCATTTTATTTGAGACAATTACTGCAGCTCATGATTTTGTGGAGGCTTTGTGGCTTTCGTAAGCGACTTGAAGCTACATTTTTATCATGTTTTTAAATAGTCAGCCATTTATATTAAATAGTGTTAATCAACTTTTTGACGCCCATTATAAAAAGTACAGCTTTTGAAAAGAATAAACTGTCCTGCGATAGTTATACGTTAATTATTATGATTATTATACTAAAATATCAACAATAGTATAAATAATAAAATAAAACAAAAGAAACAAAATGTTCTTAGTAAACAAAAAAATTTTCTTAGATTAATAAAATGGGGTAGCTTAAAATGTGCCTCTGCGGTAGGCTTTTTTAACATAGGAGAGTTGGGGGAGTTACTTACTGTCATAAATCTCTATCTTTATTAATCGAGTTCTTTCGATCATTAGAGAATTTATCTTTCGGCCTTATGTTCTTATGTGATCTTATGTCATCAATAAAAAGCTCGATCTTAAGTTTAAAAAAAATATATTGCAATCTAAAATTATTCTCATATAAGAAAATGTAAGCATACTTTAGAGCGATGATTGTAATTATTATTCAGAATATAATGTCTGAGATCAAACCATTTTAAAGCAGATAGATAGACAGTGGAATATAGATATATTAGGGAATATATCTGCTTGACTTGGTCGGCGATATCTGCTTAAATCCATTTCATGCGTTATATATACAGATTTATTTACCTTATACCTCATGCGCGAATCGACATCCACAATTTCAAAATTATGGTACAGTATCATTTTAGTTTTATGTAAATTAAATGTTTTCTATTAAGTTGAATTTATAACTTAAGCTTTTTTCTAAACATAGTCCCTTCATGTTTTATTTTATATTTTATTTTAAATTATATAAAAATTTTTAACTAACAATGAATTAAATAAAGAATAATATATAAATATAAATGTAGCAAAGTCTAAAGCACAATCAAACCAAAAATTGTTATTATTAAAGAATTTAAAAAGAAATATAAAATCGATTAGAAAAATGAAGAAAAATCTTGAACAATTCAATTATAAACTTATTTTTCCGGGAACACACTATCATTTTGGGCTTGGTATCTTTACCAATTTATCCTAAATCACAATCCAGGCAACAAACCAATTTAAAAAGCATCAATTTTAAATTTATTGTATATTTAGTTATTTTATTTAATTACGTTTAACTCAATTTATTTATTTATATAATAAATTTATATTTTTATATTCATAAAATGTATACTTAAATATTGTATTTATTTTTTTTTAGTTTTTTATTTCTCTGTATATTATTATTAGTCTAATAAATTAATATATAATTACGCTGAGCCCTGCAGCAAGACTTGTTTTGTACGCTTTGCGTCGCTGTTTTTGGGGTTTGATTTAGTCAATGGATCGCTGATGTTGCTGCTGATATTTAACTGTGCGTTGCTGCAGGCTCTGCAAGTACGGTTGCATCTTGTCTGGGATCAAACTTATGTGGTTGGTTGTCCTGCGCAAATTGTACCCCTGTGGTTGTGAAAAGTGTTGACTCAGCGCACGTGTCGATGAGCAATGCGGGCGTTTTGATTGAATTGGTTTCGTCTGCTTACGGTTGGCAATAAATTCTGTAAGACTTTTATCAAAATTTTGATTACCGATTGGTTGTTGACTGTCAATGCAATCCACAAACAAAAAGTTCTAAAATGTATTTGTTTTTATAATTGTTTCATTATGCATAAAACGATTGTAGAATATTCAATCCAATTTATAAAGGCATCGAACAGATTTTGTTTCAATTTCAACCACCTCCGGTTTCCTAATATAAATACACATCGATTACGAATTTAAAAAAAAATGTATTTTTCCATTATTTTCAAAGTATATTGCGGTAATGCACACATATATCCTGCATATGAGGTGCAAAAATACTATTATCGATAAGTTGGCGTGAATTGTGAAGGTTTATTAGATCTAATCAGCTAATAAGAGCAATTTGAAAATGGCACTGTTCAGTATTTGCTTTGCATGGATCGAATTTATTTGTAGAAAATTTTGTAAGAATAATGAAGATTAATTGTTGACTATCTGTCTAAAAGTATACAAAGGGTATACGATCTTAGCTATGAAAAGTATGAGGAATGTTAATTAATAGATTACCTACAACTTTAATGTAGTTTAATTCTTTATTTTAATTTTTTAATCAAATATGTAGAATATACTTTATCAATGCGATGGAAATTTTTTTTTTTTTTTTAACTCATATATTTGTATGTACGTATGTAAATGTGAATGTATAAAACTAAGACATTTAAAAATTATTAAATTAAAAAAATTAAAGTACACACGAAAACTTATATTCCAAAGTTGACTCCTTCAGACAAGCAAAGGGACTTGATACGGTTCCGCTATTGGCGCTGATCAAAAATACATATAAACTTTATCGTGCCTTCAATAACCCTTTAACCATTTACAATGTGTTCAGGGCAAACAAATCCCTGGCTTGCGACAAATTCGTGCCAATAATAAAATTTTTTTTTATCTATTTATAGATTTTGAGCTCAAGTGTCTATAACTACATATATCTCATTGGTGCATCATCATGCTGCTCGCTTACATAATTATATACATTATATACGTACATTATATACGTATATGCATTAATTATATAGCATTTCAATCTGATTGATAAGATACAGAAAAAATATTTTGAAAATAAATAAATACATTTATTGTATGTGCTTTGGCACATATGAAAACCATTGCTAAAAATGTTTCCAAAAATAAAGTCATATTTGCAAGAAATTGTAATAAATTCTTGAACCCAAATTTTTTTCCAGAGCAGATATGCTAATCCCTCTCGGAAATATACAATTTATTCCCATCTAATAAATATTTATATATATCTGAATTATAATTTTCTAGTAGTACGAACAAATATAATGAAAATGTGTCTGCCGTCGCATAAATAGCTTTAGAAATACAGAATTGGCACAGAACTTTCTTTCAAAAGTTGCCATACTTTTCTCGCTTCTGTTTAGAAGTCGAAAATTAAATTAACTAAGTGTTAATAATAAAACTATTTTTGGACAGGACTTTTGTCATTGATGTATGCTTTGCAATATAAAATTTCATCAACACAGCATTATGTACATACTTTTACAAGCACTTTACTGATAGTATCACTTTCTCTTTTTGCACTAAAACTGTGAAAATTTCATATAATTCTAAAGGTAATTAAATTACCTTCCCCAAAATATATAAGTCTGTAAATGTATGTCTCGTAGGCATAAAAGCTTCAGCAAAATGAATACATTTATGAATTAATAGTGACTTGATTTGTTTGAATTAAATGTAAATTGATATTGAGTTTAAACAACCCAACACCACAATTAAGTTTGCTGATAAAGAAAAATTATACTTTGCAAAGTGCCTCGTGGCACTTGGAGCTTAGACTATGAGTTGATCATCAAAATGACTGACTGTAAAAAGTAGTACACAATTAAATAAAGTAAAGTAGTCACTTAAATGCACCTTCGACCGAATCATTTTTTTTCCATTGAAAACAATTAAGGCAACTTGAATCGAGATTGGCAGACCAGGCACGCAGCCCTTGCATACACTCATAGTTATTACCATATATAGTTATACAGACAGTGGTTGTTAATAGTTATGAAACTTTTTCAAAGTTTTGATAGCTAGAACTTTAATTATATAATAATTTTTTTTTTTTTATCTACAATCAGGCTTAACAAGAGATTTTCTTGACTTTGACTAGTATCGAAAGTTATAAAAAAAGTACAATTTAATATCTTAAGTCTTTTTTAGCAGTCTCTAAGATCGATTATAAGAACTAAAGGGAAGACACGATCTGAATGTAAATCTGGTGGGGGATATATAAAACCAGCTAATATGATATTTATAATAGCTAATTTGTATTGCTGTTTATATCATAATGTTAAGAAAGAATATAACAAAATCTTACAGACCGTCTGCCGGTCGGTACATACATATATATTTAATGTACTAATGAATGACAAAAAGGATATATATTTATAGCATTTATGGTAATGGGTGAATTTAATTTTGATCAATTAGAAAAGAGGAATGTTTTGTTCTTGAACTTTTTTGTTTTGATTTTACCATTGCTGTCAACGCTACGAATTATCTGTTTTCATTAATTAAACTTAGCGTAGCGTAGCTTGGCTTGGTAAATCTCTATGTAAATATAATACTGGGTATACACGAATATGTGTGTGCCCCAAAATGTTTTACTTAACAATCGGAGCAGCCTCGCACAATGGGCGGTATTCTGCCGTACACAGGGGTGGAGCATAAGTGAAGCATCCGTTTGAGACCTGTGATTGGTCAATTTCGAGCTACGCCCCCTCACGACTTGCAACGTTGCAGGCAAATATGAGGGTATGAAATAGAAACATCGGGCATGAGCACACAATATACAGTAGTGTTCGAGTCCTACCTAATTTAATGTATACCAACAGGAGGAAAATATAATATATATAAATACATATATATACATAAGTACATGTGTATGTAAGCCTAAAAATCATTCCAAACCAATTTTGTATTTATTTAAATTCACTGAGGAGGAGACCAATGCATAATTCTAGCCCTTATTATTTCTAGACTATTTATTATGCAACATTTAGCTAGTGTTTAACATGTTAATTCAAATCGTTTTATTTAATGTGCATGCATATTGTAAAATAATCGCTTAAAAGCCAATTACTTATATTTAAGAGCATACAACTTTATTTTAAATCCAATTTTCGTAGCGTTATATGTTAATAACTTTTTATATCCATGCAAAAGTTCATATCGGCTGTTCAATATAGCCGATCTGTATTTTTCATTGCAAATCGTCTCTCTATTCTCAATTTTACCAGCAGGTGAATTGCAATATATAAATTTTTTATATGATTTTACCAGCTTGATGAGCAGGTGAATTTGCAATACATATATTTTCTATAAGATTTCCAGTGCATTGTTTAAAATACCCATATATCCCATTAGGCCCAACTATGAGAGTTGCTGATCTATACAAAAATCAACGTAATTTTTACTGGCCTGATTCTGAGTTAAGTAGCTTTCTAAGAGTTCGTCTTTGCAATTGTATTTTAATATTTAATATGGAGGAGCTTTACACCTAAGAGTTTTTCCGGCAAACTCTATTTTCTTTCTTTTTTAATCTTTCTGATTTGAATATTCTTATGTTAGATTTATGATAGTTCAACAAATCTACTCAATAAGTCATTGTTATCATACCAAGCCTCTGTAATTTACGTATATATCTTATGCTATTTGGTGGGTCTGCGTGAGTATCTAGTTCTTGGATTGTTTTTTCATATATTTCACGTATCTTGGAGACGAGGTAGAGACAAATCATAAGCGTTGCCATGTGTACACTGTCGCGGTGCAAGTTTAATTTTTATTGCCGTTTGCTCGATATCGATTTTCCACCCTGATTTGTGCAGAATATGAGGGCTAGAAGCATACAAATTCGTGGCCTTAAGCTGTAAATGCAGCTGGGTTTTTTAATGACTAAAATCCAACATATTTATTTATTATAAATTTGCTATAATATGTAGCATTCGTCAAATGGTCTGCCAATTTCAACATGCATATGTTGCACTCGAAAATTGGGCAATTTTATCCGAGGTGGATGAAGTCCTTCCCCGTGTATTGCAAATTTTACATGATTATATGCCCATTCGTGAAAAAATATATGCTTAGCAGCTTAGTTCCGGCTCTGCAAATAATGGGCATTTCGAGAGTGCCGATGAAGTTGAAATAGTTATACTTATTTTGATTATGGTTGGACCAACACTTCGTTAGAACAGCGCTTCTAAGTTTCCGTCTGGTTGATTCTTTCTTTGTTTGTAAATATGTTCAATTATTTTTGAAATTCTGGTATATTATTTATTTTTATTAATTTATTATGTACAATGTGTGTACAATAATCACACATAGACTGTAGCAACAAAGAAATTCTCTGCAGTAGAAAGCTTTGTATCTATTGTTGTATTTCTTAACATTTTGAAGAGTAGTTTTAATAGGTGAATGGACCAAAAACTGGGGGGTAATTTTCTTTCTAAAAAGCCATTATTAAAATTAAATAAAATTAAAATAAAATAAAAATGTTTAAAATCAATTATAACTATGGATGTTTATATGTGTAAACAATATTTATTATTAATTAAATTTAAATTATGATTTTTTGTGGCAAATATAAATAAGCATAAAATAATAAATATAAATTCTTTTTTGAACTCTAAATCAGAATTAATTACTAAAATCTTAAACTTACTAAAAAGACTCAATTTAATAAATAAGCTAAAAACGAATCTAAAAACTATTTAAATAATGTTGATATATTTTTTATACTTTTTGAAATATAATATTTAATTAAAAATTCATATGCTTTCTTTCAATTGTTCGAGATATATCTTTGCATTAGCGTTCGTCATAAATTTCACAAAATTGAATTAAAACAATTTAAAATAAAATGCGCCATCTAATTGGAATATTAGTAATAAAATATATCAAAATGAATAAATAAATTGGACTTATCTGTCTGTTTTTCATTTCTATTGAAATTGATACTAATTTTGAAAAAATTTTTAATTAAAAACAAAGATTATTAATAAAATGCTAATTTAATAGAACATTTTATTTTTAATTGTTGAAAGCAAATTCTATTCTTTGTATGTTTTATTTATTTAAAAAGCCTCGTTTTTATTATTCCTTGACGAAAATAGTCATGGCTCCAGAAACCAAGGGATCATTAATAGATCGTTTTGAGTGGGAAAAACATCCACCAGTTGGCTATCCCACTGAATATGCGAATTCTCAAAGTCTGCTCTCGTCACATAAATTGGTCTTCAAATGGACAATACATTGTAGTTCGTCTGCTTTAGTAACAGCATCGAATAATCCCCTTTGCATCCGGTCGATAAATCTGTCACCAGCTTATTTGGGCTCGGCTTCTGGTCACTTTTGGTCTTATCAATTATGTATTACACAAAAAATATTGACCTAAATTTTAGAAAGTATCTCTCAAATGAAAAACGCACTGTAAACTATTATAAGTATTAGAAATGCTTGCTATAAATTGATAAACTAAAAAAATTACTTGTTTTTATTAAATTTTATTGTATTCTTTTATTTAAAAATATTTAAATTTACTGGCTCGGCATTTATATTTGACTTAAGGTGTAGAGTAGCCCAGTATATTTGCAAACAATAGGACGCGGGTACGAATCTCCTGAAATCCATTTCAAATTGTTTTATTTTAATTTATAAGTTATCTTAAATGGGTTAATGTCTAAAATCTGAAAATGCTAATGCTAAAGTTGAAGAAGAAATGAAATTTGACGTAAGTTTTCTAAATTTAATTTAAAGAGAAAAAGCGAGTGTTTTAGTAAATATAATTCAGAACGTTTTTTCTCAAAGTGTAATGATTTTAGTTCCAGCTTTTCGTCAAACTAAAATGGAAGAATTTTGTATTTTGTCATGCACGCGTCAAAGTGTCAATTACAGATTGTCTTTTCAAGGACATGAACTATTCAGTTGAGTGTTCAATTCAACCACTGGGTGTCCATAAGCATAGTATGTTTTCCATAAGCTTTAATATATTGTTTTTAACTCATATATGTTTACGAATGTATGTGTTTTTCAGATACCTAAAAGAAAGTGGAAACTGTTAAAGCGGACTATACTTTTTATATTGTTACTACTTGATTTTTAGCAATAAAACATATTATTGAATAAAGAAATACAACAATGAAAAATCTAGCTTCAGCGGAAAGGTACTAAATTAAAGCAAGAGAGTTATAAGTTTCTTAATTTGAATATAGGCGACTGGGGATGTTCAAAAATCCATGTTCCACACGTACATAACGCATCCAAAGTTAAGAGAAGCGTGAAATTTAGAATGGTTAAGAAATAGGAAATTTTAATTTTTGTATCCCATCTCATATATATATATATATTTATATATATAGATATATATATTGTGTATTATCAATTGACCTGAGTTATTTTTTCAGTTGTGAAAGAAATCCATTTTAATTGCCATAAACAAGTTTTGAACCTCAGCTTAAAAATGCCAATATTTAAAGTATTTAAACAAATCATAAGAATCCAGGTCTCCCTCAAAAAATTGCAGTTAAGCTCAATAAGCTTGACCGTAATGGCTATCATTATTTCGAACCTTTGTACAGTTCTGACTAATAAGAATTCTGTAAGACTATCCGCCCTTATCAATAACTTTTGGTCCATACATAAAAACTAAACTTTTTCAAACATCTTTGAAGCTCATAACACATTTTCGTCTTTTTCTACGCCAGACAAAGTGTGAAGATTGGCGAACTACTCCAATTGTCTGGTCTGTAAATCATTAAATTTATATTCATATACAACATATGCAAGATATTAATATTTCGCTCAAGTCTATTAAGTAATTGTGGGACCAAAAAAAGGATCTGTGAGAAGTAGTGCTGGATACCCAATACGCAGCAGCTGCGAATCATTTAGGGGTCGCAGAAGATTCAACACTATTCCTGCGGCAGAAGAGGGGGTCAGCCAAGATCACCAACACAACGCTGTCATTTTCAGAGAGCGAGCTGTAAGGAACAAGAGCAAGCCAGGCTTCGCCTGGCATTGGGGCAACTCCTACAATACCAATAGGACCTGGGACTGGGCAAAGTCGTGGTTTTGACTGAGGATTCTATTTCAAATTTCATTACACTATTCTGAATTTTAGAACTAGGGTTTGCATTTCTAATATATTTTGATTTGTTGATTTGGGGCAATTCATTCTAATTTAAAGAAATTTTTTTTTTAGAAATTTAGTAATTATTATTTATTTAAGACCAAAAAAAATGCATCTGCAGTCAACGCAACAGTTGACCATATTTTGCAATATTTTATATTTTTGGATAGGATGCGTCCACCTAGACTAATATAACATATATTTGTTCATACTACGATACCAAAGGTATCAAGAGTCTATTAGTATTCGTGCACTTTCAGGCGTACTGAGAGTCCGTAAACTGTAAACTCAACTTAATCCGTTACCCTTAATGTTAGATCCTTACAACTTGGAACCTATACTTGTGTGTGCCCGTGGATAGAAAATCAATAAAATCAATAATCGAAAATCGAAAATTCCACACATCTCTCACAATTGAAACGCTTAAGTCATTTAAATTTGGTTGGCGGTGTCCTTTAAGATCGCACAACTTTGCCATCCACAATCTACCGCCCATAAAAAGCGGCGGCTTAAAGAACAATCCATATAGATTTCTGGTAACCTCCTTAATATCGTAACCTTATTAATATTTCTGGTAACCTCCTTAATATCGACATATGTATTTTCAGACAATCAGACTCACAATGGTGTTTGTATATTTATAATTTGTATATTTATAAATAAATGATTTCAACATATATCATTATTACTAACAAGCGATTGCCGTTCAAGCGATATACATTTAAATAGATATCGCCAATGTTTTCTGTACTTATATATTCACAGGATAAAATCCCCGATTCATTTGCTTTTGAATACCGATGATTAAATATTGACTTGAAGCATGAAATTAAATTTACTAGTCAAATTGTCATATGTTTTTAAAAAACTAAATTTTAAAGTCGATATGGTGAAATTAAACTTTTGCCAACAAAAAAAAACTTGAAAATATGCATTTGAAAAATGTGAACATTTAAATCGATGTATTAGGCTTTTGTAATTCATAAATAAAGTTAAAAATGCTACTATAAATATTAAATAATTGTGACTTTTCTGATTTTTACCTCGGAAACAAGGAAAGTTATTGATAAAATGCCATAAACTTGATCTGGGCTTGGAGCACTCAGAAAAAAATAGCCAAGTATTGTAATTATTTCTCTGCATGATGCTTATAAATTTTATTATAAATAAAGCATCTTCCTTCAATGCACTCATGCACTCTTTGTAATATTAAAATAATCGAAAATATTTATATTGAATGAGAAAAATAATTTTATTTAAACTGTTCAAATATTTCATATAATATTTTTTTTTTGTTTAATTTCATAATTTTTTCACAAGAGATTTAAACACATTTTAAGAGCTTTATTTGACTAGTAAAATCTCATTTTATTACATATTATTTCTTATTTAATTTATTTCCCAAAGGCAATTTGTCATCAATTAATGTAGACTATCTAAAGAAATTCATAGCTTGCCTTTGAAATTGAGCAATGTGAGTGAATTTAATAATTGTTTACAAAGAGCTTTAAAAATGTGATTACAGCCAATTGGACGAGCATTTATTATTCACATATTCAAGATTGACCCCATATTGTGCACTCTGCGGGGTGGATTTAACGACCAACAGGGAAACACGTTTGCAATGAAATTTCACAAAGATCTCTTAAATAAATCTAACTTTTACTCTCTGCTGCGTCGACTTTTTAAAAAGTCTCCCCTACGTTATAAAAGTCACAATAATATGAATTCAGCAATCGCCAGCTTAAAAACTGAAGGCATTTTGGAACCAAGATATAATGAACTCTTGGCAAGATTGAAAACACAAATATATATATATATAATTAACATTAAATTTTCAATAATAATATATCTCCCGGAAAATTATGAGTTTGTTTAACTAAGGTAAATATTTCTTTCTCAAAGGTTCAGAGATTTGCTTATCTATTCTTTATTGTATGTCTCATTTTTTTCTTTATCTATTTCCATCTTCTTAACGTTATTTCCTTTTTGTTACTAATTACAGTTATTAATTCTTTGTCTATTTCGGATTATTTAGAGTTTCCTAATCATGGCAATAAACAATGAACCATTTTACTTAAGATTTATCCCTTATAACCCTAAATCTATTTTTAATACATGTTTAATTTAATGTCTATCTTTACTTTTATATAACTTAATATGCATTTAATATTATTGAATTCGTTATACATTTTTAAATTATCTATCTATCTATCTATTACAACCTATTAAAAATTGTAAAATTTGGGGACTAAAACAAATTAAAAACATAACTAAATTCATTCTCTGTGTATACATAAATTAAAGTAGTCTGTTCATAACGCTAAGTAATGAATTTTATTTATTGATTGAGATTTCATTTATTTTTTTTTTATTCTCTGTAATTAAACCAAAACGTATCTAAATGAATATTTCCGATTATGTCATTCTCGATATATACATTTTTTGTAAATATAAATGTAATCAAATTCGTACTTACAGGTTTACCATATTGAGATCTTAAGGTGTTCTGAGAAACATGTATATGTAATTCTATTATGAATGATAATAATATTAATTGTTTATAAACTTATAACCTTTTTCCATTTTAAAATTTAAATTGTTTCGCTTACATGTAGAATGTATTTTAATTAAGTTTGTATGTTAGTTGAGAAAAGTGTCTGAAAATACATTAAAACTGTTTTTTCCTTTAAGTCAAGTTTTGAGTATTAAAATATTCAAATATTCAGAAACAACTAAATTATATGTTTTTCTTAAAAGTTTTGTAAGCAAAGCATTTGTTTTAACAAATATCTTAACACTTACTATTGAATATAGGTAAAATTATATTAGTATTGAATTTGTATTAAAGTTTTTTATATTTAACAATTGATATTAAATTTAAAATTGCATTATTATTTCATTACTTCGTACTTCAAGCCGCTTTTAACATTTTGACAAAATATAGTCTAGAACATGTCAGATGAAAAAAAATATCGCTTAATTGCCATAGGTGAACTTGATTTAATAATGCTGATAAGCTGTTTAATACCATATTCGAAATATACAATTGGTGAAGCTAAGTATATATTTAGTATTTATTTATATATGAATATGACAGAGTGTTAAGTGTATATTTTATTTAAGATACTTCACGTTCTTTTTTTTATGAATGACATTACAAAAATACTGTCAACCCAGACCCATCAAAAATTTCTACACGATTTCGAGTTGGTACTTTTGAAGAGTGAAGAGTGCGTGGACGCATTGTTGCGTTGTGTGAAAATACAAGCTTAGCAAGCATTTCTATTGTTCGACCGTGAGGGGAAATTTACCAATTTAAGAATGCATTTAACATTCCTAAACTAATTCCAGATATGCGACCTCAAGCAGAATGGGGGTTGAAACACAAACTCACTTTCCATTGGTCAACACACGCTGAAGAGTGACGCAGCACAGAATATTGTAATAGCTATGTCTTTCCCTTTCGGGCGCATTGGTCTGCCCATTGCGTCTGAAAGTGTGACTGAGACAAGTATGCGCAAAAAGTGGGCTGGCATTATTTTGAACAGTCCAAAAGCCAGTTAGCAGTGAATGGAATTCCAACCCAACGTTGTTTTCGCTGATCTCTTATTGGTTGGTATCGTTGAAATGAATAAGCAATATTTTGATGTTTGTTTTGTTCAACGAAGTGTGTAGCCAGTACCAACAGTACACAGTTATCGTTAATAGGAAAAACTTATTCGAGGGCTATCCAGAAGCCATCTGAGGAGTACTCGTCAGTACTGTTCAGACCTCTTATTTCATTTGACGGAATCGTGTCGAGTGGATATTCATAATAAATTCACTGACGTGGGCTTATATGTCTTTAAATTTACATACTATACATATATTGTGCAGCAGAAAACAAAAATTGTGTGTTACATATTCTAGTGCTTTATCAAAATAAAATAATGGCCCGAAAATAATGCTTACAGCTTAACCAATGCTGGTGCTAAAATAACTTAATGCCAAAAAGCATCATAATAGTTTAATCATTGTTAATTATAATAAAGTGACAAACAAACGATTATCTAATCAATTATTTAAAAAGTGCACCAAAAATGAGTCAAGTAAGAATTATTTCGAAACATTACCAAATATTATTTGACTATGGATAACGTAAAGTTTTATTAGTTTATTATTATTTACATTCGTTATTCATTCTATCTAATAACAAAGAAGTTATAATTTACACATATTTCGAAAATCAGTTGCATAAGTGTTATTAAATAGTACAATGTAAGCAACGCAATATGCTCGACTTGGAGATATCCTATACTCTGCTGTATTCAAACTATATTTATGCATTTTTGTGTATTATAACTAAAAAAAATTCATTATAAATTATGGTGTCATCGAATTAATAACCATATTGGAATATCAAAATAATATATATATATGATTACTAGAGCTCCCCACAAATCTGAAGTTAATGCATATATGCGTAATGCATATATCTTCAAATTTATCCGATTTCGTATAGTTTTCATGTTCAAGTACAAAACGGTGTCAATCATAGAGGTAACCGACCCTAATAAAGTTGCAAAAACTTAAAATCGTAAAAAACATAATGAAAACGATGAGAGTTATTAAAAGTTATTCGAATATACGAAATATTCTGACTTCTAATTTTTTAACAAATTTTTTTAGCTGACAGTTGTGCCTTATTGTACAAAAAAAAAACAAAGACAGTAATTAATTTGATAGAAAACTGTGCGATATAATTTATAATTTATTTATTTTTGATAACGACTTAAATTTATATTTTATTTTGGCGAAATGCTGTAGTTAAATGTAATATTGTTGGTATGACCATTGACGAAATAAACTGTTAAGGAAATAATAGATTAACATGATTACACTTTAATAAATCCTACCATATTTGTTTTAAAGTTAAATTGAGTATCCCTAGTTGCATAGTTAATAATCCTCTCCTACAATACAGTTTCTATTGTAAAAATATTCAGATTCGACTTTTAGCTTTTACTTTAAATACTTAAACCCACTTGTCGAATAGCAACTTCAGTTTTTACGCAGGCTGGCAATGTTTTTGTTTTTGGTGCTATATTGCACCCGTTTGACCACTGAGTGGAAACTAATTTAGGTATTGTTGAACTTAAAACGGTTTTAATTTAAAATGGTGTCGCTTGTATTATGAGTTGCATATTATCAATTATAATATTATTCGTTAACAAATGCTTAATAGTTTGTATAATAATAAATTAATTTCGAAATTAAACTCTGCAAACGTATATCGAAATAAACACATTTTCGTGCTGCATTTTGGTATCCACAATTCTCCAATAAATTTGCGTTAAATATGAATATATTTTCTCCATTAAACTTTGGCAACACATTCTATAACGGTTACGCAGCAAAATGCGGACTTTTGCAATGCGTAACTGGTTGATCGCTAAACAAGACGATAAATGTCGCAGCCACTGCTGCAATCGGGGACCGGCAGAAGCAAAAAGTTCTGGCCTCGCTTCTGAAGGGGACGCCAAATAATTGCAACTGTGTTGCTATCTCTTTTCGTTGCGTGTCATTTCGTATGAGTCCACACGAGCAAAACGAAGGCAATGAAAAAAATTAAATGTGCGCTGTTGTTTTACATGTGTCTCTGTCCCTTTTCGTTGCGCGTAACTGCCTATGATGCAGTGCACCGAAGTTGAAACATGCACTGCTTCTGTTGCTTGTGATTGTGTTTGATTCTTTTTTTTTACGGCACAGCCGATCGAGCGAAGTAACTGTAAAAACAATTCGTAGCCACAATTGGAGTGTGGTTCCTATTGAGGTATGCGTTGGAAGTGTGCTTGTTTTGATTTGTCGCTTTGACTTACTTAATTTATAATGATGGGGCTATAGGCAAGGCTTTGTACCTGATCCTCCTAAAAATATATTGATTTGATGGTTTAGCTTTATTTTGCCGTTGGTCGGTCCCCGTAGCACTGGAATCGACATCGCATTATTCATTAACCCGGCGGGACAGTTATATACTTAACAGCCAAATGCTTAATAACTGAAAATGATGTATGTATGGAATAAATTATAAAAAATTTAATTTATCTTTAATTTATAAGCAAAAAGACAGTTGACAATAGAAATACTCGAGTTGGAGATACTCTGAACCAAAGACAAGAATTACCAACATCTCATTAATAATAGTATTATTTAATTTTTGTTAAACTTTGATCAAATAAAAATAAATAACGTGCACCAGTTTAAGGTAATTTATTTTGATTATTTGCTTAGATGTAGATTACGAATCAATTAATTTGTATAAAGATATAGTGTTTCAATCGTTATAGAATCATTTTTTCTGAGTTGCATTATCCGTTAAGCTTTGATCTTTCTTTTTTTAAAATAATTGTTCAGTTGTTATTGTTAATGGAAGAAATTCATATATTTAATAATATGCAAATAGTGTAAAGACAAAGCGTCCTTAAAAAGATCCAAATTAAGACAAATTTCTCAAAATGACAAACGAAGTTTTGTTATTTAAATTTAGGCGTTATAAAAATCGATTTAAGCAAAGCAAATTTCTTTTTAAGACTTATATAATTTTAGTATAAGTTAGCAAAATCCGACTGCTAATATTTAAAATTGTGGTCCCGGTTCATTTTTGTTTGGAAATGCTATACAAATCAAACAGCAGCACACAAGCATTTTGAGTGTGCACACACACACGCACATGGACACACATAATTCGTGCTCAATTTGAATATTGTGAATTGTATTGCTTTTGTATTGTATTCATGTGCTGTTTGCTCAAGTTGAAGTTTTTCCAGAGAGCGTATCTCAAGTGGGCTACAACCAACCCGCATGTCTCAGGCTTAAATCATGGTTGGCACGATTTGCAAATGATTGGCCGCAATTTTTAACATTTGGTTCGGTTTTCCTTTTTTAAGTTCACGTTTCTTTTTACTTGATTTGCATTAAAGGTATATCATAAAAAATTCAATTTAAAAATTAACGTTTGCATAATATTGACTAGATTTATTAATTTAAATAAACCAGAAATATATTAAATTTAGTTTAAATTCAGCAAAACTGTACCAAAATTAAAAAAAAAAAATTAGTAAGAAAATTGTAATCTTTAAAATCATATCATATCCGATTTTAACAAAATCTGTACAACTAGTAAAGATATCAGAACAAAATGGTGGAAATAAGACAGGAAAAAAAATTGGCATTAAGAGTTGTCTAAACCGTTGGAAGTTTGCTATTTATCTGTCCACAGATTTAAAATTAGTTCTTATTTTAATTGAGCATTCATATTTGATTTGTTCTGTGTCCATTATATATATGATATGGTTTTTCTTACCAGATTCTGTTATAGATTGTACAATGTCCGCCGGCAGCACTTGTCTACCCTGCACGTGAATCTCTTCCGCCGGATTTCAGCTGGTAGTAAAGTATTACTTAGTTCATTTCATCCGACTGTAACATTTATAAATATGTTGATGCAAAACAACTATATCCTTTACCAATCAATCGGCATTAATTTGATGTATATAAATTAAGTGAAAGGTCACACAATTACTATTGAATAAATGGTATATAAAAATCAGAATAAGATACTTTTTAGCTTTTATAGCTTTTATAGAAATATAAGATAAATTTTTGTTGAGCTTGTAGACACTATTACTTTAACAACAAACTTCTTAAAACTTATTTCATTTAAGAATCCATAACAATTTTTTTGTTAAAATACTTCTGAATACGAATATTAATCGGAGTTTACTGCACTAACTTAGTTTTCAGTTTTAAGCGTTTTGAGTAACTATGTAAAAGTTATTTAATATTTAAGTAGAACAAATTTCTTGTAAAAATGTCGGAGAGCCTAAGCTTTAACCCGTCAACTTGTTGAGAGCCACAAATTACTTTTGTATACCATTCAGAGTGGGAGTCAAGTTGCCGTCGAACAGAAGGATTTTGAGAAATTCTTTTACAACAAGAGTTAGTGGAACTAGCCTTTGAGGATAGTGGTGATGTTGATGATGAGGTTTTACAATTTGGTAACACGCGCCAGTTGAATAAAAAAAAAAGCCTGTATCAAATATTCGAAGAGTGTGAAGCTCTCAGAGAAGTAACACCGATGATAATGGCTGCCGGGAAATAGCCAAAACCAAATAATTATTCTTTAATTGTAGCTTCTCACATTAAAAAGTTCTACGAAAGTAAAACCGAAACCGACACAACAAAAGAAAGCGATTTAATAAATATCTTGTTAATTCCACAAAAAAGATGTTCTCTTGGGAAATATAATTGAATTAAAACACGACTATTGAGTGCCCTTGATAATGTGAAGTTTACAAAAGTTAGAAGCATTACTAAAAATGTATTTAATTAGTCGTTATTCGTTGCTTTCAGGCGTCACAAATACTTGTGATGAGTAAATCTTAAATCTCAATTGTTAAAGCATAAACGTAAAAGGCAATATTATAATTTGGATGAGCGACTATCCGAAGGTCACTTAGATCATATTTTCGAAATTAGTTAGAATTTTCAACATATACAAATTGATTTTGTGTGTATACTTTTTCTTAGGCCTAGCTTAAGAACATAGTTGCCAAACATAGTTTTGCAGTTTAATGGAATTAAAACTATTTTGTGAATTAATTCAGTAAAACTAATGTACATTTATAGCAAAGATCGTAAAATTTGTTAGATTTTTTAGTAAAGTGTAGCATCGACATTTAATGCGACTGCATCAAATTCGGACAATAATTTGAAAGACATTTGGAAGCAGTCGATACAAAACTATATTTTTCTACAGTTTTCATAATATATGACTTTTTACAAATTAAATTAAAAGAAAGGCTATCTATGGCACATGCAGGATAATATATGGAAAACAGGGTCAACCCCGTATAAATTTCTATGGTTTTCTATAATTGTTAAATGTCAATGTTCCAACCTTTGCATAATATGTGCTTCTTCTCGTAGCTAATTAAATTACATATTCAGACGTGCAGAAATTTACTTTTTTTGTTTGTTCATAAATAAATCTTCAACAAATCAATAAATCTTTCGAATAATTCATTACCCTGACTAGTTTTTGGGTTAATCATATAAACTTCGGGCACTGCTGAATTCTACAAACCTTACAAAATTATTTATTGACATGCGGGCGATTAAATTATATAGGTTCTAAACTATATACAAAAATCACATAAGACGAAGAGTTTCTCCCAAATTATAGTTAAATACTTATTACAAAAAAGCTTACTTATGTCAATATACGCAAAATTTAAAAAAATATTATAATTCATTGATTCATCATTACTTTCAAGTATTTGATGCATCGAATTATTCGTTGTAATTAAATTCTGATAAATTAAATTCTTCTTGTTAAAATTTCCAAAAAATATCAGTATCATTTCTCTAAGAAACTTATCTTGATCTGAATTAGTTGTTAGTTGAATTTAAGAGAATGAAAAACTTACCATTTGGTACTTTAGGCTCAAAGTTAATAACTTATGGATAAATTATTATATTAATCATTTTAGTCTGGCATGACAATAGGATTAAGTCGATTTAATTTCCGATCGAACGAAATGTCTGATCTAGGATATACTACAGATTTTGGTGATTCAATTAGAGTTTGTGTGTGGTGAAAAAATTATATAGTTGGAGCTGATTGGAAATTGAAGATATTCATATGACAATGAAGTATTCCGTTGGTATTTCAAGTATTTCAACATTGTTACTTTTTAAAAAACTTATTGTTTATTTTTTTTGAAAAGTTTTTTTGCTCACTTTGAGTCGTATTTATTTTATTTCTGATATGCATTTTTAAGATGTCAGCTCTGACCTTTACAATATATAAGTAGAAACCATACCGACTGTACGATTACCCTTTTGGCTGTCAATATACTTTTACTTTTTAGGCAATGATTATAAATGTTTGGATATTTACGTAATTTTCCGAGGGCAACTATATAATAAAACTGCTTTTGCATAAAAATAAAATAAATTAAAATGCAAATAGTTTTAAAATATTCGGGCAGGTGACAACAGAAACCAGTGTTTTATTAGAATTACTAATACTATATTCCACTATAGGAAATATCCAACGGTGCTAAAAATTAAAAAAATATTGATTTTTTTCTAAAGTGTGTGCCGTCTTCGGTGTACCGAAGAAAGTTAGTCTGACTCGTTTATAATAACAAAATGATTTAACAAAAATGTATTTCTTTATAATTGTAGATTCATTAAATTTGAGTTACCGCTTAGATTAAAGATTTTCGTATGTCAGCGTCAAATTTAATTGATCCATCACTTAATGAACGGCGATGCTTTCGAGCACTACCAGTCGAGCAGGAGACTAATTTGGGCAATGAAGCGGACTTGGTTATGAGTTTATCTCAAAAGGACTTACTTATACCAACAGCGGGTTCTCAGCAGCACCAATTGGATCCACTCTCAAAACATAATCTAAACGATATATCGACACAGAACACGGTTACCGCTGCAGCCGCTGTCGCGGTTGCACATCACCACCATAGCCTCTCTAGTATTCAGCATCTGCAAAACCTGCACAGCCAACATCAAAACACTTTATTCAACAACAATCACTCAACACCGTTTAGTGTGACCGATATTCTAAGTCCAATCGAGGAGTCATACCGCAAACTGGAAATAAACGGCAATCCGCCGTCTCCGTTTCGGTAAGTTTAAGATTTAAAGTCGATTATCTTCACAAATACGTTTATACTTAAGATTCTATATTATACATTTTATCTACGATTTAAATTTCACCACCAGAGATAGTTTATTTATTTTAATTCAAAAATATCACGAGTTAAAAAAATAAGGTCTTAAATTAAAATTGAGTTTCCAAACAAAATTACGTACTACTAGAAAATGTTGTTTATTTAATCAAAACAAATAAAAAACAAAAGTCTATTTTTTAAATACGAAGCTGTTTACATTAATGGCTTTGCTCACTGCAATTTAAGCAAGTATTTGTGCAAGCCGTTTTACTTTATTTATTATGACTGACGCTATTAGAAAAGAGTTACAAAGAACATTAAATTAAGTAAATGCTTTTATTAAAAAAACCAACACAAAATACAAATCTAAAAAAAAAAACGTACTCTGACAACATTTTTGAGCGCCCACGTAAAATAAGCGGCTGACCAAAAACCAATTATTATTGAAAGTAAAAGTAACATAATTATGTACCAATTATTTAAAAAAAAAAGGCTGAAAATGAGCTTGTTTTTTTATTTAGGATCATTACTTTATATAAACATATGTATATATTAAAAAAAATTTAATGTGTTTACAAACACAAACAGATAGATTAAGCAGCCATCGCTTGAGGATTTATCATGCTGCTTACTTCATAATCAAGCTATCTAAAACTATAGGGAAACTACTATTAGAGACATATACGTTCAAAACAACGTAGTACAAATTGTGAACTTTATGAAAAACAGAAATCGACAAGAAGTATGAGTATATATGAGACAAGCCTGTTATAATTATAGAACTAAAAAAATACATCCAAAATGAGATTGAACCGTTCATTCAGACAAACAGACTGTGGTTATATATGCCTATTATATATATATATATATTATATATTTTATATATATATATATATATATATATGTATGTATATATAATATATATGTATGTATGTCGTATTTTGTATTATTACAAACCTTAGCATATCTTCATTATAACCTTTATAATTTCTTTTCTTATCGGAAAGGGTTCCAGATAAGTTGGGTAAATATCTGCAAGGCTCTCCAGAACTTGACTAAATGTGTTTTCTTATACTGGTTAGGATAGTTTATTTGTTTCATTGAGTTCCCGAATCGTTGTATGTATTATTATTTTCTTTTAATTTAAAATTTTAGTCTATTATTCACACAATTTAATTCATTATTTAATTATAAATTCTTATTTGTTAACAAACTAAATTTAAAAATAAATAAATTTAAAAAACTCTTACATTTCAGCAATGAAATTGATTCAGAAAAATATTCAAGAAACAAAAACGTTAAGCAAAGAGGGTTAGTGTATTTATATTTACTTATGTGAATGCTATGAAACACCAGACCTGAGTAAACAGCATCTGCTATCCAAGCTTTCTCGACAGGAGTACTCCTGTTGTTGATATTGTCTCTTGTGCTTCGGAAGAACAATATTCGAAAATTTAGTGTTTGTTTAGGATGTAGAATTTTGTTGCGTTGTTGTATCAAAATGTAATTTGCTTGGAAATATTAAATTAATTTATTGCTTTTTGCTCATTTCAGATCGAATTCAAGTGGTAGTAGTATTAATTCACCTGGAACAATAACCACATCAACCATGGCGAACCCCTATGCCATGGGATCTCTGTATCACAGCCCAGGTGTGCAAAGCTATTGCGGACCTACAGATAATCTCTCATTGGCGGGACACTACACAGATATGAGAGGATCCGCTTCGTGGTATGGATCAACTGCAAATGATCCGAGATTTGCAAGTACGTAATCAAAATTAAACAGAATAGACGATATATTTCTATACGAATTTTAAATATAAATATGAACGCCAAATGCAATTTTGATTGAAATTAATAATATCCCAATTGGTCAGTTTCTTAAAGATATATATAAAAATATCTCCGACGCATTACACAAAATAAATATTTATTCATATTGTATACATTTAATTAAAATTAGCCTAATTCAATTTGTAGCAGTGGTACCGAAAGACTATTTAGTGTGGAAAAGTAATTCTAATTTCTAATGACGATAAGTAACCAAATGCCTAATGAAGCTTAAATTTTATATTTGGGTGTATTATATATTTTTTTGTGTGATTTCTTTTTACTTTATTTATAGTTGATCACTAAAGTTTATCCATTATTGCTAGAACAAAAAATAGGCAGCGAGGTAGAGTCACAGCTTCAGACTATATCATATAAAAATATATAAGAAATTACTAAATACAACTATAATGCTTGACAAGATCTTTATTTAGATTCATTGTCATTTTTTCGGATTTTATTATAAACGAGCAAAAAAAAAAATCATAAATATTACAAAGTTGAGAACGTTTTTAATACAGGTTAAAATTAATCGTAATAACAATAAAATTAATAGTTAAAATAAATAAATAGTTACAAGTTAGCTCAAATGCACTAGCCAACATAAATGTAGCCATATCCATTAGTTATTTTATTAACTTCAAATTTATAATTTATTAAGCAAATATTTAAAGTAATTGTTAAATTGATGGTTAAAATTGTATTTTATTTTCTATGACAACCAATGCAATTAACCCATTCACAAAGCCACTTGCAGCTTGCAAATATTATCAACAGCAGGCATCTACTCTCTAGGAAGTTTTTAATTTAATGGAAATTAATCGTCAATCAACTGATGTATTAGACTGACCAACAAAATTATTATTTGTCTGACAAATGTCACCTTTCTAACGTAGGCCAAAAATTATCAGCACACCCTCACTCTACCGCTCTCTATGTATAAATTAAATCAACAAAATATATCTGTAGTCCTCTAGCTTCTTATAAGGTCAAGTATTATTTACTTTTCGTGTCACTTACATTTGCATAAATTTGAAATTAATTTGTGATTTCTTTTTGGAATACTGGAGCGGAGCATCTATGCATTTTACAACTTTGCGCTCCACAATTTCGTATTTTACAGAGTCCAGGTGCGTATGTACATATGTGCATACATTTGTATATAGTTTAGAAACGTCATAAGTGCTCAAAAATAAATATCATCTTTTCATTTCTAAAGTAAACAATGACAACGAAATAATTTAAAATCAATTATTCTCACGCATACCTTTTCCATATTTAGAAAAAATATAGCATGAAAGAGAGCCTACATTGATTGCGTGACTCAGCGCAAAAATCATTTACGAATATCTTTACTTAAAAGTAAAGCAAACAGTTTCAAGTGCTTAGCGTGAACTTTAGTTTTCTGTTTATACTTGAATGTGTCCACAAAAATTTCCTTAATACAAATTTATTTACATACCTTCGTATGTATGTATAAAACAAAATATATATATATATATTTATGTATGTATGTACAAATGTTACCGTCGTTACCGATGTTGTACGCTAAATGAAATTCAATAAAAAAAAACAATTATCTTCAAGCTGACGAAGATCAAATGCCCTTGTCGAGAAATTTCAAGCAATAAAATAATGTAATTTTATATAGCAACTTAATAGGAGGATAATTTAATTATAACATTTTTTTACCCTTGCATAGTTTTTATCGGGAAGCCAAAACCACAAGGTATATATTATATCTATATTAGCATCACTATCCAATTTAATAATGCCGTGTTTATCTGGAGTATATCCGCTTTCTTTCGAAAGGTGGTAAATATGTCGAGATCGATCTGACTAAACTTCTATGCATCCGATAAGTACCATCGGTGGAAAGAATGAACTCTAAATTACAGAATCAAAGTAGGCGTAGACTCAGACAAACTTATACAAGTTCAAAGTAGGATGTAAAACAGTAAATAATATAGTGTCATTACATAACCTTCAACTGTGGTCTGATCTATAGCCTTTGAAGGTATAATAAGACTTAGATGTCGGCAGACTGACTTCCGTCTACAAGGGTACTTAATCTTCGGCGTGCTTGAGATGAACGTTCTAACTGGTTTTCTGGTAAACTGTGTGTGTAGAAGATGTGGGGGTAACAAAGGAACAACAAGCGTCTGGTACAATTAGAGAAATGCTGATGGCATGGCAGTCTGGGTCATCACCCATTAAACACCATCAACCCAAGCAGACAGTGGCTAAACACACAACAGATTTATTCACTGATAATAATGTGTCTCATTTTCAACAAGTTTTGAAGCGTTTTTGAAGAACTAGATAGGCAGATTGTGTAAGTTCATCTTTTATTCAGTTTATTCTTTTATTTATATATTAATAAAATATTGAAAAAATGATTACAATTTTATTTGCATACTTTTTACCCATACTTAAATTAAACCATTCTGGTTTTGAAGAATCATTGTATACTTAAATGAGATTTAATAGTGTACAATTTTGTGTCTCATACATTAGCAAACACATATAGTATTATGTTTTTAAAAAGAATTATTTAAAATTGAATTGTTTGAGTTGGCCGACGGACAAACACACATTTCAAAAATTTCCGTACAATAATTTCCTATAATTCACCAGGTTTCTTAATAGATTTGATTATTTTAAAGCATACATGCTTAGGTGGATCATTGAGATAATAACAGCATTTTAAATATGATACAGAATATACAAAAATCGAACGCAAATCGTAGAATATAAAGAATATGGTTGATTGTGAGTTATTGTTTAATTATTGATATGATTAATTAATTGTGTAATTATCCGTTACTTGTGTTAGGTGTTCTTTCGACCGATTATAGTGATGAGCCGCCAATTTCGATGTATATTCATATATACTATACTAAAATGTTACTTACATCAATAAATATGTATTGCAACTATAAATACTTATTATGGATCAAGTTTCCAATATCGACATGGTGAAGTTCATTCATATTTGCGTCAATTATTTTATACGCCACACAAAACTAAAATTTAATTAAAAACAAGTAAGAATTCTGTAGTCGAATGAGCATGACTACGATATATACCCCAATTTTATTGGCAAAACTCCCTTTTGAAAAATGTTGAACTCAAATTTTATTTATTACAACAAAGGCACTAAAGAGTAAAAGAAACGAATGCAGTGTACATCCTCACTTACAAGCTCGAACTGATCCCTAACTGGCTGGTTAGATACACGTGCATATATACATACATGCATTCACACATACACGCAACTCTAGGTAAAGGTGTTTTGCAGAAAACACACAATAACATTTTTACGCTCGCATAGATTGTCATGCCATCTCTTTCTCACTTATCTAGGCATACAGAAAACGCTTGCGGCTGCTAGTAGAAATGAGATCAATGTGAGCATATATTTTTGACCATAACTTGAGATCCGCGTGCTCAAACAGACATGACTATATCGACTCAGCTTTTGATCCTGATCAGGAAAATATATACTTTATGGGGTCAGAAAAGCTTCATTCGGCCTGTTACAGAGTTCAGAGTATAAACAAAAAAATATATAAGCAATATGTTTCAATATTTTCCAATATTGTTTTCTTTTCTCAGTAAATCATATGTTTTTCAATTTGACATTATCAGATACACAGTTTAATAATTGTAGTAAAGTGATTACTAGCCTACGGTTTATTTACAAAATACATAGATAGTGTATAGGCGTCCATAATTTCTCTTAGATTCGCAGAACTAGATTATTGTAGTTGAGTGATAATTTATCATATTTACCTATTATTAATAAAAATAGAATTTCTTTAGTAATAATTTGTTTTTTATTTTGACAAAAAAGGCGTATAACAAGATAAGAATTTCTTTAAGATGACAGAGTGTAAAATTGTACATGCCTTCATTAATAAGAATATATCCTATAATGCGTTGTAAAATTAAAAAAAAAAGGACTCTACAAAGGTAAAAATATATACATAGAAAATATAGAATTTCTACTGTTCAAGGTTTTTATAAATATTATAAATATATATATCTTAAAATAGAAACTACGGTTACCTAACTTGAATTGTTGATCAGTGGTATTATCCATTAGGAGGATCAGATAATTGCTTATAAGAGTTGCCAAATTTTTAAATTTTATTAGTCTCACCAAAATTGATCTAGCCTGTCGATCTTAACGATTACAAAATCTAGAGCAGCAAGTCAATTTGTTTTTCCTTATAGAGCCCTCCTAAAGTTTATATAAATCCAATCAAATTTGATAGGAATATCTAATAGTAATATTTCAAAATGATAAAGTGGAGTGGGATTCGTTGAGAGTGTAGATTTTTATAATAATAATTTAAGTCATGATCAATTTGTTGTAAGCCGACAAATGTTGAAAAAAATATGTTGTTTATTTGGACAATGCTGCTTAAGAAGTATGTAAACATGAAATGCCTCACTTTTTGTCAAATTAACTTTATTTTCTTACGTGGAACTGGAAGCTTTATTTGGAGATATCCTATGCCTAAGTCTCCTAACAAAATAATTCTTATACATAGTAAATAATTTAACACATTCGTTTAAAAGTTTGTATTTAACAAAATGTTGCGTACTCTTTGAGTGTATTTTATTTATTTTCTAAACTTATACATTTTTAAACTTTCAGTATCACGCCTAATGAGCTCATCAGCTGGTGGATCAATGGGTCACATGGGCAATATGTCTGGTTTGGCTGCATGTAGTGTAAGTGATGCGAAACCATTACAGTTTCCTCTGGCTCAAAGACGAAAGCGACGAGTTCTATTTACGCAAGCTCAGGTGGGTAATATTTAAAATATAAATGGAAGTTCCATCACATATTGATTTTTCTACAAACTAAAAATGTAATTCGTTGACTGGAATGAGGCAAACCAATTAATGATAATCGAAGAATTTAAAAAAAAAAGAAGTAATTTTTTATTCACCATATCAATATTTTTACATATTAAGATGGAATAAATATTATTTATCTAATCACAATTCAAATAGCCATGAAAAACATAGTATTCGTTTTTTGTACAACTTCGCTTTAGGCTTCTTCCAAATGGTTGAGGTAAAATTAAATCACTCAAATGCCGGAGACAGGTCAAGTTAATTTAATTGTACTATAAATCTAATTTTCATATTGACCGAAATACCCTCTATTTAATAGCAGCTTGGAGATAACCTTAAATTAAAAAAACTGGTGATACATACCTTTAGGCTTGGAGATGCCACCATATATATATAAACTTCATTGATGGAATATATGAGAGACCGTTTGCTTTGAGCCTTGAGCATTAGTGTTAGTAATATCATATATCAAAAGTTAAAGCAGTATCAGAAGTCAAAATAGTTAAACATCCTTTCTATGGAATTCTTTAGCAACGACGACCACACAGACCATATCATCAGCGCCAAAGATTGCAGTTTGAATTGGATGAAAGATTATCTTTCTGGGTCGTCCGTCGTTCTAATGGAGATCTTTAAAGAGCGCATATTTTAGTTGGCGTTTATTAAGGTTCGAAATAATAAACATTCTCTCTATTTTGATTGCAAATTTCATTTGTGTAAAAACGAAGATTTGTGAGAATTTTTCATGGTTTTAACAAAATTTCTATCATTTAACACGTCGCTTAGATGATATATTTTTCATACAAGAAGCGATCAAGATTAAGAATGTCAATAGAAGTTATAATCAAATTTATTTTGAGAAAACATTAATACATCTGGAATATTTTGTACATTCCTGTCGAGCTTCGTTTTCACATATCTAAATTTTTAGAAATATTTTTTATATTAAAAAATGCATTTCCAAACTGCTAATTATGTTTTAGCTGTAATTCCACAAGGGAGTCGAGTAGCACTGTGGAGTGGCAAACCACTCGTTATGGTTAAGCTGTGTAAAATGTATAGTAACATTAATTTTAAAAAATCAGCATAAATTAAAATATATTTATAAGACGCACATTAAATTTATAAATTTTCTTTCAAAATGATTTCTGTCAAAATTCTAACATTAAGTGCGAATTTTGTGGAGAGCAAGCACTTGGCCTTTCTGAACGGCTTTCCACGCACCTGCCCTTTAAAATGGCTGCTTTATTTGTGTATATGACATCAGCAGCAAAAATCATGGCTGCAAACCTGAATCGAATCGAAACAACTTTTTTCTTACTCTGAGCCATAAGCCGTTGCAGTCGGGCGTATCAGACCGCGATATACCTTGATTCAACAAGAAACACCATCTGATTGCAAATAGCAAAGAACATGATGGGTGGTGCCAAGAAATACTGTCCAAGTTTTCCTTTCCAAGTGCGGCATACACAGGCTTTTCTGAATTTTAGAGCCAAAGTGGGTGTGGCTAAAATAAATTATTGGAAGATTTCTTCCCAGATAGCCAACAGTAGCTCTTAAATTGCGAGAGAAAGAGGCTATTATCGGGGGCTGTTGGGTGGCGAGTGTGGATGTGGTCGAAAATTGTGACTCCAGCCATTAAATTGTGTGAGATTAAGAATAAAACGGTAATAAAATAAAATATTAAAATAAAAGCTAATATTTAATGATATTTACAACATTTATTTTGAATTGTTAACTATACAAAAAAAAAATATAATAAATGTTGTATAAAATAGCTTTAAAATCGTTGCAATCATAGATTTTATCTATTAATAATTCGAGTTATATTTATGTGCAATTTTTGAAGGAGCTTGCTGGCAAAATACAATGTAAATATCTCTGTTAAAATGAAAATAGTAGTTTACACTTCAACTATTTAAAAATGCATTACTTCATAATAAGGAAAGTATATTTTTATGATTTAAAAAAATAATAAGTCTTCCTTTATCTAAAATTATTATTGTATAGCCCTATTACACGTAGCTCCCAAATGTTAACACACTGTCTGAATATTTTCGGACCTCTTCTTCACACAATTTTACCACTGCATTTTATTGATCAAGGATGTTAAGTGGTAGTCATAGTTAAAGCCAGAAATTGTGTCTCAGATCCTGTTTTTAGATGTGGGAGGCTGTTGACAGCCTTGCGTGGACCTAATAAGAAGAATGAAGCCATTAACCGTTTTATATACCACCAGAGCATTGTTGCTCATATATAATAAATTTTTTCTAACTAATTTTTTATAATTGATTGCCAAATGTGAAAAAAAATGTTTCCAAATAAGAATTTAGCCCACAGTTCTTAACAATAGTTTAATAGACGAGACGATATAGCCATGTCCGAGCTTCCGTCCATCTGTCTATGCTCATGAGGATCTCAGAGACCATAAAAGTCCCCGACATTTTGAATATAAGACTGTCCCCATTTCGAGAAAACAAATTTATATATTTTTATCCGACGGCAGTAAAAGCAATAAATTTATTTATTTATTTGATGAACTATACAAAGATATAATAAGAAATACCGAAATTATAAAAGAAAATGTAGTATCATATTGATGTGTACACATAAATATGTCCGCGAATATTTAAAAAAAAAAATATATATATATATATGGGTTCAGGGTATATCGTAGTAGAGCTCACCTGACTACTGTCATCTTACCTGTTTAGCCGCATAAGCAATTGTGTTTCACTTAAAGCTAAAATTCTTAATTTCAAGTAATAACAATAATTTACTTTGCCTTGCTCAATGTTTTTATTCCCGTAATCTTATTGCATACTTCGAATCAGAGGATGCCAAATAACTATTTTACAGAGAATCCAACTTTATTAGCTCATCATTCCAGAAAAGTGAGACTTCAGATTTTCATTAGGAAACAATTTCACCATACTTAAAAATTAATATATTATATAATGAACATTACAAGTTATCGCCTTCACATATATTTTATTTACTGTATTCTTCAAGTGGCGCAATACTAAAGGGCAATACAGTAAATTAATATTAATTAAACCATAATTAAGCACTTGATAACTTCCAATAGCAGCGGACAATTGAAAAAATTAAAGGGGTGTCCTAATCCAGTAGCACGGAGTGTATGTATTATGTGTATATATATGTACCATCTACGTTGTACATTCATTTGACCAATCGCCAAGTGTTATTCTTCTGCAAGGGCATCAAATGTCTGCAGTTCTCTTTCAGACCTAGATGTTTCCTTCCGCTTTTTACAGTTACTTTTGCTCAACTTTATTATACGCTTTGTTAAACAGCGTGTAAGAATGCATTTGTCCTTATCTCTGCACAAAGGCATAAATAAATGCATTCACATACACAGATGTGCATGCATATGTGCACAGTTACAAATTGGCTACAAATGTGTGCATATAAGTGAACATGTATTGTCGGCTTCTTTTTGTCGCGTGTCGCAGAGAGTTAAGTTCACTGTGCCTACAGAAGACACACACATGTATACTTTTATTACTCACAGACGAAAGCAATGCATATGCATGGATGTGTGTATGCATGTAAGCAGCCAGCCTCTTTAGATACAGTTACTATGGGCACGAACGATGCAAACGAGGATTGTATCATTATTTCCGTTACCTGAGCGCGCACTTCGGATCCATTCGTCTGTCTACTGCTGATGTAAATACATACATACATACATTCATATAGATATGTAGCACATTCTACGGTAGTATTTGTCGAACGGCATATGCAAACACACACACACACACAAAACACACACACATTTGTGCAATGTAAATATACTCCCAAAAAGTTATTTATACATGCGTACATACATACATATGCACATATTTGTTAAGTTAGGAATTGAAGTGCATTGTAAATATGAAATTCGTCTTTCATTAAAGCGTTTATAAAATAAGTACGTATGTATGTACAAATATGAGCATCCAAATATAGAGGCACAGGAATTTATCTCACACAGTTACAAATAAGGAGACACAAGTCAAAATATGCAATTTTCAAGTGATATGCAGGTGTGAAAAAATGTTGATAATATATATATATATATATCTCATTAGTTATTAGATATTGTAAGTTGTAAATTGTTTATTGTTTTTAGTCCACATTAAATAAATAGTTTTTTAGTTCGACGAACACCTAAACGTGAAATATTTTTTTTGAAATTGCAAAACGGACTATTGTATCTAAACAAAAAGAGCACGGGTAATAGTGTAGATTTAATGAAGAAAGTAATAATATTCTTCAGTTTCAACAAATAATAAAACAAATAAAAAACTATGTATGAGAGAAAAAAGAACGTAAACATTTTTAAGAAAAATTTAATGAGCTTGTTAATCTTGATTTCCAGCTCATCTGCTCAAGTACGAACACTCAATATTTTAGAGCGTGGGAGGTTTTTCAATGAATATTGACATGATAAAACAAATTAGTAATGTGTTCAGCCTCCAAACTTGCTTATAACTAAAAAAAAAAAGAAAGAATAGTTTAAAATTTCTTAGGAAAACCCACTTTTTTCTTGTTTTTATTGCCAAATGTGCTGAATTATATTGAGACGAAATTAAAAAAATATTGTTTTTAACGTCACATATGCATAGGTTTATTTTAGGAATGCCTAAGAAGCAAGTTAATTATAAAAAAATATCACGATTTTTATATTAAGTTAAATTTAAAAAAATAAAAATATTAATATCAAATTTCGTGAGTGTCTGTGCGTGTGAACGATTCCAGAATGAATTTAATAACGTGTCGTGATTGAAAAATCGCTCATGAGTTCATCTCTAACGGGGATGTCACTTCACATATTTCACCACAAAATTTTTTTACCCTCAGTTCACGTCATTGGGGTGGGTTTGGTAAATCACGTACTTAAACGTTTTTTATGCACAGCTTTGAAATGAGTTTGAGGCCAATCGAAAGAAAATTGAACTTTGACCAGACCATTTTGACCACCTATTTTCCACCCAATGAATTTTCACAAAACTGTATACTTTGACTGCATTTGACATTTGAAGGAATTAATTCAATTAGATTAAGAAGTACTGGCTTAGTAAAAGCATGTTAACTTAACAATGATTATAAATATGTATCTTATTTTTTTAAGGTTTATGAACTCGAGAGAAGATTCAAACAGCAACGATATTTGTCGGCCCCCGAGCGAGAACATTTAGCAAGTCTCATTCATTTGACGCCAACACAAGTAAGCAATATATATGGTTTTTTAAATATATAGTCAACTCACCATTTAGTATAAATTAAACATCAATTTTAAATGAATATAACTTTTAAATGGATATAATTTTAACTAATACCATAAATTAAGAAATAATTTGGCGGTTTTTATTCACAGAGTAATTCATAATTAACTGAAAAATAATACAAAATTCATTCATCAATTTATAGACACAACTTATTTGTCTCACAATATTAGCAATGTTAAAGTATATTTCTAATATTTTTAGGATAAGATTTTTCAGTAGGTAACTTTACCCAATTATGATTGAAGGCCTCCTCCTTAATATTTACTGATAAGTAAAAACATATGACTAAGGAAATCTCTGGGTTAACAACCAAACCCAATCGAAATCATTAGAAATTACTTATTCGAAATGATTAAAAATCTTTTATCATCATATGTATAATATATTTGTTTTTATTCGTAATATAGTTTTTTACGTATGAATTGGAATATTGGCTATAATTTATCATCAATTTATCAAAGCATTAGCGATTTTCAAGCAGCAGGTCGATAATTATATTTTTTGCTGGCTTCAGATCAAGTAATTTTCTAGATTTTATTCTGTTGGGATTCGTCTCCAGCGTCCGCTCAGTAATCTGCGAATATTGCAACCTAATTAGTTATATTTATTATACTATTTTTAACAGGTTTTGAAATGTATTTTTAACATGCAATATTTTTAATCAATTCATTTTTTTTTTTGGACCTAAATAGGTTACAATATCCGTTAATAGAAGAATTTATCTGAATTAGAGTAATAATAAATATAGGAATAATACTAAGGTTGATATATGATAGTATAGCTTCAAAGTTTAGTTATAATATCCACAGAAAATTAAATCTACGTTAGCTAATTTTAAACAAAGTGTAGTATTACAAACTTCAAAGACTGCAACAAAATTAAATCCATTCGCCCACCCTATCAGGCATTTCATCCGTAGTTTTTAAATCAGAAACCGTATCCGTAAGTAACCTACCCTTTCAGACAGAGGACTACCTGATGGCATTTAAAACTAGTCATTATTTCTCTATTCTATATATATATATACTATATATATATATTATTCCACACTGTTCTGAATTTATAAAGAAGCATAAATGACATAAAGAAGATGTCTGTTGCCACATCTTTCGAATTAGGGTTTAAAATTATTATATATTCTCTAATGCTGCTAAATTAATTGCTGTATACTTTTGTTATATCGTATATCCTACATATTATACTCATAATTTAAATGAATGGAATATCAGATGAAATGTTTACACTGCTAAATGAAGGTCGTGGCGATGGCAATTCCTTATATTTTAAATATAGTATAATTGTCATTAGGTTAAGCAATTACTTTACTGACAACAGCTACGGGGTGCGACGTGTTATAACAATAAAAATATTTGAATTGTGCATTGTCACCCTCGAGTTTTATTATCTGGAAATTTCACACAATGCCTACCCACCTAAACAGGAGTGGTGATTACCTTAGAATAAAGCAGCCTTAGAGCACACTGAATTGAGTATGTGGACAACAGTGGCATGTTTTTGAAAGATAAAAACGCATTAATGAACAATGGGGAAAAAATAATATATTTAAACTCACCCTAAAATTTGTATTGAAATATACTCATTGTTTGAGCATGCTCTCTGATATAAAAAGGGTCTTGGCATTGTATTCATCGCAAAAGTGTTTGGTGTAGTAAAATAATCTAAAATAACTTATGAAGCGGAATATACATTCCCTTCCTAAGTACTTTCTACCTACTACATATGCTTGTGCATTTAGGCATACTGCTCAAGAGCGCATTGACTATAGAAAAACCACAAAAAATAACTTTGTTCGCTGTGTGCAGTAATTATAGCTCATTTTAAAAGAATTTAACACAATTGATTATCAGTTGGTAAGAATGAATGCCCTCTATCTAAAAGGAATCGATCAATTGGCATTTATGTTTTCAAATCAAAAAACATCAATACACTTGGACTCACATTATGATAAAAAAAAAATCTTTTTTTTTAATTAACTCATATTAAATTTGGTTTTTATTTCCGCCGACCATTATTAGAAGACATTATTTTATTTCGACATATGTGAATACCCATATATATTTATGAGTTTATTTTAGTAAATATTTTATTGTTATTGTTGTCATAATTTCGATGAAAACAAAAAATTGAAAACAAAACGAAGATTATATACACTAGCCTATTAGTATCTGCTGACATCTCGATTCTCTCAATATCAATTTTAATCAGTTTTCCAAATTAGAAATCTCCATTCTTTTGTCGCCCGAAGTGGTTTCTCTATTATTATTTTTAAGGTATATTTTTTTTTAAATTTGATAAAATCTATATTCTATACAATCCATACAAAAAATAAAATAATTATTTTTTTTTAATTAAAAATAAAAATAAAAACATTTATATAGGTATGGTTATAGTCAAACTAAAATACCTAAAATGGCCTAATTACATTGACCTCTTACCAGATTCAGTATTTCTTTTGATTCTATACACTATTTCAAATTTTCCAAAATTTACTAATGTCTCCAGAATGACAACTGCGAAAACAATTGTGTTTCCCCTAAAACACAATGCCTCCCACATATTATGGTACATTTGTGCTCCGGTTCTACTAGGTCAACACAATTCCGGAATTGAGTGTTCATCTGCTAAATAAATAGACACAGCCAAAACAAACTCAAAATATTCGAATCGAGTCGACTTAATTTGAAATATTTTGTTTATATTGACAACTTCCTTTGTCAGCTTGTGTGTAAAAACTTTACTTGTTGTTTTTAATGTTTTCGTAATCATTTGTATATTTTTCGGCGTAGTTGAAGCCATTTAGCAGACCACTTATTCTTCTTGCACTGGATTCACAATTGCAACATGTGCAAAAATTTAGAAATTATGTATAGAATTTTTTTTTGCTTTTTTAGGTAGCAATATTAGATCAGCTGTATAATGAAAGATAACTTAGTTTTATTCTTTGGATTTGAATCAATCACGAAACCTATAAATTCTTTTACATTCTAATCAGAAACAAAATTTTAAATGATAATATTAGAAAACTGCAGTCGGACGTAGTCCTCTTTTATAAGAGGTATCAGAGTACAAAAATACAAGCTTCAACATTTGGCCATTATTCAATATCTGAGCTAAGGTTGAGCTGAGTTAAAGTATATGTAAGTTGGTATATCTGCATACCCTAAATTATCGTAGCATGGTGTTAAGCATTTAGTTATTAGTCTAAAATTACCAAAATTGACATTCAAATAATGTAATATAAATATTAAGATGGACGTTCAATCTTATTTTCAGGTTAAGATATGGTTTCAAAATCATAGGTATAAGTGCAAGCGGCAAGCAAAGGAAAAGGCAATGGCTGAACAAAATCAACATAATCAGGTAATTACAAAAAATAAAAATTATATATTTTACAATTGCGTAATAATTATTACTGTTTTTTAATAATTATATTTCTCGGGAGGCACCTTATTTTTGTATGAGATATGTTTTAAAACTACGTAGAACTTTTAATTCAGACATTTGGTCTGAATTGTAAAACCAAAGCGAATTTGCTCTCTATCAAATATATTTTGCACATTTAGTTAAAAAAAATCGCTTTTCACAGTTGAGAGATTCATCAAGTCGTCGTATTCTAGACTAGAAAGTGGATCATCGAATTATGTTCGAGTTAATCAGATCACGTAATCAAATAACTTTTGATCAATTTACCAAGGCAATTAGACAATCCATTAAAGCAATTTAAGCATATGATCCGAAACTATTTCCTGGAAAGCCATTTTTATGCCTATCTGGATCTATGTGTTGTTCAATTTGGCTATTTTTTTTATATGTTATATGTTAAATTACGCGCCTACCAATTTAGACGAAATATTACTATGTTTAATAAAACAGAAAATCTGTGCTTGCTGTTACTGTGTTCCACATTTGGTTACTAATACTATTATTATTGAAAATCACTAAAATTTTATACATTTAAGAAAAAAATACTTTGCTAGACTTAAAATATTTATTTAAAATTTTTTTTCTTTCGCTTTTATATTATAATCTTCGTTTGAGTTTGTGAGCTTTTTTTTAACAATCATTAAGATCTTAACCAATTATGTAAATAAGCAGCCATCAAGCATAATATCCAAAGCCTCAGGACCACTTAAAAAAATAATCGTATAGTATATATATTTAAATATAAAATTTTTTCATTTATATTTTCAGTCTGCAAGTTCCCCAAGACGCGTCGCTGTTCCAGTTTTAGTGAAGGACGGAAAACCTTGCTCTGGAGCAAGCAATGCAGCTCAACCACAATCGCATACAAACAGCTCCTCAACTTCTGGCAACAACAGCAATAATAGCAATAATGGCAATGCAAATGGCGTTACTGGAACGTCATCAGTTACTGCCAATGTACCGAACGTCCTAAATCTTATCCCAGGAGACGCACCCAGCTCACACTCACCTGATACATCGTCGTCTCTGATAGCAAGCTATGGTGGGACAGTCGGGGGATCTAATGCATCTATGTTACAACAACCCTGCAATAATGCTCTCATGTCGAATAGTTTAGCGATGGCATATCGAAACCAAAATAATTTTATTTCGAATGGGCATCAGCAGCAGTGTGGAGGTTATTTACCACTGCAAGGTAGAGCATGGTAAAATCATCATCATCATCATCTTTTTATTCTTTTGGTTCTGTTGAAGTGTACTCAATTCAGTTAAGTGTATATCAGCTGACAAAAGAAATTTTGAAATACATACAGCTATATTTGAGATCAATTTCATAAAATGAAATTTTTGCTTTATATACTAGCAATAGTAATTAAGTTCTTAAATAAATATACATACGTCTCCAACAACCTCGAAGAAAAAAACAAATTATTAGTAATAAATGTATATATTTATAGGTCAATGTATTATACAATAAACTGAAAACTTAAATGTGTTCAAATGTTTCATTAATGTACTTCTGGATATTTGATATTTGCGGTGAGTTCTGTAAAGTACTTTGTAAAAAAGCTTATTTAAAAAAAAAAAAAACAATACTGAATTGCTTATATATACACCGAAAAGTAAGTTTTAAGAAAACAAAATAAAGAAGATTTGAAAGGGTATGTAATCGGTAGTACGAAGTATTTTAGAGCCCCTAAGGTAAATATATTCATGATAGGCATCAAAATACTAGTCCATCTATTAGCTCTAGTCTGCCTTTGTGAAAGATTTAAGATTTACAATTTAATATCTTTCGGTTCCAGGACTTCAATTTAATAAAAGCCAAATTTGTCATAATTTAATTCACCAGATTACATTTTATTTAGATCGGTCTAAAACCGAACATATACATTTCTAAAGAAATCTTATTTTCATATTGATAATACATCAGATCTATAAAACAACTTTTAACCAAAGGAAATAGTTAATTTAAGTAAATTTGAGCCAAATATTTTGACGCTTAGCTCATTTGAAAAGTTATATAATATCCGGATGGTCGAATCTGTGCCCATAAGTTGATAGGACTATCGAAAAAATGCTGGTCAATCTGACCAGATAAGTGCATTTGATTAATTGATTTAGCATAAAGATAATTAAGCCAAAACTTCTTTGATTTGCAGGAATTTGCTTATCGGAATCACATTTTTGGTCTTAAAGTGCAAATATAAGGAATTGAGTGTGAGGCACGCGTCAATTATTTGAATCCAGATTATGTTGAAGGCGTAGTGGACAAAGAACAGATACATTTTAGATTAATATTATCAGGGTAAATAAATGTCCGATACAAGAATAAAACAAGTACAGATTATTAATAAACAAATTAAATAATTAAGGCCCTTGATAATGGGACTTTACGTTATTTAAGTCGATTTCAAAAAGGCTTGACTTTTAAATGTATTCTTAATCAACGTGTGATCTTATTGACGTATTGAAGTGACAAACATACTCTTGGACCATTTCAATTGAAATATTGAAACACTCTTTTTACACTTTATTGCTAAATCCTTAGCAAGGAAAGCTAAGAATGCAATTTGAGGAAAACCATAGACACAAGAGATGTCTGGATTGTCTGGCCTGTCAATATCAAAAAGTAAGTCAAGACCACGATTAATAATTATTTTATTCAAATTTATTTAATAATTTGGCATGCTTAAATTAAATATATTTTATTAAATTAAAAAAGATAAATTTAATTTGAATTAAATTAAGAAGAACGAATCTGTTAAGTAGTTATTTCGTTTTCAATTTGAATATAAAATGAAACTCTGGAACACTCTATGTAGAAAAGCAAAGAATTATATACAAATTTTATTAATTATTGCTTATACTCGATATTTCTTCATTTATTGCAAAAATTTATGAACCTAAAATTGTACATTTTTCTGAGCCTTGATAAAATAAAACTAATTTAAATATTCAAAAATGAATAAACAGCAATGCATTTAATTGTGTGGATTTTTTTTAAATAACGGCTAACAGTAAAAATGGTTCAAATTGTTTTCAAACAATGGGTTTACACCATTTTCGATACTGATAAAGTCGTTATTTGCCGAAACCAGTGCCTCCGAATTTGCAATAGCTTTGGAACTTCTGCCTAAACAGTCGCTAACATATAAGTTCTCATCTATGATTTTAGTGTCCTTTCTGCTTCGGTTTCCATTGAAGAAACTTGAACTATTTTTGGCACTTATTTCGACTGTGTCAGTGATTTCTGTTTTGTGTTCGGGATCACTGACTAGATTATTACAAGACTGATAGCAGTTATCACAAGATTCTTTGTTAGTTAAAATAGCGCATTCCGAATTATTTGAAATAGGTGATGAAGATGGTTCACATTTGCGAGGACGACCACGGGATAAATGACGTCTTTTTATGAACTCATTATCATCAACCATCCAAAAAGAGCCAAAGTCATCTTCGTAACGTACAAAACATTTATGTAAAGATAAATTCGTTCGAAGAGCATTCTATAGTTTATTAATTTTTCATCGTATTAATTATACGTATAACAAGTATTTTTTTTTAAGATGTTAGAAGCCAGGAAAGCGGTTATTTGAAATGTTATAAGGAATAAAATAATATACATGTTATAATTGTTGGAATAAAATACTTGTTTTATTTTATATATAGAGAAAAAACAACATTTATTTGACTGTTCCTTTGGGTTGTTTGTAAAACATGCATATTGGATATCCAAAGACGTTTCTTACCCGATGGATTTAAATTTTTATGGAATTAAATTTTATAAATTAAAAAGAATGTAACTTATAAGAATGTTAGTTATAATAAAGAGCCGCATATGAGAATGATATTGTCATCATACAAAAGGATACCAAGTAGATTTAAAACCCGTCCCTGTCAGGATTTGAGAGCAGCTGCAGGAAAATCATTATTTTGCTAATGCCTTTAAACTCAGAAAACCAAATCGCCTGGACTTTTGACGCGATACTTTTGGCGCCAAGTATTTCTCATCTTATTATTTATTTTATTAAAAAAAAATATATATTGTTCGCATTTCTTAAATTCAGGTTAGAAGTTTCTAAAATGTAGAAAAAATATGTCTAACTTCGTCAAGGTCTTCTTTTGCATATATATAATGATTCGAGTTCTTGGTATTTATATTAAATATAAATGTATTTAAAGATTTTATATTTATGTCATGGTATATACAAAACTATAATTTAATGAGAAAAACTTGGTATTTTACGTAGTGAAAGTCGGTGAAAACACGTATGGGTCGATCGATGGTTCTAAAATTTAATATGTGGCCTCGGGCGTTTTTTGTCTGCAGTTACTTTGCATCAGGGGGGTATAGGAATAGGAGAAGGAAGTAGAGACACTCTGTGAATCAATAGTTTAAAATTATTTAAGACTTGCCTGTAAGTCAAACAAAACTTACAAATTTTAAAATAACGTAATTACTCCTAAAGCAATGGTTACGTTTTAAAATTGCAAAGTTAAGAAGAATGTAAAAACACCGAAAACCGTTCTGTCTGTTCGCTGAAATTCTATTGATTTAATTAAAAATATAAACAGAAAGGCTTCAGCGTAAATAATTTGTTGTAGTGCATAAAACGCCAAGGATATCTTTGGAATTTATATATTATTCCAATTAATTCCAATAATCATTCTTTAATAATTAAAATTTCTTGGCAGTACCCCTGTTCTGTGGAATCTGCTTTCCGTTAGAATTTTTATTTTTATTGTTCACATTGAAATAAACATAGAAAACGTTACTGAGAACTAAACACTTAAGATATTCTCCATTAGCTCTACTTGCTTCTAAAACTTCAAATCTCATGGCCGTCCATTTTTCATCAAATGTTTAGAAACTAAGGAGCTATTTTCACATAACTAGCATAAAAGTTCTTCTGAGACCATAACCAGTAACAATCCGATAATCTCTGTTGTTAAGAAGGTGAGTGGCAGAACGCAGACTGGGGCAGAAGCCGCTATTAAAGTAGAAAATTAACTACTGCAAACAATTACCATTTATTCAAAAATATTTTAGGTTGTCTTACTGTTTATTAACTAAACACCCCTACAAATTTTAAATGGCTATACATACCGCAGTTATTGAGTTAGAGCGTTCAAAATTGGTAGATATATTATCGGTGATCGCCTTAAAGAACCGATATTAAATTTAATTGACCAGTGGCCATAATCGACAATGCCGATATTTCGGAAAGCGTAAATCGATAAGTCAGCATATCTGCCACAATTTTAAAGAAAGAGTGACCAAACTTGGAAGGTAACCGTCTTCAAGGATCATTCAGAGCATGTCCAAACACAAACGCCAAAGCCTGGAATTTAGGCCCTAGAAATCTGAATTGCGCAATTTATTCTACAATTTTAGCTAGCGTCACCAAATCAAAAATCAAGTAAAAATAATTTTGAATCACAATCACATTCGCCCACAAAAATGATAAAAGGCTATAACTACGGCAATATATTTAGTGTACTCAAACATTTTTTTTGGTCCACGCCAGTAAAAACTTATCGAACACCTAAGAACACAAAATATATACCTCTATATAAAGCCTGCCGAAAAAATTGGAATACATCTGATATAAAACGATTATTTTGTATTGATTGTTATCATTAAAATGAAAAAATAATAATGGAAAATAAAGATTTTTGTCGCTTACTATATGGGATTATTACAATATTAAACTGATAGATCTCCATTGTGTACTTACTGAATGTAGTATACTTACGTGGATAAACTATTATGCCGCACATCTTTCTTGCATTACAGTATACAACATTTTTGTCTGAATAAATAATTGAACTAATAAATAACTCTTTTTTTTTTGTGGAATTGGTGAAATGTGACTATTCACAGTAAGTCCAGTTTTAGTCAAGCTCGTCCAGCGATTTATAAATGTTGTGCCAAGTAAATAAATTATTATTGTTTCCGAGCCGTTCGATTAAAGTCTAATTAAATATATGGACAGAAATTTGTATGTGCAATGCATTATTTGTAACTCTGGTAAGCTGAAAGTGTTGCGATTTTTGTATAATGGGTTATACAGCCTTGTCCGTCTGTCATTCTGCTTGATATGTTTTTTCTTATGAAATAGATAGTATCAGTCGGATCCGAACGGTGTATCGTATAGTCTCAAAAACTTGAAAAATACCTAGATTTTCTTGATTTTATTAATGTATTTACTTAAAAAAACTTCCTAGTAAGTATCATAGTCGTAACTTAATACATATACTATAAAATAAAAAATAATAGTTCATGTCTTCCTCAACCATGCATTAATACCTGCATCAGATGTTACACAAATTTTATTAAATATTTCTTACATTTTACTAATCTTTACAATTCTTAATACGCTGAATAAAAAATGTGCCGAATCCCAACTGACCATTTGTTTGAGCCTTAAACTCAAAGAACTAGTAAATGAACATATTTTCCGCAATGAATAAACAGCAATGCATTTAAGTGTTCGGATATATATATATCATTACGGCTAACGGTAAAAATTATTCAAATTGTTTTCAAACATTGTGGTAACACCATCTTCAATACTAATAAAGTCGTTAGTTGCCGAAACCAGTGCCTCCGAATTTGCAATAGCTTTGGAACTTCTGCCTAAACAGTCGCTAACATATAAGTTCTCATCTATGATTTTAGTGTCCTTTTTGCTTCGGTTTCCATTGAAGAAGCTTGAACTATTTTTGGCACTTATTTCGACTGTGTCAGTGATTTCTGTTTTGTGTTCGGGATCACTGACTAGATTATTACAAGATTGATAGCAGTTATCACAAGATTCTTTGTTAGTTGGATTAGCGCATTCCGAATTATTTGAAATGGGTGATGAAGACGGTTCATATTTGCGAGGACGACCACGTGATAAATGTCGTCTTTTTATGAACTCATTATCATCAACCATCCAAAAAGAGCCAAAGTCATCTTCGTAACGTACAAAACATTTATGTAAAGATAAATTCGTTCGAATAGCATTCTACGGTATTATCAATTAATTTACGTAATGTATAATAGTATAATGTACCAAAAAAATTATTTAGATGCCAGGAAAGCCATTATTTGAAGAGTTGTAAAATAGAATTAAAATACATTTAATAAATTATGGAATAAAATAATTTTTGTTGAGTATAATATTTTAAATAAGGTATACCTTTGCAAATAAATTACCTTAAGGGTCTTGCAATTTTTAAGGTGCATATTACAATTGTTTTTTTTTTTTTAAGTACCCCTATCTTGGACAGTGGAGTTTTCTGATCACTTCTTACTGTGAGAAGGGGACATTAAATATTTAAGATGTGTTTGGTAATTTATTGATCAAACTTTCACTAGTTGCTTTAAACAAACACATATAGAACCTAAGATATATTTATCTTGTTGCTGTGAATAACATAACCTTGTCCTATCATGTAGATCATACTTACATCAAGGATCTGCATTTGACTTTTCTCTAACATATGATATTTGATACTACTATCATAATTGCTTTTGACTCACACCAGAAAACGAATATACAATTATTTTTTGTTAACTTTAGAGATTAATATAGAGCCCTATTTCCTAGGGTTAAATTATAAGACTCTAATACAAACAGAAAAATTTAGTTAGCTAAAATTCTTTATTTACATTTTCCTGAAATATTTTCATTAGATCTTATATCTGATTGGAGCTATTGGACAATCTTAATATTTTCCGCATGTTATTGCTGAAAATAGGCTGGCTCTTAAATCAGCACGTGAAGGCTTATTAATCAATCGGATTTATCAATCGGTTGACAAAATAAATAATGGGCAATCTTAAAGGAACTTTAAATTGAACAGCTATCATGTATATTGTGTTTTAAATTTAATAATCCAAATAATGAGTGAGTAATTAGGAAATGATCTAGCTATCTTTAATGGGGAATCAGAATTAATGTGTTTGACTAAAATCAGACATATCTTGACATAAGCTTCAGCATCCAACACTTCTAAAGGATTATCTATCTTTTCTGAAACATTATAAAATGAGATTAAGGAGTTACATTTTTTCAAAAGGAAGATCCTATGTCCTAAGGAGAAAACAATAGATATTGTGCAACTTAAGAACTGCAACAAAGAAATTCAGTGGACTAAACGATTTCATAATTGCGTACCACACGGTATTTCCAATACCGCAATTGCTGGCTTAAAGATTGATTGAGATACCAAAAATAATTTTAAATATAATTCCTCCATAATTAGAAGCAGACAGACGAACTTGACTATATGGATTTAAGAATTAATACTGCTTTTGGATATTTACTTTAGGATAATATTGTTGTTATTTTGTAAGACGACCAAATTTAGCTTCGATTTAAAATAATTTTTTAAAATACATCTTAGTTATGCATTTTGTATATAAAGCAATAATTATTGCAAGAAGTCGGAAGCAATTTATCATGCTAAGAACAGTTTCAAGTTTCTAAATCTGAAGAAGAAGTGGGAATAACACGCCGCGATAGAAACTCTATTATATTTGGAAAGAGTTTCAGATAAACACAACTCTCTTAAATACAGCGTTATTATGTAAAATATAGGAAATAAAATCGCTGTTAGGAGGAATAAAGGTATTTAATGTGGGGCATTTATCATTTTATGTTTCGAATTTAATGAAAAAATATGTCACAACATGCAAAACGTCGATCATTGAAGGACATCTACCATATCCACCATATGACTCTTGTTTCAAAATTGTGAGAGATTTTTTTCATTATAGGTTCCAATGAACATTTAATTTTTATATATAAAAAGTTAACAGCTTTAAGGACATTCTGAATATATTAAGTTTGAATATAAGTTTTTCAAGTCAAGAAAATACATTTTAATGAACTAATAATTTAATAAAACTCGATAGCAGTTTTAAATATAAGATTGATTTTTGATATTCTCTTCTGATTATATAATTAGTCTGATCTGAGCGATTTATGTACTATGTTTGTACTATCAGACCGATGGCTTTGCATAAAAACAGACAAACGACAAATAAGCGGATGGAAGATTTCTTCTTTCATATTATAACACTCTCCACAAATAAAAAAAAAATACAGTAGACTAGACTAGACTATTTCGACCAGAAAAAAACTCACAGACAGAAGGGCGAACGGACAAACACACAGACGAAACAGGAAAATTTATAATCATTAAAATATTACCCATCCAAAAATTAGTGTAAATATGTTGTTTTTATTTCCACCAATGGAAATCGTTTTTAAAGGTAATAAATCCTGATAAGTCAAGATTGTTGTTAATTTTAATATCAAAGAGATTAAACCAAAATTATGGTTTTTTCCACTTTGTGCTCGTTTATTAATCGTTATACGTCTTCTTTTAATAATATATAATGAATTTACAATTTAATATTTTATTTATATTTTATTATTTCAGAATTCTAAGTTTAAGTTAAAACTATGGCTGGTGGGATCAGAAAGGAGTTACAATTATGTCTATCTTTTAGGCGTACATCAGACGTAAAATGTTGATCACCAGCTACTTTGATAGGTTACTCAGGTGTAGTAACACGCGTTCTTGATGATACAGTGAATATTATCAGGGAGGACGTCTGACCAATCTCAATAGAATACTTGGGAAACGTCTATATATATTGCAGTATAGTTATTATTTGTACAAGCTGCTAAAAAAACGAATTACTGCGTTGAAATAATAATGTAACTTAATTATTCTGATTTAGACTTTTTCCTTTAGCCTGAGAATATCGATGAATTTAAAGTGGTTTAGCAACAAAAATTTCCATTATGGGCTATGGGCTTTTCACTTTTTTTTGTAGTTAAAGCTTTTCGTTATGTGGCCGCCAGCTTAATGATTACGTTATACGAGTGCATTCCATTTTGTGTTGAACGCCGAAAACTCCAGTGCATAAGCTTGGTCGCAGTCTTCGTTTCTAGTCTTCCTCTCAGTAAATTAGGCGAAACTAGGCGTGCAGTAGATGACGGCATAGGTGAAAATAGCGCGTCCAAATTTAACGCTTACAGCTTTTTAGTGCAAACCTATTCAGTTTCTGGTGTCTCATGCCATCTTTAACTATGAAACACTATAAGCAATTTTACTGCACTGCGTCCCAGACTTATTACGTTATTCGGTGCGGCGCAAAAAAAATGAAATAGAATTTTTAGCCGAGAAGGACGCTATTGATAGTACTTCTGGGTAAGAATTTGGTATTTATAAATATATATCACGTATTCTTGGCTATTCATTGGCTAATTCCATATCTTAAACTTATTTTATACCGGACTCATTTGCATTGTGAATTCCTCCGCAGTTGCACTAGAATTGTCTAACAACAGACAAACGGACGGACAGACAAACGGACGGGCAGATAGATATATATACGGACGGACAGTCTGGCATTACTATATCGACTCTGTTGCTGATCCGGATCAAGAATTAATGTTGGGAATCAATATAGCTTCAAAACTGAAGAACAAGAACGTACAGAAACAGACAGATGGACGGAGACTCACGGACAGACCGATAGACAGATGGACGGTTGGACAGACAAACGGACGGAGACACGGACGGACAGACAAACGGACGGGCAGATATAGATAGATATACGGACGGATAGTCTGGCGTTACTATACCGACTCTGTTGTTGATCCGAATCAAGAATGAATATTGGAATAAATATAGCTTCAAAACCGAAGAACAAGGACGTATAAAAACAGACAGATGGACGGCGACTCACGGACAGACCGATAGACAGATGGACGGTCGGATCGACAAACGGACGGACGGACAGACACACGGACGGACAGATAGATAGATATACGGACGGACAGTCTGGCATTACTATATCGACTCTGTTGTTGATCCGAATCAAGAATGAATATTGGAATCAATATAGCTTCAAAACCGAAGACCAAGGACGTATAAAAACAGACAGATGGACGGAGACTCACGGACAGACCGATAGACAGATGGACTGTTGGACAGACAAACGGACGGACAGACACACGGACGGACAGATAGATAGATATACGGACGGACAGTCTGGCATTACTATATCGACTCTGTTGTTGATCCGAATCAAGAATTAATATTGGAATCAATATAGCTTCAAAACCGAAGAACAAGGACGTATAAAAACAGACAGATGGACGGAGACTCACGGACAGACCGATAGACAGATGGACGGTCGGATCGGCAAACGGACGGACAGACACACGGACGGACAGATAGATAAATATACGGCCGAATAGTCTGGCATTACTATATCGACTCTGTTGTTGATCCGAATCAAGATTTAATATTGGAATCAATATAGCTTCTGATCCTATATATATATAACATAATATTTCGAAGACGTCTCTTAATTACAAAAGTTTTGTTTGCGCACAACAATAAAGCACATCCAAATTCATAGCACTTTAATAACTTGACTTCGCGGATTGTAAGGTAGTCGACTACCTTAATGAATACACATCATAATACACATTTTAAATAGGTGCATCCTATAGTAACATATTTTCAAATATTTGACACATAATTAAAAACACTTAAACAACACTTATTTGGTAGAGATTAGGCATTCGCAAAATGATGAATGAATAAGAGAAAAAATTTAAAACTACAGTTTCAAGTAGTTTATAGTAAATTTCGAAAGAATGGAAACAGAAACATAGCTGGGTAGTTTCCAACATACCCAAAGTTTAAAGCTATATAAAAATTATTATCCATTGAAGTTTTCACACTTGCTAAATTATTAGCAGCAGCTGCCGTGCGTTGCGGTCGCCTTTTGTAGAATTCTATTTCATCTACTGTCCAGACTGCTCCTTTTACATTCTCAACGCGCATAAAGCACTTATGCAGGGAAAGATTGTGGCGAACTGCATTCTAGAGGTATGCATTTATCAGTTTTTAATTGATAATTCATAGTATAATGTACTATTTGCACTAATTTGTAATATTAACGTAGTCTATCACAGGTAATATCAAAGTTTTTATAATTTAAGCAGGTTACCTATCCGATTAACCAAATCTACCATTCATTGCAAAATTCCTTGGGAAAATACCGCAAAAACCCGAATAAGGGCACCCACCCACAGCGAGAGTTACAAACATGAGGTAGCCCTTCTTCTACCTCGGCCATTCTTATTAGGTCTTATGCACTTGGAAACTAATTAAACAGAAACGACGCGGAGACTGTAAGATTAACAGATTCAAATTAGCAAAATTTTAAAAGCAATAATCTACGTTATCAAAAAACAGCACCAAAAAGAGCGAGTTCTAGCGAGACTATATATCTTTTCTATAACTTATAATGGATCGCGCAGTCCATCTCTGTAGCGAACTTGGAAAAACTGGAAACCGAAGTGTCTTAAGCGAACAAATAGCAGAACAACTCAAAGTCATCGATTAAATTGCAGACAAGTGATGCCAATAATTATACTGCCAACTATCTTCAGGGATTTAAAAAACAACATTAATTTTCTCTGTGTGATATGAGCCTTAGCCCAGAGTGTAAAAATTCAACTTATTTTAAGACCGCTCAGACAGCTATACCTTATTCTCTTTTCTAGCTGTAATTGACTACACACAGAACAAACCAAAAACAAACAAACAGAAGAATACAATTATATTCAGTAAAAACTATTCAGGCAAATAGTGTTGCTGCACACTCGTAAGTCAGAACAGAAAACGCGAAACATTAAGCTGCAGCTAACATCCGAAACATTCATTCGGAGAACTTCGTCAAACCACAGGCAATAAATAACTAAAGAGGATCCACCGGCATCAGTAAGAAACACTGGTTTAAAGATGTCTGAAAGAAGGCAGATCGGTTCCGGTCTCCTTGAACATTTATCTAATTTGTCTCATGTTTTGCAAAAATTGAAAAATGCCTGCACAGTTTTTGAGTTAGACTCTACACATTATGAAAGCAAGTTCGTTTTGTGATTATCATACTGTCCATCGATCTTTTAATTTATAATCTTTGGGAACTGCCTCCCATAAAAATTGTGATAGTCTACATATTCCGCAGTTTAAAACTCTACATAGTATAGTCTGTAAAGAATGCAAGGTGGACGGAATTATGCATGGACAGATGGTTACATGCGTGCATTCACGGACGCACGAAATGAACAACGAACGGACAGCCGGCCGACCAGACGGACAGACGAGTTGCCAGACGGACACAGATGCTGATAAAGAAATTATACTTTCTGGGTCGTTCTTTTTATCCACCTGCCTATTATTATACGTTGTTTACCCATCTTTATTATACCTATTAAAGCAAAAATAACAAAGTTGACAAAAAATAATAATAACAGGTATGTCGGGCTTAACAAATAATATTGCAGTCAAATTCTTACACGTAACTTGTAAGTTTGACTGGATTGGAAAGCAAAAGTCATCCGTATAAAGACACATTTTTCGACTTATATGGCAACTGTATGATTTAGTGATATGTATAAATATATTTTATAGGATCGGAGTAGCCAATTTCAGTACGGCACACACTAACAGATCACAACAAGGAAATATTATTGTTATTTGATTAACTGTTTTAGTCAAATGCTGTTTTAATCATTAATATTTTAATCATGGCAAAGTTGATAAACCAATGTTCTTTAATACAACTCTTTCTGTTCATAGGTTAATTCTTAATATATGAACTTATCAATGCATAATCATAGTTTTAGTAAATACCTTCCAAGTTGCTGCATTTCTTCGGAAGTAACAAAACGTACTCTGAAACCAATTATATATTTCGTTCAGAGTTAACTGCTTATCTGGTGAATCAATGATAGCCTTGAATGAAGTTAAAACAATTGGATATAAGATTGGATATAATAAATATCGTCATCTAGGAAAGTAAATAAACGCTTTATTTTTTTATACTTACTTGTCTTATTAGAGAAGCATATGTAAATGGCGGACGAACGTCTGCGTTTTTGTAAAACTCTCTATTGCGTTGTATTTCTGTAAATTTTAAGAGAGATTTTGAATTTTCAATTTGATAAATACTTCTACTGAAGGTTTTCGATTTTAAAACTAAATATGTGTCACATCAAAATATTTCCTTAAATGTAAATAATAACTTGATTGGCAAATATTCCCCTACTGGTAGTGTCTTGCACACTCCCAAAGCCGGAACTGAAAAATCCCAGCCGCACTAGTATATTTGCCTGTATCCCAGCGACGCCCACATTTGTGGAAATGAAGTCGAGCCCATGTTTAGCTGATCTTCCGAGAATAGGGATTGTGAAGGACTAACTGCCAACCAATAGCGGCGAGGTTCAAGAATTGTCATATTCTGTTCGTAGAAGGATGCTTCCTATCCTTTTCTCCTAGGACTAGAGAGTGGTGAATATAGAGTTCACACCGAGACCGATGAATCAGTCGATGGTGAATCTAAATAAAGTAAACTCAACTACGGCCTCAGCTTAGTCATCATCGTCGTGCAGAATTCCTTTTTGGAGACCAAGGCACCAGAGGCCAAGAGAAGGAAAACATGAAGATAATGGTGGAGGGTTTGTTCTCTGCAGATGTCGTTACGACCTTTGCTGATAAATCCTCACCAACCTTAGGAGATCGGAGGCAAAGTTATAAGTCTCCCTTTAACGTAGAAAATCGCAGAGAGACGTTAATCGATCTCATTACAAGTCTAGTCTAACGGACTACAAAAAGTCACCAGACAGGAAATCATGTAGCGATTTCGGCACAAAGATGGAATCTACAAGCGAACACTTCTATCCAAACCCACACTAGGTTATTTTTCTCTAGTGAAGAATCACTGGATACCTTCTTAAGTATACATTTCCTAAGATGCTCTGAACTACGTCCGACCCACCAATTCGCTTGATCACCTATTGACTGCTCACACGAGTGCCCACGAGTGCCACAGAAATGGAATAAGATCCCATACGTTATGCAATCGGAGTTATCGTTGCCTCTGTGTGTAGGTCTTATGGTCGTCAACCCACGTAAATATAAACTTAAAGATTAAATATCTCTTACTAAGATTTTGATTATTTAATGTCAAATAAATGGGTCAAGAATAATTCAGTATATTACCATGTTGTACATCAAGTCCTGCTCTTTCTAGCATGTACGGAAGACCTAGAAAACAAAAAATAATTATTTCAGAATCAGATAATGTGTAATAATAGATAATTAAAGTTAAGGAAATAATAGATTTGTATTTATGCTGAAGGGAAATATGTGAGATATTCTTATAATATGCCAATTTTTCAACGTAGATATTTTAATTGATTTTATTGCTTGGCATCCCAAACATAATGATACGTTCTAGCTTAAATTAAAAATGAATTATATGCTTCTAACATTAATACTTTACTATGACTTACCACCAGTTACTGAAAAAGTATTTTTATCATGGTTCCGCTTTTTGATCGACGACAAACTACCAGAATTAACAATTGGAAGATTTACAGAGCTTGGCGAATGTGACCGATATAGAGTTCGAGATACATTATTTATTAGGATTGGAGTTGTTGCACTGCAGAAATTCATATCATTTCCCGGAGCATCCTATAAATAAAACATGTAGTTATGTAAATATGTAAAAATATAAAATGGGTATATAGGGTATCATTAAATTATAAAAATATATTCTAAAAATTTCGAAATCTCCAATACCATAATATTGTCGTGCATTTCTAAGATTTTATTTCCACGTCGACCGCTAAATATCTTTTTAACTCACATATTTAAAACCCAATGACGCAGATATGCTTTAATTAGGGGGTAGGCTGGCTTTAAAAGTTCTTTTTGACATTAGAACTACACAAAAAAAATATTATCGTGGTACAAATAAATCTCTGTTTGTTGAATCATCATGTGCCAGAAAATTACCACCTCTGAGGTAAAGAATGACCGAGTTCACATACTCTGCAAAATACTAAGGAGCCGAATCGGTTTTATTCGAATACTGGTCATGCGTTATGCCAGCTAGCTCCTTTGATTGGAGTAAGCATGAATCATCTCGAACCAGCCCATAAAATTAGATCCACCTTCTTCTCAGGAGCTCGCAGATACAAATGAAGATATCAATAAGAATGCAGGACAGGAAAATCTGAGAAGTTTGCTTCCGACGCAGTAAAGTCAACTTTGGGTTTCACCCTCTGAAGCTTGCTATTACTTTTGACATAAGTGCAATTTTTATCTTTACTCAGTGTTTCTGCTTAATAAATATATTATAACTTATTAAAAATAAAGAATTATTATGAAGTTAAAAATACCTTCCGATCCGCTTTCGATGGTGATAACAGCTGCTTGGATAAGTACAAGTGATGCATCATAGCTTGCAAGCGATCTCTTTCTTTTTGTAGGTGTGATTCCAATTGTGAAACAACTTGCATTTGTACCCGAGCTTGGGCTGTAGATCGGTCATCTAATGCATGTTCCGAATTTAAATGCCTGCCAATTAGATAAAAAATATTAAAAAAATAAAATAAAAAATATATTATAAGTAAAACAATTAAATATAATGCAAAATATAACGCAAACAACTTACGACACAAAGAAAAATTTAATAAGAAAAAAAAACATTTGCCTATTTCTACATTTTCTTGGAACATATTATATAACTATAAGATCTTCATCTTATTAATATTATTTCAAAATTTCGACAAGAATTGATTACGGATAGCAATAATAGCAAAACAAGTATGCATATTAAGTTATAATTTTCAATCACTTACTTCACAAACGACGCAATATCTTCTAGATCCATTTCACAACCAGGCCAGCGACATATACCATGAGCAAAAAGAGGATGATAATATTTGCGAATGGCAAATACATCATGTATGTGATTATAATCATTGCTGTACATATCATTCTCTTTCGATCTGAGCAGCTTTTCAGCATCTGATAAGATGTTTTTTTCGGGATCAGAAATCAAATCATGAAAACTGTAAAAGTTAATGTCGCCGCTGGGCGTCATTGTATAATTGTGTTGACCTTGAGTTACTTGTATTTGATTTCTAAACTCTGGATTAAATACTGATTCTTCTACGCTTGAAGCTGGCGAACTAGACTTTACAACATGGGACGCATATGACATATTATTAGGAATTGCATCTTTTTGAAAGCACATATTTTTAACCGCTTCTGGACAATATTCCGGAGATATTGGAATGTGATAATGTGATTTTCCAGACGTTTCTTTTTGATGATTCATTTCTAATTGGGAAGATGCCTTATTGTCCTCGGGGAAATCATCCTCAGGATTTCGAATCATAATAACAAATCTGAAACGAGAAGAAATGTATTTAAAACCTTAGCTAATTTAGATTCTGAGGGATGCTTTATTAGTTTAGTGTTGTTTCCTTTTTTTTCAAATTTAGTACTTTCAGTCGCAATGATTTTAATTCAAACATTAAAATAGTTCTTAGATATTTATTAAGATTTTTCTGTTTTCGTTGAATACAGCATAGTCTGTCTAAATGCACTGAAAAGAACACTGAGCTGTATCTCTCTAATAAACTTAAATACCATGACGCAAAGGTGCTTTTCCCGAGACAGTCAAACAAATACCCGAAAAGTCTTATCTACTCTACCATGAATCAGGTATTTCAGAACTTATGCGAAAGTGCGCTGCCAAAGTTTTTCGATGATCTGCAATTTAAAAAAAAAAACTATACTGGCCAGATAAAAATTGTGTTTTGTAACAGCAATCATTATAATAAGATCAGTTTTAATAATTAAAATAACTTATATATTTTTAAGCAAAACCTGGTTCAAATTTTTCGTGTTTGCCATTTTGTCGCATCTGGAAAAAAATAGTAATAATAATTTTTGGATTCCAAATATATGTTAATAGCATAATATTTAGCGTGCAGACCTGTCCGGTCATGTACAATACAACCTCGTTAAGCCTGTATATTATGTTTTAACTGAAATAGGCCCGCATTATGGAAGTGAAATTCTAGCAGCTCAAAGTACCTTCCTATAAGAAATTGTATCTTAGTTTCAGCCAACACGGCTACAGTCTGTATTATGGCCTATGATAGCTCAGGACCTACACCGAACGATATAACAAGAGTTCTCGTCTTGGAGTGAAATACGAAGTTGGCCTCATAGTAGGCTGTGATCCCAATGTTTACCACACCCAGTGTGGTAGCACGAATACGACTAAGAGGTTTGATTCGCTATCTAATATCTGCGAGAAAGGCAACAATATCACCTTTATTATTAAAAATTGAAAAAGGTCACAAACCAGACTAGACCACACTTCCTTATTAACAAGTTAATAAGATAGCACTTAGCTTCTTATAATTTAGTGAAATCCTTCACAGATAAAATAAATCGAATATATCTTTAGATGATGGGCTAAGAAAAAATTATGAAGAGTATTTGCTACTACAGATGCTGCGAGATTGAGAATAATCTTACCCAAACGAGCTCCCACACTTTGTAATCTGATCATGAACGGACTCTAGTGAGGAACCAGTTCATAACCTCGCAGTGTCTGTTTAGCAGGAGTAGGTCATAATAATAATCTATCATTTGACGGTTTCATTTTGCCGTGGTCCGATTGTAAATAATTACGTGCTGTTTCTGAGCCCTTATACATTCAATTAATTTAAATAATTTTTCATATATTGTGTTTCCAATAAAATCAAACACCCAGATATTGATTGGAACTCAAATCAGGGAATGTAGCGCGTTCACGACACGCTATGCCTGCTAAATGTTCAGGGAATCTGTAAAGCGACAAATTTGTTTCATTTCATTTGTTCCAATATTCATCTCAAAAAAAAACCTAAGAGTAGCTAATTTTTCATACCCGTTTACCATTTAAGATTGATAAGAAAACAATAATTATGTTAAGTTTTGAAAATGTAAATAACAGATGGGAGTAATAAACTATAATTAAGCAGATCAATAAGTAATTTTATCGATTACTTTGTTCATTTCACCAATATCGATAGCAATAAAATGCACAATTCTTAAGATAAAGAAATTGTACAGGAATATACTATAAGGAAACAATTGCACGACACAAGTTTGACATGCCTCCTAAAATAGTTCTTTGAATATACACTTCTTTTGCTAGACATATCCTCACTTACAGTGTACTAGTATGTCATAAACCCTTCCAGCGTATGCCACCTTTAACGGCACAGATATTAGGTCTTTGAGCAATTCCTGTGAATTTAGTCGCTTATAAAACGGGTTACTTTGTTTTCGTCATCTTCAATCTGCAGAAAAGGCTGCAAGGCAGGTCACGTTTTGCGGACATCGGAAGGAAGACCCTTAAAAAAAGCGGGTATGATAAAGTTAATCGTACTGACGAGGCGTTTGTGTCGCCACCTTCCCAAACGCAAAGTCTCACACAAACCCAATCTTCCCGCACCACTTTACCTACCCCCTCCCTATCCCCACATCTCATCCCGGCCGGACTAAGGTGTCACTCGGACCGTGACAAGAGTCAACTTGGCTCGGTGCTCGCGTTAACACCTAGCTCAGTCTCTTACCGTGGCTCAGGCAAATGACGACCATTTAGACTTAACCAGGGTAATGCGGATCACCGCCCGGGTAGACCCGTGGGACCTTATGAAGAGTTTAAAAAATGCAAATACACCACTTAATCTCTGCGAAACATGTCGCTAGACACTTAGAGAAGCCAACCCTAGACGAGTGGAGGTTCTTTAGTGTGGTAGAATATCCTCGACAACGTGTTCCTCTAGCACCAAATGGGCGGCAATGTGGGGGTTAGATCATACCGACCATCACGTCACGCCTGAATTTACGCACGAGCACATCACGTGCAGCGGCCATAAAGCCTAGCTTACCAACATCCACCGAATTTCGACCGTCACAGGTATTGCCAGGGAGATCTGTCTATTTTGGTGCATGTCACCATAGACAAAGTTATGTGTGTCTGGAAGGGACAACCCGGTCTCATTCGCTGGTAATCATTCGCTGAGAAGGCGTACCCTATGACTGCAATTGGTGATGATATACATTCCACACTGCATAACGATATTCAGTCCGAGAAGCGTGGGTCGTACTAACGGATCCCTGCTGGTTCTATTGAGGAACCAAAATTGGATTGATACAGATAAATTAACTATCCAGGAACGGAATAGTGGAGTGCGGTCACCAAATCTGCTATCTATACGGGAAAAAAGGGTGGAGCAAGGCTGACACCTGCGCCAGCGCACAAGGAGGATCATGTGTTGGAAGCTCCCACCACATCTGGCACGCTCGCTGCAGACCGAGCCAACACCCGACGCTGGCCATCGACTTAACAGAGGAGCTTGAGGAGGCCTATTCAAAGGTAATCTAGACTCGGAGAGGTCCGGCAGCAAGAGCATAAATTATGGTAATAATAACTATAATAACTAATAACTAACTAATAACTATACTATCCTTTCAAAAGTCCTCACTAGAGACTGTGTTCCAATATTGGTGCAAGCCATTGGTAATGTGTTGGTAAGTGTCTGCATACTTCGCAAAGACGTTGAATGCCCACAACCAGAAGTAGAGAAACAGGTGGAGTACTGCAGAAAAGAGAAGATGCCGGAACTCGACAATGTCGAATTCATACCAATATTTAGAAGTAGAATCGGGGAAGAGGTCTTAGCAACACCCCTCAAACAAACTGGAAAGATTCTAGATAACCTTGGAGCTCAAAAATTCCCTGAAACTAGAGAGAGCTGTACGGGATTTGAAAAAAAATCATAATTGGTGCTTTTAAAGAAAACTGCCCGATAGGGAAGAAGCTCGTAAAAAATGATTATCCCTGTTAGAACAATAGCATTCAGAGGCTGCGTCTCCCAACACGTGGCCTCTTCAATAAAAATCTGACCTCCTACAACAGGGAGATTAGAAAGGCCAAACGTACGAATTATCGAAGCTTCTGCAAAAGCATAGCAAGCTCAGGCGAAGGGACAAGGCTACATTGAGCGCGGGCTAAGTGAGCGCCAGATGATAATATAGCATTGAAACGTAAAGATGACTCATTTACGAGAAATAATAGGCAGAAACAAGAGTTTTTTTAAAACGTATTTACCAGGTACGACACCCCTTCAAAATAACGTTATTAAAAGTGGAAATAGATATAGGCCGCGGACTGACGACTGAACATGCGTCAAGTCGACAGTGGTCGTAATATATCAGCTTTGTAAAGTACAACTAAATATATATGCAACAAAAGAAAACCAACTGTAATACAATAAAAAAAAAAAAACAAGAGAGATCTTTGCAGCCACTGTCCAAGTTTGTCTATCAAATTAGATAATCTAATTAGCTTGCTTCAGGTTCGGTAACTGTAGCTCTTAAAATACGGAAGATATGGGTTTTTAGAATATTTGGCTGCAGGAGTGGGCGTTGCCAAAAAAACATATAGAAAATTTCCTTGTATACCTATTTCCAAGTTTGGTAACTACAGCTCTTAAATTGCTGAAGATATATGCTTTTATGGATTGTGGGGCCTACCCCCAATATATATTGGTCGAATATACTTTCCCAATTTTACCTCTTATAATTGGTGCCTCAAGCTTTACATTAAATAACTTCCAGTTTGGTGTGTCTATCTTTAAAATTGTAAAAGATACGCGATTTTATCGATCTATACTTTCCAAACTATTGGCATATTCGATTATGGGAGCATGTGGCCATAAGAATTTGTTATCAGTTCTTAACATAACTACTACTTGACGGCTCTAACTCAAAAACGACGGAAGATTTAGGCGCGGGGCCTGTGTGCGGCAGATGTCGATCTTTAAAGTGAAATTTTGTCACTGTAGCCATGCAATTGTGGAAGATATATGGTCTAACCGATTTGGTAATTTCAAGTTTTTTACCCCCTAGACGTACTACTCCAATTTTTATAATTCGTCTGACGTGACTGACCAATATATAGGTGTCAAAAAAAATTACGGACACAAAACCAATATACTAAGATCTCATAAGTATCAAATAATAATTAACACACATTTTAATGGTCTAAAAAAAGAAGAAAGTGGATTACTTATTATGGAGGCAGTATTTCTGGTGCCGAGATCAAACACTATATAATATGAAACCACTTCAAGTCGTGTACATAAATTAGGAAAATTGCGATTTTCCGTATTTAATCACATTATTTTACCTGCGTTAAATCGTCTTATTTTGTTTGAACTTATGTTCAGCGTATCTACAAGTCTAGACCTTCGACAAACACATATTTGCTCAGATTATTTGTTTAATTTTTTGCAGATGTTTTTGTTATGGATTTGGCTTGTAAAATCCGGCAAACAACGCTAAACTAAATTTAATTTAATTTAATGTATATTTAATCGAATATACTCCGATCAGCAAAGGTACCTAGACTTAGACGTGCACAAATTTTTTTCTTTCCAAACTATGTTCTGAGTGTCTACTCATAAATAGCTACAGGAATAAGCATTATTCGATTAACTTTTTGCAGACATACATATGCATAAGCAATACAAATGTGTATATGCATAAGTTAAAAATATGAGCCTCCCTAACCGCAAATACAACCATAAAAAAACATTTGTGATTATGTACATCTTACATTTTAAAACTCGAAGACCTCATGCGTATATGCATGATGTAAGCTATGTATGTACACTTATATGTGTGTACGTACATACTTTTGTAACTTCTAATTACTTCGAACATGAGCATTTTTATTTCTAGTGTTAACATGCATCTAAATATTTAAAATAACGCATATAAATGCATTAAATAAATGGAACACTTAAATCTCATCGATTCGGAAAATGCTTTTATTTTTATGTACATGCAAATGTATGTATGAAAATGCACTCCAGTTTTTTCACACATACATATATGCATAAGTACATGTTTTTAAATAACACATGTAATAAAAATTTTTTGAATTTATTTCACGTTGAAATATAAATAATGAATTAACTACAGATGAAAAATATCAAAGTGCCAACAAACACAAAAAAAATGTATATTTCTGTTTGTGAAAAAAGTGAATAGAGCCAAATTATGATATAGCGATTAAGGATATCGATACCAAACATCGATGTATCCAATAGCAGACCAACATCAACCGGAACAATAGGTATTTTGTTGAAGGACCTAAAATGCGATTCTAATCGGAACACATGGGATAATTTCACTGAAGTGAAATTAAATAAATTAAATATTTATTTTGAGAGTTTTATATATGTGTTTCCGTAATTAGGCTTTACACCGTTTTGCATGTTTTGATTGTCCATATGAGCAAGAAAGTATCAATAGAAGCAGTGAATTCATGGAAATCGACGAAAGGGTCCAAGAAATAGGCCATCTTTAGACTTTAATTTAAAAATTGGGATGATTTGTAGAAATGCTTTTCATAAATTCGTAACGTAACTTAAGTGTTTTAAGTTAATTTATTATTTATATAAATAAATTTAAAGTTTATTGTAAATTCTTGCGAGAAAGCCCATTTTTTTGGTAGTGTATTTTTTAAACGCCTTTTCGTTAGCCAGCGGAATATAAACTATTTTTTTCTCATTTTTCAGTCAAAATTTGTTTATGAAATCAAAATATTGAAATGAAACGATTCAAAATGTTTGCATATAAAACATAAATATTTTATTTTAAATTTATAAATATCGGTAGTACTACCTACCAATTTAATATAATTTTTGTATACATCCTTTTCTTTATATTCCTAAATCCGATCTAAATTATTGTTTTAACGATTGCTTCTAAGCGAATGAAACGAGCTTCCATACTTCTGCAATTTTCTTGTGTAGTCAAGTTCAGTCCTGTTGGCAAAATCAAATAATTAAAATTATTCTTATCCATGGAGAAGTGGTTGTGGGTTACAAAATTTCTGATAGTCGATATATCTCGGCTTATTTATTTCTGAACTTCGGTTTTCCCATTTACAACAGAATTTGAAATTATATGTTGCCTGAGAGAGTTAAGTTCCTTGAACTGGCCAGAAAATAACTTGTTGCAAGAGTTACAAAAGATTGCACCTCACTTTTTGAGCAATAATGAGCTACTTTTGCTCCTCCAATTTTTTGTACACCAGTTGAAACATTACTTTGAACCTAAGTGTGCAGGGGTCTCTTTAATTCCGGACGTTCTATATTATAGTTACGAAATAAACAATTGTCCGTGGGGTTATAACCTCCCCATTGAGTCACCTCAAAATACTTTTTTTTTAAATTTAGTATTTATGAAGGCAAACAATTATTCGCATTTACTATACACCGGATTTCTGAAAAACAGGAACTCATCCTGACCGCAGAAATTTTCAATATCGTCTATAAATTGAAAATCTTAAAAAATGTCATTTATTTTTTTTTTATAATAATTATGAGGGTTTTACGAATGTATTTATTATTGAGAAACTCTTAACTTACGTGGCTATTGACCAATTGTAATTGTCAGTTACTAAATATGCTAAATTAAAATCTGCAATGGAACAATAAACCAGTACGTCTCCAAATTATTTATGTTGGTTTCCTTTTTATGCTTATGTACAAATAAACGTCTTGTAAATATATGCAAAGTAAGAAAACAAAAGCATTAAACTTCTGACATTTCGCATTAAATTATTATTTTGCCAGTTAGGAGCTGTGACTGATGCTTGATGTTATTTGTGTGAATTGAAATAATCCGATGCATTCCGCAAGATAACCCAAAATAATGAGTCTATAAGGGCAAACCATTATATTGCCACTTCATACAGGGCGGAACGAAATGAATTATTTCGAACAAGAACGTCAGTGGGTAAAGTAAGTTTGCAGACTCGTGTAAGACAATGTTGGATCATCGTTTTCAAGCATTTCCTTATTATTTTCTAATAAATATCCTTTAAATTTCGTACATTCTTTAATTCTCGTATCAGAGAGAAGAAGTGATTGCACCTTTTGGTTTGCCAGTCCGAAAAATACTTCGCCCTGCGCCTTAAACTTGACATCAACTGGTTGCTGCTTCATGCAGCCCTGAATACAATTGAGCAACTCCTGGTGGCATATGTTGGCCGTTTCTCCGAAAAAGACACCATCCAAATCATTGTCGGGAATCAATTGAAATTGAGGAAGTCCAGCATTGTTAAGAATCTTGCAAGTAAATACACACTTCTTTAGTGGGTCTCTGGGATGCGCATATATCCTCGTAGCTACATATCCCACGGGATATATCCAATGTGCTGTATGAAAATTGGGATTTGTGTGTATAATCTCGCCAATGGAGTGTATGAGAACGTTTGTTAGTTTTATTGGAAAGATCTTCTGTTGTAATGCCGGTATATTATTCGATTTACTTTCATTATTTTTCTCAAATGCATGATTTGAATTCGAGGCGACGTATTTCTTTGTATTATCACGGCTCTCGTTCAATAGATGATCTTGTGTGTTGGAACTTTTATCAAGTCCCTCGTGGAACACAAGTCTCTCAATTAGGGTCAGTCGCTCAGCGCGAGCTGCTGCCAGCTCCGCTTGTAAGGCGCAAACTTCATCAACAATCGATGCTGTTTCCTAAAAAAAAATTTAATTTTAATGTAGAAATAAGCAATTAAGCAAATACAAGCCAATTTTTAACTTGCATTAATACATGTGCGTACATATATATATGCATATTGTACACATATATGTATAATTTGACTTACATGTACGAAATCCTTCACGCGGCTTTTCAGTTTTGTGTATTTCTTCTGAAAGTCAACTTTTTTTACTCTCATGTCGAATGAATAGTATATTCTTTAATTATTGTATCGTATTCAGTGTGACCATATACTAAGATTGCAAAAATACTGTAATATTTATATACCGTGATTACATTCAATATGGAAATGCAGGTCTGCAGGCGATAGAAAAGTGCCTTTATATTTTATTTACACAACTATATATATTCCTGACACGCACCAAAATACGATAGAGAGAGACCACAAGAGCTAGAGACTTAAGTATTGATATAATAAATTATATTAATCATACATGTTCATTGAATTTTATCGATAGCAAAATAATACACACAAATTGAATTATTTGGAACGATGTGGAAATTTTTCAAAGATGTGAAATCACTCGTCTCTCACTTTACACAGTCATGTTTTTTATTTAATAATATTATGTTTTGTCTTGATAAAATTTCAGCTAATCAACAATCGATGTCGCTTTTACCCCATGGGATTAAACTTCAATTAGATTCTATCTTGATAAATGTCTATGACTTTCTAGGATTTCAGAAATTTTGAAGTTTCTGAGCGATAGCATTATCGCTTTATCTGTGATTTTCGTAATTAGTTCGTTATTATAAGACTAATAAAATAAATGAATTCAATGTGTCAATAATATTTTTCGAACAATGTTGTTCTAACATATTTAATTTTTGATTTTATTCAAGTAAATAAATAAAAATATAATTTATTTTAAAGTTCTTTTTCCCTTGACAACAGTTGGTCGATTTCGAATTAATCCCTTGCGCCTTTTCAAGTTCTGAAAATAGTCAATAGTTGAATATGATTTGTCTTTTATATTTGATATTTATAATATGATAATACCTTTCTCGATATAAAGTTCGTTGGCGCAACAAGCCTATCATTTATCTTTAAAGATGGACGATTGAACTCATGCGGCTTTTTAACTCTGTAGATTCGAACCAGCCAGTGCTCAGTGGTATAGGCTTCTTCCAAGTAAGTCAAATCAAAATCTTTATTACCTATTACAGCATTTCGGGTGCGATCATATCCAGAAGGACCCCTATAAATATATGAAAATTAAAAAGTTTATTTTTATTTTGCTGGAAGTTTTGAGATATTGTTATAAGGTAAAGTAAAGAATTTTCTAGCTAGCTCGTCAGTTATACAGTTGCCTTTTATATTCCGGTACCCAAAAACCCAGATTGAGCCAATAACGTGCTGATTTGTAATCCCGTAGAGTTTTGCGACAGCTTGGAACACACTTCAGTGTCTCGGGAGGATGAAAGATAGCTGTATATTATGCTGTGCAGAGTAACCGTCTCCGCCAACTCGATTTTCGACCTAGACTACATTAAGAAAACTACAATTGTGTTAGGTATCGGCTGTAGCCATGTAGGCGGAAATGTGAGTGACTGTTAAAAATAGGAAAATTATATTGCAAATAGCAAAATTTTTTCCCGGTGTTGCTTGTAAAATACGTTTTAAGCTTAGGATTCTAACCCTGAAGCTGTGAGAGTGTCCAGTAAATATATAAAATGTCTTCGAAGAGGTCTGGAAGGCTGGTACTCTAAATTTCAAATATGGATAATTATATCCAAGGTACTTTTAAAATATGGATATTATTTTTCGCAGGCAATATTTGATCGTATTCACAGCCCCCAAATATGGGACACAGACGATCAGATATACCCTCCAACAGCACAAAATACGAAATCTGCAAAGCAGAATCTGATGATCTCCTTCAAAGATCTTGCCAGCAATCTTGTGACGTTTTCATCGTAATTGGAACTGGAATCAGAAATGATTACGTTTTTATTTAATTCTAATCGGAACTGTAAAGCAAACTTGGTTAATTAATTCGGAGCAATTAATTTGCAACTTATTAGTTTGTGTAGGATTTTACCAAGTACGGTTTCACGAACAAAATGCGAAAAACACTCGTAGATAAAGTTCTACTAAGAAAAATAGGAAAGTTAATATTAGTTAAAAAACCGATGTGAAAGTAGCAGAAATAGTTTAATACGCATTCTATCTTATGGTGATGGCCCTTATAATTGGGAGACCACAAACAAGTTCTACATTAAAAAATATAATAGTGAAATATAAAGTGTTTTATTAAGTATTGAATAGTCAAATTTCTTCGCCCATCACTGAATTCATAAGTAGAACACCCAATGCTCGATTGCTGCCAAAAAAAAACAAGCTTGTTAAACTTAAGTTTGGGATCTAAAAAGATTCCCATGTCATCAACATATTCAATACAATCAAGTGTCTTTGACTTAGATTACTACTGAGACCCAAAATATTGTTGGCAACTCTAGCGTTGAAAACTCGACAGAGAGACACCTTGCGCAGCTTAACAATTGTGATGTTATGCACATAATATTTGTACAACTTAAAATTACTCAATTTACTCAATATTAAAATGTAACAAATCATATACAATGTCCGTTGAACATATATATCCTTACCTGTAGTCCAGTTTCAAGTCTCCAAAGCGATAGTAGCTCAACTTGTACATAAGACAGTTAAGTAGAGCAGGAGCACCCTCGGCGTCTACTCTAAATTCACCGCGGTCCGTAAAGAAATCTGATTCTTTAATATCTTTTGGATGTTCTCCTTCAGCAATTCGCACCATCCAGAGGAACTTATTAATATCATCACCCGAATAGCCAATGACTCCTCCAAATATAACTAATACATAGTCCACATCCAGAGACGTCATGATTCCATACGATTTCTCTTCAGTTGATGACATGGCTTTGCCCACTAAGGCTATATGGCTATTATTCCATGTATTATTATCTACTAGCGTTGTTCGATTGGCCATCCCGGCTATTTGGTATCCGTAATCCCACCACGACATTATGCGAGCATCATCGGCAGTGTTTTGAGACAGCCAGTAGTACGCCTCCCTAAAATCATCCAATATGTTTCGCGATCTGAAAAACAAAAGGTTTATTTATTTGTATTCTAAATATAAATTGTTTGTTTTTACAAAGTGTTTTTTTAAGTCAAAAGATAAAAACCAATCTCATAATTGGGATTTCGTATTGTGATCATTGTATATAAAAAAAAAACTTACCCATCCTGGCTATTGTGGAAAGCAAGAACGATTGAGGGACTTGAATACGCGTTGCTTGTTACCCATGTGCAATGTACGGCAAACATCATTAAAATCATCAGAACCGCCAATATGACAATGCTCTTCAGATTGGAGCTCATGCCTCCCTCATGTGAAGGATCGTGTTTGGTGCGATGCCTCAATTTTCCGGCCTGTAAATATCAAATATTTATATTACAAGATATATAACTATAAACTCGTTACAAAGGTAATATATTTCACAATAGTTAAAGAGGTCCGAATTACCAAAACACAAGTTCATATACGAATAAACATCAGAAAGCTGCATAGCTTTAAAAATTTCGGGGAATCTACCAAACCAATAATTTTCAAACTTTATCATTTAACCATTTTGTCAAACAGTTTGACTTGCATTAGTTTTTTTCTTCAAACGTTTCAAAAATACAATTATGAACTCTACGAGACAATTTTTAGCCTGTGCGCTAAGCATCACGACATATCACGCGCATACGTAAAAAGCATTATATTACCTTATCGTATAAGCTCTTCTTCTCCAGTGATTCGTCGAGATCATCCGTTTCCGAGACAGAGCTTATTGCATTTCCGGTTCGCTTCGATGCATCCTCCTGCAGATAGACGTCTAATAGTCCGGAGAAGGCGACACCAGCAAGCATACACACAACTGGCGTTAGAGTTAGCATCAGGCGGACCATGACGCCGGCAAAGTAGACAGCACTTAAGGCGTACAGTACAACAAAGACGCGCTCGTCGTTGATTTGCTTGATGGAATACCAGAGACCAACAGGGAAGGCGCAGACCAAGATGTGTAGGTCAAAGAAGAACGAGAACCAGGTAGTGGGCTGATGCTCCGAGACGGAGGCAATAATAGGTATGTGAATCTTTGCATAGCCGGTATCCCAAAGCGAGTAAAATCGTCCACTCCACGGCGCGACGACGCCCATCATAGTCAAGCCAACGACAGCAACAAAGACAATGGCCGCCACCAACAGACCGCCAACAATAAAGAGTTTCTTGAACTCATTCCGGGATAGCACGGATTGCATGTGCAGTAGCACGGCGACAGCCATGAGCAACACAAAGACACCCATCGCAGCCATGTGCTCACTTGTGCGTATCGGCTGGAATCCCACGAAGGGTATTTGCATCGAGAACAGAAGACCCAGGATGTAGAAGGTGCTGTAGCTGGTAAGCAATCGGGGCGAGTAGCGGCCCATTATAATCAGGACAAATACATGCAATGGTATCAGATTAATGATAAACACATATCCGCCCCAAGCGGACACCATGTAAAAATAGGAAAGCGCTGCACCCGCTGCCCAGCAAACGGAACCCGTCTTCACGGAACGCACCCAGAGAAAGTATGTGAACTGCAGCGCAAAGATGGCGATGCCTTCGTTGTCATAGGAGCCAGCCACAGAGCGGCTAATATATCCAGGCACAATAGCAATAAAGCTAGCTGCAAAAAGTCCAGCGCCCGGTGACCAAAGCTCTTTCGTGAGTAGATACGTCGAGATTGATGTGAGCCCACTGAAGACAGGAGCCAAAAATACGCAGATATCTCGAATATGCACCGGAATATTCAGAACATGCAAGATGTAATGGATGCTGCCCGAGGTGATCATCAGGCCGGGGTAAACAGTGCCGCCGACAATGCGGCCGAGGGGATACCAGGCGCGCTCATCGAACCAATTGAGAAACTTGTACCAGCCATGCTGCACCATGTAAGCAGTCGCGCGATAGTTGAACCATGGATCGAATTCGTGGATGATGGACTCGAACCGGATGACGGCAAAGAGACGTGACGAGAAACCGGCGATCCATGCAATTAACAGAACTGCAAATGTTATCAGGCTGCTGTAACCAGCAACCTTACTATTTATTATCCTCGAGCTACGATTCATTTTAAACGTCTCCACACCTTCAATTTTAACACAACTAGAGACAACTGAGACACGTAGCCTAAAAAAAAATAAAACCGGCGATTACAGTGTGGCCATCACACGTCATTTTTTATCGTGCATGAGGGGTTGTACACGTTACGACTTCCGTCACATGCACTTTCACAAAATTTACGCTATCGATATTTCTCTAAGAATATCGTAATACTCTTAGCGAAACTCTTTATTAAGTCCGCAAACGACTTTTTTATGTAACATTTTGATAATAAAAATATCTAATTTTTTTCATATTTCCATATAAATATATTTAAAAAAAAAAACCTATAATTAAATTATATTTTATAATATAAATAATAATATTAATATCAATGAAGTTTAATTAAAATTAAATGTTTTTGTAAATAAAGTTTTCGATTATAGTTCAACCAAACTTTACCTTTAAAGTTGTTGAACAAATATGCCTCAATATGTAAAATGTGTTCGGCTTTCGTTTGCCCGTATTTATGCTGTAAGGCAATGAAATTATGGGCTAAAGTCATATTTTGTGACAAAACTAAAATAATGTTGACTATTTGGGTTTTTTTTAAGTAGCAATTAGGATCCCCAAAACTACGATATAGCAAATCTTGTAATCTGCATGAAAAATCTGCAAGATGTATATTTTGCCAAAGGCGGTCATTTAAAATATGAAAATAATTTGTATATATTTTTCTTCATTATAATAAGAATTAAAACTAAATGTCAAACAGTATATGGCCAACCCAACGAAAGAATAGTTTGGGTTTTAAAAATTTTATAACTAAATGAATAAATTTGGTCCATTTGTTGTTGCTGAACTGATTTAATCGGCGAGAATTCCATTTGTTGAACATTGGAAGGAATTGAGGTTTTTCTGAACTTTATTTGATTATAAACTCTGCAATAATGTTAGGGACTATCTAATCGTTGCAGAAAACCATTTTAATGTCAGAAATTAGAGTTTCTTAAAACAAAAAAATAAAATTTTATAAAACTATATGTTTAAAATGGAAAATATTAATAAAAGTACATAAATAATTCACAATTTCTTAATTGCCAATGGAATTATTTTATATACTTGTATTGCAAGAGAGAAAGATAATGAAAAAATTAAATTGTTGTCAAATAGTTGCTGAAGAATTAATTTTAAGTTCTTTATTTGCGTTTTACAAATTATTCATTTAATAAAACATTGCCTTTATTTTAATTTTTAAAACTCGAATATAGACTAAAAAAAAATGTAAACTATTTGTGAACACTCTTAATTCGCCAATCTAATAATTCGTCAACACTGCATTCTTCTTCAGAGCTGGACGCAATATCGAAGAACTCAAGAGGCCTTTTTTCAGAACGTTGCTTTTTGACAATGCTATTCTTTCTGTCGTTGATTTTGATGAATCTCTTCCAGTTTTCAATTTGTTCATCTATTTCCTTTAAATGTCTTTTGTTATTTAAGCTATCCTGCTCTTCCGATACTATATTATTCGATATTGTAGCAGCTTCTCTGATTTCACGTTGAAATTTAATCCATTCCGTTTCCAGATCACGATCGCTCCCAGCCACCGTCACCGATTTCTCCTGATCAAAGAACTTTTCCGGTAATACCTGAGGTGTATTTAGTTGTACAGCTTGAGGTGCTTCCTCAGAATTACCGCCAGTTTGCAACTTAATATCATTGTTTTGTGCAATGCTCTCTAAGGCTATAAGTTTAGTTTTTGGCGGTTTTTGCTCAGAGCTGGTTGCACTCAAGGTATTTAAATTGTTTTTATCGGATTCAAATCGCTGTCGTTTGGCGAGCTCCAAATTTAGCTTGTGTTGCTTTGAGTTCAAATGCACTTTCCATACACTTGGTTTGATGGGGATCCTGCAAATAACGCAGGACAATTGACCTGAAGCATCGTACGTATAATATCTGTTAAGAAAACCAACTGAGCAACATAAGAGTAGGTGAAACGATGCCTAATATAATAACCTACACACAAAAACATAGTTGCAATTACCATGTGATTACTTTAAAATGTTATTTAAAAAGGATATTTGGCAATGGGAGAGTCCACTTTTGTGAATTTCGATTTTACTTCCGTCTTTCGTCGGCTCTTGCCATTAAGTTTCAATAATTCTTTACTTTGGTCCATTCTATATTTTATATTGTTATTGAGAGGTTAGAGATGAGCGAATTTGTTATTTTTCTGTTAGTGACAATAATAACCGATATCGATATTTTTTTCATTAGATTAAAAAATATTGAATCGTCAACTGATGAAACTGTTCTCTGATGCCGGCTTGTTTGCTTTGTTGCTGATCAAGAAGTTGATTAATTTTCCTGCTACCATTAAGCAGACAATGTAATGCTGCTACATGCAAAATTATTTTTATTCTTAATGCTATGAAAACATTCAATGCGCAATTAATGTACAGCAAAATAAAGCGGATGAATTTCTTAAAACAGTGCACACAAATATAAGGAACTCCATAGAACAAGCGGAATTTTAAATATCACCCGGCAATATTATAATTTATATCCGTTGCAAAAATCAACTTTTAGCGTATTAGGAAAATATTTGTTTTTAAAATCGTCTGCCAAAGAATTTTGTCTCATGATTTCCTGAAATCATCCAAATTCAGCCAATTTAAAGTTTAAAAATATATATTGTTCCATTAGAATCTTAACACGTATATAGTAAATGCAAAGTGTAAATAAATTATTCCTTTGATATTTTTTTAAATTAATTTAAATTTTTTTAACATAATTAAGTTTTGATAAAAAAAGTTCTATTGGGTAACATGTATGTGCATAAGTTTAAATGGTTGTAAATGCATACATACATGTACATATGTATGTATATGTACATATGCATCACTATCTGCCGTGATTGTTCTTGACTTGGTTAAAGGTGATATTTCAAGTGATTTTAAAATCAGTGTATAGAACAAGTTCTACTTTGCGCTATGTCGTTGAAATTTGCTGCTAACTTAAACTTCCTTTTTACTGAAACTGCCGCAGCTATATCTGAAAGAATTCGATTGGCGCATCGGCATGGTTTCCAGGCTGTGGAAATACCATATCCTAGTGGCGAACTTCAGGAAGTTAAGGAGGCCATTAGTGATACTGGAATATCAATCAGCCTGATGAACATTGCATTGGGTGAGTCAATTTACAAACATACATATTCATGTGCGTATCAGTGTTGGTAACTGTCAAAAAATAATCACTTCAAATATAAGACGTTTAAGTATTAATAAATGTATATTTTGATAACATTGTAAAGGGTTTTTTTTTTGTGATTAAGAGTTATATAAATGATCGTTTGTCTTTTTGTATGCGTAGCAAATATCACTGAATTATATACTGGAAATTTTTAATGAAATTTAATATTTTTAACCGTGTATTAAATTTGTCAGGGACGTATTTAATTAAGAATTTTTTTTACATTCACGTTGAACATATAGTAAACAAATATAAATAAATAATATTAAATAAGGTGCAGGTTATTTAGTTTCTATGTTCCATTTACATCGAAGCAACCAAACAAAAATACATAATTTAAAACCATTTATGAAGATGTTTTAGTGCTGAATTGATTTTAAACTTACAACGCAAAGCAAATTGTTTTTTTGACAAACACAAAATGGGTTTTATTTATTATTAATGAAGCAAGAAAATAAAGATAATAAATTGAATTAAAATCCAATTTCAGATGGCACAACGGAAGAGCTTAAGTTTGGATCTACAAGCATTCCAGGAGAGGAAAATCACTTTAAAACGCAGCTGGACATATCAATTGCATATGCGAAAACTATTAATTGCAAAAAGTGAGTGATCTAAAAACCGTCGAAAGCTATGTGTGATTATTATAACTAAATGAACACTACGATCACGTCTATATATTGTGCCTCTCCCTAATAGACAACTTAGAATGCTTAGCTAAGAGAATAGCTGAGCCTTTGACGGAAATAGGAAACTTGTTTTTGTCTGAAGATACCTGAATAATCCTTCTTTTGCGAATGTCATGAGAAGTTCCGCTTAATTTCTGAGCCCGAATAAAGCCATTACATTTGGGAATTCTGGATCGGAATTTTAACCTCGCTTTAAATTCCGTGAACTCAATATTCCTTAACAAAGGATCATCAGTGGGTTATAGGTGAAGAGTCATCATCTTTACCTTCTGGACAGGTTTTTCTTTTGAACGATATGCATCAGCTGCTCCTTGGTAGTCTTGTCATAATTTAATCATGCCTGGCGAAAGCGTTTGCACTTCACATATATATTATCGTATACAATCGCAGTGTTCATGTTTGAAGGTTTCAAGGGAAGTCGTTTAATATATATAATATTGTTTATTAGTAACATCTGCTATCGTGTTGCTTTTCAGCATTCTTACTAATTTGTTAAAATTTTGTAGCACTAATGACAATAATTTTCGGTCGACATAAAAGTTATTTTTATTTCTTTCCAGAATTCACTTAATGGCAGGCACAGTTAATAACAAACTGGAATGTGACCATTTTAAAACATATGTATCAAACTTAAAGAAAGCATCTGAGGACCTGCAATTGAACAACATGATTGGAGTAATAGAACCTATAAATAAATATGCCATTCCATCATACTTTATGAACTCATACGAAAAAGGTAAAGTAATATGTTAAATATTTGATTGGGTATTTTTTTTTAAATAAAGTTCTCTTGTAAAAAATGGTTTTTTCAAATCGCTAAACAGTAAGATTAATCGAGTTGCCCGTGATGAGTTACTTTTTGTAGAGGGTAAATTAATTAAAATGGGTCTAGCTTTCCTCATATTATAGCGAGAACTCTAAATATTTTTCAAATCAATCCTGCTCCTTCTCTTATCAAGCACATTATATATTGAGTAGTATACATTTTTATTCTTAGTTTGACAAAAGAATTAATTACTTTTAATATATATTTTGTTTACAGCATCAAATGTGTTGAGGGAAATCAACAGCGATAATATAAAACTAATGGTGGACATCTACCATCTTCAACACATATGCGGAAACTTTACTAAGACCTTGGAAGAAAATAAAAAAGTAATTGGACATTTTCAAATTGCTCAAGTACCAAATCGAAATGAGCCAGACACGCCAGGTGAATTAAATTACGATTATGTTTTTGAAACGTTAAAACTATTTGGCTATACTGATTGGATTGGCTGCGAATACAAGCCAAAAACGACGACCATCGAAGGTTTAAATTGGATTTCGAAGTACAGTTTTAAATCTTAAATATACAAAGATATGAATTTTGACATTTTTTTGGTTATGTTTGAAAAAATACAATATTTTTCCATATATATATTTTGCATTCAAGTGCCATAAAGAAAATATTAACATTTTTATGAATTAAATAAAAAATTAATTTTAAAGAACAAATATTGCAGTGTTTAAATAAAAATGTTTTTCTTATAATTAATTATTATAAATATTGCGGGTGTTACGCGCTGCGGACAGTTAGATCAGTTGTGCACAAGATATTCCAGTGTTTTCAGCAAAACGATAATAAATTTGTATTCTTAAGACCGAGAGCTACGCTGCTAATGCGTCATATTGATCTTTCCAAGTTTTGGATCAGATCTCTGTTACAATGTTCCTGGGAATTGGTCTTGAAGAGGAGCTTTGGTTTTAACACATCAGTTTGCTTTATAGCGAAGTTACCCCAAGCAGCCATCTTAATACTGCTACATTGACTTCTGACTTCATTGTTCCATCTTTCTTATATATTTAAAAATGAAGGATCTGACGTACATGGTCACATAATCCGCTCAAAGCAGTTGTTCAAGGGCACATTTTTTTTCGCACACGTGGGAAACTTTTCTTATAACTCGCTCCTTTTCAAACAGATATCTACTTTTAGATAGGTTGACTCGTGGTCGACCTGAGCTCTTACCATTTTTTTTTTTCTAGAGGGCGAGTTGGTATGCCGACAATTAGCACATGAGTGCCTATCGAGAAATTCTGATCGGAGAGTCAAGTTCACACTATCCTAACATACTTACCGTTATAAATATTCGTGGTGCTGGATCTCTCTGATCGCCGATCAGTTTGGAGTCTAGTCCAAGGCATTAGTTAAATAAAACAGCAAATCTGAACTCTTTTATATTTTATATATCTCAACAGTTTTATGCTGAATTATTGCTGAATTGGTTTGTAATATATTCCGTTCAATTTAAATCTAGTTACTAATCTACAGTGATTTTTTAGTAATTTTATCCAAAAAACCTACATAGAAGACTAGCATTTCCTAATGTACAAACAATTTCTTCAATCCTTAACTTTTTATATTAAAATAATAAAAACTTTTACAGGCTAAATGTAAAAAAAAGGGTTAAATTGTAACATTATCGTGTTCGTTGTGTTCTATTCTATTGTTTCAAAAGTTTGCAAACCATAATGTAAATGATATATTCGATAACTATCGCAAAATATATCGATTGTTAAGATATGTTTATTGAACAAAAGGGAACGGGAGCGTCACAGCTTGCATATGTATCTTAAATGTACGGCCATTAATCCGTGTAAATGTTGTGAGAGTGGTAAAAAAATTGCATTGAAATGATGATGATATCAAAGGCATTCACATTAAATTAGTAAATATTTGATGCACTTGCTGTTATAGTTGAACTCCTAATTATATTAAGTTTCAATTGGCGTGCGACATTCATTTTATATTGCATTTTTAGTTCAGCATAAGTGTGAAGTGTGGTTTAGCAAAATAAAAATTATAATCAGAAAAACATAACATTCCCTTGTGTGTGGCAAGCGACGACTCGAGTATGTTTAGTATTAGTGAATTGTGCTGCATGTTTTGTTGCCCACCCTGCCCTGGACCGATAGCAGCCAAACTTGCTTTCCAGCCACCTGAGCCGACCTACAAACTGACGCCAGCTGATGACACAAATATCAAATACAATTTACAGCTCTACGATCGTGCCGAATGGCAATACTCGGAACGTGAAAAGTCAAAAATCGAAGCGTTCTTCACGCGAACTTCGCGTGGAAATTTGATAACGTGCACCTATGTCCGTTGCAGCAAAAATGCAAAATATACTCTTCTATTTTCACATGGAAACGCTGTCGATTTGGGTCAGATGAGCAGCTTTTATTTGACCCTCGGGTCACAGATCAATTGCAATATATTTGGCTATGATTATTCGGGTTATGGTATGAGTGGTGGGAAACCCTCGGAGAAAAATCTCTATGCAGATATTGAAGCTGCTTGGCAAGCAATGCGGACAAGGTAATCAATTGTTTTTAATACGAATAAAATAAACAATACTTATGCAGTTGAGTCTTGTCTTTAAAGGTTAAACATTAGTCCAGAAACCATTATTTTATATGGCCAAAGTATAGGAACTGTTCCAACTGTTGATCTCGCCTCACGTCACGAAGTTGGCGCAGTAATTCTTCATTCGCCGTTGATGTCGGGCCTGAGAGTCGTATTTAGGAATACGAAAAGAACCTGGTTTTTTGACGCTTTTCCAAGGTAAATGAAACAAACAAGATAAAAGATTACCATATTAAACTGCATTATTTACGAAACACACAGTATTGATAAGGTCGCTAAAGTAAAGTCACCAGTTTTGGTTATTCACGGAACGGACGACGAGGTCATTGACTTTTCCCACGGAATTGGTATTTACGAGCGGTGTCCGAAGACTGTGGAACCCTTTTGGGTAGAGGTAATTTTTGCCAAATATTTACTTAAAGTCTACTATATTATAAAATCCTGAACCTAATCCTATTTTTCTTATTTCATAAGTAGTTTATTTCTGTATTTATTTTCAATGCTAGTTTAAGTTAACTCGTTGAAATTGTTTTTTATAATTCGTTGATGTTGTGCCATTGCTTTATCGTTACTGTTTATTTTATTTTGTTATCGATCTTTAGTTCCATCGAGCGATTACGTTTACATCCAACTGCGAGCTGCAAACGTGTCTTTTTATTGCATTGTGTCGTTTGCTTTTTGCTATATGTTTACTTTGCGTACTCGCAAAATAAAATGCTTAATTATTTATATTCGTATTCCCTTGAATAGAGTATGAAATTCATATAATGGTAATACATTGTACCCATATTCGATTTGTATATATTGGAATATAAGAACAATATTGTATATATCATAAATACACAAACAACTGATATTAAATTTCACTACTAAATTAAATTTAGATGCGAGCAGGTGAACTTTACGCAAATATTACTATTTTGAGAAAAAAAAGAAGCCTCCCATCCAAAGTGCAAAATCTTATACTTAATATTAAGCTAGAGAGATTACTCATTGATTATATTGATTATTACAACTTCTTTCACCTTGGACATTTTTTGCCTGGAGTTTATTGGAGCATGAAATTATAATGTTGCCTTGACTTCTTGTGTTTTCTGTGATCTTTTGAGATATTAGTACTGCTGATTTTATGTGCCAGACAAGAATTTATTTTAAGCTGTTGGACTTCAAATAGTGTTCTATCTTAGACCAGATTATGGCAGCTTACATCTTTTTAATATATGAAAACTCTGCAGTAGAGAAAAGTTGGTTTTATTTGTATCTGAGGCCCCATTTGTCGCAGTCTACCATTCTGTTAAAGTCATGTAATCAACCATAATTAAAGCAATAAATAACCATGGAGCATAATATATATTTAAAATACTTATCGGTTTTCAGGCTTAAACTCTGAGTATTTAATTTGAAGCCTCTTAAGTGATTGCTCAGTTATCTGTCTTTGCACTTGTATTTAAATATTTAGCTCTTTGACAGATTTCTGAGCATGCCCCAGCAAAGTCTAACCTGGTCTAGCCTAGTGATAAAATACACCTACACTTTGATTTTGCTGTGCTATATTGAAGATTCAAAAATTTAATTTGGTATTTAAAAAATTTTTTCTATTTTTCCAGGGAGCTGGTCATAATGATGTCGAACTGCATCCCCAATACTATGAGCGGTTGAGAAAATTTCTGTCAGTGGAACTTATCAAATGACAATTAAAGATCAATGTCGAGGGATGTGCTTTTAATAATACTTCAGAAGGAGCAACTAGTTCTAATCCTTTGGCAGCCAACTTGAAACTGAATCAAAAACCTCAGACGACATCAACAGCAACAGAACCTGAATCTAATAACAAAAATAAGAAGCCTGATGATAACGATGGTTAGTAGCACAAAAAAAAATCTAAAATAACTTACTTATTTTAGCACATTTTTTTTTAATTTTATTACTGATTTCAAACTTCTAATATGTATTAGAGTTTGGTTTTAGTTTGCCACGCCCATATAGCTGAATAAATCGTAAATATGTATTGAATATCTTATGGCTTAAATGGAAAAACAACACTTTATTTGCCACAGTTTTGAATAGTTCACAAATTTCCAAATTAAAAGGAAGATCATTGTAATAAATTTGGATAAAATGTTGTACAAGAATTCTGTATGATTTTTGGCTTACTTAAGAAGCTATCGATAAAGAAACAAACATAAAAATACATACCGATAAATATATATCTAATATTTACCAAATCTTTGCAGGTCTTTCAGCCTCCAGTTCGACATCAATTAAAGATCTAGCCGAAAAGTTTCTCTAGCAAAAAAAATTGGGCCTAACCTCTTCGGCCCAAAAAATGTATTCTTTACAACTATCAAATATCAGTTATTCAAAGCGACATGAAAAAATAGAATCCAACCGAACCCAACCTGAAAATAGCTCTCCTCAATACAATATTATAAAATCCGATGAGATGATTGTGGCCACGTTTAAACCCATAAATAATCCTGCCCCCACACTCCCCATACACTCTCCCCATTCACCTGTGCATCCGAATTCAAATTCTAGTATTCACCAAAATAAACTTTCGGGCCGCTATATAAATAATAAAATAGTTCAACAAAAGTCTGCTAACAAATTACTTAGTGCTAAACAATTGACTGAACATAAAACACCACATTTCAGTGTAAATGAAAATGCAAATGCGAATGAAAGATTAACATCAACCACTAATCACTCAAGTATGTCATGTAGTTGTATCAAATCACCCAAGTACGATAAGACATTTATCCAAAAGGAACCCAAATGCGATGAATTCAAAAACGCTTCGGCAACAAATTTTATAGCTAAGGATCAGAAGTCGCCGAAACAGAGAAGAAATACGCATCAGCGGCAGGTACTCAATATAACACCATTCACAAAAAAATCTTCAACTAGCGATTTCAATTTAAAAATAATTGTACCAACTGCTACATCAGATGATAATCAACAACATAAACAACAACAATTGAGGCCTTTCTTCGGTGTTCAAGACAATCATAATGCCAGTCATCAGTTCACAATCAAAACAAGTAAATCGGAACAGACTTCGCCAAATATGATGGGTGGAATCATTAAAAAAAAATCGAGTGCTTCGCATGGCAAAAATAAAAGAAGTACAGATTCCTTGCACTATGTGTCATCAATGGATCCGTGGATAAAGAAAAATAATGATTTGCATATGAATAGTTTCGGTGAGGCTGGATGGGAAATAGCAGCGGATCCTTGGATTAAACGTCCAATAGATTCGGTCCTAACATATAAAAAATCTCATTCTAAGGACAAATTAAAGGAAAGTGATTGTACAAACGATGACTTTATGATAGAGACAAGTAAACGATCTTATTTGAAACCAAATATGCACAAACAGAAACTGTACAGAAATGAAGAATCCATACTCTCTGCGCCACCATCTCCCCACTTAATTATCACTTCAAATAATAGTTGTAACATCAATCATTTGCCACAACAAAAGAATTTGCCAACAAAGTCTGCCAGTTTTTCACCTGCTCGGGGTAAACAATTTCTAAATCCATTCGAGGACACATTCACCTATGACAATATTAAAACCCTTTCCGTTCCATCCGATTATAATGACGATCAGTCCAATCTCAACAAAATTCTTACTGTGAATAATTGCAATAAATTACAGAATAGGCATAGCTTCTCCTCGATATCAAAGCAGTCGCGCGAGGAGCTGCAGTTAAACATTCGTCGTCTATCCGAGCAGATGGCTCAAACAAATCTTGTACAATTTTCGTTGGACGATTGCAATGTAAATAATGTGGATGGTAAAGGAAGTTTCTACCAGGAAATACCTGCATCGACAACAGAATTGCATCCATTGGAAAATACAAGTTATAAGACGATATTAAAATTCAAAGAAAGTTTTCAAACATTTAAGCACAGCAATCCCAAAGTTTCCACAGTTCTGGGAAAGACAAAAGTCTACATTAGACATCAAAAGCCGAAACCAATGCCAGAAACCACCTGCTAAAAATGTATTGTTCAACATTCAACAAACTACAAAAAATCAAATGAAAGAAAATTAAGAACGAGGATATTGGTGTCCTTATATTCGAATCAAAATAAGTTACATAAGTATACATACAAAACAATGAATGAGAAGCAAGCAAGTTTATCAAACATTTTTTATTTGAGCCTGCAAGTAAATATGCATTTATATTAAACAATAGGAATGCTCTTCTACATTCCCAAAAAAATAAAATACAAACGTGTTGTTTTTAAGTTGTAGGCCGAAATATATTTGCAAACAAAATGTTCTAATGTATTATTTTATAGTATTAATATAATTTTGTGTAAATCCCTTCAATTGATTGTAATAAAATCATATATACATATATATAATTATAAAATTCACTTTCCCTAGATATCTATTAGCAGTTTTTTTTTCTTCGGAATGCGAATGCGTTAATTGTTCCAATGGGCATAATTACTTGAGTTTTTTAATTTTTTAAAACATAGTTCCGGGGCTTTATATATATCAAAGTATAAGTCGAAGCATAATGCCCGATATCTGCTTTCAAAATTATCTTTAATTTGTTTATAAATTAAGCAGCCAGAAATCTGGCAGTTGTAACAAAGCAGTTTAGGTTAACATACATGCTTACATTTTGATATTCATTCACTAGTTACTGCTTCAGCGGCATGCACGCAAAAAACTAGAGTGCTAAAATGGACTGTACGTTCGTTAATATTTTTTATTGTTAACAACTTGTTATTTGTAATGATTGCATATTTTTCGCAATGAATTTGTAGTCAGTGTTCCGATTCTAATTTAAGGTTTTTAGCATAGCTGTTGGAGCTAACTTAGCATGTTACCATTTTGGAGTTCCTTTAACATTCATTTATGTTAATGTTTTAACGACGTGTAAGCAAACATAAAAGACATTTAGGAGAGATAGAAAGTCATATGTGCTAAAAGGATTGAAAATTTTATTAAATATTACAATGCTATTAATTGATATGCTTGCACATTGGTCAGCGATTGCATTAAGTGTTACTGTTAAACCAGTCTATATATTGTTGTTTCTTAATACATAACATAAAGGTTAACATTCGTATTTACAGTTTGACATTCGACTTACATTCATTTATGAAAATGTTTTCCTGCTAAGCAGGTGCATGCTCTGTTAATCAACTTACATTAATGGCAGTCTTAACATTTACAGTGAACATACATAAATCTATAGTTTGACTTTCAGTACCCTTCTATCTAGCCGAAATTCAGACCTGAGACAGTTGCGGCGAATTGAGTCTCTTTCGTCCCCTCTCTTTCTAACGCAGGCAGTCAGTTATTTGAGCGTGTATGACACACATGCCCATCAGGACAAGTGCCGTTAGCGTGTGAGGAGTATTGCGGGAGCAATTGGTTTTGTGTAATATCAGTCTTTCTGACTGTCTGTCCGCCTTAAAAACTGGAAGATACACTTGTATGTGTCCGCGTCAGACAAACTGTATTGGAAAGCTGCGTCAACTAGGCAATCTTCCACAGTCGCAAAAAGTAAATGGTAATTTGAAATGGTTATATTTTCCGGTAAAATTATGCAGGTATATTACTTGTTGCAGTCATTAAAAATCAACATAAAAAAATTTAATCAATTTAATTCAAAAACATTAATAAATTTATATTAATAGCATAGTTCTAAATATACAAAAAATAATTCATATTTAAATAAATCCTATAACAGGGAAATGCAAAGCCAAACATTTTCGGCATTAAGCCTAATATTTTGAAACAGCTAAATTGGCATCACTTGCAACGTAAAATATTCGATAACTTATCTAAACCGCGATTAGTTACTATCGGTGTGCGATTTGTATGTGTTCCATTCATATGTGTGTACGTAAATATACAGTTTTGGAAAAAAACGAGGCATTGCTGAATAATTTGTAAATATTCCGCATCAAAATGGGAGTACCCGCATTCTTCCGATGGTTAAGCAAAAAGTACCCGTGCGTCATTATTGAATGTAATGAGAACAAGGTATATTTAGTTTTTAAAGATCATTAATATGATTTCCACTAACCGGAAAAATTTCAGCAAGTAGATCCGGACACGGGAAAGAATATATACGAGGATGCTACGTTGCCCAATCCCAATGGGGTCGAGTTTGATAACCTCTATCTCGATATGAACGGCATAATTCATCCATGCACACATCCCGAGGACAAGCCGGCGCCCAAAAACGAGGAAGAAATGATGATTGCAATTTTCGAGTGCATCGATCGACTTTTCGGCATTGTGCGCCCCAGAAAACTCCTCTATATGGCCATCGATGGCGTTGCACCCCGAGCTAAAATGAATCAACAAAGATCCCGAAGATTTCGCGCAGCAAAGGAAGCAACCGAAAAGCGTTTGGAAATTGAGCGCATTCGAAACGAACTTTTAACACGAGGTAAGCATTAAGTGTGTATGTGTGCACATGTAAATATACATACATGTGTGCGTCTGTTAGATATCCCAACAGTGAAAAGAAAACAATACGCTAAATGCTGAATTACTCTGTAATACATTCGTAAATGGAATACTAAACCACTTTAAATATCATTATAAAAATATATTTAGGTTTTAAATAGACAATTTTATTCTATTCTAGGCTATATAACAATTTTAAATAAAAAAATTAATAAATATTTTATTATTAACTACACAAATTAGACAAAAAAAAAAAACTACAATGCAATGAGAAGTTTTCCATTTACTATAGAGATAAGGAAATATAGGTTTGTGATGATTTTTTGGAGAAAGATAGGTAACACCAATAATTTGTGAGATATCTTGATAATAACAAAAATGCCTTATTCAAATTATTATTGAGACTTACATATTTGCTTGCTCTAAATTAAATAGCATCCTTCAAGGATCAATATATTATTATGAGAACAGCGAGAAAAATGAAATAGTATCGATTATAATTTAAGGACAGAATTGTTGGGATAGACTCTTATATGTGCTGTTTTTTTTTTGCAGGATGCAAACTACCACCGGAAAAGGAGAAGGGTGAACATTTCGACTCGAACTGTATAACGCCGGGAACACCTTTTATGGACAGATTAAGTAAATGCCTGCATTACTATATACATGATCGCCAGAACAATGACCCGGCATGGAAAGGAATTAAAGTTATATTATCCGATGCCAACGTTCCGGGAGAAGGAGAACACAAAATAATGGACTACATTCGGAAGCAACGTGCACAGCCGGATCATGATCCTAACACGCACCATGTGCTTTGTGGTGCTGATGCAGATCTGATAATGCTTGGGCTGGCAACTCACGAACCGAACTTTACTATCATTCGCGAGGAGTTTCTGCCCAACAAGCCACGACCATGTGACGTTTGTAATCAATTTGGTCACGAAATGGACAAGTGTGCTGGGTTGAGTGCCGTTGGCTCCAATAATATAAATAGTCCACCCGATGTTCCGATTGGCGCCGAAGTGAAATTTATATTTGTCCGATTGAGTGTTTTGCGAGAATATTTAAGAAAAACTCTTGAAATGCCAAATTTACCATTTAGTTATGACTTTGAGAGAGCTCTGGACGATTGGGTATTCATGTGTTTCTTTGTGGGCAACGATTTCTTACCTCATCTACCCAGTTTGGAGATCCGAGAGGGTGCCGTCGATCGATTGGTTGAGTTGTACAAGAAATGCGTTTATAAAACCAAAGGATATTTAACTGACTCGGGTGACGTCAATTTGGATAGGGTTCAATTAATTATGACGGATTTGGGCAATGTGGAGGATCAAATATTCAAGGATAGGCAACGCAGGGAGCAGCAATACAAGGCCAGACAAAAACGGGAAAATCATAAGGCTTTGGAACAGAGCGCTTTTGGACCGATGGCAGTTGGACGAAATAACGCTGTAGATCAGGTTATCACGAATTATAAACAGGATGCAGCTGCTGTTCGAATGGGACCAAATGCTTCGCAGGCTACCAAACGTTCGAGTACAAGTGCAAATTTAGATGATGCGGATGAGGAGGAGAATAACGACGAAGTGCGACTTTGGGAGGAAGGATTCAAGAACAGATATTACGAATCGAAATTTGATGTTTCTGCTGTCAATCTTCAATTTCGTTACGCTGTCGCACTTCAATATGTCCGTGGACTTTGTTGGGTTCTCAAATATTACTATCAAGGCTGTGCTTCCTGGAATTGGTATTTTCCTTACCATTATGCGCCTTTTGCGTCCGATTTTGTAAACATACAAGGCCTGTCGACGTCATTCGAAAAAGGCACTAAGCCGGTAAGTTAAAAGAAAATAATAATTTACTAGTTTCATCTATAGTACCTTTTTCCTTATGATTGAATTAGTTTGTTTTTTTAATTAAATGTATATTTGAACTCGATTATTTTAGTTCAATCCATTGGAACAACTAATGGGTGTTTTCCCAGCCGCTAGCAGTTCACATGTTCCGGAACCGTGGGCACAGCTTATGTCCAGACCCGTAAGTTATAATCATCAATGATTTCCAAAGAACTGACGTATACAAACTTATATAAAGCAATATATTTAAATATTCTAATGTGGTGATATTCTTTTTTTCAGGACTCAACTATAATTGATTTCTATCCAGAAGATTTCAAAATTGATCTTAACGGGAAGAAGTTTGCTTGGCAAGGAGTTGCACTGCTACCATTTGTTGATGAAAAGAGGCTTTTTAGGGCACTCGAACCTCTCCACACACAGTTAACCGACGAGGAAGGTAAGTTTTATTTTTTGAACGCATTCACAAGAAATATTTATCTTGTATTATAAAAAATGTTCAACAGATCACGCACTCGATCTAGATTATTTCTAAAGCATATTATTTCGTTTTGTGTGCCGATTTTATAATTCGTTTGTTGAACTTTCCAGTTTTAGAAATTGGGGAAGTGTCAATATTTGCAGCTTATACGTACTATTCAACGTCTCATAATCATTTATTATATTAAGCCACGTTTCAGATCGAATAAAATTTGTGGAACCTGCTAAGTCTGCTGTGAGCCAAAAAAATATTTAAATAAGTTCCTCGTATCTATGGCCTTTATAATTGCATTTTTTTCTTAAAATAATTAATTTATTTTTTTTATCGATTTCAATTTGAGAGATGAGTATTGCCAAAAATTCAACTTCAAAATATATTAATAACGATTTACAACCACCTCGATCTGAGGAGAGTATTGTAACATATTCTCATTCCTTTCGCAATGACTTATGAAGGAGTCCCGTCGATGTTAACACATAAATGTTGACTTGGGTGTTCCTGGTTACTAGGTATATTAATATGCTCAATTTAAAGACTTAAAAATTAAGCTCAGCTAGCTTAAATCAGTCGTCAATTTTTCTGAAAACTTAAGAATTTATTCAATGTTCCGCATCGAATCACTAAGTATTGTGTGGTACGCATTAATATATATCGACTAATTGTAATGATTAGATTCACAAATCAACGTATGTCAAATTTGAATTAAAATTTAATTTATTAATTTAATTATTAATAATTTTGTTATATTTATATACATATATATATATATATTTTTGTACTGCTTTTCTTTTTTTTAGTACAACGTAACAAAAGAGGTGATAATAATTTGTACATAAGTAAAAGTAGTCCTCATTTCAAGACTATAAAAAAACTCTACGAAACTGACGGCGAATCCCAATTCAAAAACAGTCCTTTATCATTCGATGGAATGAGTGGGACAATTTCGAATTCACAGCTCAACACAGCGTTAAACGGGTACGTACGTAAAACAATATAGGATAATGATTAAATCATATCTTATGCAGAGCTTACCTAGTTAGTTATCTTAGCCCCTAATGTACTATGCATATATATTAATAAGTAAATAAAAAATATGTTTTTGTTTGTAGAATGCATTTAAGATTTCTTCACGAAATGTTTTATATCGATCGAATTTCGTATCTGCCCTTGAACGTCTACTGTATTTTGACATTTAAATATGCAGGCGGATTTCTTATCCTTTTTCCGTTATTTAACACCGCGCTTTAAAAACAATCTACGCAATATTGCCTGTAATATTTTTCACCATTTGAACCACCTTGAATGCTGCCCGTAAAATGTCCTCCATAACAGTAATTTTCCGCCAACACAACGCCATAATATTTCACTCAAATTTTTTATTTTTAAAATAAGAATCTGGAAAATATGCTTGTAAACGGATCTTTTCGTTATATAAACATCTTATTTGTATAACAAAATTTAAAAAAAATTGAAGAATTATTGTTTGCGATAGTTGGATTTGCACATATAAAACACATTGAACACTGAAACAATAATCAAGCAATTTTAAAAGATTGAATACATTAAATCATAGTTGTATCAGAGTTAAACATTCATTTGATAAAGAAGGCAGCTATTGATTAATAAAGCGTCTTATGTTGATTACTTTGTCTTCCAGTTGCATGATGTTCTGTAAGTGCACAATAGAATTTGAGAATTTTGTTTCTGCTTGGAATAACAGCTTTTTGAGTTTGGTAAATTGTAAAAATAATGTATTTAACATGTAGCATAAATAGGAACATCATTGGGTATTGTAAAGTTTTATACACACTATATTTTGTCATAAATAATAATAATTAGTTGCACAAACACAATGGTGCCACTGGTATGCCTAGTTAATTTATTTACTTAAAAAAATTGTTTTTTTTTTTAAATTTTTATTTCAGTCAATTGAAATCGCCTATACCTGGATTGCCTGATATTTTGAAAAATGAAGTTGTAACAACTGTTTTCGTAGATCCACAGTATGATGAGAACTACATCTTTTTAGCTAAAAGGCTGCCCGACGCCGTGGATCCTCCACAAGTTATACAAGCGAACAATCATAAAAATGGACCTGTTATCGGTAAAATATAATCATAATTTAACAGAATATAAAAAAAAAGTTTATAAAAGTGTAAAAACATCTTTGCTGATAATGGACTTACTAGAATTTTATATAAGCATATTTGGTTGGCTGCTTTGTTCTTTTTTGCATAAATTAATAATACTAATAGACGTAACCCAAAGTTTATTATATTGACAATTTTTTTTTTGTTTTCTATATGTGCAGCTAGATTAGCTTGGTCCATGTTAAAAATATAATTATGTTTTCATTCAATTTTTGTTTTCTGTAGCTAACTACTGTGTAACGAAACATTTTTAGATTCTGTTTTCAATTTTATAAGGGAAAATCATGTGATTTTATTATCTTTTCTTTCTAATCTTCTCATCTTATTCACTAATAATTACAAAAAAAGAAGCAAAACCAATGCCCAAACACCCAAATAGCAAATCAATTAGCTCTAAATCATCTATTGAACATTTCAAGAAATACTACATTGTCAATCAACAATCAACTCAAATAAAGCTGAGTGCAATAATGACTTTAACAAATGGGATCTTTTCATGAAGTCAAATCTGTTTAACATCAGTGACTTTCAACGACTTTCCATTATAATTCAAAGGCACAATGATCAATTTAATAATTGTTATTGTAGTTTGGACGTGCTATTTATAAAGTCTAAAATTCTTACAACCCAAACATCCAACATCCAAATTACGAAATTTATGTAATGCCAAAATATATATTTATATTTAAATACGTAATTAAAAAAAATTGACTGCACTACTAAAATAACATTAGATTTTTAGTCCGAGCTTTTAAAATATAAATGATTTGTCATTAAAGGAGCCTTGGGGCATATTTAAGTTTTAGTTTTTTTCCGGGTCAGATCAAAGATAACAATTCAGTAAGAACTTTCTCTTTATGAACACGGATTTGGTGCTTGTAACTTTTTATTTTTGGTATTCTGAAGATGAAAAAGATTAGTTTAAGAAAATTAACAAAATACGAAACTTTTTTTCTTTTAACACAATAAATAAATAATATATTTTTTTTCTTACTTAGGATTCGGAAACAATCCGCAAAGGGCTTACATTCCTCCTGGTGGCCAACGATTGTTGTCAAATAGCATGAGAACTCAAAGATTCGACAATGGATATCAAAATCATGGAAGAAATGGTGGAAATTACAATTATCCCCCACCCCAAGGTAAATAACAAACTCTGCGGACCTGATAGGGAATGCTAGAAAATATCTCTTAGTTAATCTCTCTCGATTACGACATCAGTCGTATTATGAAAATTAAAGTACAAATTATAAGAATCTCACAACAAATATTTCGTTAATCGGGGAAAAAATAATACAAGCTCTTTGATAAACTCATTCAATTATTTTAATATATTTCAGGCAACTATTCAAATCAAAACTACAATAGGCCGTACAATCAAAGATACCAGGATAATAATTATCAACAACGTATTAATTACAATGGGCCAAGGCATGCTCCATACCGACATCCAAATAGAGGAAATAATGTGCAGCACCCAAATTATCGACGATTTTAAACGTTATTGTAATAGAAAATAATTGTAATAGAAATATATATTGCTATTATTTATATAAATCTATTCAAATATTTGGATCTTAAGACAAAAGAAATTTACTACAGACATTTTATATAAAGCTGATAAATAAACAGATTAAAAACGGTGCAAAAAAAAAATTTGTTTCTTTCTGTACAGTCTATTTTAATTTGGTCAGGACCTTGTTACATTTAGTCGAACTCTTCTGTAAGTCAATCCGTTTATTTAAACTAAATTTTCGACGGATCGGAAAAGTTCCCAACTTGATCACTTAAGCTCACTTTTCTTACGGCAGATGTTGTTTCGGATTATAGAAGTTTCTCATTCTCATTCTATGTATTATTAAACTATTATATATTTTTGTGGTCGACTTTAATTAATCTTGACTAATTTCAGTCAAAACAAAAAAATCAAAAGAACATAGAAATAAAATTAAAAATAAAATGTATATAAAAGTAGAATTTAAACTAACAAAAATTTTCCTAGGAATTCGTGCAGTATTTTACCTTAACATACAAAATAGTATGTCTATAATGATTATGTATTTAATGTTGAAGTCCTTGATAAGATTGTTCAGAGCAGGGTAGCTTTTGCAGAAGGAATTTTGACAAAATTTTGTATAGTGTGGAGTTATAACTCCTACATATCGTTTCCAATTAAACAGAATTTATCGGTAGTATTGGTAGTATTGCGATAGAGCCGATTTTGACAAATGAAGCCAATTTCAACTTTATAGATGACAGCACCTAGCTGTGGGAGCAGCAATCACATTGATGGGATTTCCTAACTCGACTGTTTATCTGCAGAACTGCATTGGCCATATTTTAGACGAATGCATCCTGTTTCCTGAATGGAAAAATCATCTGAATGAAGTATTTTTTATTTTGACTCTAAAATATATTTGGAATTCCAGCAAACGTATGCCGACGGGATTCGAAAGATTTTGTACTTGAGCACAATACAGCAAAAAACATAATAAAAAATGAAATATATATTATATTAAAAACATTAATTAATATAACAGATTCAATTAAAGACGCAATTTTAACGCGATTAATATTTTCGGTTGCATTTGAGTAATACATACTACGATTTTTTTGGTCTTGTTGGGTTTATTAAATTAAAATATTAATTTGGATTTTTAATTTATTATTTTGCTGTGTCCACTGACATTTTTTATTAAATTTAATAGTTCTTAGCCCATTTATTTTTTAGATGAAATGTTGTATGTAAATACACAAATGTTGATGAATCGTAAAGCTTACAGGTTTTTCTTTCAAAATTGCTTGTCACTCATTAAAATAATCACAAATTTATGTTATTTCGATTTTTTGTCTTAGTTAAACACTAAGTATTCAAAAATTTGAAACATTTTTCGAGCAATTTTAAAGCAAAACAAATATTGTTGGCAGCTAACCTGCCAGTCTCGCTGCGATGTGCATAACAAGCACCGCGAATTCGCGCTAACTGAAATAGACGTTAACACAGCGCTGTGAATTAGGCAAATTCATTTGACGCTAACGGAAAGCCGTTGTCTGCCCATGTGGAAGAAATTTATTCCACGTCTCATCTATCAAAGTACGATAGGTCAAGATCGCAAGGACACCCGATTCATTGTACGCCGTCTTCAGAAAACTGTTTTGCAAACATTGCGAGATCCCAACTGTAATATGTCCGAAACAAAATTTAAGCCAATCCCAAAGCCATCCGAGCCGGAGCCAGAGCCGTCGCAAAATTATAGGCAATTCACTGCGCACAGAAGCAGCAAACAGGATAGCAATTGTCGCACCTGCAACGATTTCAAGTCCTGGTCTAAGCAACAACTCCTCATCTCCAACTCCCAGGAAGCAAAGGTAAATGCGATATCGCTCTCTGCTTGCTCTTTTTGCTACATGTTTGACGTTTTATGGCTAGGAAAAACATATGGCTGCCAAAAAGCTTAATGCTCAGATAGCGCCGAGGGATGACTGCCCCCTGGACAAGGTGGGTCTGGGCATATCCACATGGGGTCTACTGCACACAATGGCAGCATTTTATGCGGAAAATCCCACCGACACTGAGAAGCGCGATATGCGAAAATTCTTTGAGGTGCTCTCACGCTTATATCCATGCGAGTATTGTGCCAAGGACTTTCGATCAGAGTATTCCTATTAAATAATAAATCTCTAACTACAATTTTAACTAATATATTTTTTTAGACTTGAGGTTAATCCAGTTAATGTGAATTCGCAAAAAGAGCTGGCTTTGTGGCTGTGCAAGTTCCATAATCGAGTGAATGACAAGCTCGGAAAATCACTGTTCGATTGCAGCAAAGTCAATGAGAGATGGCGTGACGGCTGGCTCGATGGATCCTGTGATTAGCTACTTGCAGTTAGATTTAACTCAAATCCATAATTTCCAAAAACCTCTCCCCAAAAGTTGATTACAGTTGAAGCGGCGATTGTAAATTTAAATCATATATACCTATTTGGAAAACTTAATTACTTATAATACTATAACAATGCAGGCTCTATTCAGTTCCTGTCTACGTTTTTGTAATTTTCAAATATTTTAATGATTTATCTTGCGATTTATATTGTGTGGCAAAATTTAATAATTTCTATATACAATAGTCATACTAAATGATTTACAAAATATTTCTACTGTAAGACACATTCATCATTCAAAATAAGTAAATTTAATGCCATGTAAATAAGCTTTCTTGCAATAAACATAAATTAAATTCTGTTGGTGTGTTTGAAAAATTTAAATAAATGTGTGCTTAATCCACCCACAAATTGAGAGCTAATCGGGTAAAGATCATAGTTTTTAAAGATCATAAGTTTACAAGTTTATTAATTTTCCTTTTTAGACAATGGCTCGAAAACTGAATTTTCTCACATATCTGTTTTGTCCCCATTAAAAAAAAAATGCAAATAACGTATATTTGAATTATTTTATTTATTATATTTGTCGATTGCTTTTATTTTATTAAATGCAAATTAGAAAAAACAAAACCAATTACGTAAATGTTAAATTCAATGGAGCATTCCAAACATTCGCACCATGTTTACACAATGACAACTGACGTTTCTCGCATTGTCAATCAATTGTCACACGAGGATTGACTAATAACCTGATTCCACTACCAACATTCTTGAATGTCTACAGGAAGGTTACTGTACATTTCCCATAAGTGATTGCATTGTGTACATTCGTCAATTACGTTCCAATTTTTAGAAATTCGCTGTTTTTTTTTTTTTGGCTTGCATGTATAGGAAATATGATGCATATTAGGATGGCTTTAGTATGGGGTTTATTTTAAATATAAAAGACGCAAGAGGCAATAAAAGAAATAATATTAAATATATTTCAATCTACAAATATTTATTTGTGTAACATAAAATCAGTCGACGCAAAAATTACAAATATTAGACAAATAGATTAAACTGAAATAATAAAATCTAAATCAGACACAAGACGCTTAAAATTTGGTTTCCATCGTAGAAATAGAGGACTCTGAATTGAATTAATAAAATCTATTGTTATCAGTAAACTCGAATTCGTTTATACAGGATATACTTAGTCGTAGTAGCGCTATCGATCGGCTTAGAAGGAATATAAAGTTAATTTGTCTCATCAGCACCGCTGAATCGATTTCACGGCCAGGTAACTTAACTGTAAACATAACACCTAACATAATACTACGATAAGTTAAAGAGGGAAGGTTAATGAGGTGCAGTCTATCGGTGCATGTTTGATGTTCGTTAAATATTATGTTCCCAATTTAACAATATGATACAACTACGTAAATATTTGCTGAAAGTATAAGAACTTTTTATGACCTTAATTTGAGTTTCTTGTCATAGTCTAATTACAAAATGTAATACAGCAATTCGATTTCTATGTGTTTAATAAAATATAACATGAATAATACAATAATAATAAATAAAGAAAAAAAAAATTTCGATAGTATTAAAATGTAAAATAAAAAACCAACACAACTTTATAATTTAGTTTTGTCTGCATTATTTTGATAAGCTTGTTGCTTCTTTTTTTTTTTTGCATAGTTATCTTAAGCAAACTCAATAGTTAAAATTTGTAATTTCAATGTTTTGCTGCTCTTTCTAATCTAATTTTGTTTATATATATCTATAAAACCTATATTATATATACATTTATATATACCTATGTACAAGCCTGTATGTATTTTTTTGTGGCAGGTGGCCGTTCGAATTAGGAGAGTTTGACTCCCAAGCTATCCTAAAATCGCCTCTTCTAACACATTTTTTGCGGTTCAGTGCCGAATTACAGGCGTGCCGCTGTGCTGTCGGCAAGTAAAAAGTGAGAAAATGTGCGCCCCTACAGCTCAAAGCCAATATGTATCTCTAATTACATATCTTTACACTTCTGACATCAAACATAACAGTTTGCTCTTGAAATTTATGGTTTGGAAATTATGAGCACAGGTAATCTTCTCGCCCTTATGCGACAGGTGGTGCAACAGCAGGCCCCCGACACAGTTTAAATGTGTAAACATATAAAAAAAGGTAAGAAGTGTAAATACTCCATCATTCAAAAACAAAGAATAGAATAGTACCAATATAAGGTATACAATGAAAATTGGGGATTTCAGTAAACAAAAATGTGGCATGATTGGAAGCGATATAATTATTCTGTGATGCTGTCAAATTGACACTCTCAATAAGGCATAAAGTCCTCTTCAACATCATTAAAAATATTTGATGCCATGTATATTTATTCTTTATTAGTGTTAATTGCCTAATCGATACAGTCTTTTACATTTGAACTTGTAGTTTTTTTCAAAAATGTATATTCTCGAAAATATTAGATTATTATTTAAAATGTTGAGATTAAAAACACAAATGGGTGTAATTGTACTTTTAACTACCTGCTTAAATTTGCGGGTTGGCAGTCAAATAATAGTATTTTTATATATTTTGTTCTCCTAGTATAGTATTCTAATATGTGTTTATTACTGACTGTTTTTTGATATTAATATGCATAAATTATAATTTGTATTTTTCCGAATCCACTTTTAATAATAAACTTTACATAAATATTAAAATTTAATCGGCACAAAACAATATCATCCACAATAGTTAATTCATTAAAAATGACTTATTATTAATCGATTTATTTTAATTTAAAAATGTTTATGAACATTCTATTAACTATACATAGCTAGTCTATAAAACAATACAATTAATATAAAACATCTATGTAATTTTTGTATTCTCTTAGACTATTTTACATAAGTTATCTCTTCAAAGACACATAAATCCAGTCCACACTCAGCGGGATACTTGAGCTTGTTCTCACACACAGATTACCTTCGTATGCGAATCACAATTAGAAAAGGAAATTGAAATGGCCTATTAAATACAGTTATTAAAACTCTAAACCAAACTTATACTTTGTACATTCATGATTCTCCGGACATTAGCATAGTGCAGCAAAAACTCAATTCTATAATTAGAACTTTGGTCGCACTCCGTCCATTAGTCAGATACACAATAAAAAAAAATACCTTACATCTCTCATCAACATAATTAATTCAACTTTAAGCAAACAAGTTTAGCTGCATCATCATTCCAGCTCACTTGGTGCAGAAGACTAGCGATTTTCCCAGACCAGATAGCCTTCACCTTGCTTTGTTCTCAAACAATCACTCGTTTTCCAACTCCTATAACAAAGAACCCAAGGTTCGAAAAGAACTTCATTTTAGAACCAACTAACAAGTTCTTGCTATTTATTTATTTATTTAATGTCCAGCAACATCAGATAACACAGAAAAATGCACCTAGTAAGAAATAAATTAAATTCAAATAAAATTATAATTTAAATTATATATTGAAATTGAAATACGTGTACATATTTTACAACTAAGTAGTTAATAATAGTTCAACACATCCTTCAAAATTTCAGTATTTAGCTTAGCGTTTTTAAAGAAAACGTTACACAAGCGAATTATGGTCATAATATTATTAATTATTATAAACTTAAAATTTGACACATTTTTCAATAGGAACAAAATTGCTTAAAAACCTGTTTTGGGAATGTATTTAATTGATAAAACAAATTGAAAATAATACATTTTTATAAGGTGCAATATCTAAGTGAATTAAAAAATTAAGCATTTGGATCAGGTTTGATTTTGGACAAACATGATTTAGTAATTTGTTTGAAACGACACGTATCGGATTCAATTGCATTACGGCCCAGATTATTTTTCCATTGTGTGCTTGTTGAATACTTCGAGCATGAACTTCTTAACATGACTTGCATTATTCAATGGAACTCAAGCCGACTAAAAATTAGATTAATGTTTTGCTTACAAATAAGCAGGTATTCAAGTGCGAATGCACGTCAAATGTTATGAAAGGTTTTATGACTGGCGCCTATGTTAACAGGTTCATGATTTGTGTTATGTTTTCACTGACAAACCCAAATCCAGCAAAGCAACCCATTTATACCTGAGTGTGTGTATGCATTCATTGATTTGAATTAGAGCGTATAGTGCATATATTCCCTGCAACATTATTCAGCAAGTGTGTCTTTCTAAAAAAAAAAAGGGTTTTCCTCTCCGTATTTAATTAGAGTATAATTCATATATTACCTTTTTCTGGAGGGACTTTCCACTGTGGTATGTGCAAAAACTTAACTCTAACACAGCACTCAAAAGAGAATATTTTATTGATATTTCGTGAATTTCAGAAAGGATTTAATTTGGTTTGACCTTTTAGTTTTTAAATATATTTTTGTAAAATATAAATATATATATTTTATCTGAATGTCATTCATATATATTTCTGCTAACTTCACACACATTTATAATTTTCGCTTCTCTTGTTAAAAATACGTTTCTTTAACTTCTGTGCTTTCTATTTAATCTAGATTAGTTAGTATATCAGTTGTCTCAAGTTAAAGAACATATTTTTAAAATTGCAACTTTTGTTAATATCGTTAATGGAAATTACGGATATATAAGCGATTTCATATTTAAGGAAAACTATAGTAAATATAGTATTGTCCTATTAACTTTTCAAATTCAGAATTAAAAGAAGTACATAAAAACAGAAAGGTATTACAGCTATTGAATTAATTATAATGCTTTTATCAGTGGCAACTAGTACAACTCTGTAGCTTCAGAGGTACAGGGTATCTGCTTTAAAGCGATCATTTCGATTCTACAATTTTTTATGATCTGTACTTATTAAAAACGGCTTATATGGTCTGGATAAGTTGTGCAAATATAAATAACAAGCAAAAGTTTATATTTCTGACCCCAAATAGTATATGGATTTATGTTCACCGCGACGAAATGAGTCGTTATTGCTATGGAAACCTCTCCGACCCCATAAAGTTTACTCATATGTATGTATGTATATTTTATTGTCATCATCAACCACCGAGAAAATAGAGTCATGCTCGATGTTAACAATGTTTATTTGTCTCTTATTTCTCCAAAGCCGTTCACAGTCACTTGTACATAAATAGGGCGTAGATATTGGCAAGAGGAAACTGCTCATTTATTGCCACGCCCAACTTCCCACCACCATCTGATATGCTCTTAAAAAACATATTTCTTAACTGATTTTGAGCTGAAGTCATGTTCATTTGCAAAAACAAATGCTAACAAATTTAGAGCTGATGTTCCAAAATTTATGCGGCTTATTATTCCAAGCTTAATGAAGTACTTCCGGATCATACCTAAACTTGCACAATCTGTGTCTCAAAATATACTTCTGAGCTTAAACTTTTACTAAACTAATTTACATGTTATGATATATTTTATTATATATTATATTATAATATATCAGTTCATTAAAATTTATTCGATTATTTTCAAATCATTAATTAAAGTAGATAATCTTGCTTGTTGCCATTTATGTTAATAACAGAGTGCAAATAACTTGAATTATTCTCAGCCCTATTGACCAACGCGTAATTTTTTTACACTTTCTTCTCCGTTGTACTTTTAAGTATTCTTTGCAACCATTTTTAATTATTTTGTAAAGATAACAATAACTGCTTATTCCTAGTTATTGTTATATATAAAGAATATCTTAACTAATTTGAACTAGCACTTATTATTGATCCTTTTCTAGGTTTTCAAAAATCCATGCAACAAATATGGGACCAATTAATAATTATTTACTGCTAGATATTTTTGACTTTTTTTTAAATTTTTTAAGTCTAATTTAATTTTTTGTTTATTAAATGTACTTATTTTTTATAATTTTCATATATAAATATTTCTTTATGCAGCCGTCTAAATTGAGCACATTGCACCGTCGCTAACAAAAATATACAAAAAATACTTGAATGTAAATTTGTCCGAACGCATTTAATAGATTGCTGCAATTAAATTTTTATAAGCTTATCAGAAATAAATAAAGTGTAATATTAATTTTCAAACTTCTCAAAATGTGCTGCATTGCTTACTTTTTTATATTTATATTAATGTCGCTTTTAAAATTCTCTTTTGTTTTTCTTCGATGGCTACTGTCCCGGCCTAATCAGCTTTTGAAAGTGTCTGTTTAGCCACGAATCACAATGCTTGTTTATTGCCGTGGTTTGGCATCTTATTTCTTTGTAAGTTACCGCTAAATGTTATGCAAAGAAAAATGAACATAATCGATTGTCCAAATGCGTTATAAAAATTAATGGGAAAAGAACAGACGGTTGTGCGGGCTGTTTACTATTAATTAAGTGCTAACTTTAGTTTGTTTTGATTATCAGAATTGCCAATGCCAAAAATGTTGACACGCCTGGAATAATGAGATTTTTCTCTCATATTTGCTTAGATACTTGTAGTATTGTAAAGTAAACAGAAACTAGTTTCTTAATTAAATAAATGGCTTATTATATTAGTAAATTGATGGCATAAAAAGTTATACTTAAATCTTTCAGTTTGAAAATAAGCATAAATTGATGGTATCCCAAAGGGACATGGCGAACATTGATCTGCGGAAAGGCAAGTTATTATATAGAAAGAATTTTTTTGAATATTATTCCACTACAATTATTTCAATATTTACATTTATCTGGTAATATATTTGTAGCTATACAATTTTTTTTCATTTAGAATTTTGTATATCTCATTTAATTTATTTTTTAAAAATGTTGGCAAAACATATGTCTGCTCTAACATTGTTGTGACCGCAACAGTAGATTATATCTTATATTGTGACAGTAATTGCACTTGCAGGCATTCAAGTTAGTCGCCGAAGGCTCTGCATTTGCCAATTACCAATTATTTGTATTTCTTTTGCTCAAAATCATGAGGTCAATTGAACCACAATTTAAAAGACGTTGCCAAAATAGCCAATATCCTTTTAGAACGAAAAATTATATTTACCCTCAATTCAAATCCCATTAGGATACAATAAAAAAATAACAATGAAAATAAATGAAATCATACTGAATATTTAATTCTTATATGATTAAACCATTAAGCTACCTAATGATCGAAATTAATAATATTCTCTTGAATATAAATAAAACATGAAAAAATATAAAGCGGTCACTTTAAAATAATATGTAAGTTATAATCAAATGGTGTGAATAGATAGCTGCTGAAGAAGATTTATATTAAATAATCCTATGGAAATTCTGCTATGAAGGCTGTCAATTCTTGAGTTTTGTACTATTGACCACTCTCTCCAAGTCCAAATCGTGGCATATAAATTATTGAATTTTCTCTCCTTCCATTATGTTATCAGTTAAAGAAGCCTGCTCCGTCCTAAGGAGTCTGTCTATTGGATTTTTTTTTATGTATAGAATGATTCAATGACTCTTTGGTGGTCAATCCATTAACAACCTCATTCAAAGTTTAAGTTTTTGAGGTCTCTTCTGATTATGGAATTTCACACCAACGGGGGGGCTCCCAATGATTTTACGTATACTAATATTTAACTTTAATAAATTCATATAAGTCAATAATGCAAGAGGATAAGTACTTACTTAAAATACATATAATTTATATATATATATATATATGTATGTATGTATATATGTATATATATATAAATAAAAATATATATTTAATTATTTGCTTTTCAGCAAACTAAATAAAAACTATTTATTTATATATATTTATGAAGTATAAAATGTTGACTTTAATTATTATTATATTATAACAATTATAATGTGCATATGGGAAAAGTAAGTTGAAAATTGATAAATTGTAATCTGAAAGAGAAAAGAGAAAAGGACAAAAGGATTCCATCAAAGTTGTATCAAGCCTTAAAAAGAAGCAGACATGCCGAATTAAAAATATTTATGTATTATGCAGAAACATGTATATGGTTGTAATGGAAAATGAGTTTTAAATTAAAAATTTAACGGTATTTGTATATTACTTCCGATTGAGGCTAAAGTTATTGTTTACTTGCACGGGGTTACTTCTAGCTTCGCTACTGACTCGCACAAACAATGGATAATTGTAACAACTGTAAACTGTGTACCGCAACAAATGGCATTAAAGCGTTTATTTCCATGTCTGTGTATGTTCACACAGAATCGGAAATCCTGATTATTACAAGCAAATGTCAAAACGACTGGGTGGGTCGTCTCTATATGTACAGTAAGTGTAACAATAAGGCGGTAAATACGAAAGAGATTTATGACTGCAGCTCCAGCTAGCTCAACCCTGAGCGAAATCATTTTTCGTGTTGTGTTAAAACTGTTTACCGTGAAATTTGTTGTGATTGCGGTTGTGATTACATTATGTTACCATAGAAGATATAATACAATTAATGAAGCATTACTCATTGGCAATAAAAATGTTACCAAAATGCATTTCCCACAAAAAGGAATTCCATGTTAAGCATTTGTGAGGCTCTCCACACAAATTAAAAACAACAACATATTGCACGAATTAAACATTTTCTAATTCATCAAATTAAAATTGGGTGTGCAGTGAATTTGGATTTTTGTTATTGAATTATAAATGCCGCTGGGTAATTTATCCACATAGAATTTATGTTTGCTGACCATTTTTAAACTGACTTATGCCAAATATTACGTACCTATCACGCAGTAACCTCAGAACAAAATTCATAGCCAGTGAGTGGCAGTGGCTGACTTTCCAATATGCATCAATATAATTTTATTTTAATATAAAAAAGAATATATAGTCTTTGTGGTCGGTATATTACATTATCTTCTGCATAGATAAGATACATGAGATTCTAGAAGTTTTCTAAGGTTTCACAAAATGTGTTAAAACGACTAGAGCTAAATATAATTATAAAAAGTTAAGTTGTTATTGGCTTCTCGAATATAATCCATTTTAATTTTAATCGATTAATTCCTCCGTTTCTAGAATATCGTCTTCTGATAGTAAATGATTTAAAATATATACGTTTTTTGATTAAAATAAAACTTGTCATTCCTCCCAAGTTGTTAATAAAATCATTTTAAAATATTTATAGTATGTTAGGAAAACGAATTCTCCTCTCTAACTTCCATTTAATCAATCTTCGCTCAAGTAAAAAAAACATATGTGAATTTGATAGTCAGCTCGATAATATGCCCATTTAACAATCGTGTAAATAAGTAATCAAAAATTTGTATAAGCTCTTTATAAGCCTAAATAAAATGACATGGGGTGAAGTGAACAGCGTCGGAGGGTTTGTGAATAAAAATAGTTTAATCAATCAAATGGTAATTATATTTTTTTTGGGATTGGTAATATAAAAAGAAAACTCTTTGATTTTGATAATCAGACAGACTTATCTGTATAAGGGTAAGTAGCTACCACTAAATTTATTTTCCGTAATATCAACTAGTCAAATGCTGTTAATTGGGCAAACTACGAAAACAGCTTTAAAACTTGGCTTTGTAAAAAAATTTACACATTAAGTTTAGAGGCATCATAATTTTATCTTGAGCTTAAGTCTCAGAACTATTTGAATATGATGGCATTATCATATAGCTGCTTTATGAAATAATCGGTTGGTTACAAAGAAGAACCAAAATAATCTTATTAGAAGCAGTAGTGCAAAATCACTCGATAAACTCAAAAAATATTGTTATTTGCTACTAAACCGATGAAAATGGTTACAGATCAGCAGGCGAGCCACAATTAATGCTTAGAATATCTAAAATGTACTTTACAAGCTGGATCAAATAAATTGTTTGATTTAACACCGGCGATCGTTCCAGAGATAATCAAGAAATCAAAATTAAATTTTTTTGTGGCAGGTTAAGCGCTAATTAAATGTCAACGTTGAATTTTTTTATATCTCATTTTGTTGAAAGATATTCTCTTTTTGGAGAGACATCCTTAATAACAACGAGTTATTTTTGTACTCGTTTAAGCTTTGTGTGTGATTTTAATGCTTTATATACTAAATATGCTGCTTTTTTCATCTCATTGTCAAAAGGCCATTTTTAAGCTGCAAAATACTTCAATATTTACATATCTGAATCAGAAATTGCGTATGGATAATGATAAAACTGCCTAACAATACTATATTATATTACAAATCAAATAATATAATAGTAAGTGCTTGCAAAGAGATATGAAAGTTCTTAACCAAAAACATTATATTATTTTATATATAGATCAAAATCTTTTTAAGATGAATTACATATATAAATTTAGCAAATGAAGAAATCCCCTCAGTTAATTACTGCTTTTACAAATTTGTCAAACATCGTAATGAATTATTTCCGAGTTTATGAATATTCCAAAATATAAAGCTAATAAATAAAATTCTAGATGTGCACAGGGTATATAATGTTCGAAATGACGCACAGATCTGATCGTTCTTGTTATTGTTCAATTATTGTCATTATATGTATATAATTAATTTGATAAAATGCTTGACTAAAATTCATTTTCTCATTGTTAAAACACAATTCCAAAGATCCGCCCAGCAACAAATAAATGAGTGCATGCAAAACGACGACCAATCAAATCAAACATTTATTTTGTGCAAATGAGAGGCGAGCAAAGCTAGATAGATATTTCAGGGCCGAGCAGCATAGCGCTGTCCTTGTTTAATTTTATAGCGTTCACATAGTGCTGGTTCTGTCGCCGAGTTGCTTTTGTACATCTCTTTCCACCCAGTTATTCTGTTTCTCTCTCTCTCTCTCTGGCACGCTCTGTGTCCCTCACACAGTCTCTGAGCGCATTTCCAGAGAGAGCGAGAGAGAGAAACAGAGAGAGAGAGAGAGAGACGCTCTCTCTCCTATTAACACCACATTCGTTGTGTACTTTTCTTGGTCTACAGAACAATGCATTGCTTTTGCTCACTTTTGGATGATGAGTACCTTGTTATCTCTACGAACACTTGAATTACTTAGCAATTGAATTTGTTTGTATTTACAATAAAGAAAAAGAGACAAAAACCGAAATGTACATATGCACATACTTGTACCATGTAAAGGCCAACTATGTTATATTTGATTTATGTAAACTATTAAATTGAAGAAAATTGATGAGATTATATTTTTAATTACAATCTAAATTATTAATACATAATTAGTAATATCATAAATATAAATGACTCACTAGATTAGAAATGGCATACATATAAGTATATTCTGTACATATATATGAACAGATATACATACAGATATATGTTAGCATTCTAAGAGAAGTTGCTTTTGGGCTGTATTTGTAAGCTGCTCAGCTCAGGTCGGCTCAACTCTCAGCTAAAGTTAGCTCTCAGCCATCCAAATTAACTAACAAGATTATGAAAACGTAAAATCAGTAAATCGCTAAAGTGGATGTAATTTTCTTTTTCAACACCTCGCGTTCATATTGGGTCGTCAGCTGCCGGGCGGCTGGCTCTTTTGTCGATTGTGGAGTGTAGTCAGTCCAGTCAGTCCACTCAGTCCGTCGGTCCGACAGTCAGTCAGTCAGTCGTTTATTGTAGTCGCTGCCGCTAAGCCATGTGTCTGTAGACACTCCCAACTACTATACTATCGTCTTGTTTGCCAAAGTTTGTGTGTGTGTGTGTGTGTAGTGTGTGTGTAGTGTGGTCTGCCATGGTATCGTATCGTATAATATAGTATGGTATGGTATAGTATGGTATGGTTTGGTATGGCATGGTATGGTATGGTATGGTATGGTCTGGCCAAACTGGTTTGGCTCGTTTAGTAAATCTGACTCTTTTTCTCGGCTCTCGCTCTTTGAAGTTTTGCCGTTTTAGAGGGATGATACATTGGCATGGCGGTGATTGGGAGAGAGCACGGGGGCAATGATGTGAGTGATTATATTTTGATTGCATTGCTCACTGTGGTTGGTTGCTTGTTGTACTGCATTGCTCACTTAGTACAATAACCGACAGACAAAGCGACACAACGACAGACAGGCAGACAGACAGACAGAGAGACCGAACGAGCAAACGTACGAACAAATGAACGAACGAACGACAGACACCGCCGTCTGTTAGTCTCCCGGTGTAAGAGTGATTTTGTTTTATGTGAGTCTGGTTCTTCCTTCGTTTGTTTTGCTTCGGGTCTGTCGTTATCTTCGCTTCACCCTCACTGCAGCCACAGTTGCCACTGCTGCTCGCTGTTCGCTGCTCGCTGCTCAGCACTGCTGCTCAGCGCTGCTCACGTATTCGTATTCAGCTTTTTGATGGTAATTCGCCAGACCGGTCAAACCCTGCTTGGAGAGCGCTTTTCGCTTTTCACATTCACACTCGCTGTTGTTTCTGTTTCTCTGTTGCTCTGCTCTGCTCTGCTCCAGCTTATCAGAAGCGTAGTATTTGTGCGGCGATTACTGACGTGAGCTCGCGCGCTTAATTTTACCGTCGCCTGTGACACATTTGCAATGTCAAATCAACGAAATCAACGACTATTTACATAACATTAATAACAAACAAATAAACAAAAACAAAAAAAATAGATAATGTCGCTACTGTATAGTCGCCTTTCGTGTTTACCAGCTTGAGTACAAGGAAAAAGTTGTAATTACTAAAATGGTGTTTGTCATCACAAGACGTTCAATAATAATAATAATAATAACAACAATAATTATAATATTAACATAGAGAACACTGTTAATAATACAATACAACTGTACCGATATTAAAATCATCACAATACAAATATAATGCCTAGGCCCTCACGTGAATCGTACGGTGATCAAAAGCCTCCCTATTCATACATTTCGCTGACGGCAATGGCCATTTGGAGTTCACCGGAGAAAATGCTACCTCTAAGCGATATATATAAATTTATAACTGACAGGTTTCCATACTATCGAAAAAACACACAGCGCTGGCAAAACTCTCTGAGACACAATCTCAGTTTCAACGATTGCTTCATCAAAGTGCCCCGACGACCGGACAGACCCGGAAAGGGGGCCTATTGGGCACTGCACCCACAGGCGTTCGATATGTTCGAGAACGGGAGCTTGTTGCGACGAAGAAAACGCTTCAAATTGCATAAAAATGATAAGAACTTACTCAATGAGGAGCTAACCGCCTTGGCGAATATCAATCGATTTTTCTTCACGGCCCGCTCGGGGAGCGGAATAACGCCAATGCCGACGATGGACGTCAACAGTGCCACTATGAATGTGGTAGAGTCTACAGCGATTTTGTCACACCACGCCGCAAATCGTGTTTCGCCCGCCGCCATGGTGCAACATTGCCCCTTGCCGCATATTGCGCATAGGCCTAGACAGAATGCCGAGAGCAGCAATTTGACCGAAATGACATTGCTCAATCTACGCTCGTCCACAAATAATAGTGGAGCTACCGAGCTGGAGCACGGCACAAATAGTTATCGACCAAAGCGTTCGTTTACAATCGAAAGTCTTATCACACCCGATAGGCAGCCGGATCAGATATCCGAGGAGGACGAGGAAGACGACGATCGCACCGACATCGATGTGGTGGAGTGCGGCGGTGGCAATAATAACTCATATACGAATATATCCGATTACCCGCGAACATCATCGGCCGAGATGAGTCCATCCATAGCGCTGCCCGTCGCACATCCCGAGGATCAACGACAACGCCCGCTACCTCCACTGCACACGATAACAGCTTCGGCACATTTACCGTTCCTGCATTATGCGGCTGGCGTCAACGTATCCAGCAATATTCAGGCGTCCTCGGGAATTTCGTCCATGACATATGACTTGGCGATGGCACATCCGCTCCTGATGATGTCGGCAGCACCGATTGGGAATATACACGGTAGCTATTGCAACACATTCTCGATAATACCACCGCCGCAAACGTACCGAGGACCGGAAGCCCAGAATAGAATAAGCTCTGGTATGCGAACGATATAAACATATGCTTCAATGGGATGAAGCTATTCCTGTGTGTATAAGTGAGAATTTAATGCTGTTGATGTGTATGTACATAAACGTAGTTCCTTTCTTTATAAGAGTTAAAGCTTGATCCGTAAATGGTAGCATAAATATATATACTATGTTCATAGACCCACATAAACTTAAATTTAGCCAAAGTGAACTTCAATTAACTAAGACGAGAAAATGTCAGTTTATTTTCAATTCCTTATCGCGTAAATATTTATTTAAAATACAAATTTAATTAATTATCACATCTTAACTGCGTAAATATTTATTTGAAATAAATTACATTTTCCTTCGTCATTTTTTGATACTTGCGTTATATCATATCTATCATATATTCTGTACTAGTAAAATCCTAATTTAATTTGTATAAATAACTGTATATAGGTAGATGAATTATGTGCAAAAATTCTTTTTAACAATGTCAAAAGTACTCGCACTCTAAGTACATATGTATTCAAAAGAAGATACGTAATATAGATTGTGTCAACTTTTCCATGAATAATTTAGAAAAAACAAAACAATTAATAAAAAAACTCTAAAAGTATTAATAAAAAACGTAAGCACCTTATTGCTTTTACATCTATATTTAAAATTTTAAATGTTAACTGAAATACTTATTTCAACGGATAAGGTAAAGTGCTGAAATGATGACTGCAAGCGTAAACTCGGGATGTACCGGGAGGCCTATTTATCTTGACACATATTTGACCAAAAAAAAAACCAATTAAAATTAGTTAAAGGGTTGCAACGGGTATTTGAAATAACCTCCGACCCCATAACGTATCAAAAACCGAGCTGATCCAGGCACATTCCCCAGTTTGTCTTTCTGTGAGTCTCTCTCTTTCTCTCTAACTGTCCGTTTAAAAGAGGCATCGATAACTTCTCATATACCAAATATCGATTAGAATTGATAAAAACGAAAACCGCCATTGGAATATACCTTGTCTTGTCTTGTTCAAACAGCAACAAGCTGGCATTTTCTATGTACATTTGAATTATATATTTTAATCACCGTCTCCCATCACTGAATTTAGTTGTGTGCAATGCGTGAAAATATTTTAACTAATTATCTCGTGATCAATATTGATACGGCTTAGATTTTCGATAGGATGATAAAAATAAACATACTTAATGTCACCCTTTTCATTTAATACGATTAAGTGAAGACCACAATTTTGCTAGCGAAGGTTTTTCTTATTATATGGTAATTTATAATAATATCCACCTGGCTGTCTGCTTAGACTCTTACATGTTGAAATGTCAGGACTTGCATATATGCCACGGTTCCTGGCGTTCTGTGAAATCGATAAAATACATAATGATAATGAACAATAAATTAATTTCCTGGCCACGCAAAGGCTACATTTCTATATATATCACATAGTTCCAAGGTAGAGTTCCCAAAGTTAAAAATGTTATATTTTTACTGCGGATTGCAGCAGTATATGCAAAACGTTCCCTTTACGATTAAACATATAGATATAAAATTAATCTATTAACAATCAATAAATAAAATAAGACAAAAAGACTCCGAAAAGGCCAAAAATATAAATATAAGAAAAGATAAAAGTAAGAAAATTATAATCAACTGATTGTGAGGGCAAACATTTTAAATTAGTCGTATGAAGAGTTTCTTCGTTTCATGCTTACACTATTTTTAGTAGGCTTATAAGAATTGCAGCAATAATAATGAAGAAGTTATTAAAATTTATTGAAACAACAATTAAATCATTTTTCTATGGACAATATAGCATTAAACTTCAAATAGGACTTTAATAATTGCCTATATTTGTATATAATTTCCTCAAAGTTAAAGAATTACGCTGTATTTCACTTTGGGAAATTTAGCTTTTATCTTTTGGGAAGCGGCAATAATTTTTTTTTTATTGAAATTTCACTTTTCCTATATTATAAATTAATAACACATTGACTTTTAAGAATTAGCAAAAAATTGCAAGTTTTCAAAGTAATTTTGAGATAATAAGAACTATTTAATGTTAGAACTATTAAATGTTTTCTTAAAGTAAACATAGTTTTTTTATTTAAACAAATTTATGGGTTGTCTGCCATTCTTACAAATTTTAAGCCACACAAATCCAAGAAAAAACAGAAACCTTTTATACTCTTAAGATATGCAATTTATTGCGGTGGGTCTTAAACCAAAAAAATTATAAAAATACATCAAAGGATTACGGTAGACATGCAGAACTAATTATAGTACTAAAACTGTTTATTTGCCAAAATTGGAAATTATTAATAATATACACCAGCATTGTTGATTTAAAGAAATTCTTTATTTAGAGCCACAGATGATGAAACAAAATATTATGGCTTGGGTCTTTGAGGCTTTTCGACGTGCTATCGATTTACATATTAGTAAAGCGATTCCGCAATTAATCGTTTTCTTATCAATTATCCACCCTTTAAAGAATTTTCGAGTTAAATGTACAAAAGCGTAAACAAATTAGGGGTCAACTAAATCTTAATTTATAGTGGAATACCGATTTTTAAGTTTGAAGCAACTAAAGTGAAACAAAATAATTTCCAATCATATGAATAATACTTTAGTCTAGGATTGTAAAAAGTGTGACAATAAAAATTTTCAATATTTAAAAAAAAATGCCTGAAAAAATTTATTACAATTGCAAAAAAATACTTTAAATGAATAAATAAGTAACATTCAACATAAACCTGCAATGCAATAATGCGAAATATTCATAACGAAATACTATTTCATTAACAAACATGTTTGTGAAGTGAAATAAATGCCAAACAAGAAAAAACAGGTATTTAAACACGAAGATGATTAACAAACTTTTCTTACGAACGCATCGGACAAGATATGCAATCTTCAGTTATCTAAAAAATAAACGTTTTTTTTTTTGTTGTATATAATTTTAATGAATCAACTATAACAATTAAATGGCAAATGAAACAAATCAAAATGATTTATGTAGTATAGCAACTTTCATTCCAGTTACATTTTTTTAATCCGTGTATAGTAAATATTTATACCATTCGGTATAAACCCATTAATTCGGATGCAAAAGGCAATTAGACGTAGGTATTCTGTTTAACAAAACACACTTTTGAATAGAATTTTTAACAAAATTATATGAAATACGTTTCAGATGTTGATGATTTTTATCCACAATTAACTGATGAGTTTTGTTATTACAACTGGGTAAATGTCAAATGCCTTTTTCATGCAAGAACTGATCTTTCTACTTATTCCGAGTTTGAGCTATATAGTTGGTATATATAGTTGGCCAACCCGGAAAACGGCACTAATGAAAGAAATGTTCCAATGTTCGAAACAGATTGACGACCAGAAGGGCATGGCTATATCAACTTCCATTTTGTCTCTGATCAATAATATTTATATCTTTTAAGGTAATTTGCTTCAAGTCGTTTTATAATGTATTAATTTAATACCCTTTGTAAGAGTATTAAGCTGAATTCAAAAGAAGACAATAAATATTTACCTGGTCCCTTATAAATGTAATCACACTATTTCAGAAAATTTGATGCTCGTTATGTTTTGATAAGATCTATGTAATGTGAAAAAATGAATGATAAGCTTAACCAAATTAAAAAATCATATAATAAATTTAACTTAGTAGAGTATCTTAAATGGAAAAATTCATTACGGCCTTCTAGGATCAGTACTGTAAATCAATTGGATTTCGCAAAATTAAACATTTTAAATTGTATGCGTTTTAAATTCAGGACAGGAACAGGAAAAATTTATGATTTTGGTAAAGGAATTTTGGTAAAGAATAGTTATTTAATACGAGATTTAATACGAATTAATCGTTTTGATATATTTATCTTATGATAGCTATTTAGCATAGTTAATTAAATTGCAACTTTATTAGAAAGAGATTAAAAATAAGTCAAAACACAATAACATTGTGTTTTACCATTTGAAATGCCATAAAGTGTAAATTATGAGCGTTTTCATTCAAATTGAAATGACATTTTAACACGTTCGATGATTTGATCGTGTAATTCTCTTGATGCTACGGGAGCTTTTTGGTAAAGTAGTTATATATTGTTAATGCACTTATTTTTGGAAAATAATATGAAATGTGTGCATATACCTAATGGGCTAGGATATATGTCTACTTCAAAGCGTTACAGATGTCGTGACAAAACTATAACACCGTCTGCAAGGGTATAAAAAGCAATCTATGTATGTATGTAGAGGAAACGTAAACGTTCCATGCTTAATATCTGCACCATAATTGACTTTTATAGCTGCACCCAACACCTTAGCGAAACAATGAGCAAGTTAGGTTAAACTCAAGAAGCCGTCAGCGATAACCAGCCTTATTCACCAAATTGCTTTAACCGAAAGACTTTCCGTCGCCACTCAGCAGAAATACACAGAGCCTCTGTCGATATTAATCTCATATGAGCACATCCATACATACATACAAATACCCTTCTCGGAGAGCCGTAATCGTAATTTTTTCTTGTTACGGTTGGCTCAATCATGTTGAGTAGGACTGATTTCATAATTTATGCATAGCTAATATAAATAAATATTTATGTAAATTCATCGTATAAGAGGTTGTGTACTATTGTGACTGAAATTATTTATAGTCCTATCTAATTACACAATACGATTTTTAAACGATTTTCTTAGCTTTAATATCTCATCTCCCAAACTAAGCCCTTTGTTTGTTGACAGTACCCGTTTATCGGTCAGTCAACTGATTTATTATATATAGATTTGAATATGAATTTTTGAGATCAATTATATATCGATGTAAGTATTTATTTAAATTTATATTAACAGTAATCCACTGATAAGAAAGAGTATGTGACTTTCGGTGCAACGAAAAGAGTTTTTTTATATCTTTCGCTCTTCTACTTTGTTTTCAGCTTTCCTTAAACACCTCCCAATTTGGTGATGTTGGAAAAAAAAGCCAGACTTCGCTTGAGCGTTGTTTTGCCTCTTCTTCAAAACAGCCGAAATATGTTATTACTGCCTCGGTCCAATTATATGTGTTCATCTGCATCACACACACCGCAAAGAACATTCTTAACGCTTAAAGCCGACCATACCATAAACAAACTATCATACAAGTAATATTCGGCACTATACAGGTTTTCAAGCTCTTTAAATCAATATCTTGTAATAGTAAACAAGGGAGCTCTACTCGAAAAAGTTCGACTGGGCGATACTCTGTACCAAGCATTTAATTATCATAATACATTAGCTAATTGATCTTTATCGTTTTATTCATTTTTTTTTTTAACTTTAAAGTCAACAGGAAGTAGCCCCCAACACTGAATTATGACAGTAACTTATACACTTGTACACTTAATATAATAATTTGTTGCTATGTGTTCGATATGAAAATTAGTTTACTTCAACAACTTCTGTGTTTGGGTTGCCGACTCGACGGATATATTATTTTTTACATACCTTTATAAATTGCAGTAACACTAAAATGTTACAGGAACTTGTTTAAGTTCATTTTTAAAGACTGCTGGAAGCTTATATAATGGGTTCAATTTACTGTCATCAACATTATCAGATTACATATTGATAACAATTTATTCAGTAGATTAAAACACAAACAAGTTACAGCTCAAATATAAATTAAATATAAAAATACATGTATTAAAAAAAATATAAAATAATACTAAAAAAATAAATAAATAAATATAAAAAAATATAAAGTAGCCAAGTATTGAAGTAATGAATTTGAGTTTATGATAAATGAATATAAATCTGTTAAGCTTTACTTTAAGTTAAGATTATGTAATATAACGATTTAAAATTACATAGTTAACATATTCATAAATATCACTTATATTTGTGTATGTTTTTAATTTAGATATGAAAGTAGAGCATTGATTGAAATATCGGCTAAAACAAAATTTTAGTCAATCTTTTTGTGGTAAATGCAAAGGTGCGAAAACCAGATAAGTCAATGGACATGGTTTAAAGGTTTAATTATAACACAAGCAGCAATCTAGCTTTAAAACTTGAAAAATCTAGCTTTTAATATATTATGAGTTTGGTCAAATTATTAAATGTAGATTAAATACATATCGACGCTGTAGATATTTCAGCCCCAAACGGACATGGACGTGAACGAGTAAATATTTCAAGTTTCACGTCGGTATCTTGTAAACTGATTCTAAGCCGAAAAACCTGGCAGTTAGTACTCCTAAAATATATTAGTTGGTAGAGAATTAAGTTGGTAATATTACAAAAAATATTTATATATTGTCGATATTATGGAAAATGTAATCGGATAATCTCAAAAATTAACTATTCCCGCTGACTACAATTTTGATATTGTATATATTGTATATATATTAATTAAACATATTTTGATTTAGAAGACGGCAAAACAAAAAACTGTTTTATGGAAAGCCTACCAGGGGCAGAAGGCCCCACAAAGCAATTGCATTCATACGGAAGAAAGACATAAAAGAGACGGCATTCAAGGAATGGAATATGGACTTTGGATCCATTAAACCAATAGTCCACTTTTAGTTGGGTTATGCCTTGCCCGTTTAAATACCAGTGCCCAAGAATCCGCTGCACTTCCCTGCATATATTAAGAAGGTGTTTTTGTCTACAATTTACGAAACGTTCTAAGTGTGTGTATTGTAGTCTTTCCTAATTATGCTCAAATTATATGTTTTTATATTTTAAGATTTTTTAATATATTAAGCATAATATGAAACATAATTTTTCTTATCGTTTTCTTTTTTTGTAAATAGTAACTACCAATATAATACGGCTGCAGTGCACCGATGCACTTTTCTGATTCCAGTTCACAGTAAAACATGCATACAAAGGAAATAAACATCTAAGGAATAATAATGCCTTTCTACATTTCCTACATATTCCTTGCACGTGAAAATTAAATGTGTGCACTTGTGAAGTAAAGGAGCTGTAAATTTAAATGTAAAGCCAATTAAGTCAAATCAATAAATTAAAATATAAAAAAATAATCACCAATTCGTTTTGTTATATTTTACAGCACCGACAATTCGAAATATTTTGCAACACTAAAATGATACCGAACATTCAATGCGTAAGCCGTTTGAAACTTGTAGAAAAAATCATAAATTTGAAGATCGTTTTGAAAATTTTCGATTTATTTCGAGAGATGGGTTTATTTCTATTAATTGAAATGATTGAATTAAATACCATAAAAAAAATAAGGCAGACATGTACAAATTTAGATACCCTTGACGGCAGCAAATTATCTGCTGACATCTCAAAATTAAATTTGTCGCTCGAAATAATATTTTTATTTTACGTTTTATATATTTGAGTAAATATATTATTTCAGAGTTGCTGACATGTAAGTGTAGACCTATTTCAAATGCACATTCATTTAAAAAAAATGGATATATACCAAGTTTTATCAAGATTGTTTTTGACTGAGGGAATTCCGCATTTAAGAGTAAACAATTTGAAGAGACGGCCATGGCTATTTCGACCCTGCTAATTATGATGATAAAAACCTCCTTCAATGCTTGTAAATTTAAAAAGAAAAGCAATTAAAATACATTTACCAATAAAATCGTTTTAATTTTTTTCAAATGAAAACCAATTTTTTAAAATACAAAATTAAAAAACCGTCGGCAGCAGTCATGTTCATTAGCTGCTTCTGTTATATTATTTTTAAGCAGGAAAGTCGTTTATATTCTGGTTTTAATGGCTGATGAAATGGAGACTTTCAATAAAAGTCAATACTACAAGTACAAATCGATAAGTGCCATATATTCTCAAAAATTTTAAAGCTAGTGTTAGGAAAAAAATTTAAATTTAATTGTCAAACAATCCACTGCAAAGCCACCTCATAGCAAAAAACCAGTTTGGTTATAATCTAAACAATTTGTCAATAAATTATTCTTTGCTACTGCAGTTGCTGTTCAGTCAGTTTTTGTTGTAGGCTTGAGTTACTAGATATATTTGGAATTTACCTGTAAGGCAAAGAAAATATTAGTTGCTTGAGTTGTCTCCTATTCTAAACTAAACATGACAATTTGAGAACATTTTCTGATAACAATGCTCTTCTGCGATGAAATCGTTTCACACATATGTAATGAGCAATTAATCTGCTTCTTTATTTTATACTTTATCTTCATTTCGCTAAGTGTGTACATATATAATTTATTACCCGAGTCACAATGTCGGGGAACGAGTTTAGCATGATTAATAAACTTTCAATTATAAAAGATTTGTAATAATTAGCTGTAGAGTTCAGTAGGACTAACAATATATAATTAGTTTCAGTTGAATTTGACTTCATATTAAGTTAATTAAATTATAATTTAAAAAAAATTTTTTTTAATAATAACTCTAGTTGGTTAGTAGGTAGCCTCCTTTAAGAACCGATAATATATAGTGTAAGTCGATAAGTCCACATATTCCTACAATTGTATACCATGGAAGGTAACTTGCTGGTAACAACATTTAATGATAGGCATATAACAATTTCACAACCGCCGACACAAGGAAATTGGGATTTAGAAATCTCAAATGTGCATATTTTCCACAATTTGTAAACTAGAGTCACAAAATTTAAAGTTATTTTGCTAGTAACGCCTGCAACAACGATAAAAACCCATATTTCCTCTAATTTAAGAGCTACACTTACCAAACTTGGAACGAAATTTACTAGGAACATTCATTAAATAGCATTTTACAGTCACTTCCACTCTCGCTCCCAAAATTTCCAAATTCCCATATCTCCCGTAATTTAAGAGCGAAACGTTACCAAACTTTGGCTACACTCACCTTATCCTAATAGGTAGTATTTTCTGTATACATAAAAAATATATAACAAGAAATTCAATTAAAGGCACATGCTTTTTTCCTCGTAAATTTGAAAATAAAATCTAAAATATTTTATTAATTTTATTTATTATTTATTATAATTTTTTTATTTCCCATACATTTAACAGTTTTATTTTATCTGGAGAATAAGTGGAAGAAATATGTAAAGATTAGTCCGGTGGCAAAAGCCTCTGTCTCAACTCAACTTCTGTAGTCCAAAAATCTATGATTCTGTGCCAATACTATGTTTTTTGGATAAAAACTAATCTGTGGCGTTATAATAATTAAGCGCATTTCCAAACACCATAATTTGAATGTTTATTAAACTTTATTAACATAATATTGTCAAATATATAAGAAAAACGTGCACATCTTTTGATAGGTTACAACTTGGTTTAAAGATATCTTCTAGTTGATAAACTTTAATTTTTTATTTGAATCTGTATGTGAGTCCACCGTGTTTCTATCTGCAGGTTTCACCTACATTTTCTTTTAACAAATTAAGATAAGTAATTAGTGATATTAATTAATGAAAAAGATAGTATTCATGGAAATGCGTTGAGAGCTTGAATATAAATTTTTGTGTATGTCTGTTCGAGAACTACCATTTTATTTTAAGATTGGTCAAAATAATTTTCCGCCTTCTTCAAAGAAATGTATGTCTCCTTAAAAGGCTCAAAGCTAAAGCTTCCCAAAAATTTGCTTACAACCGGTTTGAAAATAAGTTCGAAGCCAATAGGACGTAAAAGTTGACACCTCCTAATTTACCAATGGTTTCAAAATTTTGCAAATATTGCGTTTGTCGAATTCATGAATATTTCTCAAAATACAGTGATTTACTCACCAATCTTAGTAGCGAATCAGGAAAAATGCAAAATCAAGTTTATTATTAGATTTTCGAATTTCAGTTTGAGTCCAGAAAACACATGATCAAAGCGTTTTATTTGTCGAATTCTCAGAAATGCAGTCATAACTACAAAAATAATGTAGCTTTGTGCATAACGGGTTAAACTCGGCACTCAAGAAGGTAATTGCACATTCCACTGAATTTAAGAATTTCGCTTAATCCTTTTCCTGAAGAGATCTGTTCCTTTCAACTTAAGTTAAATAAGGGAAATAAGCATTTGTTGTTTGCTTTGCTTTCCTTTGCGAAAACTTTCCTCCATTTTTCTTTTAGTTTATAGAATTTACTAGCTATCGAATTAAATTAAAGATAATCTTTCTGTATACATTGAGATAATAACCGGGTAACTAGATGCCAAAACATGTTTATACACAAATTTTGCGAATCTTAACCTAGGAAAACAGCGATTTTAAAGGTTAAGCCAGACAGTATTCAGTGTACAGTTGCACATTGTAAGTATGTTTTAAATATATGTGTTTTTTCATTTAATTAATATCATTATAAATAAATTTTGAAAACACTTCTTGGATATTGTTAAAAATTCTGTAAAATAAGGCATGTGAAATAAGGCATAGGATAATAAAAAATATAATTGTAATATTTAGATTATTAATAAACTATTTTAAATAGTTGTAATCCCAATTACAAATGAACAATTTAGCCTCTTTGTTTTTGATGTCCGTTTTAGGTATTTTTCCTTGTCTATGTTTTAGAAATCAATAGTTGCCGGCAACAGGGACACACATGCAAATTTAAAACTGCAAACTGAGTGAGCTCGACTATGATATACACTGAACCCAACTGTTGGTTTTAGTGCCAAATTTTCCCAAGTGCATATATCGGATTTTTTATATTTGAATGATCTAGCTCTTATCGTCTCTTAGATCAGCTTATTTGTACAAACAGACTTAATAGACTCTGCTATATATCTTTATTAAGAAAATAAAAATTTTCAATAAGTTCAGTGTACAAATTGGCGGTTTACAATACAGACGTATGTTTTTTTTTGGTTTTCAGGTTCACTAGAATATACAAATTGTTTGTTTAAATATTTAAAGTTAATTGAGCCTTGAAGTAATTTGGGTTACTGTTTCCCAGCGCAAAATTCTTAATTCCTGCTTCGTTGAAATTCAAGTGAACCTTGTTCTGTAATGAAAAATTAATTTGCTGAAGTTGCACTTATTTAAGTTTGAAAAGAATCAATTGTGCTCCTTTAATATAATTATTCTCCATGTTTAGTCAAACAATTTGGAATGTATGACAAAAAAAAAACAATCTTGCAATGTAACATTAGGCAAATTTCAGACAATTTAATTTCAATAATGTTTTGAGGCCAATGAAATCTGTTGTAGGCAAAAAATAAAATTTAGCTTTATCGTTTTATGGTCTTTTATTTATATACGGAATAATCAAAAATAAAATTACTGTAGGAAAAGATTGTTTTATAAAATTACAAATGTTACCAACATTGTTAGACATCTGACATTAATACAAGAATTTTAGAATCTGGCTATTATAATATCTGAGAGGACAAACACATAAACCGGTCATTTTTTCGAGATATAGATGAAAATCGACTACTGTTTGTGAATTAAAGTCATCACCATCGAACGGTCGGTAAATTTAATTTATAGTGAATGGAGACTTAGATAAAAGGCTAAACTTCGTTATTTATTATTTTTATTTTTATTTTTTAATGGCTTTGTATATAAATCGCTATCTTTGAAGCATAAAAGGAATAATATATATTCAAAGCGCAGGTGTGAAATTGTAGGAGAGAAAAATAATGTTGCTTCAATACAAAGTAGACTGAAGTAATTCGTTTTAATAAAGGTATATATGAGAAGATAAATAACGTGCCCAGCCATATCAACTTAAAATGAAAAGAACTTGCCGACACAAATGCCAAAACAGCAATCAACTATCCTTTTAGGACCACAAACAAAACTGACATAAAAAAAACCAGTAAGCTTTTATAATGCAGTTCGACTACCCAAACTGCTTTAAAAAGGTAAAACATAAAAAATTTTAAACAGGATGAAATAAGCAGATTAAACCAAACAAAAAGATTTATAAAATATATTATAGCTCACAAGGATCTCAAATAGACACATTATAAACAAAAACATCTTTTAATTCTCCATAATAAGCATCGAACAAATCTTAAGTTAATTTTATTATTATTAACATACTTAACAACTCAAAAATTGACACCTTTAAAAAAATACTTTCACTGAAAAATGAGCTGATTTATTTATGTACACAGCTAAAAGCCTAACAAGTGTTGGTTTTCGTTTTAAAATAACTATTGAAGTTATGGAATATTTTTTGTATTTTATTTATTATTATTTATATTTATTTATTATTGTAATATATATTTATATATATTCATTTATTAATATATTTATATTATATACATTGCTTATATATACATATATATATTTGGAATCAAACAAGTTGTTTATCTGGCATACTCTTGTAGGTTTACTGGTTGGTCAAAACATTCTCTTTTGTTTGTATTAAGATTGGTTTGTGATTTGGGGTCCCATGTTTGTATTTTATATACATGTATTTACTATATATATATATGAATATATATATATATGAATGTTCAAATTCTGTTTAAATCGTTTTGTCGGCGTTCAAATCTAATTTGATAAATTATGATGAAAGAAGCCGCACACAAATTAATTCCGTTTTTAACGCTTCATTATTTAATTGTATTTGTTTTGGCATACACACTATTAATTCATCCATAACCATTATAACCAGTTGGATATTAGCGGTAAGATGAAAGATTTGAGAGCAGCAGCTAAGTTACCCCCCGTCAGGAATGGAAGTGATGTTTCTCTTTTGTTTGTTATAATTGCTGGAACTCATACCTTTATAATTCCCCGTCGTTTCAAAAGGGAATGTATTTGTTTGTTTGCTCATAAAATCTTTAAGGTTTTGGAACTTGTTTACCACACGCCCACAAAATATATTTAAGCCAAATTGTAAGAAGGATAGATCTCCAACCGCATAAAATGCATATTTAAATATTACACAGTGAAATATATTAACAAACAATGGTCACAGGTTTTGAACATGAAACAATTTTAATAGTAAATGCAAAGTTTTACAAAGATAATTATGTGTATTTATTAACATAGTGCTGACAACTATTGAGGATTCAAAATAGCATATATCGACATGAGAAACTCTAAGTCAGGACAAATTATATAGGTTTATTTCTAATCGGGAGGGAAAATATTTTAAATGTAATGTAAATGAATTTTTTTTGTATTGTTTAATTATGCAGGCGGTATTTTTAATATTTAAAAACAAATTAATAAATAAAAATATTTAGAAATTAAAATATTTAGAAATTAAAACAATATGTCATGCGTTATTGTTCCAGTTCGGCCAGCCTTCGATTGATTTGGAAATATAACAAAATGTCATATTCGCACAATTCATTGTTTGAATTCAATTTTAAATTGTTGAAAATCAATTCGCTAATATATTTCAAAAGATAAATCAAAAAGGCTAAGCAGTCTGAAAAAACTTAACTTAGCTTAACTGGAGTTATATTAATTAATATTATTATAAATGAGTGTATTACGAGTAGAATAGAATACTTCCTGTATCCATTACATATGTACACACAAGCGGACAAGCGTGGTAATCTGACCCCAATTATTAGTTAACCTGAAGAAACACTTGAATACCACAGAGTCTAACAAGTAACAAAATATAGTTCTGGTGAGAGAGTTATTCAATTTTCTAAAGAAGGTTATCTGCAATGTACTTAATTTGTGAAATAACTGTTTCTTACATTTTTTAACAAACATTTTAGAAATGTCTTGTGGATTGATTTAATATACTTATTCATGAAAAAAAAAATTGTAGCGATTTCAAAGAGCGATAATAAATAATTATTCACATTATCATTTTTATTTTTGTTATTCAGTGAATTACTGCACTGTTTAAACCTTAATTTTTATTAAGTGAAACCGAAAACATTTCTACAGTTCTGTTCTAATAAGTTATGTTCTCCATAACTATACTTGAACAACCGATGGTGATAATGCAAAGTGAGGTAATTTATTACACATCCCGGATTTGTCACGTAATAATTATTTTATTTATTTATTTTTACATTAAGCTTTGATCAATTTAAACTGTTTGATTTCGACCATATTATACGATAATAGAAAAAATACAGATAAGCTGAAAGTCAGATACTGAGGTTGGTGTTCCATTTATTTGACCAATCAATGAATTGTGTTTGCCCAAATAAAAATGCGGCTCTCTCAAGTAGCAAGCAAGGAATCAACAGTTATTTATTTCTTTATACAATATAAAATCAGATGAAACGCAAGACGAACAAATTTATAAATTGTAATGGTATAATAAATCAAAACAAGCATTCCGATTTGTGCCTTCTAAAAGGGTCGTTATGACGGGGTAGCTTTTGTGTGTCATTAATGAAATGATTGCTCTATATAAACACAATAGGGGTTGATGCTGAGCAGTGTCCAAGTCACTAGGTCTACCATTGTTATTTATGCATAAGAACACACACTTTTCAAAATGCGATACACTTCAGTGTGGCAACATTCATCTCTATTTGCCATCAAATTTCCATCAAGAGTTAATGAGCCGCAATAGGACTAACCAATTTGTTATTGGTGTTCGCATTGTTAAGGCATTCCGTTGAATAATTCATAACCGCAAGTGTCACGTGTTCTTTTTATTGTTGCTGCTTATTAAGGCATTACTTGCACATATGTTGTAAAGTGGTAATTATCAGATGAATGTTTACCCTAAAATAATATTGTTGGCATGATTGAAGCAAAATGTGTACATGCTAAAAAGAAACAAAATTGAAAACACGATTAGAAGCAGAAGGCGTCTCCTCTTCACCGAGTTAACTTACCATAATATATAAACAAATATGCATAAACTTATTTAAATATCATGTAAATACTTTTTATACATGATATAATTGAGTCTATCTGGCTGGAAAAGTGCTTACATGCTGTTTATTTATATTTTGTAAGGCTAAGCAGCAGTGTGACATGAAGCCTCGCTGTTATTTCAAGATTTATTCATGACATGAAATTCGGCTAAATTAGTGCCAAACACGACAAATTTGAATACGCAACAAAGAGAGAAAACATAGAAACGACGGCAACGGACAGCTGTTTTTTTGTTTTTTTTTCCATGTTTTTTTTTCTTTGCTATGGGCGACTCCATTTTATGCCATTTAAGAGTGAGGCTTTTTCGTTGACGCAAATAGGAAATAAGTACGAATAATTTTGTTTTGTTAAAATGCTGCTTTATTCGCTAATGTTTCTGTATTATGAGAGAAAATATCATATTTAAGATTTAAAATTCTTCTTCAAATGTTATACGATGTCCAATTATAAATACAATTTTTGCAGCCTTTATTCTAATCTAAATTTGTTATGTATTAAAGCTTGAAGATAGTTAATTTTATAAATAAATAAAATAATAAAAGTTACAAAGTTAAAAGGTTAAAATTATCTGAGTTAAATAACGAAATTGTTTTTAACGGGTAATTGTAGAAGGAAAATAATGGAGAACATTAAACATTATTATATATTTTGTTATAATTTATATTTTTTTCATTCAGCGATTCTGTCACTTAAACAAATTATATTCAAGTATGAAAATAAAACAGTGGAATCTGCCTGATCTAGGCAAAAGGGATGTCCGGAATTAATCGATAATTTGATAATAAGCCGAGCTCAACTATCCAAACTTAAAGAGCTTTGCGCGCCAAACACGGTTGTCATTTTACGCCTAATGAGCGTTCTATACGCCGTTTTGTGGATAAGTTGGAATTTTAATTTGCTCTCGACAACCAGAAGCCAGCAACTCGTGCACGAACTGCGCGCATTAATGAGAATACTGCAGCTGTTGAGGCCAACCGAAATGTATCTGTTTCTCGCCAAGACAACCAGACGTATTTTGTGGCATGATTTGGGTCGACACCCATGCAAGATGGTATCGGCACAAGATTGGTCAGCAGCGAATACTACTACATCCGTGGTGTCATTGTCGTTCCTTTCCAGCCGAAACGTGTTACCAGGTCATTTTAAATTGGATGGACTGAATAACCAATAGGATAAATGAACAGCGGCGGACATTTACATAATTAAAATATGTGTTTTATTAATTTATTTGACTTTAGTAATTACCAGTTATAAATAAATAAATAAATAAATATAAATATATATATATACTTAACCTATCTTTTTCCACATGCAAGCTTCAACCGAATCTTCCGTTATCATGTGCAGCAGAAGAAATGCAGCTGATAATTTATCATAATAAACAATAAATCACACGCTAAATACAACCAGAAACACGTTTATTCTTATAATAAAAGCAATATTTACAAAACCGAACAGAATAAATTATAGACACGTATAAAATAAGCAATCAAATACCAAATATCCAAAAAATTTGCGTTTATATTTTTTTTAGAAATATTTTTCTGTATGCAATGCATTTTTTCAAAGTAGAAATGCACACAAAAGCCCAGGTCTTTGTAAATATAATATCTGATCAATAATATGAGATACCCATGTCGCCAAATATATGGCTAAAATTTAGGTCTATTTTTTTTTTTGAGTGAGTGTACCAAAAGCGCTAGCTACACTTACCAAAATGACTGCTAAGATTGATATATTTTACGAATGGTTACCGATAATGGTATCTTTTGTTTTTTTTTTTAAATTAATTAAATGGTTAAATGGTTACATAACTGAAAAAAAATCTTATCGACATACTTTATTAGGTATATCGGTAATGGATGAAACTGGGGCAATGAGTTGATGTGATTGATAGGTGATTGATCAATCTTTGAAGCTATCTCCGGTATCCTAGTAACATTTTTTGCAAAATATTAGTTTGAATACATTTTTTGATTATAAAATGCCAAATTTATGAGCTTTTATAAAAGAAATTTTTCCGATGTAGCATTTTACCATGTATTAACAGAATTATACTTTTATAATATCGAATATTTTATTGCGATAAATAAAATATCCTTGGTATCCGAAATGTTGATTTTATTACTAGTTGCTTAACATATTTACTGCCATCCAGTTGTGTCTTATACATAAAGTGGATTAAGGTTGATGTGATAGACCAGTTTGTTAAAGTTAATTAACAAAACTTAAAGTTCTTAACAGCTTGATATGAAATATTTGTATAGAAGAACAGAAGGTTTTTTTTAAATATCACCGGCTACTTCGGTTAATTATTATGACTCTAAATCATCCATACCTAGCTTCGGACGCGAGTCCGGATTCAGTTGCCTAAATGACTGGGTCCTTTAGACAAGTCGTCTACAAAGGACTGTAATAATAAAAGTTATTTGCCAAGTAAACTCCTAAATTATAAATTATAAGCACATTTCCTTTTATAAAAAAAAGAACAAAATCCAGCTTTGCTTTTCCTACTATCCCTTTGGGGTAGGCCTTTGCCTTAACCACTGCGTCAAGCCATGTTGATCGTTATAGTGTCGACGAGGTGAGAACGATCACCGTCAACGCGTCCCTGCACCGAACATCATTTACAAATCTTTTTGAAGAATATTTTAACAGCGGGCCATGACTTGGCTCACAGCTTAGCTTACTCACTAACGTATCTGCATTTATGCCAAATAAATGATTTGAAATCCGGATAGTCCAAGGATATTATTTTTTCCTGCTTCACTTCACATTGAATCGAAATCAAATTAAAGCTGGTGGTGTATCTTTGTATATGACGAAGGCGGAACACATTGTGTATTTTGCGATTTGAACATCCACAAGTTGCGGCATCCCGTCTTTTATGATACGTAAATGTGTGTGTGTTTTATATGAGTGGATATACTTATATATAATAAGAGGAGTGTTCGGGCCACAGACTAACAAACAGCCGACGCACAAACAGCATACAGTAAAATCGCTTCGATGGAAGCCATAATGACTTTACCTTCTTTCTACGAACTGAGAAATGACTACCAATTTGGAAATACCGCTTTTGACTTGCGAGACAGTGTGGCGATTGCTGTGGCTCGCAACGTGTGTTAACACAACCAAACATACATGTGTACACTGTTCATGGTGTGCACTGGCGGGCATTATCCGGCTTTGCCCGGGCCAAATGGTTATTCGTGTGCAATTTATGCATTGTTTTCATCGCCAAATGCTGACACAACATGAAAACAAATTTGTTTTGAATAGACTCTTACTCTCTTCTTGCTTTAACTACTTACATTTTCGAATGATGTTCTTTTTGTGTCAATTTCAATTAAAGGTACATGCTTCGTTCATTATTAAACCGATAATACAGTTTTTAAGTATTGGTCAACGTTATGAAGCCTCAAATCCAGTTTCACAGGCCTGTCTTGGATGAGGAGAAGAATTTACAACTTTTAGAGAGCTCAGCTCGATCACCGGACTTAAATCCGGTATAGAAAATGTGATCTACAATTATTGTTACTACTAGGCAGGTGTCAAAGTTTTTAATACTTGGAGAAATACGGCTCAAAATATTTCCTCCTGGATACAAAATTGTCCGCTAATATTAAAAATATAATTCTATTTATTCAAAGTGTTTTGCTTCTAATAAGGGACAATGCATGCCCTATCATTTAATTTCAAAGGATGTATATCACATAGTTGCCATGGATACTGATAAATTTTATAAATAACTTTTATTAGTTTACTGCAATGCGACGATCTTTAGCGTTTGTGTGCCAAGCAAATCAGTAAAAACCTTACATATACAAAAATCTTATAGCTAAAGTGACAAAATTATATTTCAAGCTCGTGCAAAGATCGGCGATATATGTATGTAGAAAAACTATTTGATTCCTAAGCTCCATATATTTACATTCTGTCAATCAACCAATTGTATAGGTCAATTGCGTTTTAGAGGTAGATTTGCCAAATTTCAAAGATGGCAACAAAACTTTCGCAAACACGCCCACTTCAGCAGTTGAAACTTTTTTGACCTACATTTCTGGAGCCGGAGTTACCCAATTTTGTAAACTTTATTATTTGTAAACAACTTCGAAGATTTGAAGAAAATTTCTCGGTAATGTGCAGAGTTAGAGTCGCCCACTTTGGTAGTTGGGGTACTGATTAAGATTTTTACAAAATATCCCAGATACGCCCCTTTTAACATCCAAAATTTGTTAAAGTATTAGCTCTTTTAAAGCCCTAATTTGAAGGCTTGATTACAGACAACCTTTTTTAAAAGTCAAACCCCAACTATTACAGACAATATCACATTAGTCGGTCATATATCTCCTTAAAAAATAATTAATAATAATTCATTTCATATATGATCATGATGTCTTTTAACTGCAAGGGTATATGCAAATCGATGTGCCAAAAAAACTACAGTTGTCAGTTTATTAAAATGTATGTTAATTTAAATTTAAGTAAGATTATGCCCAAATAAAATATAATTATTGATTTGTTCTTACCCTGCTCACTGAATACATTAATACATTCTTTCTCAAAACACTTTTCATGGATCTGTTTTAAATGAAAATTATAGCATTGTTTTTGGGAAAGGCAATTTGTTAACGCTTCCTTACTGAAATCTACATCGATAGTACCTATATCAATATAAAATGTAATTAGTTATGGTTGTATTAATCAAATCTGTCAAATCTGTAAAATTCAAATTACACCATTATTACTTATAGCTCGATTATGATAAATAATACGTTTGTGTCTTAAATAATTATATATCGATTTGACCAGGTAGATTTTCTTCTGAAATTGAATATAAGAATATATAAACACATATCATTTGCGCTTAATATATTTTTTACAGAGGAGAGCACTAGTACACCTCAAAAGATTTTCAAAGTCATCGTTTAGCACGATAAAAGGCTTATTAGTTTTATTAATACGGCTATGCAGATACTTGTACTGCAGTATCCACCTAATGCACTTAAATTACTCTTTTTTGATGAAGAACATCAGATCGTAATGAACTATGACCAGACGAGCCAGCAGCTAATTTTTTTTTTTTAATCCCAGGATGAAATAAAATATCAACATGCAGTTAGAAGCTATTTTCACTTTGTGTTCAAGAAAAAGGCGGCAAGCTATATGTTATTTGTGGCAATAGTCGACTGCGAACAATTTTAGCGGTCCCAAACAAAGGGCACGGCCAGTCGTAGACTGTCTGGACGTTGTAATAGTAATAATTGAATTATGAAAGATTATCTTGAAGATTAATGTCGAAAAGTGTGACTTTGTCAGTAAGAACTTAAGTCTCTTGCGCATTAAGTTATGTATAAGAAAAAATAAACAAACATTAACTGGAACGTCCGAGTTAAACCAGCCAACTTTTGAGTTTATTCAGGGTCTTTAAAGTATCATAACTTTTATTTATTGAAACTGTATCAAAGTTATTAATGAATTATCTTCCAAGCTTACTATAATCTTATTTGATAATATTTTATTTGTTTTATTTATTAAATTTTGATTTCAAAAGTATCATAATATATTGATATTTTGCAATGTCCTTAAAGCTTGGACCATATAAAATTGAAGTCCACTAGGAGGCCGAATCGATCAAATCGATAAGGCCAAATTTCTCCAACTCTTACTCATTAAAAGGCTACTGTCACCACACTTGTTTAGTAGGTTATTGGCGATGTTCCAGTTCTACATTATTATGAAAGACTCTTCTATATAAAAATAAATAATAAATTTTTGTAAATTTAATTAAATGTTATTACTAACATTCAATATTAGCGATTAAAATTTTCAGATTAAGAATATTAAATACATGTTTAATTTGATACCAATTTAGATAGATTTAATTAATTTTTTTATATTTACCTTTTATATATATTTTACTTAAGACATGCTTTTCAACATACAAGCTGTCATGATTAAATTATCTTCTCAAATAACTGTTGTACAGCGTTCTTAAAAACTTGACTATTAGATTGATTTTACAGAACATTGATTAATGCGTGCAAGTTAAAGTCCGGCCGATAATTTTCAAAATGAAATACCAAAAAATACGTCGGCTTGTAAACTAATACAAAATGGACAAAACTCCAATTATATATATTTTGGCAACCAAAAATAATACAAAAAAAAAATATAAAAACGTTGAGTGATTTTTCAATTCTTTTGGGTTTTAATATACATATTCTGTTTACCCCTTAAAAATTTCTCTTCGTCCCGCTCTGGACTTTAATGACTGATTAGGGGGATCAAAATTAATCTCAGTGAACGTATATCTATTCTAAAAAACAGCAGGTGAGATTCTAAAACTTATTAATTAATTAATTAATTGAATCTTTTAAACCAACTAATGAACAACTAAATCACCGACAGCTATCAATAAAATAATCCAAAAAATTAGTCTGCTAAGATTTATGCAGGTCTCACTGCCAGTTCGTCGTTATTTAGTTATGTGGACCTGTATAAATTGGCACAGCTGATAAAAATAACAAGGACAAAGCAAGTTTGGGCCGATAAAATTAAGTACGTGGTGCAACGGTTAATTTAATTTTTGTTGATTAAATGACAAAAAAAAAAACATATAAAAAAACCCTGTGAGTCACCAAGCCTTAATTCATCAGAAGAGGCAGCAAAAATTTTGCATTAGCCTAAAGTAACAGCGTAGTCAGAAATTTTTTAAAATGAAAGGGAGAGTGCCTGAGTTCATATCGCAAATAGGGAAGAACCCATACAAATTATTTCAAGTATATTGCTTGCGATTTATCACTACATTTACGAAGAAGTAAATAAATACTCGTAAAGCCTAAGAATAATACATTTACATAAGAAAAAAGTGCAATCTTTGTGTCTTCATAATGAGTTTTACATATTTTACAAATTGAGCTTTTTATGCTCCTAACATTAACTTAACCTTTGATCAGTATGTTAATTATGTTGTATATTGACCATTTCCATATGTTAAACATCGAAAGTCTTCAACATTAATTTGTATTTTGCCTGGTTCTTGTATGCAAAACAAAATGTTTGATAACTATGGAAATCTTTTTTAAATTTCTAAAAATTAATTAACTGTAAATAGCGCACAGATAAACCGACAATATAACTATGTCTAGTAAATTTAAAATTTTTGTTTAACAAGCCTGTTACATTTAACATAAAAAAGTATATTAATATTAAACGATCTTAGCTTATTAACTATCATCGTAATTTAATAACAAAGCTATAAATTAAATCATATTACTAAATTACTAACAATCACATTTTATACAAAATTTATTTTTGATTTGTTTGACTTGAACATATATAATATAATATTCATATATTTCATTTGGGATTGGTGACCTTTCTTTCATACAACCCACTTAACAAATCCCTCCCCAATTTCTTATTGGTGCAAACTGCTGAGCGAGACGGCAAACATGTCGTCGCAATTGAAAACCTGTTCACAAAAGAGCCAAGCTATAGTTCGTTAGGGGCTCATCTTGCTTTCTCGCTTGGCAAAGAAAATAATGGATATGTGGTGACCATTTATTAAAACATGTATTTGGAAGACCTTCTTGCCAGTTTCAACGCTGCTGCCAACGAGAGAACACCGCTTACCCACCACCAAAGTGAAAACACTGTGAAAACAAACAAATAAAAATTAAAAAAAAGGGCGCAATGCCACGTCCATTAAAAACAACTTATGGTGATCAGAAACCGCCGTATTCATATATATCGCTGACTGCAATGGCTATCCTGCAGTCGCCACAGAAAATGTTATCTCTCAGTGATATATATCGCTTTATTATGGAACAATTTCCATATTATCGTAACAACATGCAAAAATGGCAAAACTCATTGCGACACAATTTAAGTTTCAACGACTGCTTCATAAAAGTGCCCCGTAACATTAGCAAAGCCGGCAAGGGTTCTTACTGGACTCTTCATCCAAAGGCATTCGATATGTTTGAAAACGGCAGTTTGTTGAGGCGACGGAAGCGATTTCGAGTCAAAAATCTTGGAGAGGATTTCTTAAATTCGAAACTGACACCATCTGCATATATTAAATTCATCAATGATCCAAGTAAAATTCATCAAAAATCATCAACAACCAGTAGCAGTTCTCATCAAAATTGGATGCTTGAAAGTGCAGCACAAAATACACAAAATCAACAATGCAAATTCCCTTTGGGAAATGAAAGTGAATTCGTCGACATTATGCCAACTCGTCCCAAGCGCGCATTTACCATTGAGAGTCTAATTGCTCCGGATATAGAAGCCACTAACGATGCAAGATATTGTCAAACTGTTCACAGAAAGCATGGAGCAACAAGCAGTCGCTATCCTGAAGTTAATTCTGATTCAAATCAAAGCGCGCCCCAGTTCCTACTATCAAACTTTAATCAATTAATTACACAGCAGCAGATTTATTTACCCACAATCGCTTATCAGTTATATAATCATAATCCGCAACAAACATTAAATGCTATGTATATGTATCAGAATAAGCACTTATATGATCGGCATAGCTCATTCCGATTAAATGGGCCGTTATCCGTTTTTTAATATAAATCTTCTCTTATAAAAGTTATACACATTTAGATAAACATCTTAAACATCAGGCATATTGACTAAGCTTGTTTTGTGATAATTAATTACCTAATAAAATGTCAAAATTTTATTAAATCTCAATGAAAACTAATAAATAAATACATAAAAAACATATAATATAAAATCGGTTATTTAATAAATTTAAATGCATATATTTTTTTATATATATTTTTTTTTGCTAAGTAAATCTATAAAATAGTAAATGATATGATAGTAAATCTATAAAAACTTAATTTTTTTTAAAGAATAAATTCGCGGATTTCAGAGAATATATGAGCCGCAAATTTCAAATTATGTTATAAATGTAAATATATTTAGTATATAAATTATCGTACTCTGTGTTGCCATTTTGGCTTTTTACGGGACATATTGATTCTTTTTAATTTACGCTCCCGGCGTTGCCAACGAAGTGATGAGTGCTGATTATGGCGACGGTAAATTCAGCTCAAGTTTATTTCATATGATCGATAACCTCTCCCGTTTTGAAAATATCGATTTCCATAAAATTTAACATATGTAGCTGCTAATAACCCAAATAGAAGCAAGCACAATTATTTTATGTGTGATCAGAGGTCTATAGAGGTGTATTATTGTTTTGCTTAAGTTTTACATCTGACCTTGAGTTCCTGCGTCAAACATAAATAAGCCAAACCGGATGCATTTTAGCTTTCCTACCAATTTGATTCTTTTTTACAAGCCACTAATTTTAAACAATTTTCAATAACTTATGTTTTTTCAAATCCATGTATGTGAAATCTTGATTCACATAGCTTATGTATGTATAATTATAATTTAAAAAAAATGTAATGTGTAAAATCGATAAGCCATAAATTCGGATAGATGATAGTAATTACGTCACAGATTTTTCCATTTACATGTTGCGCTTGGATGAACGGTATAAAAAATTCATTCTGTTTGAGTTTTTCCACAAAGAAGATTTTCAGTTAAATAATAACTTATGTTGCTAAATAAATGTACAGAAGGCGATCACAATTGATTTCGCAATGATTTGGGACAGTGGCTAATAGTTTATCCGATACCGATTTGCAAGCACACAAAAAACGTACTAGAATTAAGTATTTATTTTCTTTAGATAGTTAGTATAATGATCTTTTGAAACAAGTAATTCTTCATATTATACTGAACGAAACCATCAATATCCTTAACATTTGCTCAATATATAGAGTGTAGAATACTTCAATATCATGTCGGGGAAATGCAATATAGAATTGATGTTGTACAATTACATTGCAAAACATCAGTTCAAACAGACAAATTCTTAAAACTGATATAGAAGGTGATTAAAGCAATTTACCAAGATAATCTAGATCACTTAACGAAGTTAAGAAATTATGTCATCCTTTTCTATTTTTATTCAAATATTAAATAGATTTTACGGCAGTAGCTGAAAATGAATTACATACATGTAATTTTAGTAAGTTTTAAAAACGTTAATAACAAACAATGTCCGTCTAAAGCGACACTCCGTCGGAGTAACCAATTTACAGATTTACGCCTGCCTGGTAA